>JALPQD010000254.1:2209981-2847337 GCA_023101885.1 Typhlomys cinereus | reverse complement strand
ACACACACACACCAACAACACGCACACACACACACAGTAAAATTCTTTTGAGTTCAGAATCCAAGTTGTTTCTAATTCAGAACTTCAAGTTTTACTTAACTTCCATATTATATGTGTGTTGCCTTCTTTCTCCTTAAGAATCCTAGCTCTAAAGGAGACAGAGCCAAGATAGACCATGTTTTTAACCCTTTGCTATACCTGGTCTCAGATTTCAGTACTAATTCTAGTACTAAGTAGCTCCACTATTTTCATTATTAAAGCATTCAATCTTTTCTATAATTATAAATCTTCCTATACTTCTATGTTTAATAATGATACAGAAACTATCTGTAGAACCATGTAACCATCCCGTACAGTCCTTACCAGTCCTATGGGGGCTCATCTCCATCCTCTTGATTGACTGAAGCTCAATCTTGCAGAGATTCTTCTGGAAGGACCCAAGAGAATAATCTCTAATTTCCTCAGTTTCAAAGCAATTTGCTGTCAATTTTTATGCCTGAATGTCAGTTGCTGTGTATATAAAATACTTGGATCATATTTTCTTTGGTATTATCAATAATATTCCCTTTTCTTCTGTTTGCTAAGACTTATGTCAAGTCTGACGATAATATGATTTTTTTTTCCTTCACATATGACTAAGATATTTTCCTGGAAGCACGAAAGAATATTTTTCATTAAGTTCTGTTAAAATATGCCTAAGCACTGGCCATGTTAGCTCCATGTTCTCAGGCTTTTTACTTGGAAATCAACTTAAAGGGTTTCATTATAACATTTTCATTTGTCTGCTGGTCCTCTTCCTCCCTTAATAGTCTGACTTTTGTTTTCATGCCTACATGTATATGTGGTTTCATGTAACAAGTGTCTGTTTCATGTCACTTGTGGAGTTGCTCCATATCCTATGTACATGCATGTGGTTTTGATGTCAGATGTATGATGCCATATGTATTTAAATGATGTTTGTTTCCCAGCTGTATATGATTCATGTCATGTATGCAGTTCATCCATGTCTGTTCATGTATTTTGTGTCATGTCTTAGTACAGGTTTAACTTGACAGTTGAGGGTTCAAGCTCTGGGCACATCTATACAGAATCAGTTGTTGAGTAAGCCCAGATGAACCTGCAAGGGATTGTCTAGTTGATGGGTAAGGCCCAGCCCATAGTGACTGAGACTAGTCCCTTGTCAGGTGAACAGTTAGAGGGAACTGATTGAGAAAGTAGGCATCTTTCTGTACACCTGGCCAGAAATACTGGTTTGACAATAAGGATAGTCCCTTTCTAAAGCCATTTATATGGAGATGGTGTGGCTGTTCCCTTAGCCCTTGCTCTCCTGCCAAGGTGGACAAGAAATGTACCGAGGAAATAATAGAAGATAAGTAGTGTGTGTGTGTGTGTGTGTGAATGTGTCACTCCTCTAGTCACTTTGTTTTTCTCAAGATAGGCTCTCTCACTACATACAAGTTTTCAAGTATTCTAGGATGGCTGGTTAGTATTGAGAGATTCACCACATTAACACTGTGATTGCAATTGTATACACTAACCTCCGTACTCAGCTTTTTTTCTTTCTTTTGTGGGCTCAGAGTATTGAATGTGGGGTCTGATGCATGTAAGACTTTTCTGACTTGGCTATCTCTTTAGTTTAAATTTCCAGAATTTAGTTCAAATTTCCAGAATTGGTAGAATAAGAATTAATTTTTTAGATTAGGATATGAGGATAAGAATATAAGTATTTGTGGATAGGGAAATAGATAGAAAGATCGATAGATAGATAGATAGGTAGATAGATACATACATACATATATAGATAATAGATGATGATAGCTAATAGATTGATGGGTGATAGACAATGATAATAGATAAATACAAGGATGGCAGATGATAAATGATAAATACATAGATGATAGATTGATAGATGATAATGGATAGCTAGAGACATAGTTGAGGAACCATGGGTGGCAGATGATAAATGATAAATACATAGATGATAGATTGATAGATCATAATGGATAGATAGATACATAGTTGAGGAACCATGGGTGGGTAGATAAATAGATATGTCCATCCATAAATTAGTATATATCAATAACTTCCCAAATTTTGTCTGCTTAGATGTTCTGGAAGAAAGGATGTTCAATAAGAAATACACTTAGCATCTGGATCTTGATTTGTAAACAGAATTTTCTCTTAGAAAAAATGAAAATTCATTGCAGAGCTAGTTAATCTGAGGTCAAGAGAAGAGAAATGTGGGATGACACTATAGCAAGTTCATAGATTCAACAATTGACTGTATTAAGATGAAAAGACACTCAGGGGAAACATGTAGACCAGAAGAGACTAAAGGAACTGTCTTCAAAAATATGTGAACAAACAAATGGAAATAGCTGTTCTTGAACAAATATGCTGAAGATAAAATGTATAAAAGCAGGAAGTGGTTTTATAAAAAGACAGGGCACTGGTCACCTTTAGTAGAAAGAGAGAGAGAGAAAGAGAGTGATTAATAGGCTCTAGGTAACCGACAAATATGATTTGTTGACTTGAAATATCAATGTCCAGATATTAATTTGTCACATATTTTATAACATTACAGAAAAAGAATATACAGAGTCTAGAAGAAATGAGAAATTAGATAGAATGAGATATTATGCGACTATCCAAAAATGAGCTGGTGTCATTATAATGATACAGAAACATGCAGACCTTATGACCAAACAATTGGTAAAAAAAAAACACTATATGATATGAAGTCATTAGAATAATATTTTAAGTCCACTCTTGGATTAACTACATAAAGTAGTTAAAACATGAGATAAAACTTGACTTTTCTAGTAATGAAATTTTTCAATTGACACATCATATTAAAGATTCCACATGTCTCAGTAACTGACAAATAGTGCATATAAACTACTAATGAGGATATTAACATTTTGAAAAACAAAATTAATAAGGTCTGAAAGAATATGACATTCAAGGCCAAGCAGATGGCTCTATGAGTAAAAATCCTGGCATGCAAGTCTGATGACCTGAGTTCAATTTCTGGACCCACTTTAATGAAAGCTGAATGTGGTAGGACTTGTTTGTAAGCTCAAGTGATCTTATGTGGAGATGGGAGTTGGAGGCAGGAGAAACATCCAGAAGCTACACATGCACACACATGCACATAGCACCCGAAGAAAGGAGAGACTCCGCCTTGAAAACAAGGTGGGGTGCCAACAAGATGGCTCATCAAGGGAAGATTCTTGTTTGGGAAGCATAGATTATGATAGATAGATAGATACATAATTGATAGATAGATGACAAATAGACTAGAGCTAACAAGGAGGAAACATTGATAGGTAGATAAATGATGTGTCATTCATAGATTAGTATATATCAATAACTTCCCAAGATTTTGTCTGCTAAGATGTCCTGGAAGAAAGGATAACAAATACAATTAGCAACTGGATCTTGGTTTGCAAACAATTTTCTCTTAGAAAAACTGAAAATTCATTGCAGATCATTTTGCACAGAACATTACAGGCATTCTGAGTTTGATGTCACATAAAGATGAAAGGACAAAAAAAACTGTCTTCTGACCTTCAGACATGTACTGCAGCACACATAAGCCCCAACATCATCTCTCAACACACAAATAGCACTCAATGAATAAATAAAACTGGATGAAAAGAGAAAACTGACTCTTGAAAAGTTATCTCTGACCTCCAACACATTTTTTGTACACACACACACACACACACACACACACACACATACACACACACACACACACCGCATGATAAATAGATAGATCTCTTTAAAAGGAACATCTGGATTTTTTTTCTTAAGCACATAGGGGAAAATTAAATTGGTACCATTTAGACATATGTATCAATATTTATATTCTTACCCGTATGTATATCTTGACTGAAAGAAAAGACATAAAGAAAAATATAAACCTGCATGGATTGATATGCTTTTAAATTTGGTATAGTACAGATAGATGAAATTATAATATGATTTTCTACTATTTGTAAAGTTGCCATAAATATTTAGGTACAGATTTTCCTATAAAGTGTTTATATGGGAAGTTGCATGGGAATATTCATAGACGATTTCCACAAAACATCCTCAAGCCACAAATGACTCAGATGACATTCCATGGGTGTGTGCTTAGGTAGACAAATTATGACACCTGTAGGCTATGAAATATTACTCAATAAATAGCACAGATTTGTACAATAACCTTCATGAGTCTCTAGAAAACTAAGCTGAGTGAAAAAAATCCATTTTTGAAAGGTTTTATGCTACATGATTTACTTATTTAACATTCTTGATATGTAACATTTTAATAGACAATAAATAAGTAGCTTCCAGTATTAAGAAGTATAGGAGGGAAGTGGGTGTGGCCATGAAAAGCAGTTTCTGAAGTCCTTGTGGTGATAGATACATATTCCTTGCCTCCCCATTGTATCAATGACAGTAACTTGATCATAAAAATACACTGCAGTTTTGAAAGATGTATGATGGGTAGACTAGATAAAGAAGCATACATAGAATATCTTATAATTTTTTTAGAGATATATAGAAATCTACAATTATCTTCAAATAAAAACTTAATGAAAAATGCAACTAAATTTATATCATAAAACTTCAGGATATAGCAAAAGTAATTTTGTAATCCATTACTTTTTAAAAGGTTAAAACTTGGCAAACTAATGTGTTAAAGTAATAAATTAGAAAAAATATTTTATGAACTAAATCAACAAATTCTGAAATTAACAAAACAGAAATAAGTACCAAGAATAAAATCAGTAAAATCAAAAAGGAAGATAACTCTCTTTGTCTTTAGAGGTCTGTCATTCTCTCTCTTTCTCCTATTTTCTCTCTCTTTTCACATATATACATACACAAGAAAGGGAGAGTAAAGGACTATTTCATAGATATGGTAAATTTAAAATATTAAAGATTATGTTTGATATTATTTCAATAAATCTAGAAACAGGATAAATGAACAATTTCCAGAAAATTCAGGATGACTAATTCAAAACTATATTGCATATTGCTATTATGTAAATGCAGATTATAAAGATACAAAATAGAATTGAAGAACACATCCAACTCAAAGGTATAAAATTCTCTGGGAAGGTAGAATTTTCTAACTTGTACCAAAAATAAAAGTAAAGTAAAGTAAGTAAAATAAAATAGACATCCCATTTTTTACATATGGTATTTAGAAGAATCACAAAACACAAGATCATAAGATGTTTTCAGAAAAATTAGTAGAAAAGTATTCTTTAAATTATATTGAGTGAAGTATCCCAGACCCAGAAAATTAAGCACCGTATGTACTCCCTAATAGGTGGCTCCTAGTACCAAACCCGCTTAGAGACACTCAAGGATAAATCTCTGTAATACCTACAGTAATTGCAAGGATTATGAACAGGAGGGATGGGGTAGGAGGGCCACACCAGAAACAAGGACAGAGGGGACCATGTTACAGCAGAGAAAATAGGCCACTATCAAGGACTGCACATAAGTAATGAGACATCTGGTTAAGTTCACAGACTTTCCTTCCTGATCATTTACAACTGATGGGATATGATCTCACCAGAAGGGGAGGGCATATAGGCTGCCTGATAGAAAGTAACCATTTCACAAATGGGTGATTGACCCCTCTCTCACCACGGTTTCCTACTTTTATTACATCTACCTTTGAATATACTCTTATAACAAGACTCTAGTTTAACAGCTTTTTGTCTCTGGCCAGAGGGTGACATCCAATACCCATCAGGATAGAATGAAGGGCATTGCAGGAGCAGCAAAGGTGGAAAAAAAATAACAAACCATAATCCAGAACTTCAGAGACTCTATATCAACTACCTGGAACTAGACCAGCCTAATCTCTCCCCATCCTGAAGCTCAGGGAAATTTGTGGAAGGGGGAGGGGGTAAGATTGTAAGAGCACAAGGGTGGGGGAACACAGGAAAGTTTTCTGGTTAATGCCACTGGGTCCTAGCACCTCATTGGAGAGGAGGACCCAGAGGAAAGTTTGGCATGCACATTAAAGGATGCTCCGGGGATGGGAGGGGGGAGGCACTGGGGGACGGAGAGGAAGGGAGGGAAGGGAGGGGGGGACAGGGCAGTGGGAGGTTGGAGGGAAGTAGGGGACTGGTGTACCTGTTAAGTTTGTATGAGTGGAAAGAGAGAGAGAGAGGAAGGAAGGAAGGAAGGAAGGAAGGAAGGAAGGAAGGAAGGAAGGAAGGAAGGAAGGAAGGAAGGAAGGAAGGAAGGAAGGAAGGAAGGAAGGAAGGAAGGAAGGAAAGAAAAAGAAAGAAAGAAAGAGTATTGTTTAAATATAGGACAAATAAGCTTATAGTATTGGACATGAATTTGATCACTAGCTGCCAGTAAGTGGTCAATTCATCTGAAAGACAAACTTTTTTAAGCTAGGTATGCCACAACTTATAGATCTTTTAAAATTTAAGACAAATGTTGGGGCAAGAAGAACTGGTTTGTTTTGACATACCTTCTTCCAATATGTGAAAAATTTTAATAAAATATAGATGATATTTGAGGTGATTTTGAATGACACTAGAAAGTACCAGTAATTAGAGATTTTTTATTGTTTCTAAACATACACAAAATTTTTAAAAATAGATTATACATTAAGCATAAGTCAATTCTCAATGCATTGTTTATATCCTACAAGTATATTTTGTAATAATTCTACTACATGGGAACTTAAGTCTCTTCTACATTTTGTAATGTTCAGAGAACAAATCGTAGTGAAAATTGGAAAACTAGGAAAATATACATCAAAATACATGAAATACAGTTAAAATAGAATTGAAATAGGGAAAATTTGAGCAATGATATGTTTATGTTAGTACTGATTTAAATTTGTTATTTAATGGATTAATTATCTCACTTCAAAGACTATAGAAGGGACAAAGTCATTAATGGCAGAAATTAATTAAGTGGAAAGAAATATACACTTTTTAGAAAAGGCTGACAAAGTGAACATTTGTCCTAGAATGAAAGCTAAAATAACTGAGGAACCTCTACCAAGATTAAGTATAAAAGGAGAGAGAGAGGATACAAATAAACCGTATTTGAGAAGAAAAAGAAGGTGATTATAAATGAAGATGCTATTATAAACTCTAGACTATCCTGAAAACAATATGTGAAGTGACTATATTATAGAAAAATATTTTAAAAACTGAATAAAGCTGAGTATTATGGTTTGAATACAAAACATTCCCCATAGACTTACAGTTAAAATAGCTGGCTCTTAGGTCATAGTGGTATTTTGGAAGACAGTGGAATTGTAAGGAAGCCAGATCTAGTTAGAGGATATATGTCACTGGGAGATGTTGTTCTCTGCTTCCTGTGTATGGTGATACCAATAGCATCCTCTACAATGAGGTCCCCAGCCAAACTATTCTATTCAAGGACACAAGGTCCAGAAATTATGGTCTGAACGCTCTGAAACTGTGAACTCAAATCAATCCTTCTGTAGATAGTTTTGGTCAAGTATTTCAACTATGTCAGCACAAAAGTAATATAGCATGGTGGCACATGTATGTGAACCATAGCTGAATTAATAGGATCATGAGTTCCAGTTTAACTTAAGCTATAGTGAGTTCCAGAACATCTTAGTTGTATATATTGAGACTATCTCACAAAATTCATGCACACACACACACACACACACACACACACACACACACACACCAAAAAGCCAAAAAGCTAACTAAATGCGAAAAGTCCTATTATCCTTAAAAATACCTTATAGTCAAAACTTAAACTAGCTTCCACAAAGTATCCCATGCAAATATTTGAAAGTTTTATCAAGCACTTGAGATACAAGCGATTTTAGTCCTATATGAAATCTGATAGAGAAGTAATAGGAATTTTATATGATAAATTTTACTTAGCAAAGATAAACTTTGCACTAAAATTAGATATGGACAATATTTTTAAAGCACCTATTGGTTTGGAGAGATGTAGGCAGAAGGTCTTGAATTCAGATCCCAGGTCCCATGTAAAAACACCAGCTGGAAAATGGTGGTGGCATGTATTTCTGGCCTCTCATGGGTGGAGATCAGGAAATCCCAGAGCTAAGCAAAAAAAAGAAGTAGAAATAATCCAGGATGATTACTGAAGTCACCCTTGATCCTCCACAGGGACACACATGCCCTTTGATACACACACACACACCACACACACACAGAGGCACGCAAAATAAAGTTGGGGAAAAAAACTACAAAAAGCAACTATAGCCTATTTCTTTATAAATCAAATTTATTAGCAAAACTGTGTGAGTCAATCATCTGCAAGACAGTCATAAAGATTTGGGTAAATTCACCTCAGAATGCTAGCTTATTTATATGGGTAATATATTCAAGTTGAGAATTTACAAAGGTTTCTGTAAGAAGAAATATTAGCATGCCAAGATCATTTTGAATTGTATTCTAATTGGAATTCTTATATTCTGTACGAGAATCTTAAATTGGTACAACCACTTAAATAACCAAGATCATATGAATAGGGGCTATGAAAGCTGAAAAAGCATCAATCCATACAGCAATCAATCCATGAGAACTGGTTGATTAGCAACTAAAACAGTATCCAATATGTATCTCTCTCACAAAAGATATAGCATTTAAGCAAAATAGAAAAAAACACTAGACATAAAAGGAAACATTCTATATAATTCCTTAAGTGTCAAAAAGATTTTAAACTAATCAATAGTAAAAAAAAGGGCTGACATAATTGAGTAGCCATCAATGCATGGAATTGTCTTTGCTAGACGGTATCCCTATTATGATGACAACTCACTTCTAACCATCCATGCTCTTTGATAAGTCATAATCCTGCATACATATGACTTGTGCACATTTGTACACATCACACTTCAATATAAAGATTATTGAAAAAGTTAATTGCATTTCCATGCCCCAGCTACAAATAGAAAAGGCATTAAAATGATAAATATAAAAACAAAATAGAATTTCCTGTCGCTGAACAATAACATATAAACATGATTCCTAAGAAAAAAAATTATGAAGTTCTGTTAGAGGGCATTAAATAATCCTTCAATAAATAAATGTGATACTGAGTGAAAAAATCTTGATATATTTTAGATATCACTTCTTCCCACATGAATCTATACATCTAAATGCAAGTAAGGTAAAATACCCAAGGAATTCAATAAGTGACTTTCCTAATTTATGCAGAAAAGGACGTATAAAAGAAGAAAGTATGATTTGCATATTACTTATGGTTGGAGTACTTCCCTAACATGTGTGGAGACACTGACTTCAAATCCCCAGCACAGCATAAAGAAATAAATTAAAAAGTAGAACAGTAACACAAAAGGAGGGAGGTCCTCCCTGTAGTAATAAATATGTACTATAAGTAATTGAAATTAAGAAAGCACAATTTTGTTACAGGGTTTGACAAGTAGAACACAACAAAGTCCAGAAAGATCCAAACATCTGCAGAAGTGCTGCATAAATTGCTAGTTCAAAAATCCTATATGGCATTGAAGTAATTGGCTATCCACATAGAAGAGGATGACTGGCATTCAATTATATCACATGCACACAATCAATTTTCAATATATCAAGACTCATACATTAAAAACAATTTTATTTTTAAAGAAAAGTAGTTATTTATCTACGAGAGAGAATAAATACAATTATACATACACAGCGTGAGTGTGGAGATCAGAGGACAACTTTCAAAAGGTGTTGAATATGTGTTACACATACATACATGCACACATACATATAATCATACACATATTCACACATATATACACATGACATATACACCCACTTATACACATATGCACATATACACATTCAATACATATTCATACACATTATACACACATATACTCATACACACATACAAATTCATACACATAAATACCCACATATACTTATACACACATTCACACACATACATGAGTACACACAATGCACATTCATACACATATACACATGCATAAATCATATAAATATACACATATACACATTCACACACACACACACACACATATATATATACATACTTACACATGCATTCATATACATACATACATGCACATACCACAGAGTAGAAGCCACACTCTCAGAGGACTGGAAGGACACTTAGGAAAGAGGAAGAGAATAGGTCAAGGAATTGAATTGTGAATATGTCTGAAGTACATGAGAGAAAATTTTCTGAATCGCTTCACTTAGTACAATGACTGTACAAATTTTAATCTTGATAAATTCCTGTACATTAAAAACCTCCAATATTTGTTCTTGGCTAAGCACCTCAATTCAATTGAAAGAGACAGATCTCATGCTGGGTGAAAACATTTGCAACATAAAAAAGCCAACAAGAAATGAATATCTAAAATAAATCATAGGTTCCAGGGATTCCATTTTAAAAAGATATTTTGTAAGAAAAGAAAAAAAAATGAGCACAGGAAAGACAGTTCAGAAAGTGTGAATGAGCAAAAAGAACTGAGAGTATAATAAAGTGTTAAGAAATGGTCATTAAGATAGCACATGATTTGGCTTCACAACTTGTAAAATAATAGAAAATAGTTTGATATAGTCAAAGCTGATAAATGATGTAGAAATTGGGGTGCAAAGAGAGGTATAAATTATAAAACCAATGCAGATAAAGCTGACAGTTTATAGTAAAGCTAAAGATAGATATATGTCTTCCATGCTGGAAATCCCTTTCTGAAATAGCCGGCTCTGATAAATTCTCATCATGTATGACTTGGATGATGCACAAAATATGTTTAGCATACTGTTTGTACAAGAAAAAACTGGAAACAATCCAAATAGTCCATCAGTACTAAAGTGGATAAATAACTTGGATATTTACACTCAATAGGATAGTATGCAACAGTGAAAATTAGAAACTATAACCACAAATATCAAAGTGGATGAATTCCAGACATACTGCTGAGAGAAAATCCTGCAAATTAAAGTTGACTGCATTCACCACCTGTAACGTAAAGGTAAGGAAAAGCCATTCTTCATTGTTTATGTATATATTCACAGCGAAATGATTAATACAAGTTTAGAATTGGTATTTGCCTCTAGGAATGTATAAAGATAGGTGTCAGGAGAAGGCAGCAGATGGACTCTGAAAGTATTGATGCTGGGTTTTTGTTTTTTTTTCATAAACTGCTAGTTATGGGTGTTCTTTTCTAATTATTCTATACAACTTGTATATGCCATGTGTGTCCTAGAACCTGGAAATTTAAAATAATGGTAACAATTACAAGAATAATGAAGGCTAAGGAAATAGCTAAGTGGTTAAAGCACCTCTTTCATATCCCACATGTAAGTGTGGAGGCCTGACTGACTATAATTCTAGCCTCAGAATACCCAGAACATGCTATATGACGGTGTAAGCCAAATTGGCAAGCTCTAGTTTGATTAGAGAGCCTGCATTCAAAAGAAAAGGGCTGAAGAGCAAGAAAGAATGGTTCCTCATGACCACCTTGGGCCTCCATATGCACGTGCACATGTAAACATGCTTACATGCTAGGGAGATGGTTCAGCTTCCAAGCACTTACCCCACCAGCGAAAGGACCACAGTGATTCTACTGCAGAGCTATCTCCCTGGACTGTCAATCAAGTCCAAAGTTCACCAATATAGCTAGTCTCTAGGAATCTCCTGTCCCACTTTCAGAGGCTGGAATTAGGTCAGAATGCTATTCCTGTCCAGCATTTATGTATGATGTGAGGATCCAAACTTTAGTCTTGTTTGTGCAGCAAGAGTGACTTTAACCACTATGCCATCTGCCCAGTCTCCTTGCTAGTTTTAAAAAGAAACACTGTACATGGTCAGTCTCCATCAGTATTTACGAAAATAAAAGTAAGCATATGAAAACATTGTGCCAATCTCTTTTTAAATTAAACTTATTTAACCATATAACCTAGCAACCCAACTTGAGGGTAGTTTACAACAGAGAAAAGGAGAGGTCATGGTTATAGAAAGACACATACATTAATGAGCACAGCTATTGCTGTTGGCCAAAAATACGTAGGCTCCCACAGGTTAGTGGATAAATGAGCTACTTACATTCCTATCTTGGATAGTAGGATTCAACAACTATAAAGGGATAGATATTTTAGTTATGTTACATATCACTGCAACAAAATACCCAACCCAAGCAAGTTAGGGTTTTATCTCTCAGCTTCAAGTTATAGTCCTTCATGATGAAGGGACATTCCGAGCAGGAACTGGAAGCAGCTGGTCACATCACATCCACAGTCAAGAGCAGAAAGCAACAGGATGATTGCTGGCATGTTTGTTTGTACTCAGCTCACCTTCTCTACTTCATACAGACCTGAGGAATGCTGCAGCCCTCTTCTGAGCTGAGACTTCCCACCTGAATGAACATAACCAAGGCAGCCTCCCACAGGCTCAAGTCCTGTATCTGAAACACTTTGCAGCCTTTGTGTGCATTTTTTTCTAAAACATATTAAAGGGTGTAGATTTCTGCATATGGAAAGGTATTCTGCATTTGGAAAGGGAAGGAAAGATGAGTTTTAACTCAAACTCCCAGGAATGCATTGCAAAAGAAGTGAGAGAGATTACACACACAGACTGGAGGCTGCAAGTTGTTATTGCTCCTGGGCAGCAGTGGGCCCTGGGAATGCATTATTCTTCAAAAACTTTGGCACTGCTGTGATCACAGAAGCTGTTTCTTCCAGGAGCATCAGAAGCAGGCAATGGGGACTTTTGGTCTTGTGGCAGAAGTACTGTGCAGGATGGTGGGGCTTTTGTACCTAGTCTCTCAAGTGTCTTCGAGGTCTTTGGTTTGGGGTATGAGAAAGTCAAGGCATAAACTTGCCTTTTCACTCATCGTTTCTAATCAACACACAAGGAGATGCTATGTGTTGTTCATATTATCAAATTCTTGAGTTTTTAGGTCAGTCTTGTCTTACAGGTCTCAGAAGATGGCATGGCACCTCCAGCCACAGCGAGGATGCCATGTTCTTTCTACATCTAAGACCAGAGGCACAAGGGCAGTGTTCCAGGATTGAGTCCAATACCTGACCCCTCCCACCAGGACAGACTAAATGACAGCCACAATGTGGACAATATTGACGATGTGACAGGCTCCCCTAAGTGGGTACTTTGTACACATCTGCTAGATGAAACAGAAGATGGCAATATTTTTCCATATCTAAAGAAAAAAGAAAACCTCAGTCCATAAAATGGCAGGTATGGCACGCTGCCTACTTTACAGAGAGAACTTAGATTCAGAATGATTAGATCAGAGCTATCAGATTAAACACTAAGATTAGAGGGAATCAGACTTATTTTTTTTTAGACCTGGACTATTTGCCAGAGTGACATACACTGAGTATAAGTAAAGACCATTTCTACGCCAGGCACTGAAAAATGAATATATTAAACACTACCCCACAAGACAGTTTAACTGGAAATGAATTAAGTCAAAGGACACAGGGAAAGGGCAGATATAAAACACGTAGAGACAGAGTTCTCAACCCAGCAGCCAGTACCGTTCAGTAAAAACGGGCTCATGAGACCAATAAACCAAAGCAGGAACAACTCACCTATACATGAGGGACCTGGGGCATGAGCTGCTTTGGGAAGCTCTTTGACTTCTAATTTGAGCTCTGCTACTGATCAGCTGTGGAATGATGGATAGGTGGCTCAACTGTCCTCTCTCTCTGTACCCTAGTTTACTTATTAGAGACTAGAGTCACTCAAAGTACCTAACATGGTTAATTTTCACTGAAGAGTAAATGAGTTAATATTTATTTGTAAGATCACTCGTAATGGTTCCTGGTGCCTAGGAAAGACCTTTAAGTAAAATTATTTTTAAGCATCTTTCTGTTCTCCAGATTTATAAAGAACCCTGCTGTGCCATTTTGCAAATTAGATATTCACCTTAGAAAGTTCCCTCATGCAACACAGCTTACATTCTGAGCCTTGCCATGAAGCCTGGCCTCTTTTCCCAGTTCTCTAGATTCTTGTCTGAAATTTTCATTAGACTCGTATTTTAGGATCTACCCTTTCTTTCCATTTGAGAAACAACCTTAAAAGAAAGCAAAACAAAAAAGGAAGAGTATTTTGAAGATTCTACCTTTGCTTTGCTTTTTGTTTCACACACCTAAAAGTCACAATTAAAGAAGAGATGGGGAGATAATACAACATACACACACGTACACACACACATAGAAAGGGTAATTACTGATTTTATTAAAAACATCTATCACAGGACCACAGAACCATTGTTATCTCAAGCCTGGGAATACAATGTTAAGTATTCAGCCATTTGATGATTAAAGATATAAAAGCGTGATTAAATATGTTAATGAAAGTGCCAGCCTGTATCAAGACACACCCATACATCAGCCTCAGTGACGCTGGGCCACCTACGTGATAGCTATGTGAACTTTGTCTTCAACCTGGGTTCCTAGAGGGCTAGTTATTATTTTGTGCTTAAAAAAAAGTCCCTTGGGTCATGAAAGCCTAGGTAATCTCAGGCGCTGGCCAGCTACCCTGGCTTCCTGCCCTCTGGTTGCTATTGTAACTCATTTTCATTCTGTTTGTAGTGGAATTGGAAGCCAAGCCCCTGGAATTCTATTACCAATTTCCTCTGCTCGCAGATCTGGAGGGAGTGGAATGTAATGCAGGCAGGAGAGAATTCATGTTTGCTAGCCAAGCTGTGTCTGGGTATTTCATGCATGAAGACATTAGTTATAGCTCATCCTATTTCTGCTCTTATCACTGACCTGCTTTTACATAGACGGTGTAGGCTCAGCAATGTTACATACCTAACTGGGATAATCATGACTAATACATAGGGGATACATTTCTTTCTCCTTTTGGGCATTTATCAAACTCACCTTTCTTTGCCATCTTGGGTCAGATTTCTCAATGTGAGTGTAAGTAGCATATGTATCATGGAGATGGAAGCCTTCAGGGCTAGTTTTAGGTCACCACATATCGATTCTCTACTATCTGTTTCTTCAGCTCAAGCCCACATACAATTAGGATTAGCCGAGATCCACTTTCCCATGCCTGTGGATATATAGCATAAGTGAGAAGAACTGTGTGTGTTTTCTGACCACTTTGTGTGTTTATTTTCACTTCAGCATATCCTGATGAAGATACCTGGTCAAGGTTGCAAAACTTGTGTGGACCTAGTATCTGGTACCTGAATGAAGTTCTGTCCATTTTAAAAACGTCTTTCTTTCTAGCATTGCAGACTATTTTGGGGAGACAGGATTAGATCACATGAAGTTCAGAGAAAAGATACAGACATGGTCTTAGTCAGACATTTTTTATCAATTCCAAGGAAGCTGGAAGGAGTAAGCATAGGCCTTGGAAACTCGAGGTCAAAATGAAATGTATGGGCTTATTCTGTAATTTAGTAGTCAGTTATTTTTCTTTCTGGGTCATGGGAATTATACCACCTACTTCTCAAAGTCCTTGACATCCAAAGAATCCAGATTTTAGAAAATATCTTCACTTTTCTCTTCAAATCAGGAAAGATATATTTGAAAATTATGTGTGATATTGTATAATGTCATTCTTTTCCTTGAATGGGAAAATAACAAGATCTAATTGGAATAGAGTTGCAATAATAATCTAGGCCTTTGGTTAGGAGAGTAGGAATAGAGATAAGATAGGAAGGAGGTACTCTGGGAATAGAATAAACTAGAAGACATCAGTAACATCATAAATAAATAGAAGAAGACCCTAACAAAGATGATTCCTCTTTTTCTCTTTCCCTATTTCAACACCAGCCAAATAAACCAGTCACCCAACTCTATATATGAAAGTGTTTGTAAGCAAATAAAATGTACAACCAAGGAGCAAAAGTTAAAAACATGAATAAGTAAGTACAAAAAATCCATATAATATGTTCTTTTCACACTCTCTAATGGATTAAAAATTATATTTCCACTACTATTGAGTCAATGACTTGACATCTTTTTTCCTTTTTTATTTATAAGTAATTGTAGTGACTTAACATCACTTAAGAAGACAACCAAGTTGCTTTCTACTTTAAAAAGTCACTATGAGGGGCTGGAAAGATGGCTCAATAATTAAACCTCTGCCTCTGAAGCAGGAGGATCTGAGTTCAAGTCACAGGTCTCATGTAAAAAAAATGCTAGACAGAAATGGACACATCTGGCACTTCTACTCCTAAAAGGTAGAGCCTGGGAAACCCCAGAGCAAAACCAAAAGATGGCAGATCAATCCAGGATTCCTGAAGTCACTCTTGGGCCTCCACAGGCATACACAGCGCCCACTACTACACACACACACACACACACACACACACACACACACGTTTTCATGATATACCACCTATGTGAGAAACCCTCTGAGACACTGCTGAAGCAGAATCAACCAATATGCTCTATTTTCAAAAGGACAATGTGTGTGTGTGTGTGTGTGTGTGTGTGTGTGTGTGTGTGTGTGTGTGCATGCACCTGCAAGCATTTGTAGGTGTATGTGTGTGAGTGTGTGGGTGTATTTTCCAGTGTAGGGAACAGAACCCAGGACTTTGCATATGGTATGCAAGTGCTCTATCTATCACTGAGCCCTGATGTGTTCCATTCTCTCTAGCCTTCTTTTGTACTCTGTATTCTACTCTGATTCTTGTAGCTGAATAGAAACAAATGCAGAGTTTTCAGGAGACCCTTGGTAAGGAACACTTTTTCGTACGACTTTTCATCTTCTTCCCTAGAAGTGACTTTGTAGTCACCTATTGTGAAACTCATGGGCAAAGAAACACGAAGAAGATTTCAGCTCCTGGATCTGGCTGAAACTTTCATTTAGCTTTTAAAAGGACAATGAATAAAGTAAAATGTTCTTTAATCAAATTCCAATGGAAAACACAGTCAAAGGGCAAATATAATTCTTGGTTCATTTTTCTTTGCAGTGTCACAGGGGACTGGGAACAATCTGTGTCCTTTGGAGACCAAGCAGAAGGGTAGATGCATCTCATTGATATTCTGAGAAGTGCTAATTTACAAATTTAAAGCAATAGTTCCTGAAGCTCATATCAAAGTCACTCTCCTCCTATGACCCTAAAAATCTGTTCTATCAACAAATAACAAAAGAGCCCAATTTGTCACAAAACCATTAAAATAATAAAGCCAAGACACTGTCAAGTATATTTCTAAACTATAAGAATATCTTGATATGCAGAGTTTTATGCTTGGCAATTGTTTTATATGGTTGAGCTTAAAATGGGGAAAAAGAAAAGGAGGAATCACCTTCAATGGAAACTGTCTTCCTTGGTTACAGAGTCATTAATTTCTATCTGAAATATTTTATTTTGGGTACACACTGACCAATGCCAAGGATTTAGGGTATGTCAAATGGCTTCTATCTATATCTTCAAATTTCATAGACATAGAATTAAATTCCCTAAACATCAGACTGTTAGATTTAATAGGAAAACAAAATTTAAAGTGTACAATTTAAAAAGATACATTTCTAGAAGATAAGAATATAGAGAATTTGGAAAGCATTAGTGGCGAAAATGTATCCAAAAAAGCAGTAATTCTGAAAAGCTGGTTAAAAACAACATGAGCATTAGATAAAACAGGCTGAATGTGTGAAGTGATACATCCTAATTTTACTAAGATATAATTTGATTTATGCCTCAGTTGTGAAAGTTTGTCTGTTGTTGAAACCCTAATACTATATGCACATAAATGTAGCATAATCTCCAAATATTTAAAGCCAACTTTGACAGAATGGTGGATATAATTTTAGGTTTATCTGTGTGAAATTTTTATATGCTTGCTATACTCAATGTGTATATTAAGTATATACTGTACTAGTTAGATACAAGTGTCAACTTGATTATTGAGGGCTGATCTTTTAGGCATATGTGTGAGGATTTATTTAATTAAGGTTGTGTTGCAAGTCTGTGGGTGAATATCTAACTAATGTGAGAAAACTCAGTCCATGATGGGTGCTATCATTGCCTTGGACATGTATATAGGATGGAGAGAGTTGATTCAGTATTTGGTATACTTTGGCATGCAGGCATTCTGCCAAGTGAAACAATACATTCCTCTCTCAGTTCTTTCTGTGAGTATGGCCTGGCCAGGTCCTTTGGTTCCTGATGTTGGTGTGACCTCTCCTGCCATTCTGAAGTGTGCCAAGAATCATAAGCAAGAATAAACCACTTGTTCCCTTATGTAGTTTGAATGCTTTATTTGTTCAGTAATGGGGGATTGAAACCAACACATATTTCTGAAAGCAGAGGAGAAAACAAGGGATAAATCAGCATTTCTACTCATATAGAAGTTCATGTATCAGTAAATGGAAACCATAATAAAAACAGTTGATATGTCATGTATGGCTTACATGCTAAGAAAGAAGAAAAAAATCGAGAGTAAAGGCATAGAGGTGTGGAGCAAGAAGTGTATCTACCTCCAGAGTTCAGTGAAGATGAGACTCCCCTATAGAGTGATTGGACAGAAGTGAGGGAGTCAGCTATGGATAAAATATGGAAGAGAGCTTCTCATATAGTAAGCATGCTTATCTCGAGGATGTAGTGCCCGTGGTCTGTGTTGTGAACATCAAGGAGGTGATATGGGTCATAGCCATGTCAGACACATGTCTTGTGACTGACAGATCACACAGCCAAATAATGAAGAAAGAAAGAAAGAAAGAAAGAAAGAGAGAGAGAGAGAGAGAGAGAGAGAGAGGGAGGGAGGGAGGGAGGGAGGGAGGGAGGAAGGAAGGAAGGAAGGAAGGAAGGAAGGAAGGAAGGAAGGAAAGAAGGAAGGAAAGAAGGAAGGAAGGAAGGAAGGAAGGAAGGAAGGAAGGAAGGAAGGAAAGAAGGAAGGAAGGAAAGAAGGGAGAAAGAGAGAGACAAAGAGGGAGAAGAGAAAAAGAGAGAGAAAGAAAAGAGAAAGAAAGAAAGAAAGAGAAAGAAAAGACTCTGTTTGGGTCCAGTTTGTGATGAAGGGAACAAGGACTTCGATGAAGTTGAATTTGGTAGAGGAGAGCTGTGTTGCCAGCCTTGAAGCTTCAGATAAGGAAAGGGCAGATAGCAGAGCAGCTGTTGCTATTGGAGGTATTATATCATTGAAGAAAAACCAAATACTTTGCACTGAAATGGTGGAAAAATGAATACCATCGTCTTGAGATTCTGTCCAGCATAGAGATTCTTCCCAGAGTCAGGAGAGAGAAGCTGATTAAGCTGTGATTCTAGGGAGCCCATCTCCACCTGCAGAGTATGGTAGAACTTGGCAACATTGTCCAGGTGGTATTGGTGTTAGAGACATCCTTGTGTATAGTTGGCCAGACATGCGGGTCTGGCAAGTAAGGATCATCCCCCTCTCAGCCATTATGTGGATATGGTGTAGCCAGTTCCTTGGCTCTGGTACTGGTGTGAGCTCTTCTGCTAAGATGGACAAAAACTAAAATAATCCCCTTGTTCTCTTAAGCCATCTGATAGTGATTTTATCAGCAGCAGTGCAGGTGAACTGCAACATACTCACTTGACACAGTTCATAAGAACTATCTAATTGGTGAATAAGAAATGCTACACCAAGTGTTTAGAATGTATAAATGCTCCTCATGAACATCAGACACTTGAAAAAAAATCAATGATCAGCCAATAAAGCAAATCTCACAACTTTTGAGTCAGTTTTACATTAACTATATCCATGGATCAAAATGAAATGAAGTTATAAATAAGAAACAAAGCAGATCACCTTATGCAAACTTATACTACCTGGAAACCCAAAAGCTTTCTCACAAGAGATAAAAGACCTTGTATAAGAAATATGTAAGCTACTAAGAATTGAGTGACAGTAAAAATAATGGAAACAACCCCCAAGGAATTGGTTAAATCCATACTACGAGAGAGGTTTACAACTTTAAATTGCTTATGGTTTTGAAGAATGTTCAAATGCCTGATGTTTTCAGCATCTGTCTTAGAAAGTAAGACTCATAGATTAAACCTAAGAGTAGTAGAAGGAGAAAATAGCTAACATTAGAGGAGACATTAATGAAATAAAGTCCAAAAGCTGCACAGAAAGCCAGAATTCTGAAAATTTAAAAAAATATATTAGCAGTTATTTAGAAACTATTTAAACACTCTTCATTAAAGTGCAACTCACTGGATCCTTTTTGAAAAGCAATTTTCAATCATCCATGAAGGTGGGTGTCATTTAATATCTAAGGACTTACAGATTTGCAATCTACACCAGAGAAAATCTCGCCTAGACAGTCTCAGGAGATGTGTACAAGACCATGAATAGCAGCTTTGTTTACTATAGCTAAAAAGGCTGCGGCCACTCTGTGCAAGGAAAATTGATGACTGAATTGTAGCTTAGATACATACATTTATATCTTCTCATCTTACAAGACAGTGAAAATGAGCAAGCCAATACAAAATGGATAATTCTCACAAACATAATGATTGACTGAAAAAATGAATACATATGATATACTTCCTTTCATATATGCTTCAACAGGATGTGAAACGGAACAATATCTGGAGATAGATAGATAGTTGTTAAGTGCTTCTCCGAAGGCAATGGAGAGAGAGAGAGATAAGGACAGAATAAGGAGGAGAGCACTGTAGATTTCAACCACAGTGTGATTGCCCCATTTCTTACAGGGAATGAATTTCATTATTTCTCTCTGCATATAGTTTATAAATATTTTTGTGTATGAAATAATTACTATTAAAATACTTGTAATGAATGACTATCAGAAATACCTTTGAGGGGATTGACACATGACTCTGTGATTAGAGTGCTTACCTAGCTCCAGAAATCCCTGTGTTTTATCTCCAGCACCGCATAATCTAGGCACATGCCATTTCTGCACTTGGGAGGAAGAGGCAGAAGGGTCACAAGTTTAAGGATATCTTCAGTTGCATAGTAAATTCAAGGCCAACTTGGGCTCTATAAAACCTTGTCTCAAAAACAAAATTAAAAAGTGCTATTTTGTAGCAATAAAAATAATTTAAAATGAAATATCATAACTTTGACAGATATTACTTGAAAAAATTGACTCAAGAAAATGTAATATTTTGAAAAATCAAATAATTAAAAAAAACTTTTGTCTAAGATAATGTAAAGACTTTTCAGTTGTAGGTTTTGGGAGGTTTTAGACTTCCCAAAGTAAGATAAATTTACCACAGTAGTATAGCTAAATTAATATAGCCTCAAAATGTCTCCTTAATATTTATGTTCATACAATGAACAAATGCAGCTGTCAAACTTAATTGCAAAAGCTTCTTTTTGTAACGAATGGTGATGGTGAATGCAGAAACTTCTGGATGCTCAAGGTGCTAAGGAATGAGAATTCAGTGTTCAACCCTAAATAGGTGGTATATACTATCTCCTCTGGGACTAAGCACACATTACTGAGACAATGAAGGTAGAGAGCCAAAGAAAGGGAGAAGAGCCAAGAAATGACATCTTCTGGGCCTGGCATAGTTATTGCTTGATTCATAACAGCCATGACTGAATTAACTGAATCTGAACATGTTGGGCCACTCAACAACACTTAGTCACACATCATGGAAAGTCTTATAGAGAATCTGACTCTCTGTGCTAAACTAGTGGCCAGTGGTGGATTCTAGATCAGGATCATTCATTGTCTTCAGTGGTGTGAAACCTGTAACCACATGTAAGACCCTGGGTAGACTCAGTAAGTCACAGAGCAAAAGAAAAAGGCATGAATGTCAGAAAACAACTTGGAAGAAAGAGACAGAGTGACAGGGATGGGAAAGTGAGAACAACCAAAATGTATTACATACATCTATGAATTGTCCAAGAACAAATTGAATAAAAGTTAAAACTATAAAAAGAAACCAACAAAAATTCAGTCAGACCAACAAGTATTCTGTCAGTAATGTAAAACATTGGGTTATACCCTACTTCAAGCAATAAGGCTAGGATTGAACCACATTAGAAAAAAAGCATCAAGAGGAAATTCCAGCCTAATGTCATTTATAATTAAGAGTAAATTTCAGCAACCCAGATTCAAACATATGTTGTGGCAAAGGCAGAGTGGGTAGGGATGTAAATTCCAATGTCCACTCTAGAAAACTGACTAGGAAATAGAAAAGTGTTTCTGTAAAAAAAAAAAACAACAACAAAAAAAAAAACAGCTAATAGAGAGTTTAAGATCTACACATCTATGTTTTGATAAAACTTTACTCACATAAACAGTTATCAGGCTGAATTTAACACTAGGACTATTGTTTGTGGATTCTTTGTTTTTCTAACAGAACCTGCTTCAGGTTTATTTATACAAAGAACACAGAAAAGCAGCTATCTGCAAAGGGGTTAGGGGAAAGCACACCAGTCCATCTGTCTTCATAAGGGCAGACAGAGACCTTTACTTTGGGGCCTTTACAGGGGCCTGGGCAATTTTGGGAGCCTGAGCTGGAGCTGGAGCAGGAGCTGCAGGCTTGGCTTTGGCTGGGGCCTTGGTCTTGGTCTTGGATGGGGCCTTGGCCTCAGCTGGGATCCTGGCCTTTGACTGGAGCCTGTGACCCTTGGGACGAATCTGCTTCCCAAGCTTAAGATGGGTGATGAAAGCAAGCTGACTGAGCTATGGGTTGGGACCCTTAGGCATCTTAGATTTCACCTCCTTGGGCTTCACAAGGGCTGTAATGGCTTCAGCATGGATGCTCATGGCCTTCGAGTTGTTGGTCTATCCCCTTAAGAGACTGATATCTTTGTGTCATTTCTGTGCCATTTTGGGGATTGGATGTGTGTAGTGTGGTTCTTGGACTTGGCCATGTCTCTATGGCAACGCATGGTTCCCTAAGCTCCTGAGACTGGAAGAGAAAGAGCTGTTTGTAGATTCTTGACACAGAGAGAAACTAAGTAGATATTGACCTATATACCCTAGGATTCTGCTTCGAGGCATATTCCCAACAGAAATGTTCACAGCATGCTCAACAAGCAACGTGTGAGGCGCTTTTCATAGCAGCATGATTCTTAGTAGTTTTAATACAAAATAACCATTAATGCCCCTCAGCAAAAGAATGAATAAAGAAACTGACAGTTGTTCACATGATGCAGTATCCTGTACAATGAGAATTGACATTGGTAAATTCTCAAAGAGTAGGATAAAGGAAATAGATCCTAAAGAATTCTAAAGAATTCACACTTATGACTTCAAATGATAGTCCGATGTATAGGTGTCAACTTGGTAATTGAAAGCTGAGCTTTGGGTACTTTTCAGAAGAATTAATAGCTCAGCCCTTGGCAAGCCTGCAGTAGTGTAATTAACACAGGAAGGCTAGTCCATTCCCTAGACAGGAGAATAGAATGGAGGGAGCAGGATCAAGTTTGGTGTA
This sequence comes from Typhlomys cinereus, assembly GCA_023101885.1. Lineage (NCBI taxonomy): Eukaryota > Metazoa > Chordata > Mammalia > Rodentia > Platacanthomyidae > Typhlomys > Typhlomys cinereus. The sequence goes on along the minus strand of JALPQD010000254.1, from coordinate 2,823,996 downwards.
CTTGAGCATACTTGGACAGACTTGCAGTTTAGCAAGGAGGTTCGCTCCTCTCTAAGCAATCCCTATGGATATAGTGAGACCAGTTCTCTCTGCTGCTGCTATTTTTATCCTGCCAAGTTGTATTGTGAACTGTAACAGAATCATGAGCCAGTATAAAACGCTCTTGTTAAAGAGCTGTTAAATCATGAATTAGTCAACAACTTGAAGACGAACTGTAACACTTCTTATTTGGAAAGCTTCAAAAGGAGGTAAAATTGGTGAAAGCAGAGACTGGGATATTAGCTGTTTCTTGAAAGATAAGGGGTTGGAGGAGAATATGTTGGTCTCCTGAGGTGCTGGGAGTGACTTGCCTGTCAATGACAGCTACATGGGAGAGTTGGCTTTATAGAAGGTCACTATGATATGCTTGCTTTATAATATACATGTGCCATATCAATTATAACTTTAAGAAGTGAAAAGATTAATAGATGGAGGCAAACTCAGGCTGAATGAGGAAAGTACAAGGGCCATCCAGCACTGCAAAAATATGTTAATGTAATTACTGCATTAATCAATCCAAAGTGAAGAATCTAGCTGAATGAAGGCACAACATGACTTGCTAAAATTAAAAGCCTATTGGTAGTAAACTGAAAAGGATTTGATAAATCTTAGAAAAACACTTTCTTAATCTGATAAAGGATGTCTTTTTAAAGACTCAGAAAATAAACCTCATAAAAATGAGAAAACTTGAAAACACTGCATCAGAAACCAAAGAAAAATGAAGAAGAAATATGCCAAATCTTATTATCACATGATATCTAAAGGAACTAATGTAATATGGAGGTTTTTAAGCAAAGTTATTTGAAGGAAAGCAAAACAATACATCATTGACCTGTGGCATTGTTATCTAGAAAGAAAATATTATAAATAAATGCATTTAGGATTATAGCAAATTGCATTTGTGGATAGTATAAGATTAGATATTATATCATTGTGTGAATCATTTACAACTCTATGAAACATTTATGAAGTTTAATTAAAGAATGCCATAATAGTAGTTATGTTCTTGTTGAGGTAGTGAGTAGAGAGGCACAAGGAGACGTTTGTGATCCTGGCAATCTTACTTTCTTGATCTTTATCCATTTACCAGAGCATAAAGTTTGTGAACACTTGGTGATCTGTACATATATACACTTCCATTGAAAGTGAACAACATCATTTACAATAGTAACTTATGAAACTAGAAGATGTATTAAAAGGAATGAAGATATATAAGACCTAGACAATTATAAAATTGATGCTTAAAAAAATTTGAGAGACCTAGGAAAAGGAAGGAATATACCAGGTTAATGGTGCAAACTGTTAAAATCATGCAGAAATAAATCTAAATAACCATCATTATGGGAAAGAATAAACAATGCTTGCATTCATTCCATGCAGGAAAAATAAATGACCACAACAAGCTCCATCCTCCATTATGAATAAGTCTAAAAAATTACAGAAGATACAAAAGTATGAATGTATCACACCAATTGCCTTATTACTAAACCTGCAGGTTAAGGTTATGCAATTCTTAGACAAATATAGAGAAAGGAAACCTAAATATCTACATGTGAATAATATGAAGCTCTAAGTTCAGTTTCTTTTTTTAATCTTTTTTTCTCCCTCATTTTATTTTGTTCCCAATCATACAAGCTCAATAGGAACCCCCTTCCTCTCCGTCCTTCCTCCCCTCCCCATTCCCCCCTTGCACTCTACCCCCTTTTTCTTTTCCTTTCACACCCTTCCCTCCCTGTCTCCCAGTGCCTCCCCCTTCCTCCATTCCATCCCTTGGAACATCCTTTTGTGTGAATGCCAAACTTCCCTCTGAGTCCTCCAAGTTCAGTTTCTAAGGCACCAAGTCTGGGATGCATATATTTTGGCTTCTATATTCCCATGCATCTCCAGTAGTTCAGATTAAGTGGTTTTAAAGTAGAGCTACCTGTTTGTCAAGGGAGTAATGACATCGCAGAGCAGTGTTGAAAGGCTTTGCGTGTATTTATCAAAACATCACTTGGGGATGATCTGGAGGTGCTTTGATAATTGCAGTTCTGCTCCTTCTTCTCCTTGTTAATTGATTGAGCATAAAGAGCAGATCACTGATACATGGTGCATATAACATAAGAAGAGAATGTGTAAGTATGCTGCTTCCATGTTCCTACTCCTGCTGCCCTTCTTAAGTCCCTGTTTAGGTCGAAGTCCTGGAGCAGGAAATATAGATGAAACTCTGTTCAGAAAGCTTAGGCCATAGACCTGGCCATCCATTTAGAGTATCTGAATCAGATACAAACTTTCCAGTGGCCTAATACAGTTTGTACAAGGAAGATAGAGAGTACAGAATGCAGCATTTCCTTAATTATCCTTTGCAATTAAGTTAGTTCATTTTCATGCCCCATGTTACAATTTGCCTACTTGTTGCTAATAAATTCATGACCAAACAGCTTATGGGAACAAGAAACTTTATTTTGTCTTAAGATTATTCAACTACAGTTCTCAATCCAGCTTGTCAGAAGAGTCTACATTAACTCCAGGGACCAAGATAACTGGCCATACCATATCCATAAGACTGCTAAGACAGGCACAAATTTCACTTGCCAGACAGCATGTCTATCCACTGAAGAATGTCAAACTCTGAATCAGCTCTCTCCTTATTATCCATCTCTCCAGGGAATAATCCCACCCAACATGAATTGTGCTTTCCTATTAACTATACAATCTTTTGTAGGCTTGCTCATTGTTTAAGTCAGTTGCTAAATCTTTAAAAATGTGCCCAGTATTCAAGCCTTGAGTTGTCAAGTTGACACCTGGAACTATTACACCTCACTATCCTCAACTCAAACCAATTAGACCTGATGATTTTAGGTTCGTTCATGCTCGTTAAATTTAAGAATATAATATTTGTGTCTTAGATTCTATTGGGGGGAGATAAGAAATGCATAGATGGGCTGGAGAGATGGTTCAGGGTTAAGGACTCTAGCTTGAATGCAGAAGAACGTAAGTTCAGATCCCAGATCCCACATGAAAAAAAATTGAAAAAAAGAAATTCACAGAGGCAGGTAGAGCTTCAGGATTACCAGGACTCAAATTCTTTGAAGATTGACTGCTGTGGGAAATCAGAAAGCGGGGACCACTTGTGTTGAAGTGGGAAAAGCTTTAGGATGAAGTGATGCTAAACAAAATCTGTTTTGTAAGTAGATAAGTGATCTTATGCATTATAGAAAATTTGGAATTTGCCAAGAAACTATCTCATGTTTCTGTATATCAACTCATGCATCTTTCTATCCCTCTACTCCTCCCTCCTTCCATCTCTCCCTCTTTTAATCCTTTAATCATTCTCTCCAACTATCCATTCTTTCATCCCTTCCTTTCTCTATCCACATATCTTCCATCCATTTACCCACCCATCCATCCGCTGCCCATTACTCTATTCATTCACCCAACAGCTAACGGCTAACCAGCTAATGATCTGACCACCTTTTATGAGTCCAGTGTGATTTTGTTCTTTGGGGAAATTACAGAAAACAAAGGCACAATATTCTTGCTTTTGTGTGATACATTTTTCAAGCTAATCCTCCAGGTGAGAAATCACATAATCATACAAACAAGCTGACTTCTGCAAGTGACAGATGCCAAACAAATGCAATAGCTTAACATAAAAGAGGTATGGTCAGTGAGGGATGAGGCATTTTTATTTGGCTCATGGAATGCCCCCCTTATGTATTACTTACAAACTTTCACACCAGGTTAACCATTAATACCTGACATTTCTCTTCCCTAGGTATTTCTTTCTATGAGTTCTTCCTCACCCACTATCCTTTCCCAGTCCTAATCTCTCACAGCCCCAACTTCATTATTTCTTATAATTAAGGCCTCTTGTGGATCATCATAACATTTGCACTGAGAAAACTTGTTTCCCTAATTTTCACGGAGATCAATAAAAACAAATTAAAATGGAGAATTAGAGGTGTCTTTTTGCCACATTATTTTTCTGAGAACAAAAGATGCAGTGATCTCATCGTTATTTCTCCAGAGGTCTCTAACTGTAATATAAAGTCATTTACTGCAGTTTCATGGGATAATAACTCACAGCTTCTTTCCCCTTGTTCTAGGGACCCAGGGGGAAGAGAAAAGTCAGGTAGGTAAAGGGATGACTAAGAAAAGCCCCTGCCCCCTAGTTTACAGGGTACCATGATCTGTGTCAATTTGATTGTCTACTTTTTAGAAGAAATAGGAAGAAAGTGGGAAGTGTGACTCTGTGTGTGTGGGGGGGGTGTACCTTTTTAGCACATGGAGAGATAAGATAGGAGGATGACAAGGAGGAAGAACAATCCAAGTCAGGGTCCAAAGTTATACTTGGGAACGTATTCAGCATCTTTGGAAATGGAAAGGGGATGTTGTGCTTCAATCTCCAATCAATGAAAAGACAGTACCATCAAGTAAGTGAGGCTGAAATGTTCATTCAAGTGACCCTAGGGAATAACCTACAGACTCTCAGATGCTTGTGTTAAGAAAACAAACTATGCCCTCTCTCTGACAGATGTGGAATTCTTCATTTCCTTGCAAGAGAATGAAGTCTGGTCATGTGACCAGGCCCCTAGGCACTGGGAGTCATGACCAGCAAATACATATATTTCCTGGTTCCTTTCTGGACATTTGTATCTTTGTGTGTGATGTTAAAAGTTCAGTACCTTCCTTATAAGTAGCTACAAGGATGAATGAAGTAAGATTATGGACATAGTATAAGACTTAAGCAATAAGCCAACAGGTAATACCTCAGATGATGAAATCATGAAGAGTCTCTTAACATAAGAAAACTCCTGAAGGTCCTTTAAATCCTTTAAATCTCTCTCACAAATGAACGAATCATAAAGTCATTAAAAACTGTTCTTAATGACTGGCTATGACTTTGGTTCTAGAACCTTGATCACTTTATCTGTAAAATATTGTCACTTATAACATTAGGAAGTAAATATGTCATTTGTGTGTGTGTGTGTGTGTGTGTGTGTGTGTGTGTGTGTGTGTGTGATACTATACTGATATCGATATCCAATGTCTTCCTCCGTTTTTTCCACTTTATTTATTGAGCCAGGGTATCTCAGTAGAACCCTTATTTCATTGATTAACTAGTACAATTAGCTGGCTTCCTCTAGGGACCTGCTTTTCTGCTTCTCAAATGCTAGGGTAATAGGCAGCTGCATGCATTCCAAGTTTCTTTTATGTGGGTTCTGGAGATCTGAATTCTGAATTCTGGTCCTCATACTTGTGAGATGAGTACCTTATCCACTTAGCCATCTCACCAGTCCTAATTATGAGCTAAAACAAAGTGCTTAACCAAGTGCTTGGCACATCTTTCTTATAACATTACATGAAAAGGACAGGGCTTTGCAAATTATGGCTGTTTATGGTTATTATGTAACATGGAAACAAATTAGTCACTGAAATTGGAGATAAACTCATTGAAACAAACTAATAGCAAGTAGACAAAAAAGCAGAAATGTTGAAGATCAGAAGAGTATAATTATTGAATTCAAAGTAAGCTATTGACAACCAAATGTTAAGTAATTTTAGTATATGAAACCTAAACCCCAAACAAAAAAGATTTCTTTTGAATACACAAAATTGCCATGTAAATGGAACATGCATGAGCCCGTGTAAAAGAAAATTAAATTCTAAAGAATCATTATCACACAGACCGTGTTTTCTAATAAACAATAATATTGTGCAATAAAATTGGAAATTAATAACCAAAAGATCATCTCATGAATCTGACAGCTAAATAACATATTACTAAATTGTACTTAGGTAAAAGGAAATCATAAAGAAATCATGAAGAGAATAATCATGGGGAAAGCAGAGGATGTGTGTTTGGAGAACAGAGCTACAGTCCCACCTAGGGAGAAAGCAAAGCTTTAATGTAAGTGACCAAGTGACAAATGTTATAAACAAGTGACTGGGACTGGAGAGATGGCTCAGGAGTTAAGTTTTTGCCTCATAAGCAGAAAGACCTGAGTTTGGATCCCAGATCCCATGTAAAAATGCTTGGAGGAAATGGCAGCCACCTACACTTCTGGCCCTGGAGGGCAGACCTTGGGAAACCACAGAGCAAAACAATAAGGAGGTAGAATAATCTGAGATGATTTCTAAAGTCACCCTTGGGCCTTGTAACAGTTACTCTTAACTAGTGCTGTAAGAGAGCACCCAAAGTCAAGCAACTTAAAGGAGAAAGGGAAGTTTATTCAGCTTATGGTTCTAGAGAGAAGGCACAGTTTCTCGTGGCAGAGGTGGCATGGCTGGCTGGCCAAAGCTGGAAGAGGTTAAGTTACTGCAGACATCTTGGAAGCTGAGAGCTGCAGACTGCTTGCTGCAAAGGCAGACTTCTCCTGAAGGTAGGGTGGGACTAATCCACCTCAAGGCCCACTCCTTGTGACTGCCTTCCTCCAGCAAGGCTCCATCTCTCAAAGTACCATGACCTTGCTAAACACATGAGACTGTGGGGGGCACATTTCAAACCATGACAGGCATCTACACACACACACACACACACACACACACACACACACGCGTACCCCTACATATAACCTCACACATGTACATATCAGCACCTACACACATGCAAAAAAGTGATCGAGATATACAGATATCAACACAAACAAAGCCCGACACATGAAAAGATGTTCCACATCTCTGGACACCAGGGAAATGTGAATTGAAACCACAATGAGGTGGACAGTATGCAAGTCTTGACAACCAGAGTTCAATCCCTGCAGCCCATGTGGTGGAAAGGAGAACTGACTTCCAAAAAGTTGTCATTCAAAAGCATGTCTGCATGTTCCTCCACCCTTCCTAAAATAAACAAAATGTTAAAAAACCATGATGACACATCATTCATCTTCGAAATGGTTCATATAAAAGCAGAGGTGATACCAAATGTTGGTGAAGATACGAAGAAACTGGATGTCTCATACATTTGTAGTACAAAAGTACATATCCTCTCTTGATGTTAGTCTCTCAAGTTTATTTTAAAACTGCAAAGGAACTTACCTCCAAATCCAATGATTATATTTGTAGACATGCTTTATGGAAACATGAAAAGTCACATCCACACATAAGCTAGTACATGAATGTCCATAGCAAGTTTGTTCACAGTAATACCAAGTTGGAAACTACCTACATGGCCTCCAATGGCTGAATTCTTAAACAATCTGAGCTAATCAATCATGGACTATTACTCAGTAATAAAAGGGAGCAGACTCTTGCTATATGTAACAATTTATATGAATATAGGGAGCTACAATAAGTGAAAAATTCCTCTGAGTGAAAATATCATGTATCATTTCATGTATATGGCATTCTTCAAATAATAAACATGAAGACAAAGGACAGGTGCCAAGACTTTCAGCCTGGCAGGGAGGAAAGAGTGAGATTGGCTACAATAGGATAGTATAAGTGCCTTTCTGTTGCTGTAACAAAATATCTTGGATAGATAACTTGTAAGAATGGAACTGTATTTCCCACAGTTTTGGGTACTGATTCAATCTAAGACCAAAGTGATCATAGATGATTAAAACTGGAAGCACTGTCAGCACCTTGAACATGTATCTTCTGGAGAGAACAAATGTCAAGTCCACACATGAAGATGGACTTGAAGTAGTGAACTTACTCCACTACAGACCTGTTTAAAGAACTAATCACATCCATGAGGCTGAAATCAATTCCTAAAGGCAATACTTTTTGATACTATTACATTGCGATTTCAATTTCAACATGAATTTTGGAACAAGCAAGAAGCGAGTTTTACGATGATAAATTTAGTCACCTAATTGTAACATTAGTCACATGAAGCTGTGCAGGAAATACTATTTAAAAAAAAAGTGAAGCACACACATGAACACACACACACACACACACACACACACATACATACAAGTCAATGTGCATATGACCTGTGAAGTCCAAATAAACTCTGTGGATTAAGGTAGTGTTAATCTTCTGTGTATGATCTTTTACAAACATGAAATATCAACATTAGGGGAAGCTGACTTACAGTGTCTTGTATGTTTCTTTGTTACTTCTTATGGACCTTTGTTTACCTTGCTTTTCAAGATGTTCATTTCCCTCACTTATTATGATATGTAAAATTACTACCTGAGGAATCATTTAACTTTTATAGAGTTAAAATTCCCCTTTGCTTTCATACAGCTTGTTCCCTTGAACGCAAATGTCATTCATTTAAGGTTTGTATATACTCAGACTCTTTGGAAATCATACATTTGTATTATAGACTACATTCTTGAATGGAATCCTTTAAATGCTTAAAATGAGGTAAATGTTCAATCCAAGAATATCAGAAACAGTCCAGACAAGCAAAGTAAACATTTCCTGAGTGGAGAAGAACCAAAAATGAAAGCCGGATTTTTGAAAAGAGAACACTAAAAAAGAAACAGGATGATGAAAGAATCTCTTATAAATGAGAGTATAATGTATTATGTCTAATCGAGTTGATATAATTGTAAAAATCTTCAAAATGACAAAACTAACTCATAAAGATAACAATAAAATAGACAAACAGAAAGTGAAACGAGAATCAAGACATTCTCAAAATCAGGCCCACTTTCGGGCTGGAGAGGTGACTCAGGGGTTAAGCCTCTGCCTTGCAGGCGGAAGGTCCTGAGTTCAGTTCCTAGACCCACGTATAGATGCCGGGCAGAAGCAGGGACGCTGTGTTTCTGACCCTGGTAGGGCGGAGCCAGTGAATCCCAGGGCAGAGTAAACAAAGAGGTGAAGGTGTCCATGGTGGTTCCCCAATCCATCCATGGTTCTACACACACATACATACACGCCCACATGCACAATTGAATAAATAATAAAATAATTTTAAAAAAAGCTTTAAAAAAGTCAGGCCCACTTTCATAGGACACTTACTTTTTAATTAAACACCTTTTTTTCAACAAAAATAAAATTAAAAAGTTTCTTGGCTCCTTTTCTGAAGTTGCTAGAATCGATTCTAATATCGATGCAAATTATGAGATAAGAAAACATGGGTCCATTTAATTTTGTAATATGTGAAAAATATATTGTACACTGAATGTTACCTAGTGAATTCCACATTGTTTACCAAAGTATTAATAATATATGTATGGGCTTATCTCACAGATGAGTTTGTTTCCAGATCAATGTATTTCACTACTTTAATAAAAGTGATAAAAATCATACGATTATCTCTATGAGACAAGCATTGCTAAAGGTTTTCACCAATTTCTCATTTCACTTTAAATGCTTTTATAATAGAAAATAGAGGATACTTTTTGTTAGTTGACAAAGTTTATAAACCAAAATGCAAATATTATGCTCAATACAGCAAATGTAAGAGTATTCCCTTTCAGTGCATGAAGAAAACAAAAAAAAAAAAAAACTACTACATCAACTAATATTTAGCACAATGCTGCAGCTTCTGGTCCACACTGTCAGAAAATAGAAGGTAGAAATAAATGAAGGAAATTCACTGTAGATAAAACAGACACCATGGGGAAAAGTCAATGACAATGAAAGTTAAAATAAATGATGAGAAGTAAAGGTTCTCATATAGAAGATGAACTGCCAAAAATCAATAGTATGACTCTGGACCAGCAATAATGAACTAGAAAATCTAATTTCAAATAACTCTAATGCAAATTATCAAGTAGTTAAGTCTTAACTGGTGAAAGAATATATAAAGTCTCTGGAGAGAAAGCTTTAAATCTGAACACACAAAGTATCTGTGCTCATGGATAGAGTGACATTATTACACACATGAAAATCTTCCACCAAGTTTATAAATTTAAGGTCATGGTAATAAGAATTCCGTTACATTTTAAGGGAAATTGATAAACTTCTCTAATAGATGTACATAAGGAATAAAGCCCTGTTGTTTGTAGTCAACTTTAAAGGAAGGTTAAAACAAATACAATAAAAAGGGCCTTAGGAGACATCAACATGCAAGATATACTCTGAAGGATCCCTACTAAGAGCATGACATTTATGCAACAATAAGCAGATAGGCTCAGAAAAGCATGCAAACCTAAGAAACTTCACATGCATCTAATAAAGGTGGCTCCTAAGATAAATTGTGTAGAATGTCTGCCTAATAGTTCCAAGGAAAAGTTTTTCACTGAACAGAGGAGACAACTGAATCCTAATTGAATGCCTTATCTCAAAGTGGTGGACTTGGTGGACTTCAGAAGACACAGCATATCAATACAAAAGATCTGTGAAATCAGGGTTGGAAAGAAATGTCTTAAGTAGACATTAGTGACTTTTATGGGCACTGGGAAAGATTGACAAGAGTAGCTTCCCATCCTTAGTGTTATACGGAATTGGCAACAAGAGGCAGTGTGTAGGTAGAACAGTGTGGAAGGGCCCCAAGAGCATAAGGCTGAGTGAAGAGAGTCAGAAACAGATTGAGACTCAACACCATTTATTTGAATTTACAACTCAAGAAGAATACATATTTTTGAAATGGACAAAATCAATAGAACACTTGCTTGTGATAAGACATGGAATGAGAGAAAAGAATATAAAACAAAAGTCAGTACAAGTCAGGGTAAGCTAAGAATGTCCTAGTGGCAAAGAAGCCCCAAGCCCCAGGGTGGGCAAGGATGGCTGTGCTTCTTCAGTCCTTAAGGAGAACTGGGCCAAGACAGAACACAGGCTTCCTTGCCACCTGGGCTTCTGCAACCTCCATAAGGGATAGTGAAAGGAGCCAATCATAAACAAGCTTTGAAACTATCAAAGTGACAGTTTGTCTCTCCTCATATATCATCAGACAAGCCAAGTCCCATTGCCTAACTTTAAAGAACCTAGAATGTACAAGTTTATCTTGTACCTAGATATCACATATCATATGTCATACTTACATCTTAGGAGACATTGTATAAAAACAGGCCATGAACTAATTTTTTCTTAATTTCACTACATCAAAAATAGAGGATTTTAAGGTGTACGTGGTGGTACAGCTATACATGTACAGCTGTAATCCCAATGCTTGGCGCAGGTAGAGTTTGGAATACATAGATTCTAGTCAAGTCTCAACTGCATAGGAAGTTTGTGGCTAGTCTGGGCTCCATGAGATTCTGTCTCAGAAAAAAAGACTTTTATTTATCAAAAATTATCAACTGAATGAGTGGGAAAAAAAAACAGTATGACTTGAGCTAGAGAGATGGTTCAGGGGTTAAGTCTCTGCTTCACAAGCAAAAAGTCCTGAGTTCAGATCCCATGTAAAATACCAGGAGAGAACAGTGACAGCCTGCACTTGTGACCTTGAAAGGCAGAGTCTGGGAAATTCTGGAGCAAAGCAAAGAGGAGGGAGCACAATCCAAGCTGATTACTGAGGTTGCCTTGGTCCTCCAAAGGCACTTGCAGTATGTCCCCTGATATACATAGACACACAGACATACACACACACACACACACACACACACACACACACACACACACACACATACAGACATTATCAAAAAATTTTAAAAATTAAACAGTATGAAAAATATTCTTATAAATTAGTGGATTATGAATAAAAGATAATGCTTAGAGAGATAAAAAAATCAACAGGCTAATGACTATATGAGCACTTAACCATACTAATTGGTATTAGATAATTGGTAGATTCAAAATGTAAAGGAAAAAATACTTAGTCCTCAGCAAGACAAGCAAAGATCAACTCTTTTTTTTTTTCAGCTCTCAGAAGTTTATTTCAGGGCTTTATCCCACCCACCATGGGTTGGACTTTCCTCATCAGCTAGACAATCTCTTGCAGGTTTGCTTTGGGCTTAATTCAACCATTAATTCTCTACAAATCTAAATAATGGCAGGGATTGTCCCAAATGTGACAGGAGCCTTCACACACCACAACGAGTTCAGTGGCAGCTGTTCTAGAAGGAATCTGATAGGAGTCTGTTAAATTAAGGCTACCCTTAAGGCAATACTTCTGTTTCTAGGACTGTATATGCTGCAGTGGAGTTGGGATATACTGGAGTGAGTTGTCTCCTGCATGATCCATGGCATTCCTGAGTGCGGGAAGCCGACTGTTTGTGGGGAGAATAGACTCTCACACAATGGCTGCAAATGTGTGGACTCAGGTCGCAGTGCATAGGTAGATGTCAAAGCACAGTGCCAATGCTGAATAGCTCAGTGACATGGAGCTACAGAATGTATCAATTTACATAATTAAAATGCATGCATGCTGAACAATTACATGCGTTTTATAAAAATTCATTCAGGCAAATGAGCATATGTGGAAATAATGTTTCTATGGAGGAAAGGCAATGAAGGTAAAAATATAGGTAAAAAATACAGACGGAGCAGAGCAATATTAGGGGACTGTGTGAATTGCCTAATGCTGCCGCAGCACTCACCACAGAGTGGCTTAAAACAACATGTGTTATGGTAGTGGTCAGAAGTCTAAGGTCTATAAGGCTGCTTTCTTTTTGTAGGCTTTGGGCAAGAATTAGCTTTGTTGCCTTATTCAACCCCCCTTCCCCCACTCCTTGAGGTTCCTTTTTCCTACCAGAAATAAAGCATTTTCTTTCCTTTTGGACCTTCTTTGTGTGCATGTGCACACACACACACACACGTGTGTGTGTGTGTGTGTGTGTGTGTGTGTGTGTGTGTGTACAAGAAGGTACTTGAGTGCATGTGCCTGTGGTTGCCCAAGGGTGTCATCAGCATCATCCTGGGTTGTTCTTCCTCCTTATTGTTTGCTCCAGTGTTTCCCAGGCTCTACCTTCTAGGGCAGAAATTATGGGCCACCACCATATCTGACTAGGATATATTTTCTTTCATGACCTCTGGGGATTTGAACTCAGATACTTTTGCTTTGAAGCAAAGATTTAACCCCTGAGCCATCTCCCCAGCTCTTCTTTTCTGTTTTCTAAGGCTATATCCCACCTATATTATCCGAATAACACCCCACTTCAGGATGCCTAACATAATCATGAGCACAGTGTTTCTTTTGCCCATATACATGTCAGATACTAAAACAAGAATATATTGAATCTTATGAGGGGCCACTCAATTTTCTTATTCCAGGGGTTTGGGTACCAGGGCAGAGGATATCAGGACATGTGGAGCAAAATGTGGAGCCAGAGTAACTCACCTGACCAGTTTGGTGGCTGATATTCACAACCTTGTGGTTCAACAGAATCTTCTGGCTCCCCAGATACTTCATGTAAAACCAGACTTCCCTTCCCATGGTAGACCAATCCTGTACTGTGTGAAGGGCTGCTGACTGGTTCTGTAACCGAAGCATAAACATACATTGACCTGGACATTCAGCAGATACTCACTTGTATTGCAATCCTTTCATTCTTAAGAGGTGTGGTCTTCACTCATGTCGGGCTTGCCCACGCTGCCTTGGCTGAATGGGTATAGACAAATAAAGTGAGGGAGACTCAGGAGCTCTTATTATTGTTTTATTATTATTATTATTACTATTATTTTTCTAGTTTTATGAGCATATTAACTACTCATCCCTGCTTCCCTCCATTCCCCTCCCTCTTATCATTCTCCCTTTCTTTTATCAATCCATTCCACTCCCTCCCACCTTCCTACCTGTCTGCTTCTGTGAACCCCAGGATTCCCTCTGGTTTGTCTACTCTTGTGGGGGTTCAACACTTTTGTGGCATACAAAATTGCCTCTCTTCAAGCTACCCCATTCAAGAGAGATAAGAACATACAGTGGAAATCTTGGAGACTTAGGAGTTCTCGTACAGATTAGCATGACTCTGGTGTATTTATAATGGAAAAAAAAATCCTGGCTTGGGAAGCAGTTGTTCCTCAGCTTGAGTTCATGGAAGGAACAGACCTATGAGGAGGAGCACCCACATGACCAGGAGCCAAGCTATGCTACATCCACCCTGAATCACACAGGCACATGTACAGAGCTTAAAAGTAAATGGTTATAGCCAAAGTAGTCCTGGCAGTGGCCTGATGTCAATTTCTCACTGATACACACATGGGTGCTGAAGTTACTCTTTCTGTTGCTGTGAGACAGTACTCAAACAGAGCTCAAAGTAAAATAGAGAGATTTGTTTGGTTTGCAGTTCCAGGGGGGAGATACAATTCATTTTGGTGGAATAGGCACGATGGCTTCTGAAGCTGAAGGAGGTTTAAGTGACTGCAGACATCATAGAGACCCTAGAGAGCAAGCAGCAGATTGCAAGAGCAGATCTCAAGAGAAGACTATAGCAGAATCAGTGCAGAGCTAACCAACCTCAAGACCCACACCCTGTGACATGCCTTCGAGGCTCCACCTGCTAAATTTGCCTTGATCTTTCCAAACATCAACTAAAGAGGCAAACACATGGTGATAGTTAATCCTGAGTGTCAACACACCTAGCCTTAACTAAGATTATCTTTTTTAAAAAAATTTTATTATTTATTCAATTGTGTGTGTGTGTGTGTGTGTGTGTGTGTGTGTGTGTGTGTAGAACCACGGGCAAATTCAGGAACCACCATGGACCCCTCCACCTCCTCGCTTACTCGCCCTGGGTTTCACAGGCTCCGCCCTACCAGGACCGGAAACGCAGGCCGTCCCCTCTTCTGCCTGGCGTCTATACATGGGGTCTAGGATCCGAACTCAGGACCTTCCGCCTGCAAGGCAGAAGCTTAACCTCTGAGCCACCTCTCCAGCCCCAACTAAGATTATCTTAAGAGATATCTGAATCAGTATATTTACAATACAAGAGCAGCTCTAGATCTAATTAGAACCTCCCTAGATCTTACTGGAACCTCCTAGTAGTGGACCAGATAAAAGGAACTACAGAACAGGACACTTGGAAAAGGAGAGACTCTCTGAAGCTGTGCTAGAAAACTCTCTTCCCTCCTGTTGCCTGGTTTCTTCATTTCTTTCACCCTCCAGCTCCCCAACCCTCCAAGTCTTCAATGCTACTAAAAACTCTACAGGAATCCTCCATCCTTCAGCTACCACCCAGTAGACTACTGGCAGCTGTAGTTGAACTACCTTGGCCATATCTCTTAAGCCAACTCAATAAATTCCCTTTTCATGTATTCATTCTGTTGATTCTGTGATTCTAGAGAATCCTGTCCAATACACACATGAACCTGTGGGAGGACAACTCACATTCAAACCTTACAAAATAACCATAGAAGGTAGATAAGCATCAAACCATCCACTCCAGATTGAACAGTTCATAAATAACAAGCAGGAGACAGAGGGTCAGTTTACAGATAGAGGTTACAGACAGAGGTTTGAGGAGAAGTATGAAGAGAATTCACACAGATGGCACTGTGTCTCAATCCTTATCGTAGAGGGCTGAGTCCAAGTTGAAGTCAAAAGGGAAACTGTGATTCTCTTTATAACTTTGATATGAAAAATGATTATTTAATGGTTTATATAAAGGCCCTAGCTGAGAAAGTCACTTTCAGATCACTGCAAAGGGTCAGCCTTCATTAGAAGGTCAAATAGGAAACACAATGTGTACATTTTAGCTCATCACTATTGCTGAGAGATGCACAGCCAGGCCTATGAAAAACAGGGGTTCTTCATAAATGATCAGGGAGGGAGTAGGAAGGCAACTTTATCTTCTGGGTCCTATTCCAGCTTGCTCCCTTTTCTACCAGGTT
Organism: Typhlomys cinereus; assembly: GCA_023101885.1. Classification (NCBI taxonomy): domain Eukaryota; kingdom Metazoa; phylum Chordata; class Mammalia; order Rodentia; family Platacanthomyidae; genus Typhlomys; species Typhlomys cinereus. Next base: position 2,808,360 of record JALPQD010000254.1, on the reverse strand, counting down.
CCCCTTCTCAGTGTTTGCCACAGAATCATTGGCACCGATAGCTTTATTTCACGTTCATCTCCCTTCTCTTTGCTCAGGTAGATCCCAAATGACACTGGACAGAGAATAAGCTTCCTTTAACTGACAGTGGTTTTTATTTGAAAATGTTCCTTCAATTTAACGATACTCTCGTACATTTCAAAGAATAAAGCTTTGGGCATCATAGAAAAGCTTGGTAGGCATTTCTGGGGCTGCTGACACAGCAGGGCCCGTCAAGGTCCAACAGTCCTGAACAGTGTCTATAGATTAATGTGATTCCTGTGAGATCAAGAGTATCCTGGGGTGGGGGAGTGCTCCCTTGTCAGCCACCACCGCCGGAGTGTCATAAAGCCCTAGATCTGAATAAAAAAGTCAGGCTCTCAAACTGAAAGGAAAAGTAGTGGCTTGGAGAAGGATCATCAAAGTTTAATTATGAGATTTGATTTGCATATGTGTATGTGCGTTGGTGTGTGCACCTATGTGTGTATAAGGACTTGTGAGGGCTGGAAGATGGTTCATGGGTTATACCTCTATCTTGAAAGCAGAAGAACCAGAGTTTAGTTCCTGGATCTCACAAAAAAAAAAGCCAGGCAGATATGGCGGGAACTTACACATGTGACCCTGGAGGGAAGTCTTCAAAAACCCAGAGCGCACAAATGGGAAGTAGAGCAATCCAGGGTGATTCCCAAAGTCACCCTTGGGTCTCCACAGGTACACACAGTGCCCTCTGATACACACACACACACACACACACACACACACACACACACACACACAAAGAGGGCACTTGAGGGTGTGTGTCCTTTTGCTTGTGAGGCAATGGCTTTAAACCCTGAACCATTTCCCAAGCCCAGTTAGATGTTAAATGCCACATGTTGCACATCCACTGGAAACAACATGCCTTCCTCAGCAGTGATCGTCATAGCTATATTGAAGATCTTTTTCCAGTTCTCTGGAATTTAATTTCAGAATATTTAATATCAAAAGATTTAGCATGAGACAGCTTTTGACAATTAGAAATGTTTTAGTTTTCTTCTTTCTACAAACCAGCGTATACCCCTCTTTTCTTTTTTTGATGGACAAAGACTTTCCATGAATTAAGGGAGAATTAAAGTATAGCCTATTTGTTGTGAGCATAGCTTCAGTTTTCCCACAATCCAAAATCTTTTTTTATCCATCTCTGGAATCTGAACTATATAATTTAGAGATTCCCTATCTCTGTTTCCAACCCAATTTTCTTTGCCACGATAGTAATTTTGAAACATTCTAAAGCTTCTATATCTATACTACCATCCTATGTCTATGTCCATTGAATTCTTCGCAGCTTCTGAGCAGTTGAGCTGCAGATATGTCCTCAGGCACTGTTGATAATCTTACTCCAGGGCTCAGCAATAGTCCAGCTGGAGAGGAGAGAGAAGACTAGATTCTGAGGCAGAGCCAGGAAGCAAAGTATGTCATCTAGTGCTCCATATCAGTGGGCAATCAGGTGCCAAGAGAGAATGATGATGACATGGAACATTCAGGAAATTCAGGAGATGGGACTTTCTGCAATAATAAGGTGAAATTAGGAGATAATCCTGACACTCATTGCCTGTGCAATATTATTAACTATTATGGTGCTCCAGGTGTGTGCCAAGGTATCCAAGGACCTTTATGATCTCACAAAGGCACTAGGAACTATATTAAAATATAGAAAATGGACTGGGGAGATGGCTTAGGGCTCAAAGCCTTTGCCTATTAAGCAAAAGGTGTTGAGTTCAGATCCCTAGCTCTCACATAAAAATGCCAAGCAGAAATGGCAGGGACCTGCATTTCTGGTCCTGAAAGGCAGAATCTGGGACGTCTATAGCAAAGCACAGAGGAGGTTGAGCAATCCATGATGATCCCTGATGTCACCCTTGGGTGTCCACAGGCACTCACACTCAAAGTGTGTCCTCTTACCTCTTTCAAGTTTCTTTAAAAAATAAAATCCAGAAAATGGGCATAAGCGGGCAGACATTTGCTAGCTTCATGATAGAGTGCGTACGTTGTGAGACTGGTTCCTTGCAAAATTGGGTTTAGGACCGTGCCCATGATGACATGGGAAAATTACCCAGAAAGCAACACAGAGCAGGTAGTACAACTGTCTAATTTGGATGCTGTGTGGCAAGGGAAGAACAGACTTTTAGCTAGGAAGACAGTATACCAAACTGCTCTGTAAATACCTGCTCTTATACCCACAAATTAGGAGAGCACTCAGCATTCAATCTAGAAGCCAGATCTTCTAATAAACAGAAGATGTTTATTTCTGAGAAGCACAAATCGCCAAAATGCAGAAAATAAAGGTCTGTGGGCTGCTTATCCCTAAACAGGACCTATAAGACTCATCCACACCCACCCCAAGGCCCAGGGAACATGGAGGAAGAAAGAGTGTCAAGATTGTAAGAATCTGATGTGGGAAGATGGTGGGCCATGCATTATCTCCTGGATATGACATAGTTGTGAGATATAAGATTGCATGACAACTATGTATACTTACACAACAATTGCACTGAAACTGTCTTATCGACATCTCACTATAATATCAGAAAGATCTCAAAAAGCTCCACACCTGTCTGAGAAACTGAAGAGGACTAATGCTGATAGGGAAGTAAAGGATGATGCTTTCCTCGTAGTGTATCCTCTGATCCAGGATGCTTGCTGAAGCAATGAATTGGGTAAGGCACAAGTCATCACACACTAGATGAAACACAGCGGGCCACACAAGTGAAAAGATTTGAAAATAGGAGGGAGTCTGGCAGGGGAGATGAAGGGTTGTAAGGAGAAAAGGAGGATGGGATTTGGTAATGAATTAAAAAATATTCTAAAGTTAATATATCCATGTATACAACATTAAAGAAATGAAGACAGAACGAAAAAGAAGCTGTGTGATGGTGGTGTTAAAATATGTGAGTCCAAAAACAAAACAAAAAATACATGAGGTCATTAGTGAGTCATGATAGTTGAGAGTAAAATGAAAATGTTTCTTTTGATGTGTCTGTACTATTTTCTCAAATCACTCCCAAGATATTGGGAGTACAGCCACTCATTAAGTTATTTGAAACAACTAGTGAATGAAACTCCCAGGTATTTATTTTGCTTAAGACTTGTGGGGAAAAAATTACTGAAACACCAAGGGCACCAAGAGCTGAGAGAGTTTGGGAATGTCAGTACAACTATATGTGCAGGGTCATCTGCAGGACTGAAATAGTAAAAGGAGACTACTACCAGACAAATGGTATCATTGTGGAAACCCGCTACTGCTAGTAGGAAAGAGAAGGCACCGAAATGAGAATTTAAAAGACTGAAACAGGGAATGTGTTTTTGGCTGGCACTGGGGAGCTGAGCTGGCTCCTTAACTGTTGGAGAAGCTGTAATCTACACCCAAAGGCTGACAAAGTAAGCTTCTGAGATGAAGAACTGACTGGGGAGTGTGCCCACAGGAGAAGGAAGCCTCTACCTCCAGCTCTGCTCCTCTCTCTTGCAAAAAATAAAAAACATATAGATCTGTGGTAGGGTAGAGATGTGATTTCTCTCAACATCAGTCCTAGCATCATAAAGCAGGGTATTAAAAGGATGTCTGACCTGAACCCCTGCAAGGGTAGACAAGCTAAAGGCAACCCTGGGATCCATAGAAGCAGACAGGCAGGAGGGTGAGATTGATGGAAGACTGAGAGGGAAAGACAATGAAGGGAATCAGGGATAAGTACTCAATATGCTTGTAAAATTAGAAAAAAATTAAAAAAAGAAAGTAGACAAAAAAGAATGAGCCCTGAGGTTCATAGAAACAGATAGGCAGGAGGGTGGAAGGGAGTGGAATGGATTGAGGAAGGGAAGGGGGACAGGTGGGAAGGGGATGGAGAGAAGCAGGAATAAGTAATCAATATGCTTTTATAACTGGAAAAATTAAATAATAAAAAGGATGTCTGAAACCAAGGTGTGGTTGACCCTCCCAATCCCTATAATCCTGGTACATGGGAGATGGAGGCAAGAGAATCAGAAGTTCAAGGTCATCCTTAGCTACATAAAAAATTCAAAGCTAACTCTGCTATTCCACTTTTGGGATTAACCCCCCATGCAGCAGAGGTTCACCTCGATAGCACAAGCACGACCATGTTCATAGCAGCACTGTTTACAATAGCAAAGTCATGGAATCAACCTAAATGTCCAACAGTTGACGAGTGGATAAGGAAACTGTGGTACATCTATACAATGGAGTACTACTCAACCATCAAAAATGATGAATTACTGGAATTTGCTGGGAAATGGATGTCATTAGAAACAATTATATTAAGTAAAGTATCCCAAACCCAGAAAGTTAAATGCCGTATGTACTCCCTAATAGGTGGCTCCTAGTACCAAACTCATCCAGCCCACATTGAGACACTCAAAGGTAAACCTATGTAATACAGTAATTGCAAGGATTATGAACAGGAGGGGTGGGGTTGGAGGGCCACACCAGACACAAGGAGAGAGGGGACCATGTTACAGCAGAGAAAATCGGCCTCCAAGGAATGCAAGTAAGTAATGTGACCCTTGGTTAAGTTCACAGACGTTCGTTCCTAATCATGTACAACTGAGGGGGTATGATCTCACCAGAAGGGGAGGGCATATAGTCTGGCAGATGAAAAGTGATCATTTTGCAAATGGGTGACTGACCCCTCCCTCCTGCTTTTATTACATCTACCCTTGAATGTGCTATTATAACAAGACTCCAGTTCAACAGTTTTTTGTCTCTGACCAGGGGGTGACATACAGTGCCCATCAGGATGGAGTGAAGGGCATTGCAGGAGCAGCAAAACTGCAAAAGAAAATCAACAAACCACAATCCAGAACTTCAGAGACTCTATGTCAACCACATAGAACTAGGCCAGACTAATCTCTCCCCATCCTGAAGCTCAGGGACATTTGCGGAAGAGGGGGCGGTAAGAGTGTAAGAGCAAAAGGATGGGAGGAGCAATGATCTGAAGATTCTCCACACTAGTTAGGGCTGAAGCAATCATAATAGGACTTTGCATGCCCTGCGCAATGTCCAACACACTATTGACCTCACAAAGTCTAGCATCGGCTAAAGGCACCAAGATCCTTGGAGGCAAGGGATTGACATGCTTAAGGGGAACACGAGAAGGTTCAGGGAAATGCCACTGGGTCTTTGTACATCATTGGAGAGGAGGACCAAGAGGAGAGTTAGGCATACACAATAAAGGACTCTCTGGGAATTGGGGGTGGAGGCACTGGGGTATGGGGAGGGAGGGAGGGGGAGCAGAGGGTTCGGGGGGGAGGAGGAGGGGGGAAGGAACTGGTCTACCTATTAAGTTTGTATGAGCGGGAAAAAATTGTATTAAAAATTAAAAAAAAAGAGAGAACCAGGAGCCCAGGGAAGTAGCCACCAAGAAGAGCAAGGAATGGCTTAAAACAAATTCCCTTTTGGCAAAGCATGGAGAAAGATAAAAAAAAAAATCAAAGCTAGCCTGGACTTTGGTATACACTGCCTCAAAAAAAAAAAAAAAAAAAAAAAAAAAAAAAGACCAAAAACTAAACAAAAACAAAAAGACAAGAGAAGCAAAACAAAAGAGTGGTGAACCTAAACACAATGGTTTAAGAAGCTCTGGTACTTCATCTGGGCTGAAGAATAAGTTCCCACATAGGCCACCTGTTGCATCTAAGGGTATCAGAGTCTTGGTTCCCACTTCATACCACAGGTTGACTGACTGTACATAGGACGGACCAGCCCTAAGTAAATACTTTGATACATTCCAATCAAGTTCATTCCATGATGGGCATGGAATACCCACCCAACCTGAGTGAGGTTAGTTTTTGAGGAGAGCTTTCCTAGAACAATTGATGTTTAAAGCAAGACCCAAGTGGAACAGAAGAGGGACAACTGCCAGTCCAAATGGGCATGTGCATAGGAGGGCAGCAGCCTTATCATCTCTGAGTGCTACACCTTACCTGTTTTCTTTGAATTATTATTATTATCATCATCATCATATTACAATATAACAAGCATTATTTCCTTTAAAGTGCATGTAGTTTAGTCATTTACCCTATTTTATTGCTACTGAGATTGTTTCTCCATTACCTGATTTTAAGCTCAAAGGATGGAGGAATCACCTCAACTTTTTTTAACATTGTGTCCCTAACTACTCATCTGTCCCTTCGGAGTTGCCTAATGTACATTCCATACTAAACAATGGAAAAATAATAGGACTTTTAATGTAACTAGAGGGGAAAGGTCACCTAAAATTAAAGAGTAAAACTTTAGGCATTCACTTCTCTCAGCTCTCCAGTTGTTTTTATCTGCTTTCTTTTTCCTCCATAGCATATATGACCAAGTGGCTTGCTAGAAACTTATCTGGTATATACTTCCAGTGCCCTCAATAGAACATAAAGTATGAAAGGACAGAAGTATTTGTCAGTTTGTCTCACATGTACTATAATGCATGGCATATGGAAAAAAGCTCAAAAAGTGCTTATTAAAAACATAATTCAACCAGTAATTTTCTTTGATATAAGAATATTCAAACTGTACTACTTCCACCTTTCTAGGTACTATTCTCACCCTTCTTTGTGATAGTGGAAGGGAATAAACACTGTACAATACACAGATGGGTCAAGAATGTTGCTGTGTAGAGCAAGCCTGTTTAGTGGAAGGTAGAGACATCTGCTTCTTTGTCCTATCTCCTTATATCTCAGAATATCAAAGGCCATTTGTTCTTTCATTCTTGTCTTTCAGACTTTCATTATGTTGTCTCCTTTGCCTGGGGATAAGCGTTGCTCTCCTTAGTTCCTCTCTTAAACTCATCTCCAACACACCTGCTGCCCCTTTGTTAATTTCTCACTATGATCTTGGGTCCTTTCCTTCAGAGCATTGTCCTTAATTTCTAAACATCACATTCCACTGTTGAGAACTTATTCTCAAATACAGTGACAACCATTGTAATCTGATAGGTAAGCTGTATATGAGTAAATCTTAACCCAGTGACAGGAACCACCCTGCTTAGGAAGGGCACAGGTGCAAGCGGAGAAGTCCAAGTCTTAGAGACAAGATCATGGAGATTTCAAATGCCATGTCTTGATAACTGACTCTCCTTGTCTTGCTAATCATTATGATCACTGTCAGTCAGAAGTTAGGTTGCTGTTAGGGGCCAACTGACTACTATAATAAATAGTACAAGTTTTAAAATCAAAGTTATTGAAAATACGTTTGTTAGTGAATTTTTCTGTTTCATTGTAGTGAAACCTGGGGCCTTGTGTGTGATAGGCAAGGATTTTCTTTCCAAGCAACTCCTTCAGCCACCAGATTTTTTTTTTGAGTTTCAATCCTTTTTTTTAATTTATTTCTTCCACTCATACAAAGTTGATAAGTACCCCATTCCCCTCCCTCCCTCCACCCCTCCCCGAATCCTCTTGCTCCCTCCCCCATTTTCCCCTTCCTTTTCCCCCCTCCCTCCCTTTCTCCCAGTGCCCCCTCCCCCCCATTCCTGCCACTAGATGTTTTTAAGTACACTTCAGAATGCATAATGAAAAATCCAGGAGGAACTCTGGTCTGCATCTTTGGCAAAGACCATAAACTGTGATTCATGAACAGTTCTGTGCCTTGAAGTGACTGCCCAGTTCACCTGTTTTGACCCTGAAATGGGAAGAGGAAAACAAAGACACATGACTGTGGCTGTCTGATTTGCAGACATGCCTTTGTGGAATCAGAGCTATACTTCCTGATCTGTCAATGTATTAACTACAACCATATACATGTACACAGATAACAGAGACCACTGGATCTATCTGCAGGGTCAAAAACTTTGCCTTTCAAGCCCCTTTCTCCAAAAAAGTAAAGTTTGCTTGCTTACACTACTATCATACCTTATGAATCTCACAAATAAAATAGAAAGCAGTTTGCCTAAAACCACAGATTTCTGGGCCTTCATTGGGCTGTATGGAATAGATTGACTTACTTTGTGCTTGCTGGATGATAAACGTTTATGCAATGAAGTGTTCATCTGAGAAATAAAATTGTGCCCAAGACTTGCTTTTATTATAACCTAATAATGCAGTTATGGGGAAATCATTAACCTGCTCTCACCTCAGATTTCTTTGGTAGCTTTGACTTCCATGAAAAAGAATGTCAGGGTTGTGTGAGAATCATGTTCAAATTGGCTCTCGTGGGCCCCCGAGGTGAAGCTGTGTGTCTCTGCTCTTTGTACTCAGGAGGCTAGCACTCATCTGAAAGAAGACATGGCAGGATTGATTGCTCTAGCCTTAGCAACTATCATATCTGTATTCTTCTTGTATAAATTCTATGATGATAAGAAACTCCCTGTCTGATTACCTTCATACCTAATACCTGATTCATCTTGGAGGTCTAGGATATGTGAAGGTGGTAAAGGCCTATATACAGCAATATCAAACGGAGCATCAATGGAAGCTTGATAATGATAAATGATGGTCAGTTATACATAGTGAGTTCAGCATTCACCTTCAGTAGGTGCAAGGTCAGGGATCCAGGGTAATAGGCATGAGTCATGTTTGTCTCAATGGCTGCCCATCTCACCTCTCCTTCTGGGTTTGGGGCATGTATCTGTGCAAAGAACATAGTTGTCACAGATTCCTTGATTGATTCAAGGAGTGAATGCACCTATCCATTCATCTTCATGTGAAAAAAAATAAGAATAATACAGATAGGAGAGGAGAATTGCTTTAGGGCCAGGTGATAACAGAGTATTTTCATTTCATGGCACCTGTGTAGTCACTGAAGGTGAATGGTGTATATTTGGACTTTTAAAACAAGTGAGCTGATACACAAGTGAATGAATTACTTTCTGCATGGGTTTGCCACAAAAGGGTAGCACATGGTTCACATCCTCAGCAGGTAACCTGGTCCAGCTTCTGCTGATGTAAATTGTCCAGTGAGCCACCATCATAAGATGCTCTGATCACATTCCATAAATTCTTACCCATAACATCTTCAATAAGTAAAAGTAAGCAGAAGACTGAGTTTGAGCTATACTGGGAAGAAGATGGATTTTAATTTTTGTTCCTTTTACCTTTTTCCCCCATTGGTATATCATTTCCATGAAGAAATTGCAAATTAATAGTCACATTGAGCTATTTGTCAATGTATTACTGCTCTTGCAGCATCAAATTATGTTGGCAATAATGTTTCCAGCTGCCTAGAACTCCATTGCAATTTAATTTGAAAGGAACTCAAATTGCATCTCCAAATGGATAAAAAATTAATTTTACATACAAACTATCCACCTCCACATTTCCATCCCCACACCCCAAATAATCTCAATTTAGGTTCAACTTTGAACAGTTTGTATGTCTCAGTCAACTCCACATGCAAAGATGAATGCATAACAAATTCAAGAATTGGAAATTCATCTCTGCTGCTCCTTTTAAAATAAGATGTTCTACCTTGATCAAGGCCATTAGGGTATGCTGCAGTTATTGCCTTTGATGGAGGAATATAGGTCGAGACCATATAGAACAAAACCAGGAGCCAGTTGTGACTAAGTCACATGATTATGCTTAACAATTGGAATATAAAGATTTCCCTCACTCACCCCTTTCATTACATCTCCCCTGTAGCACATTTGGACCTTAATTCTTTAGTTGTTATCAACCTTCTAGATTGTCATATCTGTTTTGCCTGTCTACCTATCCTACCTATTAGCTGTATGTTGCAGTTATACAAATGAAGGGTTCTGCAAATGGAGTTAGCAGGGGAGTTGATCATGACAGAACTTTAAAGCAGTCCCCCTGCAGTTTGATGAAAAGTTGACTCAAGTATCTCGGTATGTTTCATGCAGAAGTTAAGACATTTGTGATGGTCCAGGGGACTCTTGGAGAAGGCTGCCATCTTTTAGCATCAGAGCTGGGTTCTGAATATATTGACTAGGGATTTGTCTGCATGGTCAGCAACTAGAACAGAGAGAGTAAATATGAGCAAGAGCAGGGATGTTTCAAAGGACAGCAGATGTCACTTTGCTTCAGGAATGTAGGACTTCAGGAGTCAGTATGGAAACAGAGGCAGAAGATCTGGCATGTGGATACACATGGAGCAGGGTGGATGAAACTGTTACTTCAGAATGGAAAAAGGACTTTAGTAAACGTTGCCATGGAAGAGGGTGTGATTAGAGGGGAAGAAGGTCATGATGCTTTCCTGGGGAAGGCAGCAGTGTCTGAAAATCTAAGGAGGTTACATGAGTACACATGCACACAGTGCATACATACAACATGCACCTTCATTTACCTGTCCCTAGTCCATAGAGCCACAAATGGGTCTGAGATAAGATAACACATGGATACCTGTGACCTGTTTCACTTCTACTTTTACCCAACTCTGTCCTTCCCCAAATGACCTGCGTACATATGTGTAGGACCTCGGTCATCAAGTGCCAGTCTTGACCAGACTGTTGTTCTTTGTTTGAGAATGCAAGAAGGAATTACAAACGGAAGTGGGTCTCACAGACCTTATAAATGAAGCGGAGCATCTAGGTCAGGGAATTCTGGGTTTGTCAGTGATTTGGAGCCTGGTCATAAGAAGAGCAAGGGTCAGGTAGATGTTCATGCTCCACTGGCTGCTGAGCTCATGCCCTTGGAGGAGGTAGTATTCTGACAAGGGTCAGTACAGGGCTCAGGATGATGTCTCTGCTGTCCATTCACAGGGCTACATGGGATGAGGCTTTTTGATTTTCCATGAGAAGATAACTTTCAGCTTTCCAGTTAAGGCACCCTCTCTGTGTGCTGTCTAGTGACTTCTTGGCCTATAGGTTGCTCCTCAAGAAGGTCATATGGACAGGGCCTTATTTGGAGGCAGAAACCATAGACCATAGACTTGGACCTATTTACACAGGGGATCTAAATTCAACAAGCCAATCTCCACTGCACACACAAGACTTTCCTAGCAATTTCCAACTTGTTTGCACCACCCTGAATGTAAACCCAAGACTGTGCCGATGGAAGGCAATTACTGCAGCAGAAACTGGGTTTGGCAGCTGAGGTTGAGCAGGGTCACAATGAAAGCATGAAAAGCTTTGGTTCCACATTCTGAAAACGCATGTAGGATTTCAGGACAGCCTCTTGCTTGAAAGCAAAAGAGGAAATGTTCATCTTCGACACCCAACCAGTGAGCTGGTGGTGACAGAGCAGGGATAGCGAAAACAGGAGATCAAACTCACTTTTCCAGAATGTGTCACCATCTGGTCATCTCACAGGAAGTCTTCTTGACCCTTGGAAGATCCTAGAGAGGCTGGATGAATGGTAATTCGTGAGGGCAGATGTATACATGAATAAGGCAACTCCTAGGTAGCATAGCCAACATTAGGTGTGATGAACAACAGTGTCAAGTGTCTGAGGACCCCAGGAACCCGGGAACATGGGCTTGTGACTCTGAGCACGTTATCTCCTATTCACTGAGCTTCAGTTACCAATACCATAGAGGTGTTTTCCAAAGGCAAGTAGTCAGGGTAGGAGCTTGCCCAGAGCCGCTGCCTAATAGCTACTTCCTTTGGTTTCCATGAATGGGAGTGATTCCATTCACAAGACTCCTTCACCTACACTTACCTTACCGAAAGGACACTGGAGTCCTTCTACCCTATTGCATTTGCATTGAGATTTCATTGTACATTTTTATTTCTATATCCTGGAAACCACTGACCTCCCACATCATCTCCCAAGTTCCCTGTTAACACATGGACATATGTTCAGAGTCCCCCTTTTTTTGGTCTCTGTGTTCCCTTGGAGAGTTTTACTTCACACATCTCAGTCTTTCCTAGAATATGATCACAGTGAATATCTTTATGATATTTGAATACCAAGTTCAAATTCTGGAAGTCACTCAAAGAACAGTCTTTGCAATATTTTACTATTTTGTCCCTTCTCTATCTCCCCAAATTAACCCAATCCCCCAGTGCCCCCAAGATCTGGATGCTTGTCTTCCTCTGGGAGTTGAGCATCCCTAAAACCAAAATCTTGGGCTGCAACTTCCATTTCACACAAACTTCTTGAGGCATTTTTTTTCTAAGAAAAGCAATTCTGTGTAAGAGGAATACCCACTGTTTGAAATAGCAATTTTCTCTCTTTACAGTTCATTTTATGCTCATTAACAGCCCTCTGAGATTAGTGCAATAATTTCCACTTTATAGATGTGGAGATGGAGGCTCAGAGATGAAGTGCCCTTGGCCAAGGTCGCTTAACTACTGAGAGCCAGAGTCTGGCTTCCAGCCATCCTCTGACAGTCAATCATGCCTGCTGTAGAGGAAAGAAGTGGCTTTGCCTGGCCCCAGCCTACTTACTTTAGAGGGAAGCTCTTTGCTGTGTGACAGGGTTGCCATTTCCCTCACTGCTTGTGCAAACACAGCCTTGAGATGCTTTTTCCTTGAAGAGGGGCAGGAAGGTATTTATATGAACATCTTCACATGTGAGCTGCAGGAAAGCAATAGAGAACGGAGGCAAAAGGCAAATCAGTGATGAGCTGAGAGCTGAATGTACTGAAGTTCCAGCCTTACTCTGGTCCTGCATGTAGGTGGTGGCAAGTCTCAGGTTCCTAAGAGTCAGAGGGTTTCTGCCTTATAGTTTTGGGCTTTCCCACAACTCTTGACCTGGTCTTCCTAGATATATGAAACTGCGATATGTTTCCTTTTATGTTCCTTTTCTGATCTTAGTGTCTAGTAGTGTCACAGTGAAGTTTAGGATACAGAGGTTTAGGACAGAAAATCTCAGCTCTGCCTCACCCTGTGTGGCTTAAGGAAAATCATTTCCTCTCACTGAGCTATGTTCTCTTCAGACTATGTCTAATGATGCCTTCTTACCGGTGGTTGGGAGTTATAAACTCAGGCCCTCATACCAGGCATGGGGTCAGATAGATTTAAGTTCAAAATTCCATTTTGAAGCTTGTTAGCCTTAATAGTCTGTGTAAATTATTGGACCTCTCTGGGACTCAGTTTATTCATTTCTCAATTGTGTGGACAGTTCCTTCCACCTAGAGTGTTAAGATGATTCAGGATATGAAAGCAGTTCTTACTAGATGCTCTTCCATTGATGGAACCTTTTGTGTGATTTAAGGCCATATTGGAGATATCAAAGTTACGTTTAATGTGGAATGTGGTACTTTTTAAAAGATCCTTAGCAAAAATCTGGTTCTCACTTCCAGTTTTCATTCCCTAACAAGGGAGGAGAAAGCACCTTGCGTTGGGTTTTAGCAATGTCTTGAAGGTCTATCTAGAGGAAGCATGTTAGACAGATCCTAAACAGGGGTTTATGGCTTCCTAGTAGCAGAGTTCTGGAATCTGGACCCATGGAAAGACTCCAGCTGAAAAAAAAAAACTAGAGGGCAGGCTAAATTTCTCCCTGGCAGCTTTGCTGTCCCTAAGCTGGTGCATCTCTATCCACTGTGGCCTGGGTCACCCAGAGGCCTCCAACCAAGCAATAACAACCATGTCTGGTCTCAACCTCCAGCTGTGGGACCCATACACTTCACCTTTCGTGTGAACCCAGAACCCTGGTCCCTTAGCAATAACTTGTCCAAACTTACATCCACCAAGTTACTTATTTGCCTTTGGAATAATGGCTCTCCTTCCCATAAAACACACTGTGAACATGAAGAATCATTGGAATAATAGAATAACTGTGAATCCCTCAGCAAAAGATGGCCCAGAGCTGCCCACCCTCCCTGGCAGCTGCACATCAGTAATGCGAGTGGCCCTGGCACTTACCAGGCTCTGAAGTATCTGTGGACTGTGATCCTCCACGAGGCTCTGATACAAACTGTATGTGCCTCATAGAGACAGATTAGGTAACATAGGCACCAATCCAACCTCAGCCTTTATTTTCTTGAGCATTTTGTACCTGTAAATATTGGATGTTTGGAATATCCCCCCTTCCCCCTCATAATCTGCCATCCTTTTTCTCATCTGTTCCCCCTCCACTTTGTCTTTGACAGATTTTTTCCATATTCATCTGGTAAACACACACACACACACAATTTTATGTATCCAAGTAATATGTAGGAACACTGTATATGTCTCTGCTTCTAGTTTAATATATATAATGCTACTATCTTCAGCTGCCTTCATGCTTCTGCAAACAAGATAATTTTCTCTTCTATAATATAGAAAACTGTATTTCAACTATACTGTGCACATATGCCCCCATTTTTCTTTTCTATTCATCCATTGCATGTGTGTGTGTGTGATATAATTCAACTCTTGTGAATAATGCTGTAGTAAACATTGATGAACATCTACGTCTAAGATATGTTGACTTGGAATTCAAATAAAAACCCAGGAGTGCTGTGGCTGAGTCATATGATAACTCTGTTCTTAGTTTGTTGTTGTTGTTCATTTGTTTATTTATTTTTTGGGAAACCTCCATGCAGATTTCCACAGTGTATAAACCAACTTACATTCCCACTAACAGTGTGCAAAGATTTCCTTTTATCAATATCCTCACCAATGTTTGTTATTGTTGTTTCCTCAATGCCTGACATTCTGACCAGGGTGAGCTTTGATTTGAATTTCTCTGTTGATTAGTGAATAGGAACAGTAATTTTTGTGTTTATTTCTCATTTGAATTTCATCTTTTAAGAATTATTTTTTATTTCATTAGCCCATTTATTGATTGGGTTATTCGATTTCTCATTTTTTTTACTTCTTTGTGTATTCTGGATATTAATCCTCTGTCAGGTAGATAGCTTGCAAATATTTTTCTCCCATTCTGTGGGCTGCCTATTCAATCAAATAACAGTTTCCTTTGCTATGCAAAAGCTTTATTTTTAATTTCATACGGTTTCATCTGTCAGTCTTTGGCCTTATGTCCTGAATGGCTGAAATTCTATTGAGAAAGTCCTTGTTTAGGCCTATGTTTTGCAGTGTTTTGCCTACCTTTTCCTCCAATACTGAAATGTGACCTTATATGAGATATTTCACCCATTTGCAGATGATTTTTATTCAGGATGAAAGAGGACTAGTTTCAGTCTAATGCAGATCAATGTCTCCTTTTCCCAATACCATTATTTTTTATACATTTTTTATTATTACCGCTCATACAAACTTAATAGGTAGACCAGTTCCCTCCCTCCCTCCTCCTCCCCCTGAACCCCCAGCTCCCTCTCCCCTGCCTCCCCATCCCCCAGTGCCTCCCCCCCAATTCCCAGAGAGTCCTTTATTGTGCATGCCTAACTCTCCTCTGGGTCCTCCTCTCCGATGATGTACAAGGACCTAGTGGCATTTCCCTGAACCCTTTCTCGTGTTCCCCTTAAGCATAGGAACACTACTGTGGCTGTCAATCCCTTGCCTCCAAGGATCTTGGTGCCTTTAGCAGATGCTAGACTTTGTGAGATCAATAGTGTGTTGGACATTGTGCAGGGCATGCAAAGTCCTGTTATGATTGCTTCGGTCCTAACTAGTGTGGAGAATCTTGCAAATCATTGCTCCTCCCATCCTTTTGCTCTTCCAATACCATTATTTTGATAAAAACATTTATCAATCCAAAGGGCTTCCTGATGGAATCTTCATGGTCTCTTTTGCCTCAGCGCTTCTTACTGCTGCATTGGCATAGAAACAGCTGTATTGTAATATACTTTCAATGCTCTAAGTTAATTGGAGAGATGACAGTATCATATTCCCCAGTTTGCATAATAGTGCTACCTAGAACCTGCTGTTTAAAGGACCTTCAAAGTGTATGGTGCTTATGAAGCATAATTATATTTTTATTATAATTTCTTTTATTATAAGTAAACAAACCCCAGTTCTTATATATGGAGTGCTTATTACATTCCAGGTGCAATTCTTACTAATTTGAGAGTATCTCATTTGACTCTCCTTCAGTTAGCTACTATTATCACCAATTTAGAGCAGAACTAAAATGTTGGACCAAAAGATGTTTCATAACTTAACAAAATCCTGTAGGTAGCATGGGGGTAAACTGTAATTTAATCTCAGTGCTTTACTATGTCTTGTGTGTTGTGATCAGTTTTATACAAGAAACATGTGTTTACTTCAAGTATAAAGGTATGAGTATTAATGCATTAGATTATAAGATAGGCCTGGGGCCTCCATATATAACATTGGGAAATAGTACATGAGAGACAATATTGGGGTACATGTGGGCTGGCCAGATCTTCTGGTAGATTGATGCTTCTGGAGAAAGTACAGGGGAAAAAACGGATATAAGGTGCTAGGAAATGATATTTTATTTTCAGTGAAACAGATGGAACTCATAGGCCAAGTTCATGGGGAATAGTGACATTTAGGTGGTCTGGAGGTTATATGCCAAATTTCAACTTGTACATCCTGATGTCTGCTAAAGAGGGAGGCTGACCTCCAGGGATTGAGAATGTAACTGAATTAAAAACAGGAAACTAGTCAGAACTCTAGCAGCTATCTAAATCATGGAAATATGCATGTAGTTGACAGTACCCCCGATGGGTCTCAGCGGTGCCCTAATGAACCCCTGAGAATCAAACAATTTTATATCTTTAGAGTTGATGTGTTTTATGGAAAATGATATATGGAATTTTTTACTTCATATTTTTATGTTTTATCCTCGATATGTGAGTACTTAATAAAAGGAAAGTGATTTAAAGAAAAAAGGTTATGTACACCGTGCCGTGCATGGCAAAAAATCCTGGAAGTAGAAAAGTTGTTGAGATACATGTGGAAGAACCAGCACATCCACCTTCTCCCTGACTGCTTCTGAGAACCCTTGTGTCTTGCATATGCCTTGCAGATCCTGTACATGGCCCGCAAAATGTGGAGATTGTGGACATCCGAGCCCGGCAGCTGACCTTGCAGTGGGAACCCTTTGGCTATGCAGTGACTCGCTGCCACAGCTATAACCTCACCGTACAGTACCAGTATGTGTTCAACCAGCAGCAGTACGAGGCTGAGGAGGTGATTCAGACCTCCTCCCACTACACCCTGCGGGGTCTGCGGCCCTTCATGACCATCCGACTCCGGCTGCTGCTGTCCAACCCTGAGGGCCGCATGGAGAGTGAAGAGTTGGTGGTGCAGACTGAGGAAGACGGTGAGCATGGGAGGTCAGACTTTGAGGGATGGACCATGCTAGTCAGAGATGGGGATGTGATCCTCTCTCTCTCTCTCTCTCTCTCTCTCTCTCTCTCTCCCCCAATGTGAAAGCCAAAAGGTTACTTTGACATATAAGTTTCAGTTTGGCTCCAAGTTTAATCCAAGAAGCCTGAAGAGTCTAATCATGAGGACTGCAGCACCCTTATTGACTCTGTGGGGACCATTTATTGGATACAAAAGGCATAAAACATGATTACAGTATGTGGAACTTCAAATTCATTTTGCAGCAGTGGGATGTGTGTAATTAGGGGGTGATGCTAAACATTATGCTGATCTAATATGTATCCACTTGGAGGGACCACTATCCTTCCCAACCAAGCTTCCTTCAGATCCCTCTAACATCAGGAGATAATCTCAACCAGGCTGTCTGCAGCAAAGGCCTTGTTATCTAACAGACTCTAAAAGTTCAGGCACACCATCACCTTAGGTAAGAGTCACACCAGAGGAGCCAATCATATGTGTAGATATCTTATTTCTTATAATCTGTTTTGTGCATACATATGAGTGTGTTTGCCCATTTGTGTATATGTGCATGTAGGTATGGGTTCACATACATGAATGTATGTGTGTGGAGGCTGAAGGTTGATACCATACATTTTCTTAAGTGCTGTTCCATCTTATTTTTGTACACGTGTGCCTGTGTGTATGTGTATGTGCACATATGTGTGCAGACGTATGCACAAGAGGACCCTTGAGTGTGTGTGCCTATGGAGGACCAAGGGTGATCTCAAAAAGCATCATGGTTCTGCCAATCCAGGAACTGGGAGGTCTTTCCACCTTCTGGTGTCTTCTGCAATTTCTTTCTTTAGGGTTTTAAAGTTTTCATTGTAAAGGTCTCTTACTTCCTTGGTTAGGTTTATACCAAGGTATTTCATTTTTTTAGGGGCTATAGTAAATGGGATTGTTTTTCTCAGGGCTTTTTCATTTCTTTCATTCTGGGCATATAGTAAGGCCACTGATTTTTGTACGTTTATTTTGTATCCTGCCACCCTGCTGAATTCCTGTATTAGTTCCAGGAGCTTCCTGGTGGAGTTTTTAGGATCACTCAAGTATAAGATCATGTCATCTCCAAATAGAGATAATTTGACTTCTTCCTTTCCAATTTGAATCCCTTTTATGTCCCTTTCTTGTCTTATGGCTTCAGCTAAGACTTCAAGTACAAAATTGGATAGAAGTGGTGAGAGTGGACAGCCTTGTCTAGTTCCTGATCTAAACGGGAATACTTCAAGTTTTTCCCCATTGAGTCCTTACACCTCATTAGAGAGGAGGACCAGAGGGAAATTTGACATGCACACTAAAGAATGCTCCAGGAATGGGGAGGGGGATGGAGCACTGGGAGAAAGGGAGGGGGGAAGGAAAGGGAAAAGGGAGCAAGGGGATCCAAGGAGGAGTGGAGGGAGGGAGGGGCATGGGGTACTTATCAACTTTGTATGAGTGGAAGAAATTAAAAAAAAAAGAATCATCCTGGATTATTCTACGTCCTTATTGCATTACTCTGGAATTTCCCAGCTTTACCTTGCAGGACTGGACTTACAGCCCACTGCTTCAGCATTTTTATACACTTTTTAATTATTCTTTTCTATGTATTATACATGAATATAGTGATTTTATAATATTTGCTCACCTTAATCTCTAATTCCATCCTCTTCCTGTTCCCATTACAATTCTCCTTCTCCCCTGCCAGACTCCCTCCTTGTTATAATTAGACACAGGTGTCAACTTGACAGTTGAGGGTTTTGAGCTCTGGACACATTTGTGGATAATTAGTGGTTGGGTTAAGCCCAGAGCAAACCTGCAGGAGGTTGTCTAGCTGATGGGGAAGGCCCAGCCTTAGCTGGGTGGGACTAGGCCCTGAACAAATGAATAAAATACTGAGAGCCAGTTGAGGAAGTTGGCATTCTTCTATACACTTGGCCAGACATGCTGGTCTGGCAAGTAAGAATCTTCCCTCTCTCAGCCATTATATAGAGATGGTATGGCCAGTTCCCTCTGCTTGGTTGGCGCATGTTCTCCTGTCAAGCTGGACTACAGACTATAACTGGATTATCAGTAAGAAAATAAACCCCTTGTTCCCTTAAACCATTTGACCATCATTTATCAGCAATCATGCAGGCAAACCACAACACTTCTATTTTCAAGTCATTTCACATTCGTGGTCAATGGGGTTTTATCTTGTTTGCCTTTGACGTTATGTGCCTGAGTACTTGGTGGAGCAAGAATGAGTGGTATAAATGGATCAGTGTATATATCATTGATAAAAGTATTTTGCATTTTCTCCTGATCAGTCTTAGGGAGGTGTGGTATCTCTGTAGATCTTTCCCCTTCTATAATGAAATGTTACAGAATAATTCCTGTGCAGGACTTGTGGGAATATATATATCTGCAGTGAATTCATAAAAGCACCAGCCTTGTCTTAGCTAGAAGATACTGTCAAGCTGTATCCCTGCCCCACTCAGGCTCTTACAATCATACTGCTCCCTCTTCCACAAAGTTCCCTGCACCTTAGGGTGGTAGTAGAGGTGACTTAGATGTGCTGTTCAAGGCCAAACAATCTTTAGTCACTTATTTTCTGCATTTTTTCCAGCTGTGATTTTCTATGATAACCACTTTTTATTGCAGCAGAAAGTTTCTGTATTGTATACTGAGTATCCCTCCAACCTAGAGATATAACAGTTGTTTAAAGTATTTGTTTAAAACAGTTGTTTAAAATATTTATAATAGTGTCCTTATAGATTCATATCTTGGACTTTTTCCTTAAGGCCTGTGGTCCCCCCCACACACTTTCATAGATTCTTTTTCTAGTTTACAGTTCTAGGAATGTGATCCCTGCCTTCAGTCCAACCAGGAAGCTGTTAGTTGCCCCCTTGACATTCATGCCACTATCACACTAATGATCCCCTCTTGCCTGGGTGATTGCTATTGTAGATTGCAGTTTTGACCTCTTGATGAGATTATTGATTGCTTTTCTCCCCCAGTAGTTCACATAGTACTTTCTGGTACTATAAAGGCTGTCCAGTAAGTAGGAAGCTTTCAGACCAGTTCCAGTTTCACCTGACATTTTTACAGGCTTACACTACAATTTGCACATAACCCCACACAGATGTTATCTTATCTTTTCTGCTTTGAATATTTATCTAAGAAGTGCTACTTCATGGATATATTCCAGTTTTCCCCCAGTCAGGCTACTTCTGACTTCATGGAATATTTTCTGTAGTTCTCCAGAATATGACTCTGAGATCCAGACTGTGTATATATGATTAATAAAGGAAATTTCCCCCAGGAAAGCCTGATAGAGATAAAGAAGCAGGATGGAAAATGGAGGAAACCAAGATTCAACTCTTTGCCAAGTTCAGTGAAGGTCAAATGCAAGCTGGGCCTGCAAGGAAGCTCTCAAGCGTGTGATGTTATGTCATGGATTTTCCAAGTCTGGGAAGGGAGCTACAACTTTGCCCAGGGCTGATTGCATTTTAATTCCATAGGTAGTGTACAGCTCCTTCCTCTAACAGGCAATATAGCATACTGTTTGAGAAGGTAGGCACTGAGATCTACATGCCTAGAGCATACCCATAACCTCTTCATATATTGACTTTCTCATCTACAAAGTAAACTTAATGGTGATGTCTACCTTATAGTGTCTTGCACATATTAAAACAAATGTTAGATAAAGAAATGGGATTAAGACCCAACAGTAAGTTTTTAATATAGTTACTACAGTTGCCTTAAGCTACAATAACAAAACAAAACAAAAAAACCTTTTGATGAGGGAGCCTTTGGGCAAAGCAACTCAGAAAACACTCCAGATATTATGGACACCTCTCCTGATATGTACTTTCCACTTGACCTGGCTGTAGAAAGTATACAACAGATTCTCAAGGAGTTGTAATGTCATTGGGTCCTAATGGGAAAAAAAGAGCTGGGCAAAGTGTCTTAGTGACGAATATTCCTAGGGGATCCCCTGGCATTGACAGTGAGGAGCCACTGTCGAAAATCACCATCAGGTCTGGTGAAGGGGCAGCTCAGGGTGGGCTTTTCTAAAGTGTTTGACCTCCTCCCTTAGTGTGCACTTGGGAATGACTTAAATATACACTAGCCAATCTGAAGTCTTAGTTAGCTTGAAGGTGTGTCTTAGTCTCTCCGTCTCTCATTTCTACTGCCAAGAGGAAAATAAATAAACCAGAAAGCCTTTATCAAAACAATGTGGGAACAGCAATGCTTTGAAATTAAATTTATAGTAAACATCATTAATAAAACATCAGTTCCTGCTGAGGGAGATGTGTGGACATTATCATATTAAAGATACCAGCATACAAGACTCCTATCCTTGGTTCTGTACATCTTCTGAAGTCCTAGATCAAAAACCCTCAGAAAGTTCCAGCAGGACATGAATGCCCTTTGGGAAGTTTCCATTTGCGTGCTGATTCTTTGTCTCCAGATATCCAGCCTCAACCTCCTGGGAGCAAGTAGCTGGAACCGAGACATGAGACACCATGCCTCACTATGAACTATCCTATGAGGCCAGAACCAGGCTCCATTGTTCCCAAGGGGCATTGTTTCATTTGCTGAGAAGTTCATTCACCTTGCAACATGCTGAAGATGGAAGGTGGCGTTCAGTGTTAACCAAAGCTCGCCCCCGACAGCCAGAGACAGTGTCTCAGATTGAGCTCCTGGCATTGCGCTGCTCTCAATCCACCTTCCAGACATGGTCTTCTGCAGTTAGCAGGATTTGTCATTTTGCCACCCTAGGCCCTTCTAGGCACAATTTGTTAGAGCGAGAAGCGTCCCTAGTGAAGTAGTAATACCATTTCTGAAGAAACAAATCAGAAACCACCCAAGATGTTATAGGATACTTCTTCAAATGTGCACTTTTCTCTTGAACTGGTTGTAGAAAGTACACAGCAGACTCTTCAACAGAAAGGACTAGGGAAGATAAATCATGTGTTCTTTTTTCTCTTTCTGAGTCTCATTTGACTCATTATCAAGACCTCTAATCACATAGTTTTCCCTTCTTTATTCTTGGACATTTTCATATACAAACACAGTGAAACACCCCTCGCTACCCAACCCAATTCTTTTGATCTAGCCTGAATTCTGTTTTTTGTTTTTTCTAGCAAGTCTCCCTCCTACTTTCACATGTTTTTGCATGTGCAACCCATTACATCTGGGAATGCATCTATTTTAAATCATGAGCTCATCCAGATTCACATCTGCACATTCCAAATGGATATCCTCCTTCCTACAGAGATGACCCTGATTCTCCACTTGCACCTGCTTATAAGTTTCCTGAAACCTGTGATATTCATAAAACAGTCTCACGATTGCAGCCAATCCCACCAGCAAACAATGAAACCACTAATTAAGCAGAGCCCTTTAATATCTCTGACACAAAAGTATGTACTACTGAGGATATACAGTCAAACTATTTTGCTGAGAAATTCAGAGTTTTTATCTACATGGTTATATTATTAATGTGATACCTCATTATAATCAATTAATTTTAAGGAGTCTCCTTCCCCCATGTTTAAAAAATAAATATTGTCATTTCCAATATGCAAAACAGTTGACTCCTGTAAAAGTTAAAACTCCATTTAAAAGGTTCATTTGGAGGAATATTACCATCTCTATCTCTTTTTCACAATATTCAGTTCATGCCAGAAAGAATGCCATTTACATTCACTTCTTATTTATCTTTTCTGTAGCTCATTTAACAAAAGTAAATATTTTTCTTCCTGCTGATTCTCTTACTCATCCTCTTCCTTCCTCATCCTCTCTCTTTCCCTTCCTCCTTTCTTCCCTCTCTAGATTGAATCCAGGGATTTCCACATGCTAGCAAAGGTACTACCACCTAGCTACACCTCCAGATCTGCTTCTTCCTATTTAATATACAAAAGATAACATAATAGATACCTTCTGTCTTGTGTTTATATTCATTTACTGTATTCTGGAAATCACTCCATATCAAAATTCCCCATTGTTTTCATAGCTTCATGGCATTTCAGGCTATGTAGGTGGATATGCTTTAAGTGTACAATTGTCTTATTTACTATGTCCTACTTCTTATATCTGAGTCACTTTCCACTCTATTTAAAATACCGTATTTGCTAACTTATTGTTTGTTTGTTATAAAGGGTATATTATATTAAGTGATCAATAACCTTGTGTGTATGGATCTTCAGGTACCTTCCTAACTATGGTATTGCTGAAGTCTGAAGGAAAATATTCTCTCAGTACTTCTCCTTCAGAGAAGTATGTCATTTCACATTCTCACCAGCATATGTGGATTGTTCCAATCTTAACACCAAAAGAGCTGGCAGTTTTATTTTCCCTATTGTATAGTAAGAGAATGTAATTTTAATAACACGTAAAATCTAATTGAGTAAAAATAGCAACCTTATAAATATATTTACCTAATTAATATTTTAAGTGGATATAGAAGATATATTATCTCAGTTAATATGGCAAAATTAGCTTAAACTCACATATATTTATTGTCAGAAAGATCAGCATAGGTCAGGAATGAGCACCTCTGTATTAGGTGCATTTTGATTACACCTACTCAGCTGGTTTCTCAGGTTGTAGCAAGCAAGGAGGATGTGTGTAACAATGACTTGGTGCATCTATAGTAGCAAGAGGTGGAGTGCAGACTAAAAAAGAGAGAAGTGTTGCAAGAATGAACACCAAGACAAAAACAATACAGTCCATAGTCACAATGTAAGGGTAAGAGGCTCCCCATCTTAGTGGGTCCCAAAGGTGCCCTGTCATTTTGGTGCAGCTTATAAGTACTCACAAAGTTGACATTGTACTATTGTAAAAGGTAGGCAGAAATACAGTTTGGTTTCTTCCTATATCCACTGTTACTTTTGGATTTTTTGTTCTTTTTGTCAAGCACCATGATGCTGATTCTGTTGCTGTTGCTGTAGTTGTTCAGAAGAGAAATTAATTGTCCCTAAATCTTCTTACCTGTGAAACCTCCCTTTACCACCTGATATAGAATCTTGGATCTGGCCAAAGCCTCCTTAACCCTCTTCCTGACATTATGTTTCTCCACAAGACACTGACTATTTATTGCATTCTATTATCTGTCCCTTTAGAAGAATATAAGTTTGGTAAAACCAGACACTGTTTTGTTTTGTTCTGTTCTGTGCTGGGTTTTTCCCAGCAAGACCAGTGAGTGCTCGTTAGATGTGCTGATTAGCTGTGGGATGAATGTGTGAGTTCATAAATGAACAGCTGACATCAAAGCCCATGCCCTTTGAGGTACTAGTGTTCATGCATGGGTATGGTTTGGTTTCACAAGTCTGACTATATTTGTGAGCCTTTTAAGAGCATTCAAAGATGAGCCACACCAGCTTTCTAACCCTGATCATTAGCATCTCTTCTCACCTCCAAATTCAGTAAGATATTCATTGACTCATTGGAATAGTTAGACCATGGCAACTGGCAAACAAGTTATTCTCTTTTCCCCACAGAGCCCATGGTGAAATATTTAGTAGTAGTATAACACTATGTTCCTCGATCAAAGATAAAATTTGATGTTTTGAGCCATGAAGATTGATGTGGAAGAAGTCATTTTCCTCCAATAAAATTAGAAAATATGAGTAGGTTGAAATCATCTAACTTCCCCCCCCATAAAGCTCCCTTAAAATACTGAAGTAAGGCTCTACCTTTCTCCTCTTGTTATTTTAATTTCTTATATTAGTTCCAACCATCCACCCAAACAACCACTATGACACTTGATATGGAGGACTAGAAAAGTGACTTAGAGGAAAAACAGGAGGAGATTCCTGCTTCCTCCCAGGACTCCACGCTTTCCAATATGCACTTTCTACTTCTTATCATTGCTGCCCAGGTTCACCATTGTGAACCCATTTTCCAGATGTGTAAATAGACATCAGAGGAAGAAAAAAAAAAGAGGAAAGGAAAGGAAAAGATGTGGGAGGAAAAAAGGGATAGAGAAAGCCTCTCATGATAACATCCCCCCTCTTTTTCTTTGAAATAAAAATTTCCCTTAAATTACCACCTGACTTTAAAGAGTAAGAAAACATCTGGTTTAATTATAGTGGATTTACACGAACCTCCTGACAAGAAGCAGAGTTAAAATTAGCAATTCTAGTGTGTTTTTTTGAAGAGAATGAAATTATAAAGTAATTAACCTTTGTTGTAGAACTCTGTCAAAAGGATGGAAAGTTCCATGCTGTTAGATGGGAGAAGAAATGAAATTGTGGACAGGGAAAATGTAGGTTCATTAAAGAATTGCAAAAGGGAAAAAAAAAAGAATAGAAGAGAGGCACAGAATAAGAAGATAAGACAAAAGAGGAATCTTCTACCACAGAGAGTTTTTAGAATGAAGAAGAGAGGAAGAGAGAGAGAGAGAGAGAGAGAGAGAGAGAGAGAGAGAGAGAGAGAATTATTTTAATTAATGGAAAGTTAGTCTATTCCATTGAAAAAGGCATCCTGACCTATGAGCAGTAAAAGTGTGGGTAAGTGGGAGGGGCCCTGGCCTGAACTGAGACCCCCTGATTTTGCCACTAGCAAACAGCCTAGCCACCTTTCACACTCTGCAGACACACAGGATCTGAGCTGTATATAGGCTCCATTTCTTACCTTGTTAGGACACTGTTGAAGTTACGTGCATTCCGCACATGTGAGTCCCCCATCTGTAACATGGTGTGCTAAGGTCATCATGCTTCCAAGACACTGCCCTGGCTGTCTTCATCTGAGTCCTCATCTGAGCTGTGTGGGGTCAGTATCAGAAAGAAGGAATCCTCTTAACTGGAGGGGATTTAGGACAAAACAAGCCATGGGTTCATGCAGAATTTCTGTTTGCTGTTGGCCAAGGATGACTTTCAATAAACAGCTTCTAGCCCTTCTTTAATCTTGATGATAGCATCCCACTCTATTCAGTTCTGAAGCTCCAGAACTTCCACCTCCTTGGGATAACCCTGGCTTCCCCTCTGTCTTCCAGCCTTTCTCTTCCAAATTCCACTCCCTGGTCCATCATTGGTGCTTGTATTCCTCCTCCACATCTAGCCCTAATCTTCTTTCTCTGTATTCACGACCTCTTCCGTCAGATGGATTCTTTGCCTACCCTGGGTCTTCCTTTTGAACTTGACCACACATCTCCATTCCAGCTGCTTCTATGGGAACCAGAAACACCCCCGGATCATGCCCTTATATATGTCAGTTCATCCATCTACTCCTCCATCTTTAGACATCTCAGTCTCATTTCGATCCTTGAGACTTTTTCCTCATAGTTATACAAAAGGCTTTCCAGATTTTGAAACATAAACTTTGTAACAAATGAGAGATGGTTCAGCAATTAAAGTGCTCACCAAGCAAGCAAAAATTACTGGGGCTCAAGTTCTCTGATGCCACACAAAATTATCAGGGAGAGGGTTTATAGGACCTGCCTGTATTCACATCACAGAACAAAGACCAGGGATCCCTAAAGCCAGCCGGCTAACAATATTAACCCTACAGGCAAGCTCTTGATTTGATTAGAGATCCTGTATCAAAAAGAAGAATGATTGAGGATGTTGGTTCTTGGTATCAACCGTGGAACTTTACAAGTATCCATCATATATACATGTGTTGTATACACCCACATAGATGCATGCATATAAGCATGTATTCCTCCATCCACATATATACAAGAAAATGAGAGAAAAAAATAAGAGAAAAACATAGTAATCCCTTTGACAGCTACTTCATTCTGTCATTGTAGAGAGAAAACAGTCAGCAAATATATACAAGATTGGGTGTGGCAGTGTTCCAACAAAATTTTATTTACAAAAACAAGCAGCTGGTTGGATGTGCATCAAGGCCCACAGTTTGCTGACCATGGATCCACATTCATTTCCTTAATTATTTCTAATCTCTTGGCTTTAAAATCCACCCATATGATGATAATTTTCCAAGGGCTGTCTGCAGGCCAAGCCTTTCCCTAGCTCTCCGGAGTCATTTATGCTCCTGTCTGCCCAACCTCTGTACCTGATTGCTCACGGGCCTCAGGAAGGGAATGCATCCAAAACTGAGTTGCTGTTCATCCCTCAGTTGCCTCCACCCTCACTCTGCCCACTGTCTTCTCTATGGCAGTGAAAAGAACCTCCATTTTATTAGTGACTCAAGCCAAGTACTTTGACTGCTCAGTTTTGTCAAACCCGGGGCTCTGGATGGAATGAACGACCTGAGGAAAATCCCTTCCAGTAAAATTGCCTGCTGTTGCTGGTGCTTCTGGCAGCTCGACTCCCTCCCTGCATCCAATCCGCCAGCATACTCTCTCTGCTCAGCCTCTCCACGTGCTCGCTCATGGACCTCTCTCCATGATGCTGAGCCTTTGCTCAAGCCTGTACTGCTGGCTCTTTGCTGCCACTCATTATAATCATCAGTGTGGATTATGGCAGCAACCAACTTGCCTTTCAGCCTCAGCTCTGGACTCTGAAGTTTGCTCCTAACACTACAGCCAGAATGATCTTGTCAAACCAGGAGGCACATCACTGTCAGCCCTCTGTTCCTAACCCTTTCATGGTTTCTCCTGTCGCTGAGAGTAAAAGCCTCCATGACTTACCATGCCCCTATGTGACCAGGTGTTCCACTTTTGATAGCCTCTGACTCTGGCACCTGGTACACCTGCCTCATTTCATGAATCCAGTCGTTGCTCCCATATATAAGACATGTGTCTTTGCCTCAGGGTCTTTGCACTTGGTCCCTCCCTCAGCTAGATAGGCCTTCTACCAAATGAACAAGACTGTCTCCTGGGCACCCTTCAAGCCTTCATTCCAGTATTGCCATTTAGGAGCTCTCCCCAAACTGTTTTGTTAAAAACTTACATGACATGTCATCTCTTCTTTGCTTCATGTCTCTCCTTAGCATCAACTGAACATTTATTGTGTACATTCCATCATCTGTCTTCTCCCAATAGAATGCATTCCACAGAGAAGGGATTTTTTTCTCTCTGTTTTGTTTACAGTTACATTGCAAGCACTTAGAACATTGCCAGGAAGATAATACGCACACATAAATATGTTATCGAATCAATGAATCCCGAGTCCTTGGAGACAAAATAAACTTTACAATTATTTAACACAGAAATCAGAAAGAACCCTGTAGGAGCTGTTTAGCATCCTCAGCAAGCTATGAGAAGATACAAGTGTCTGTGGTTAGCAATATGATATCTTTTAGAAAGAATGGATTAAGGCAAGGATGCCACTGGAAACCATAACAATTAATAGATTCTTATTCAAAGTGCTGATCTTCAAGCTGCTTTGAGGCAACCCTAAGGTACAAGACAAGGGATAAACACAAAATGCTAACCTTGTGCCAGGCACTGTGTTAAAATATACCAATTCATGTTCATATGGTGAAGGCCATGCTCCTCCTCCCCCCTTAAGAAGCAGATGCTGATTTTCTCTTGAGGTTAAAGTAAGGAAAGTGAGACCAAAGATGTTAAATTAAGCCTCATACTAAATATCAAATGAGTGTGAACTGAGCGGACAGCCTGGCTGCATGACTTCAGGCATTCTGTGTAAATTCCTTCTGCTGCCCTGTTGTTCTAAGTGACAGGAATATGAGTTTTGATTCAAGGTGATGGGTTGATCACACTTCTGAAACAATCTTCCCCCCAACATGGAGACAGATGTCTATAAGCCTCTCTGAGGAGGATACAAGGGTGTCATGCGCCTAGGTTGGAAGGCTTTGTTGTAGTTCTGCATGTGTGTATGTGTGTAGGGAGCTGTTATTGTGTGGAAGCATGTTTGCATATGTGTGGACACGTGTGCATGTGATGTCATATGTATGTATGTGTTTGCATGTATACAATAGTTGTATACTATAGTTGACAATATCTTGATTGTTATTGTGAAGGCAGTGCCTCTCAGTTGAATTCAAAACTCAGCTAGAGTAGTTAGCCAGCTTGCCCCTGGGGATCGCTTGTCTCTTCCTATTAAGTCTGAGATTACAGAAGGCACCACACCTGTCCGGTTCCGGAGATCTGAACTCTGGTTCTCTACACTTATAGAAAAAGCATCTTATCCATTAATCCATCACCCCAACCCCAGGATGCAATTAATGCCAACGTAATGTAGGAGGGAGAGGCCTATGTGGAACAGAGATTAGGAATCGGGACTGCATGGAAAGCTAATCCCAAGATACACAAGGCAGAGACTCACAGCTTCAATCCATTAGCTCTCATTCACCAGAGATAAGGACAAGGATAGGCCACTAAGCCGGGGGACTAGTAGGAGACCGAGAGAACTCAATGCATGCACAGCTCCAAATGGAAGGTCACAATGCAGAAGAGGAAAGTTCTTGCTTCAAGCTTGTGTCCAAGAACATATGTAAATAAAGAAGTTAGATGGAAACTGTCCAGTTATAGAAGTACAGTGCTCCTGGTCACTATAGACTATGCCCACAAACATCTCACTTGCCTCCCACTGCCTCTGTGCAGAGAATCCTCCTCCTTTCTGGTTATTTCCATAAGTACTCTTGATACTGTGCCCTGAACAATAAATAGACCCCTTTTGTGGCCAAGTAATGCATGAGTTTGTCTAACTACTTCCCCTTTCTTCAGAGTTAGAAATATTTAAAACAGGGACTGAAGTAATAATCTCTTAAAAACATGACTGTGAAGTGAGACCATCCACACTGGAAGGTCTCTTGCTAGGTGTCACAGAGAGAGGTTCATGGACTTATAAAAAACAATTTCATCCTTCTTAAGGGATACAACAGTGCCAAGCCAGTGTCCCCAGGAATTGCATAAAAAGAAAATAAGATTTTTTTTTAAAAACAAACCCTAATGTTCCATCTTAAGAATAATTAAACACTGGAATGGAACATGTTAAAGGAATCAAATTAACACTGCAAAGACATCGTTTTCCCACACCAATCTTTGTAAAGAGTTCAGAGCTATTTACTAGATGCGTAGTTAAGGAAGACAAACTATAAATAAAAGCGAGGTCACAGTGTGAAGTTCACTGAAACCTAATTAATGAGGAGTTTGTTTTATGCACTTGCAGATATTATTTCACAATAGAGAAGGTAAAAAGAATTTTAAAAGATACTATGTAATTGTATATTAGCCTATTTGAAATTTAAGTGACATGGAAAAATCCCTTGCAAAATATAAATTTAAAAATAACAAAGAGAAAATTTTCTGTATTGTTCTATAACAAATGTGAAGATAGAATCATTCATTTAAACTTTTAATTAAAAAATTATTGTACTCTGAGTGAATGTATATTTGTGTGTGTGTGTGTGTGTGTGTGTGTGTGTGTGTGTGTACATGTACATGCTTTCACAGTATACTTGCACATCGTGACATACATGTGGAGGTCAAAGGACAACTTTTGGAAGTTGTCTCTCTTCTCCAACA
Source organism: Typhlomys cinereus (assembly GCA_023101885.1). Lineage (NCBI taxonomy): Eukaryota > Metazoa > Chordata > Mammalia > Rodentia > Platacanthomyidae > Typhlomys > Typhlomys cinereus. The sequence continues at coordinate 2,777,868 of JALPQD010000254.1, read as the reverse complement.
TTGTAGACTGGGGGTGTTAAATCCAGGTCAGCAGGCTTGTGATGGTCTCTTTTACCTGCTTCCCTATCTCACTTGCCTTGTTTTAAACCTCTCTCTCTCTCTCTCTCTCTCTCTCTCTCTCTCTCTCTCTCTCTTTCTCTGTTTCTCTCTCTCTCTCTGTCTCTCTGTATCTCTCTTTCTCAGAAAAACAAGTATCAATCCCAGGTCATTTTACAAGAGCTGTCACACCATTGCTCAAGGAGTTTTTATTCTCATGTTACTTAGACACTTCTAGAGAAGGAAGAGAAAGCAGCCTTCCCTCGTCAATTTATGGCATGACTGTAAGCTTGACTTCAGATCTAGACAACTGTACAATGAGGAAAAAGGAAATTAAATGCCAAAAAACCCAAATGACATGTTAGCAAGCAGCCCGACTCTATGTAATGGTAAAAATATTTTTCAAGAAATCAATATTGGTTCAACTTTACTCAATCCATTTATATAATTCACTACATTAACATAATAGGAGAGGGAAAAGCTATATCATTACCACAATCTATTTGAAGAAAGCTCAGCATGTTTTAAAAACAAAATATCATTGAATACTAGGGATAAAATGGACCTGTTAACCTCATAAAGGATAACTACAAATGACCTACAAACATCTTGTGCGAGATTAAAATAATAGCATCATTATCCTTAAAAATGGAAAACCATATATGTCTGTCATTACCCCCTTAAATATTGCATTAGTTACCATAGATGAAGGCAAAATAGTAAAATGAGATAAAAGACTAGGAAGAGCAAAGGTATTATTAGCTATAGATGCTATGATTATTACATAAATAACCCAGAGAAATCTGCACACAAGTTGTTAGAATCACTATTTCTATATTTACCAAAATGTTAATATCAGAAGCCAATTCCATTTCTATTTATCTAACAAGGACACATTATTTTTAAAGATACTCTTCGCATTATTAATACAAAGTAAAGGACATTTAAGAAGCACCTAAAGAGATGTATTTGTGGGGGAATTTAATAACTGGGGACATTTGAAGAAAAATGGAATAAGAGAATATAAAACATTGCAAAATATGAATATTTAGGCAGAGTTGCCAAGAACTTTTTTCATCTTTTATAATAATCAAATTCTGACAAATACTTGCATTTTAGACAACTTGAAAGCAAATGAAAACTTAAAGCCTTAAAACTAATGTAATAAAAGACAATAATATTTAGATAAATTGTCTTCCTGTGGATCTGTAATTCATAAACTTTCAATATGAACTCCCAATCTAAAATTTTATCTCTGTGTATTGCAAAGAGAAAATAAGATTATCTAAGAGAGCCTTGATGGTGGAATTCAATGTTACATGACTTGCTTTGCCAGCTATGAAGCAAATCATTCCTCAATAAGCTGTAGCACTGAAGCAGCATTGCCAAAGAGAATAATTAAACAATGTGAAGAAATAGAACTCACACCTATGTGGGGATGTAATAGAGAGAATTGGAGCATGGCAAGCCAGTTGAGTTTTCCAGGAAGGTTTTCCAGTAAGAAAAATAAGTTCCAGGAGAGGAAGGGGGAATAAAGTTCTGATCTCTGCTTTACATTATGCATGAAAACATAATTGCAGTGGGCCATTTGTTAAAGAGCATTTTATTAAAAAGCATAACTTTCAAACTTTTGAGAAGTTTAAAAGATACTCTTTAGAGAAATTTGTTTGTTTGGGTCCATTCAGAGACCAACACCACAATAAGTTGAGACATAGGGCTCATCAGCTAAAATGCTTGCCAATTAAGCAGTAAGACAAACGTTTAGGTCCCCAAGTTTCACATAAGATACCTGGTGGGTGTGATGGCCTGCTTGTATTTCTCGTCTCAGAAAACAGAATTTGGGATGCCCTCAGAACCAGCTAGACAGCTAGACAGATTAGCCCTGTTGATAAGCTCTGGGTTTGATTAGAGACACTGGCTCAAAAAGAATAATATGCAAAAGTAATCAGGTTGATTCCATGTATCAACCCCTGACCTCCACATGTGTGCAAACACATATGTGCATGTGCACCTGCACACATATGTGTTATTGTACACATGTGAACACATATTCACCCTCATATCCATCATCACACACAAATGGTGTTGGCAAAACTGGATCTCCACATGCAGAAGATTAAAGCTGGACCCGTACTTGTCACCATGTACAAGACTTAATTCCAAATGGATCAAGGACCTTGATATCAGGCCAGAGACTATAAAAACCATATTTGAAAGGATAGGGAACTCCCTCGAGCTGATTGGGCTAGGCCAACACTTCCTAAACAGACATCCAATGGCACAGTCACTGCTACCAAGTCTCAACAGTTGGGATCTTGTGAAATTAAAGAGCTTCTGTTCAGATAAAGAGATTGTCACACGAGCTCAAAGGCAACCCACAGAATGGGAGAAAATCTTCAGTAACGACATGTCCAGAGTGCACAAAGAACTTAGAAAACTAAACTCCAAGGAAAACACTGGCCCAATTAAAAAATGGGCCCTGGAACTTCAAAGAAACTTTACCAGGGATGAAATTAAAATGTCTACAAATATCTTAAAAAATGCTCCACTTCCTTCGCCATCAGGGAAATGCAAATCAAAACTTCCCTGAGATATCATCTCACTCCGGTCAGGATGGCAAAAATCCACAATACAAACAACGACAAATGCTGGAGAGGATGTGGAGAGAGGGGAACTCTCCTACATTGCTGGTGGGAATGCAGGCTCATACAGCCACTCTGGCGAGCCATCTGGAGATTCTTAAAGAAATTAAAGATTGAAATGCCATATGACCCTGCTATCCCACTTTTGGGAATAACCCCACATGCAGCAGAGGTTCGCCTCGATAGCACAAGCTCGACCATGTTCATAGCAGCACTGTTTACAATAGCAAAGTCATGGAATCAACCTAAATGTCCAACAGTTGACGAGTGGATAAGGAAACTGTGGTACATCTATACAATGGAGTACTACTCAGCCATCAAAAATGATGAATTACTGGAATTTGCTGGGAAATGGATGTCATTAGAAAGAATTATATTAAGTGAAGTATCCCAAACCCAGAAAATTAAGCGCCATATGTACTCCCTAATAGGTGGCTCCTAGTACCAAACTCACCTAGCCCACATTGAGACACTCAAAAGTAAACCTATGTAACACAGTAATTGCAAGGATTATGAACAAGAGAGATGGGGTAGGAGGGCCACACCAGAAACAAGGAGAGAGGGGACCATGTTACAGCAGAGAAAATAGGCCACCATCAAGGTCTGCAAGTAAGTAATGAGAAACCTGGTTAAGTTCACAGACGTTCTTTCCTGATCTCACCAGAAGGGAAGGGCATATAGTCTAGCAGATAAAAAGTAATCATTTTGCAAAAGGGTGATGGACCCCTCCCTCAGTGAATGTGCTATTATAACAAGACTCCAGTTTAGCAGCTTTTTGTCTCTGGCCAGGGGGAGACATACAGTGCCCAGCAGAATGGAGTGAAGGGCATTGCAGGAGCAGCAAAACTGCAAAAGAAAATCAACAAACCACAATCCAGAACTTCAGAGACTATATCAATCACATAGAACTAATCTTGCCTAATCTCTCCCCATCCTGGAGCTCAGGGACATTTGCGGAAGAGGGGGCGGTAAGATTGTAAGAGCAAAAGGATGGGAGGAGCAATGATTTGCAAGATTCTCAACAATAGTTGGGGCCAAAGCAATCATAGTGGGACTTTGCATGCCCTGCGCAATGTCCAGCACACTTTTGCCCTCATAAAGTCTAGCATCTGTTAAGGGCACCGAGACCCCTGGAGGCAAGGGATTGACAGCCATAGTAGTGACCTTATGCTTAAGGGGAACAAGAGAAAGGGCTTATGGAAATGCCACTGGGTCCTTATATGTCATCAGAGAGGAAGACCCAGTGGAGAGTTAGGCGTACACAATAAAGAACTCTCTGGGAATTGGGGGGGAGGCACTGGGGGATGGGGAAGGGGAAGAGGGTTTGGGGGGAGGAGGGGGGAGGGAGGGAACTGGTAAAAAATTTTAAAATGTATAATTAAATTTTTAATAAAAAAGAAACTTTTCAATATAATAGAAAAACAGTAAGAACAAAGCAATAAAATCATGAAAATGTAATTTGTAGGAAACAATAACAAAAAACTACTAATTTTTAATCAAGGGACATAAAAAGAAATGTTCATAAAGGGAGACTTATAAAGTATTACTGAGCAGAAGGACCCATGGTTATAAAATGATAGCCTTTGCCCCCAAGAGAAGAGAAAAATGAAACTGCAAAAAACCAAGTGTATCAGAATAGTTTAGAGATTTTTTATAAAACTATTCCAAATTTCTTTTGTAGAAAATCCTCTTATCCCCTGAGCCGTGTCCCTAAACATGATAATTATTCTTTAAAAAAGTAAAATTATTTTTTGAGTGTGTGTGTATCAGAGGGCACTGCATGTGCCTGTGGAGACCCAAGGGTGACTTTGGGAATCATTTTGAATTGTTCTACTTTATTTTGGTTCTTGTTTTTGTACGCACAAAAAAGAAAGAACAATTCTTGAATATTTGTGGAAATATCAAACATAAAATCTATACTTTATACATATCTATACTTTGTACATATATACAAAATACAGAAGACACTGTGTGTGCCTGTGCAGGCTCAAGGGTGACTTCAAGAGTCATCCTGGATTTCTCTACCTCCTTTTTGATTTGCTCTAGGATTGTTCAGACTCTGCCTTTCAGGGACAAAAGTGCAAGTGTCGTTTTTGCCCAACATTTTTACATGGGATCTGCAATGCAAACTCAGGTCCTTCTGCTTGCAAAGGCAAAGTTTAACCCCTGAGTCATATCTCCAGCACCCCAGAAACTTTTGCAAAAGAAGAATAATAAAAGAGAGGGCCTTGCTTCACCAAGTAATAAAACTTGTCATTCTAAATTATAAGTAGATACAATAGAAATTATGAATCAGTGAAAGCCACAAGTGTATACCACGATATAAAATAACCTAATGCAGAAAAATGGCATTTGTAAATCACTTGGGAAAGTTTTGAATGGACAAATAATTGTCCTAAGAACATTGTAAAAATATGGTTAAATTACTATGTAGAGAGTACAAAATAAATTCCAGATGGATGACAATGGTAGGTATAAAAGTTAAAAATTGTTAATAGCTTACAGAGTAAGTCATAAAATAGTTACTCATTTCTATTTTTTGTTCCTCTAATCTGGAGTGAAAAAGGAATTTGGTCTAAGCTGGAAAGGGCATCTAATGCTCCTAACTTGAGATTTGTCATTGCAACCTCCACCAGGAAGATCATTGATATTCACCTCCAGTCCCACAGTCCTTCCCTTCCCACCAAAGAGACCCTCCCCCTTTGTCAGATTACTCCCCCACCTCCACTAGACAGACCCTCCACTATCTTCATGAGACAAACCTTCAGATGAATGAATAGGATTTTTATTTCTCTGTTCCTGTCCTCTCTGTGCACCTCTCAAAGATGCAATCTTCTCAATTCTCCCCAAATTTTTATTAATATGCCCTCCTTTGGAAGATCACTTTATCCCCACTTTACTTTTTTTTAATTCAGAATTTTCTTTTATACAAACAAAATGAATGATTGTGCCTGAACCATCCCTCCTCCCTTTTTCCCTTTCTTCACCAATCCATTCCCAGTCTCTCTCATTCTGCCTGTCAACTTGTGTTGGCCACAGGACTCTCTTCAAGTTGTCTGTATTAGTAGGGGGCCAGGCTTCTGTAGCACTGCAAGTGGCTTGTCTTGCACCTGCCACTATGGTAACCACTGTGGGAAATGATTTCTCCCAAGTTCCTCGCTGGTCCATAGGGGAATATTTATATGCTAGCCATTGTTTAGATCTCATTGCAATGAGTTCCTGGAAGCAGCAGCCCTGTCCCAACTGGACTGACCTGGCCAGCAGTGAACCTCCTCACCTTTAGGCTCTTATAATCTTAACCCCCCCCCTCTTCCAAATGGTTCCCTGAGCTTTAAGATGGAGATTTGGATGGCCTGATCCAGGCTGAACATTTTAGGGTTACTGATACTTTGTACTCTGGTTGGTTGTGGTTTTCTGTTTTGCTGCTTTTGCATTGCAATAGGCTGTATCTTGTCTGAGTGTTGAGATCTTTTATTATCTAAGGATATAATGAAAGGTCTAACCCTCATTTTTCAAGAAAGTAAAGCCATTAGGTTATGAAAGTCCTCCTTCCTGCCTAGGCAGTGTCCCCTGTTGACTCACTTCGCTCTTACTGAATTCTCCCAGCCACTCCTGCTCAATCCTTTCAGCCCTCTAAGTCAGCTTTACACCTTCTTTATTCTCAGAGTTAAACTTATTGGTTGCCCCTCCCTCCACCTCCCACTCCTTCACCAACCCTCTTCAGGATGGCTAGTGGCACAAGCAATCTCCCTAAATTACTCTTCTTCAATCACAAAACTTGTCACCCTAGATTCAAGGGTAAATATATGGTCATTTATGACGTATTTGACAGTTTAGCCACAGCCACACTGCTAATGCATTGTCCTTTCATGAGCCCATCCTTTTCCATGGCTGTACAGCAACAACTCCACTTCTAGCTGTGTCTCTCAGAACTGGCTCCCACACCCCCCTGCATTTAACTCTTAATGATTAGAAAAGGACTGAAGAGATAGAGGGCTCTGGGGTTAAAGCCTTTACCTCTCAAATGAAAAGACCTGAGTTCAGATCCCAGATACCACGTAAATATGTTAGACATAAATAGTAGGCCCTTTCACTTCTGACTCTGGAAGGTGGAGCCTGGGAAACCCCAAATTGAAGCAATAAGGAAGTAGAACAATCCAGGATGATTCTCAGTGTCACCCTTGGGCCTCTACAGATCCACATAGTATCCTCAAATTATTAGGAAAAGTTACTTAGTTGAATCCTAGACTTGCATTCCCTCTGCTCTGTACTCCTGCTGTAAGATCTCTTCTCTCACCATGGTTCAATATCCAAACAGTGAGCCCAGCCTTGCCTATGCAAATGTTGTTTGCCTGCTCTGGACTTTCTACATGTACTTCAATGAAGTGTGATAAAAAACTGAGCTCATCAGACGTCTCTCCAAAACTGGTTATCCTTCAACACCCACTCCATGAGCTACACAGTCTGATTCTTCAGTCCTATAAAACAGCGCCATGGCCCTTCCTGACACATCCTCTCCCTTCTGGGTCCCCATCCATCACCATCAAGACACGCTAGTTTAGCATGACAGAAATCTCCGGCAGCCCATTTCTCACCTACCCTTCTTACCCTGTTCCAAGCTAACATCCTTTCTTTGCAGAATAACTAGAGAAACTGCCTGACTGATTTTTCTCCTTCTGCCCTTGACCTCAGAAAGCTATCTTCTGCACTCCAATGCTCCCTGCCCTTGCTCTCGATACTGCTACTTATTCATCAACTCTAACCTACTTGCCACACAGTGTCCTGACTTGCAAGGCTAGCTTTCCTCTGCCTGTTATTCTCCCTTGAAATCCTATCAGATTTTTGATAATAAATTTAATAAAATTAATTGTGAGTGTAGCTATTTAATATCAGTCTCCCTTTTGGATCACAGGCTTTATGAAGGATTACAGCACATCTTGTGTGATTATTGGTGCATTCCTAATGTCTATGACCATCTCTTGATCATATTAAATAAGATGTATGTGCAAAGAGGCAAGGTGGTTGGGAAAAAGCAAGAAAAAGAAAGTTTGATTAATTAAAAGTTTTTTACATACCTTAGAGACTTTAAAAGCAGATGAAAGTTTTTCCAAAAGTATTTGTCAGCTAAGAACAAATACTTGTGTCCTTAAAGGGAGATTATAGTGACAATCATGTAAGACAAAGATGAGCCAGTCTAAGAGCCACAGAAAGAAATGAGTAGAGTGTATAAAGAGCACTGTTCCTAAAAGAATTGATGCAAATGACTAATTAGACTGAATTCTAAAAGCAACATGCATACACTTAATTTTTTAAATAGTCCATGTGGGCAGAAATCAGGGCTAGGCATCATTTTCTGTTGGGGAACCCAGATTTAAACAAACTTTCTGGAAGGCAGTCTGGTAATATGTGTCACAAGCTCTAAAAATAAAAGAAATTATCTCCTTTGGCCTAGTAAATTAATTGCCACAAATTCATCTTTAGAGTGCCAGGGAAGTTGCATGCAAATTCTCATGCAAATGAATAGTCAATTCAACAAAACTGGGAAACTACAGGGCAATGGATGAAATTGGACAATATTAATGAAGAAATTAGACACAGAAAGACAAACGCCATGTGTTCTTCTCTTATATGGACCCTAGTCTCTAATTCTTTCTTGGTATTTGTGTATGTGTGCATGTGTGTGCATGTGCATGTGTGTGTGTGCATGTGTGGGTATGTGTGTGTGTTTATAAGAATGTATCAGTCATACAACTAGAAAGGGACCCATAAAAGGAAAAAGAAGGATTTAAAGGAAGGATTTGTAGAGAGCGTTAGAACATATAGGTCATGAAAATTTAAAGAGTATTGGGCCTGGAGTGGTGGTTCAGGGGTAAGTCTCTGCCTTGCAGGCAGAAGGGCCTGAGTTCAAATCCTAGTGGATCCTAGTATAGACCCTGGGTGGAGGCGGGGGCAGCCTGCAATTCTAGTCCTGGTAGGGTGGAGCCTGTGAATCCTGGGGCAGAGTAAACAAGGAGGAGGTGGAGGCGTCCATGGTGGTTCCCAAATTCGCCCGTGGTTTTATACACACGCGTGCACCCATGCACACATGCACACATATGCACACACACACAATTGAATAAATAAAAAAATTTTAAAAAATTTAAAGAGTATTTCTGGTAACTAAAGAGCAGTTTCACTATGCTGATAATGGGGTACACTTTTCCCAATGACAATTAAAATGAATGCTTAAGGATTGTCATCAAAATGTATGGTTTGTTGAGTAATAAAAGAAATTTATAATGGAGCATCTACAGCAAGAATTAATTTAAGGGGCTGGAGAGGTGGCTCAGGGGTTAAGTCTCTGCCTTGCAAGCAGAAGGTCCTGGGTTCAGATCCTAGACCCCACATATAGACGTCAGGCGGAAGAGGGGGCGGCCTGCATTTCTGGTCCTGGTAGGGCGGAGCCTGTGAATCCAGGGGCAGAGTAAACAAGGAGGAGGTGGAGGTGTCTATGGTGGTTCCTGAATTCGTCCGTGGTTCTACACACACACACACACACACACACACACACACACACAGACAATTGAATAAAAATAGTAAAAAAAAGAATTAATTTAAGAATATATGTATGTATAATCATTTTCTATACTTTTAAGTAATTATGTAAGTACACATACGTGCATAAAATTCTGGAAGATTTTCTTTAGATTTGGTTCTCATAGATGATTAAGTTCATTCTCTTTTAAAATATTAAATTCTTAATATTTAGCCCATTGTATACATTGCACCCATAATGACAGAAGCTTAACAATGGACAACAGATTATAACATATAGCCAAGGCTGTATTCTAGAAAGGCCAGGCATAATGGTTGAGTGTGTGTGCTTTGAAGTTCACAGAAAGAACTTTGAAGTTCTCTTTCATACCTTAAGAATTGTGTGACCTTATCATTTCTCGGCCTTTTGGCTAAGATCAAATGTAGTATCTGTTCTTATCAATACAGGTTAAAGCTTTAGAGAAACTAGAGCAATCTGATCCCAAAAGTAGTAGAAGAGAGGAGATTAGCAAACTAAGGGGAGAAATATCTGAAATCAAGATTAGGAAAATGATAAAGAAAATCAACCAGTCAAAAAGCTGGTTTTTTGAAAAAATCAATAAGATTGATACACCCCTAGCTAAATTAACCAAAAGCAAGAGACAGAAAACCCAAATTAACAAAATTAGAAATGAACATGGAGTTATCACTACTGATACCCAAGAAATCCAGAGTATTATAACATTATATTTCAAAAAATTATACTCTGTGAAGTTTGACAACACAAAAGAGATGGATGAATGTCTAAGTAAACATAAATTACCTAAATTGAATCAGGAAGTTGTGAATTATTTAAATAGTCCTATAACATATGAGGAAATTGAAGAAGTAACCTCGAATCTTCCCACCAAAAAATGTCCTAGACCAGATGGATTCAGCACAGAGTTCTACCACACATTTAAGGAGTTAATAACACCAATACTCCTTAAATTGTTCCATCAAATAGCAAAGGAAGGAACACTACCAAATTCCTTCTATGAAGCTAATATCGTTTTAATCCCAAAACCTAATAAAGATTCATTTAAAAAATAAACTATAGGCCAATCTCTCTGATGAACACAGACTCAAAGATTCTCAACAAAGTCTTAGCAAATCGGATTCAAAAACATATCAAAAAGATCATTCACAGGGACCAAGTAGGCTTCATCCCCGGCACACAAGGTTGGTTCAACATATGCAAATCAATAAATGTAATTCATCACACAAACCAGTCCAAAGTCCAAAACCACATGATACTCTCGATAAATGCAGAAAAAGCTTTTGACAAGATCCAACAGCCTTTTATGATCAAAACGCTACAGACAGTAGGAATGGAAGGAACCTTTATCAATATAATAAAAGATGTGTACAGCAAGACCACAGCAAGGATTATGCTCAATAGGGAAAAATTGGAAGCATTCCCACTTCGATCAGGAACTAGACAAGGCTGTCCACTCTCACCACTTCTATTCAATATTGTACTTGAAGTCTTAGCCGAAGCCATAAGACAAGAAAGAGACATAAGAGGGATTCAAATCGGCAAGGAAGAGGTCTATACCTGAGTGATCCCAAAAACTCCACCAGAAAGCTCCTGGAACTAATTGAGAAGTTCAGCAGGGTGGCAGGACACAAAATTAATGTACAAAATCAGTGGCCTTCCTATATGCCCAGAATGAAAGAAGTGAAAAACCCTTGAGAGAAACAATCCCATTTACTATAGCCCCTAAAAAAATGAAATACCTTGGTATAAACCTAACTAAGAAGGTAAAAGACCTTTACAATGAAAGCTTTAAAACCCTAAAGAAAGAAATTGCAGAAGACACCAGAAGGTGGAAAGACCTCCCTTGTTCCTGGATTGGCAGAATCAATATCGTAAAAATGACTATCCTACCAAAGGCAATATACAAATTCAATGCTATACCAATTAAAGTCTCAAAGCAATTCTTTAAAGAAGTTGACCAAACAATCTGAAAATTCATATGGAGGCACAAAAGACCCATGATAACAAAGACAATCCTGAGTAACAAAAACACTGCTGGAGGTATCACCATACCAAACCTTAGTCTATACTACAAATCCATAGTTATAAAAACAGCCTGGTACTGGCTCCAAAATAGACCCATAGATCAATGGATAAAGGTTGAAGATCCAGATATAAGCCCACAAAATTACAGCCATTTGGTCTTTGGCAAAGGGGCCCAAAGAATCCAATGGAAAAAGAACAGCATCTTCAACAAATGGTGCTGGCAAAATTGGATCTCCACATGCAGAAGATTAAAGCTGGACCCATACTTGTCACCACGTCTAAGACTTAATTCCAAATGGATCAAGGACCTTGATATAAGGCCAGAGACTATAAAAACCATAGTTGAAAGGATAGGGAACTCCCTCGAGCTGATTGGACTAGACCAACAGTTCCTAAACAGACATCCATTGGCACAGTCACTGCTACCAAGTCTCAACAGTTGGGATCTTGTGAAATTAAAGAGCTTCTGTTCAGATAAAGAGATTGTAACACGAGCTCAAAGGCAACCCACAGAATGGAAGAAAATCTTCACGAACCACATATCTGATAGAGCTCTACTATCCAGAGTGCACAAAGAACTTAGAAAACTAAAGACCAAGGAAACTAATGGCCCAATTAAAAAATGGTCCCTGGAACTTAAAAGAAACTTTACCAGGGATGAAATTAAAATGTCTAACAAATATCTTTAAAAATGCTCCACTTCCTTAGCCATCAGGAAATGCAAATCAAAACTTCCCTGAGATTATCATCTCACCCCGGTCAGGATGGCAAAAATCCACAATACAAACAACAACAAATGCTGGAGAGCATGTGGAGGGGGAGGGGGAACTCTCCGACATTGCTGGTGGGAATGCAGGCTCATACAGCCACTGTGGCAAGCCATCTGGAGATTCTTAAATTAATTAAAGATTGAAATGCCATATGACCCTGCAATTCCACTTCTGGGAATAACCCCACATACAGCAAAAATTCACCTCGATAGCACAAGCATGACCATGTTCATAGCAGCACTGTTTACAATAGCAAAGTCATCGAATCAACCCAAATGTCCAACAGTTGATGAGTGGATAAGGAACCTGTGGTACATCTATACAATGGAGTACTACTCAGCCATCAAAAATGATGAATTACTGGAATTTTTCAGGAAATGGATGTCATTAGAAACAATTATATTAAGTGAAGTATCCCAGACCCAGAAAATTAAGTGTCATATGTACTCCCTAATAGGTGGCTCCTAGTACCAAACCCACCCAGCCCACCTAGAGATACTCAAAGATAAATCTCTGTAATACCTACAGTAATTGCAAGGATTATGAACAGGAGGGATGGGGTAGGAGGGCCATACCAGAAACAAGGAGAGAGCGGACCATGTTACAGCAGAGAAAATAGGCCACCATCAAGGACTGCAAGTAAGTAATGTGACACCTGGTTAAGTTCACAAACGTTAGTTCCTGATCATTTACAACTGAAGGGGTATTATCTCACCAGAAGGGAAAGGCATAGAGTCTGGCAGATAAAAAGTAACCATTTTGCAAATGAGTGATTGACCCCTCCCTCACTGTGGTTTCCTACTTTTATTACATCTACCTTTGAATGGGCTCTTATAATAAGACTCTAGTTTAACAGCTTTTTGTCTCTGGCCAGGGGGTGACATACAATACCCATCAGGATGGAGTAAAGGACATTGCAGGAGCAGCAAAACTGCAAAAGAAAATCAACAAACCACAATCCAGAACTTGAGACTCTATATCAACCACCTAGTACTAGGCCAGCCTAATCTCTCCCCATCCTGAACCTCAGGGACATTTGCGGAAGAGGGGGCGGTAAGATTGTAAGAGCACAAGGATGGGAGTAGCGATGATGTGCAAGATACTCCACACAAGTTAGGGCTGAAGCAATCATAATTGCACTTTGCATGCTCTGCGCAATGTCCAACACACTGTTGACCCCACAAAGTCTAGCATTTGCTAAAGGCACCAAGATCCTTGGAGGTAAGGGATTGGCAGCCACAGTAGTGTTCCTATGCTTAAGGGGAACACAGGAAAGTGTTCAGGGAAATGCCACTGGGTCCTTGTATGTCATCAGAGAGGAGAGCCCAGAGGAGAGACTGGCAGGCACATTAAAGGATTCTCCGGGGATTGGGGGGAGGCACTGGGGGATAGGGAGGGAGGAGTGAGGGGAGGGGGAGCAGGGGGCCCGGGGGGAGGAGGAGGGAGGGAGGGAACCAGTGCACCTAAGTTTGTATGAGCGGAAATAATAATAAAAAATGTTTTAAAAAAAAAGAATTGTGTGACCTTGAGCATGTTATTTAATTCTCTCAGCTTGAACTCCCTTATCAGCACAAAGATCATATATACTGAGCAGAGCTATTTTGTGGCTTAAGTGAAATAATGTATGTAAAATTCTGATCAAAGATCAAGCACTTAGTAAGGAGTACCTGCTTTTATAATGAGGAGGTATAAATAGATCTGGTAATGATTTACACGAATTCTCAGTTCTCCAGGGGCTTATCACTGAAAGTTTGGAGAATCGTTTGCTTCCTGGCTCAGCATCTTCTAGATTGTTGTATGGATGCAGGAACCCAGCTGGAAGGGGAGAAACTGCCCTGAGACAGAGCAGCCTCTAGAAAGGCTGCACTCATTCCATGAGTTCTTCTCTTCATTTGAGCAGCAGATATATGTTATACATCTATCCATAACAGGTATTGGAGCCTGAGATGCAAGTTAAGCTAGCTGATTTCTTGGAGGAAGATGAGGTTCTTCAATTTAGATTGAGGTTTCAAGACACAGACTGCTGGTCTAGGAATTAGGACACAAAACATAGGAAACACTTTGTGAAACTGAGAAAACTCAATAGGGGAAGGAGAATGAATTGGTAAAATGATAGCAAAGCCATCTGTGCTAGTTAGATATAGGTGTCAACTTGGAAATTGAAGATTGAGATCTGGGCACATTGGTGAAGAATTGGTAGCTAAGACAAGCCATAAATAAGTCTGCAGGAGATTGTTCATTGATAATTGTTGTTTATTTAATAAATTATTCATTTTAATTTTATTATTGATAAATTTAATTATAATTGTTAATTGATAATTAACATTGGAAAGACTAGTCCATGGTAAATGGGACTATTTCCTGAACAGGCAGATAAATTGGAGAGAAGTAGTCTAGTAAGTTTACGTACCTTGGCGCGCTTGTGACTCAAGTCTGGCAAATGAAGTTGACCCTTCTCTCAGTGATCCTGGTGGATATCATTTGGCCAGTTCTCTTATCTCTTGATGTTTGATATGAACTGTCCAGAGAAGCTGGATGGTGAACTGTAATGGGAAATAATAAGCAAGAGTAAAACTTTTTTTCCTCTAAATGTTTGGTTGTGAATTTCTTGGCAAAATGCAGACAAACTTCAACAACATCCAATTCAGTTTGACAACAGACAGGGACCTATTGATGTCTTCTATGAATAATCTGATTGACTTCACACGTGAGTTTGTTCAGTCTGCAAATGAAAAGCTGTCAACCAAAAATAGAGAGACAGAGAGCAAGAGAAAAGAAAGAAAGAAAGAAAGAAAGAAAGAAAGGAAGGAAGGAAGGAAGGAAGGAAGGAAGGAAGGAAGGAAGGAAGGAAGGAAGGAAAGAAAGAAAGAAAGAAAGAAAGAAAGAAAGAAAGAAAGAAAGAAAGAAAGAAAGAAAGAAAGAAAGAAAGAAAGCTTTCAACTTTCTGAAGATGAGTCAGTACAATCTGGCCCATGGGTCAAAGTCAGCCCATTGCCTGATTTTTATATAACAATCATGCTTGTTATTTATTGTGCTACAATGGCCGAGTCAAGAGGTAGCATCAGAGAGTGCATCATTTATCCTAAAACATTTCCTACCTGGTCCTTTGTCAAAAGTTGCCAATGTCTCTTCCAGATCAGTAGAGCTGGAGAATGATATGGCAAATGGCATCAGGCTCATAACATTTCCCTTCTGTAGTTCCAGGAGCTGTTCCCCTTGAGTCCATCCAAGGAGGCCCCTTTGAGGAGAAGATCTATATCCAGTGGAAACCTCCCAATGAGACCAATGGCGTCATCACACTGTATGAGGTAAGGAGGACCCCGGGCTGCTTCCGTCTGCTCAGCTTCATTTCCAGAGTAAATAACTGTTTCACTGAGGTCATAAAGATGAGCTAGACATCCATGGGCACAGAGTTGGTCTGTTGTGATTATTCCAAAGCATGAATTGACATTATATTGACAAGTGGTCCCTCTATAAAGAGAACAGTAGCTCAGGGCAGATTATCTTGCTATAGAAGACACAGACTTGGAAAACAGAAGTTAATGTTCTCACGGGAAATGCAAACACCCAGAGGGGACTGCCTCACCTTCATCTGTCTTTGAAAAGAATACTATGCTGTTCTCTGCCTTGAGTAAAGATGCTTGAGGTTTTAAATTGTTCTGTGTCCAAAATGCATTGTGATGTTAACCAACTGATAGTAAATAGTCTTCCCCCACCCAGGAGCAAAGCTTTATCATTTCAAAGATGGAATAGTATATATGGAGGAATGCACCCACCAAGCCATCACCTGAAAGTGATACAATGGAAATAACTTATGTGCAAATCCATTGCAAGACAAAACAAATTTCTAAAAAGGTTAATATAGCCAAGATTTAAGTCATAGTGTATGGGTAAGATTAGTTTTCCTATTATTCGTGGAATCTCAGACACCATGAGTTCTTTGTTTGCATATGTATGTATGAGAAGGCACTTGAGTATGTGTCTGTGGAGGCCCAACGGAGACATTGGGAATCATCCTGAGTTGTTCTACCTCCTTATTGATTTGCTCTGGGGTTTCCCAGGCTTGGTCTTCCAGCGTCAGAATGACAGACTGTCCATCATTTTTAACGTGGGATCTGGGGATCTGAACTCAGATCTTTTTGATTGGAAGGCAAAGGTTTTAACCCCTGAAACCATGAGTTCTAATACCAGACAAAGAAGAAAAGCAGGGCAAGGAAGATGAAGGTCAAGGATACTGGGAAAGCTGAAGCCTAGTGTCTTGGAGCACTACCATGGTCTCAAGTATTCCTTGGTAAGCCTCTCTTCTCTCCACACCTGAGCCCTCATCTGTAAAATGAGGGTGGCACTCATTGCTTCATTGTCCCTCTAACAGGCATCCCCACGGTGAAAAGTGAATTGTGACCCACAGCAGGGCTCAGGCCATTGAATATTGGAGCAGAAGCATGCAACCCTGAAAAGTGGACTTGGGAAGGGATCTCTGGAGGGGATTGTTCGACAGTGGAGGATCAAATTTGTCTAATGAACCTAAATGCTCTTGGGAAGTATGGGTGTTCTTCTTGAGTACTGTGAGGCAAAAGATTATCCACCATGTACAAGCAGCTTGAGAAAAAGAAATCCCTTGTCTCAGAAGATCTATCTAACATCTTCATTTTAGAAATTGCAGGGGGCTTGGGGCAGCTCTTGCGATCAGTACTTAGGAGGAGGAAGTAGACATACATCCCCAACATTTATGTCCCATCTTGTGCTACAGAGAGAATTTCTCTTCCTATGTTTACTGCAAGAGAAAAAGCAGTGTTCACAATGGCATGCTCAGTTAGGTCATAGGCAAAACCTGGTGAGGAAAAAAGGAGGGACAAAATCCAGTCATTTCAAACCTATGTGCTTTTCTTTGCAGAGACCATAATATCTCTCATCTCTCTCTCCCCTCCTTTTTTTTATTTTTTTTATTCAATTGTGCATGTGTGCGTATGTATGCGTGCGCGCGCGCGTCTGTGTGTGTGTAGAACCATGGACAAATTCGGGAACCACCATGGACGCCTCCATTTCCTCTCCCCCCCCCCCCCCCCCCCCCCGGCGATTCACAGGCTCCGCCCTACCAGGACCAGAAGCGCAGACCGCCCCCGCTTCCACCTGGCGTCTATACGTGGGATCTGGGATCACGAACTCAGGACCTTCAGCCTGCAAGGCAGAGGCTTAACCTCTGAGCCACTTCTCCAGCCCACTCTCTCCCCTCCTTCTGTGATAGAGATGGTTATGCATAATAACCTGTTTGTATACCAGAGGGAAGGGACATTTGATTTGGAGACCAGAGGTACTTTCACATAAAATTTTTCCATGCCAGGAGTGTATGAATGTGGAATTCACAGACCAGTAACATTTCAAAAATTTAGGTGGCCAACTTGGTGTATTTTACCATCATTAATATTTCACAAAAGAAAAGGTATTTCCAAAAATATAGAAATGATAAAATTTCAGAATAAAAGAGCCTGTGGAATTGAATAAATTCAAACTTATAAATAACATATGACAATACCCCTGTTTTTTTCATTTGAGATAATGATGACTTGGTCATGTGAAGGTCCCACTCCTACCTAGCAGCTTTTAGAAACCACTAGGCCAGATTGCGCTAGAAGTGGGATTCTGTCTCACATAGTTTTCTTTGTTGGGAGCAATGCAGTTTTTACCCAAGGATTGCACATTGTACTGGAAAAGCAAAATCATACTTTACCATTCCATGGTCAGAAGGAAGAAATAGATGAAGGAAAAACCATGATGATGCAGTGGCGAGACACACTGTTTGAATTATGGCTCTTAACATGTGTTGTCACTGTGTGGTATTCTCTCTGAAGCTTGATGCACAGAGGCAGGAACAGATTGGAATGGAATATCCTTCCCACCTCTTTGTGAATGCAATCCCTTGGAAAATTTTAAAGACCTAATTCAAGAAATGCTGGATTTCCACAGTGTCCCCTACTGGGTGCAGCTCTGCTGGGATATTTTCAAGTAATGTCTTGACTGCTCCTTGGACCATAATTATAGAGAACCAGGACCAGACGATTGCAGCTGAATGATACACTGTGAATTTTTAAGTAAGCCTTTGAGGTTATACTAAAAGTCATAGGGGATGCTGAGAAGAGAACTAAAGAGTTGGGGGCCATAAAGTGGATAAAGACAACTGTAATGATATGTGACATGGGTGAATGGGACCCTAGAAGTTAATAACATTAATATTGAGAGGTAGAAGGCCAGATCTGAATTTCAGCTCTCTTTATTGCCTTCTGTATGCACTGTGATACATCATATACTCAGTACTGCATACTTCTCAAAGTAAAAATTAAGATAGTAACACAATTTATCATGTAGGGTTGCTGCGAGGATCATATTGGTTCAGTCTTTGGAATTCACTGATAAGCAGAAGTGTTCACTGCTTTTACATAAAAATGAGTTCACAATAGCCATGTTAGCCTGCACAGGTTTGGCTCATCAATATTTTGAGATGGATGGGGAATGAGCTCATGGAGTCCCATCCTTCCTCTGAGGAACTATTGATGGTTAACCTGATAGTAGAAAGAGAATCCACTTTATTCAGTGGTGTAGCCACTGATACATCCATCATCCATGCTTCAGTAAGTGTCTGGTCACAAAATAATGCAGGAAACCCTGATTAAACTAAGTGGTGCACATTCACACACACACACACACACACACACACACACACACACAGTAAGGAGTTGAAGAAAAGAGGAAGCTTGGGTCTAGAAATATATAGGAAAAAGAAATCACAGTGGCAAATTCTCATCTCCTGAATTTGGGCACAGCCCCTGATGCATTTCACTCTTGCCCATGGACCAGCAACAACATCCCCAGGACTTCAAAAACGCAACATCTCAGGCCTATCTTGGCTTTTGAAATCAGAATCTTCAGTTTTACCTTATCCCTTGGATATTGCTGTGGCATTAAAGACTGAGAAGTACTGCTCTAGGCAACACTAGTCTTCAGAAAGTTGTAGCAACTGATGGAAGAGTCTTGCCTCCTGTACAGACAGATGCAAAGTCTCCTCCACCCTGGACTCAAGCCAGTCTTTCCCCAGACAGTAATTCACAGACCTTGCTTTTAAAGATACCTATCAGAAAATATGCATTTATGAGGAGGCAATTTCCATATTTAATTAGATGAAACTAATTTGGTTTTTAAAGTTAGAATCTAGCTATAATTTCTAGAAAGAAACACATTAATTACAAAGCATTCTTTTTTAGCCTCAAAAAGAATATTTTGATGCAAAGGAAAATAAGTTATGGCATAAAATGGAAGAGAAATTGAGGATTGTTTATGCCTTTGTATAAATAATATAACCTTGGAATTAGAAAACCAAATGAAAGAGAGAGAGATTTCCATTGTCACAAGAGTATTAAATATTTTAAATACAATGAGTCCAAATAGTGTTAAGGTTAAATTTCCTCCTTATAAGTCCATATTACATCACATCCTCTTGATGTATCATTGGACAATCCTGAATCCCCAATATGTGTGATTTCGATTAATTACATTTCTTTCTCTGAGCTTTAGTCCCCTCTTCATTACTTGAACGTATCTACTTATCTCAGATTTCAACTAGGGAAAATATAAGGGATAAATAAATTAACATCATATGTACAA
This sequence comes from Typhlomys cinereus, assembly GCA_023101885.1. NCBI lineage: Eukaryota > Metazoa > Chordata > Mammalia > Rodentia > Platacanthomyidae > Typhlomys > Typhlomys cinereus. The sequence goes on along the minus strand of JALPQD010000254.1, from coordinate 2,758,186 downwards.
AAGCAAATATTATACCTTGTTGTGTAGTTGTAAACTTACCAAAGTCTTTGAAAGCAAAGCAACTATGACACTTGAATACATCCATCTAGTATAAAGAACCATGAGTGGGTATGACTTTGGCATGTTTGGCAAACAGAGTCAGAATGACCAAGGCGTTCTGAGCAGGATCTATAGAGATAGGGCCACATAGAGCAGTAGGCAGGCAGGGACAGCAAACCCAAGGTTTCTGGACTTCACTTTTTAAATTTTATGTTCTTTGACCATCTCATACACATATTAACATCTTTTGGTCATTTTCACCTTCATTACCTTTTCTTATTCCCCTCCCTCCACTTCCACCGAACTCTTTTTGTCTTAACAATCTCTTTTTTACTTCCCTATCATTTTTTGTTTTGCAGTTTAATTTAGGGCTGTTCGCATGAACATGGGTAAGGGATATTTACTCGGGCAACTTACTAGGGAGTATGCCCCCACCAAAGTAAATAACTCTGCTTCTCTTCAGTAACCATTAACTACCAGTAGCCCTTGAAGGAGAGGCAGATGTCATGAGCCTCTTCCCATTCCATGATGAGATGTTGATTTACTCTATCTAGTACAGGTCTGTGCAAATAACCATAGCTGCTGTGAATTCACAGATACCACAGCCATGTTGTATTGAGCAGATGGTTCTTCACAGCTCTCTCACATCCTCCATCCTTTCATTCTTTCTGCCCCTTCTTCCTTGATATTCCCTGAACCCTGAAGAGATGATACAAATATCTCATTTGGTGTTGAATGTAGCGCTTTCATTTTATTCTGAGGTGAGCAGAAAGTTCTAGAAGAGAATTTAAGCAGAGCAATAAAAGAATTGGACTCATATTCATAAAAGAGCATCTAGCCATTGTGTGGATGGTGAGTATGGGGTACAGGGGTATCTTAGGGTCATATGAAAATACAACAGGAAACAAGGATGTGTCCATCATCTGAGAAGTCTTTGCACCTGGGCAGAAAATGTGGGTGCTTGGCTGCAGCTGCCTCTTTCTTGCTGCCCACAGGCTCTGACACTGTTCATTCAGAAATGAGTTACCTTGAAAAGCTTCCAGAAACCTGGAAAGGTTTAGCTTCTAGATGTTCTTTCTTTAGAGAATGGGAATTTCATTCACTCTGACTCTGTTCCATTTCAGGGGTTGTGAACCAGCCTTACTTTGAAACCGTTACAATCCCCTCCCTGCCCACAGACTAGAGAGTTTAGAATGCTCAGCAGAGCCCAGGGAAGGACATCAGCCTTTTTCTTGAGAGTTAGAATGAATTAGACCATAGCCTCAGATCTTTGGGGATTTTCCCTTTAGCGGGAGATATAGAGTGAACATCTATGATCATCCCTCAAACAGAGTGATAGGTAATGTCAAAGGCCTTATGTCTACATGCTGCAGCCTCAGCACCACCTGAGACCATGTGAAAAGTGCACAGTCTGGGGGTCTAGCCCACACCCACAGAATCAGAGTCTTAACAAGATCCCCTGAGCACAGTCTAGCAGGAAGCACACTGGTGTCAGAGACATTCTAAAATTTCACGATGTGGATCTGAAGAAAGAGGTGGGAGATGTAGTTAGGTAGTTAGGAAACATCAGATGATCTGACAAACCCCCTCAGATGGGAACACATGCCATTGCACGGGACACATGGCTAATAGATGAACGTGAGCTCAAAGAGCTTTGTGGTTTCAGCAAAAGTATGGATACTATGCTACTCACATAGTATTGTTACATCTGAACAGGACACCAGGCATCCTTGCTAAGGGCTTAGATATGAAGAAGGATGTTGGAGCTTCTCTCATCTATCTGACTCGGATTTTAGGAGCAGCTATAAATCTCCCACACCACCACCCAAACCATAGGGACTGCCTGCCGAGAGGCACTTCCAGCCAGAATGAGGTTGCTGGGGCAAACAACCTAGCTCAACAATTGTCTCAAAATGCTTCAATAAAATCATCGAGAGACAAGCTGCTCAGAGTTCATGAAAAACAGTAATCAATACGTGCTTCAATTCAATTAATTGTGCTCATCTCTGTCCAAAAATAAAAATCGCATAGTGTGAGGGAACTGGGCCAGAAGACGTTAGACTTGCAACTGGGTTAACGAAGTGTGAAAATATTTAAAATTCAGACATATGAAACTTCCCAGTAAGCCTTTCTGTTTAGCAGTCAAAATCACCAAGTTTCTAATTACAGTGTATAAATCTGAGAAGCTTAAAGGGAATGAGAAGACCCTAATGAGACAGGAATGGGTGTCTTGATTATACCAGGCTTGATTGACATTTATCTTGCAAGCTATTCTAGGTGCCCAGCATTCAGAGTTAAATAAAACACAGACTTTGCCTCAATAAAACAAGGAGGCATTTCTATGGGGGGAGCACCGTGCTGTTAAAAGGTATGATAGGTTGGCAATTGTCAATACTTTTTCAGTATACAGATGGTTGGATTCCATCCAAACAGAAAGCATGGGCCCCAAGAATCAACATGCCAGCAGAGTATATTGTGAGGCAGCCAGTGTGGGTTCAGAGATAGAGTTTTGAACAAGATAGGAGCAGATACTGGAGAGAGGCAGCCAGCTGTAAGTTGAGGAGCGAGCACTGGATAAGAGCACAGGAAGCTCTTGGCTCTTGATGATCGCATACATTACCTCCTGCACTGCAACTTTGCCACAGTGAATGCTCAAGATGCTCCTGGGCCAGGCTGTGAAGACTGTGGTCCACAGAGGGACAGTGGGGAGGATGGGATGTGGTCCAGATGGACAGCAGGTAGTCTAATCAGGAAGGGATCAGCTGGATTGTGACTAATACATCCCCGAACTTGAATTTGCATAATTTAAGCCGGATCTATGTTAATTAGGACACACAATTTGCATAAAGCAGACTGCTATTGGGTATAACTTGAACCAGGCTGGTAACGAGGGTAAAAAAAAAAAAAAAATGGACTTTTGCTTCTGCTGAATTGTTCCAGCCAGAAATGTGAGTTATCCATGGTCCCAGTCCACCTGGAAGTTCTATTATATTCTCCCAAATAGCTCCAGATTAGATCATGTAGCTCCATGGTCTAATCTCCATCTAGCCTTCTCTAAGCACCACTGGGTACTGATCCATTCTGGAGTTCTCTGTCCACAACCCAACCATAGTTCTCCCATGATGCTCTATGCGCTAGAGTCCAATACAACATCTTTTAAAGGCCAGTCTCATCATGGCATTGTTTGGTTTCATGTTCATTTTAGGACACTGAGAAGTTATCTAGTCCCTGCTTGAAAACAGAGCCAGTAAAATGAATCTATACTATAAAAAGGGACTTATTATGTTGGCTTAACACAATATGAACTGGGTAATCCAACAATGGCTATCCACATGCTTTAGCTTCTCAGTCCCTGAGTCCAGATGCTTGTTTCTGATGGCAGCTATGGATGGTAGCAGCAGCAGCAGCAACAACAGCAACAACAACCACAACAACAATAGCAACAACACAAGATAGAAGCACTGACCAACAAACGAGCACACTGCTTTTCCTTGGGGTCTCTTTGTATCTGGGCTGCTTCTAGAAAGTACTGTCTACTGTGGGGGAGGATCTCCTCCCATAGGTTAGTACTGCCTGTAAAATACCATCACTGACCTACCCAGAGGTGTGTTAGTTGATTCCACATCTGATCCAGTTGACAATTGAGGTTAACAATCACATTATTACTGTGTTCCACTCACAAAGCCTTCCAGGACTTTCTTAGATTCACACAGTTCTCTGAAGCCCACAGGATTCTGAGATGATCAATCTGTCAATCTCTAACTCCCACCTTTGCATGGCAATGGGTTTGTTGCTTTCTATTCCTTACCTCCATGAGGTGTTGCCCTCTAATTCCATCTTTATCCCTTCTGTTCACTCTTATTAATGAGTCTTCATGTCATTTTTCTTAAGACACATTGCATTGGTTTATATACTGTCATATTATCCAGTATTCTGGGCTTTTAGCTCTGTAAAGCCAGGGGCCCTGACTTATTTAATGGGTTAACTTGGCTGTGTCGCAGTGTTCAGATGCATGGTCAAACCTGACACTAAATATTTTCATGAGGGTGTTTTAGGTGAGATGGACATCTAGACATGTACACTGTGAATAAAGCAGTCTTGCTTTGTTCTGTGTAATGTGCAAGGAACCTCAGTCCACCGGGTGGGGGTCTGAAACATTGAATTCTCCTGGGGAAAAAAGGGGTTATGCCAATGGATCTTCAGACTTGAACTTCATTATTGAATCTTGTGTTCCAGCCTGGCAACCTTTAATCTTGGCATGACTAATATAAGACCATGTTTGTGTTCCTCATTTATTTGTTGTAACAGCCTAAAATCATAACTTGCACATAGTATGTATTCACTAATTATTCCTTGGGTGGATACATGGATTTGTACTTTATTTTCACAAGAGATAATGATAAATTTTGTATCCAATGCTTTAGTGATTCTCAAGCCTGATTGGATAGAGAACATTACCTTGTGATTGTAACTGAAATGGCTCTCAAACAAATAAGTCTTAAAACAAATCAAAACTGGAGACCCTGAAAAATGATAGCTAGATAAAAAGTGAAAGGGTAGGCAGATAGGTCTTGTTGCAGTTCAAACAGCAAGGGATTTCTGGAAGAGAGTTTTGTCCATGTGATCTAAGTGTGTTGATTTTGGAATATTTCAGGATCCATCCAGAGTAGGAAAAAGCTGTTCATGGAATGAATCCTATCTATCTGTATACTCCAGTGTTTTTTCCTATTAAGTATCTACTAGATGTGCACAGTCCTGGCTTACTCAATCTTACCTTCTTACTGCCAGGCTCCACCTCTTTCTGGTAAAAGCCATTTTGTCTCTTGCAAGTTGCCGGGTGTCTTTATAAGATTCAGAATCCAGAAGCAGGCCTCTGGCATTCAAGGCTTCTAAATAAGGAAGATGCAGAGTTATGGGAGATACACACAAGGTAACAGTCCATCAATAGCCCTTTGTGTTTTACCTTCCCTCATGAATCTTGTTTCCTGTTCTGGATAATGGAATTTGGCTCTGTTGTTTTGTGTGAGAATAAGAAAGACTTACACACACATACACAATACTTTAATAGATTTGCCCAGAGGCCTTTCCTAAATCTTAAAAGTCAGGGCCTTAGGATGTCTGGGAGCCATTTTATTTTCTAGCTCTCAGCTCATCAGTCATATTTCATAAAATGTTTCCCTTCTAGAGTCTTGAAAAATGCAGGCATCTTTCAGTAGATGCCATATCCAGGGCATCTGGGCTGACAGGGGGGATGAAAGGTGTTTCAAGAGACACAGCACTGCTTGAAAGGCACTATCTCTGGCATTCCAAGTCTAGAAGAAGGAGATAGATTCCGATGTAAGTTGCATTTATGTAAGAAGGCCCATTAGAGCTGCCTGTCATCCCCAAAGTGACATATCAGAGGTGGCTATATAATCACTTCCTGTGTATCCTTTTCTCTGTTACAAGTGTTTGTGCTAGAGCACAGGAAATGTGATGGGAGACATCATCACATGCCTAAAACTTGTTACTAAAGAACAGAAAATCATGTTCTCCCAGCAATAGGTTTTCCACAAAAGATATCAATCATTCAGTTCAACTGTAGACTGCAGGGACTGTTGCATTAAAAAATAATCTTGCAGCATATCCATGTGAGTATATTTGTATCAGTATGCTCGCATCATGAGTTTACAGAACTGTATGTGGGTGTGGTTACTTCCTAGTGCATCAACATGTTTGCTGATGTGCCTGTGTGAAGTCTTTACCCTTGAGCTGTAGCATCTAGCCAACTTGCTCTCAGAGTCACTCTGTTTCATTGGAGAACATATAGGAGCACAATGGGAGACCCCTAGTCATTTCAGGAAATTCCCAGGTATAGCTCATGAATTTACCATACCTCTCTCAAATTTTACTAAAGGAAAATTTGCAGTTGAAAATATCTCTAGGAGAGACTAAGGAAGAAAATGCGTTTACACACTGTGGGCTGTCTTTAATATGGACTGGAAGCTGTGTTTTGATGCGCTATATAGACCAGAGTGTTTGAAGGGGATCCTCTAGTATAGTCAGGAGACTAGAGACAAAACCCTTCTTCTTGATGCCATGTGTTTCAGTGTACTGCCCAGAGGCTGTGTTTAAGTTGCCAGATGTCTTTTTAAACATCATAAGTCACTCTCTTTTCATCTCTGATGTTTTTACCATGTTTCTCCTGTTGGAATTCCGCCTGGGCTGGGCAATGCAATGTGAATTCAAGGCTTTTAACTGGCTGGCTCTTCCCTTTCTCTTTTGTTCAGATCATTTCAGTGGTTAGGACTTAAAGGAAGAGTACTTTGGTTTTTGATCTTGTATCAGGACATTGGAAGGTCCTGGCTGTGAAGGCTGTCATTATTAGTTCAGTACTTATCCCATCCATTGGCTGGGGAAATGGGGGGTTTTCTTTTCTTAACCCAATCAGTGGGGCTTTATCATTTGATTGTTTTTATCTGATTCTTCACTGAGAAAATGTAATTCCTTAAAACGGATATCAAGGTTTAGAACCTTGTTATGCTTCATTATGGTTTCAATGTAGATAAGTACAAAGACACACAATATATGCATGTAACATTTTGACATCCAAACATAAAGAGGCAGTACATGCATACAAACATCTACACACAGAGACACAATACATACATGCACATATTACCATCTAAGCAAATATACAAAGACACAGTACATGTATACATAGGCATGCGCACATTTAAATACAGACACTGTACATGCATATATTTGCATATAAACATGTACTATACACAGAGACACAATACATGCATGCACATGCATATACACATCTAATCAAACAGAGAGGGGCTGGAGAGGTGGCTCAGGGGTTAAGCCTCCGCCTTTCAGACAGAAGGTCCTGAGTTCAGATCCTAGACCCCATGTATAGACGCCGGGCCAAAGCGGGGAGCCTGTGAATCCCCAGGCAGAGTAAACAAGGAAGAGGTGGAGGCGGAGGTGGTCCATGGTGGTTCCTGAATTCGTCCGTGGTTCTACACACACACATACATACACACACGCACACACGCACAATTGAATAAATAAAAAAAATTTAAACACACAGAGACACACATATATATGTATATGTGCATATAAAAACACACATACACAATTCATGCATACGTGTGTATATTGATATCCATGTATATACACCTACAAGCAAATGTGTAAACGTGCATACACACATCTAAATACATATACACAGACACAATACAGGATTATACAATTTTAAGCACATACATATGTATATAAAATCTACAGTGCATGCTCATGTATACATATCTGCATATATACATGCTCATATATACAGATATAATACATGCATGTGTATGCACATACATGCACACACACACCTGTATACACTGTCTCCTTAAGAGTCTTTCAGATAGTTATAAAAGTCGTCACTATTTTCTTGTTCTCTATTTTGTTCTAGTATGTTCTTATCATGAGTCTTTCTGGAAGTCATGAAAAATTGTGACATTAAAAAATTTAAGAATGACTTTTGATTTTCTATTGGTGAGTTGATTTGGACTTTTCTCAACCTTGGCTTTAGTTTCCACACAAAGAAATTAAGAGGAATTATTAGATAGATTCTTGAGGACCTGAGACTCTGGCTTGCTACTTGGGTGCCAAAAATTAGATTAATCTTACTGTTAGCAAGGATCACACACACACACACACACACACACACACACACACACACACACACGCACACACACACACACACAAACACGCACACACACACACATGCATGCACACACACAAGCATGAAAAAATAACATAAAATAAAACTAATAAAACACTTTATTCTTTCATTGCAATTCTTAATGAAGGTTTGTCTGTTATATCTAGCTTTTGGGAACACTGTTATTTTATAATATATTCTAACATTCTTTCCAGTTAATGAATGTAGTTGTACTTCATTCATGGTGACCATTGTCTAAACTCCATTCCATGAAGTTATTACCGTACATGTATCCATGCCTTGGAGAATACTTACAGAATGTCACTTTCATTAACAATGCTGAAATGAGCACCTCCTAGCCAGGTCAGCAGATATAGGCCTGTCATCTCTGCCATGGGGTAGGTTGAGGCAAAAGGACTATAAATTCTATATCTGCCTACAATGTAGAATGAGTTCAAGACTGCCCTAGGCAACTTAATGAGACCTCACCTCAAAATAGTTCAGTAGTAGAACATTTAGATAGTATTCACAAAGTCCTAGACTAAAACATAAGCATGCTTTTATATACCTTTCCACAAAATATTTGCAGTGTCCTCTTGAGTATATATCTAGAAACTGGCTAATGTTCAATTTCCTGGCCACCTCCAATGCCACACTGGTTTCTCAGTTTTTAATTAATGTAGCAAAGTATATTGTTTCTTCCTTTTGGCCAGGTAACTCTCAAAGCATTGACTTTTGTCCTACCTTATATTCAGTCAGTCATTAATGAGGTTGGTTCTTCATGTAATCATTATTCATTAGTATTTCCCTTTCTATGAGACACCAAGTCTTGTCTTTTGTTCTGTTTTCCAATTAGATTGTGTCTTGGCTTGGATGTGATTTGTCCCCCACAGGCCCATGTGTTTGAATCCTTAGTTGATGTTTGTGAAAGTTGTGGCCACTTTAGGAAGAGGAGCCTTGCTGGAGGAAGGTATATCACAGAGAGGTGGGCCTCGAGGGTGGTTAGCTCTGCCTTGCATATACTTGTGCAGTATGCAGCTCATTCTCTCAGCCTCCATGATGTTTACAGTAGCCTAAGCCGTTTCCAGCTTCTGCCACCCTCCATGCTGTCTATTACAGTCCACCATCATGGACTGTATATCTTCTCTCGAACCATAAACCAAATAAATCTTCTTTTCTCCCCTTAAGTTACTTGAGTCTCAATGTTGTCTCTCAGCAGGAGAAGGAATAACCAAGACAGATTTCCTGTTCATTTTCTTTGCTATGTGACATCTTTTAGAATATACTTTTATTGTTGTTTGGTTAATTGTATGCATAGATAGCTATCTGTACTCCCTATAAGGGATATTTTGAAAAGTCTTTACTTATTTTGCTGAGGAAAACTCCATCCTTAGCAAATTTTTCTCTGATTCAAGTTGAGGAAAATAATTGTCTGTGCTTATACGAAAATTCATGTAGTTTAGCTACTGAGGTTTCAGTGCTTGATCCATTTACAGTTTTTTATCTAGTTCTTTGACAAGTTCATGCATTCCGATTCTAGTCTTCTCTACCTTCTCTTACCATCCTCCCATCCCTTTCAATGCCTCTGCCTCTATAGCCAACTCTTTCCCTGATTCACGACTTTTGGGTTTGGTGTGTGACCCATTTAGATTAACCAAGGCATCTGTATGAACACTGGATTGGATCTATCCACTGGATCTAATGGGTCTCCAACACATAACACACTGAAGGCCGTTAATCCCTCTCTCCTGATGTGCATGACTCCTTTTTTTTTCTGTTCCACTAGCCTCCTCACACAGAATTGTAATTATTATTGTATCAAGTTAATCCTGATCTCTGAGAATGCAAGTTCCTCCCCCTCATCCTACTTCCAGAGTATCTTGGTTATTCTTGCCTTGGGCACTTCACTTTAGAAGCTAGTCATCAAATTTAATGAAAACATCTGCTGTCATTTTGATTAGAATTGCATCAAATATATAAAACTATATGTGGGTAATTGACATCTTTACAATATTAAATTTACCTATATTTATGTAAATATTCTTTAATGGCCCCCATAGTTTTATTACCTTACTTTTGCAGGTGTTACATTTCACATAAAATCCAAAATACTTCCTTCCTTCAGAATGAACTGTGTCTCATGCTCTCTTTTCACTCCAGTGTCATTGATCTTTTCTCATGACTTGCAACATGCAGCATTTCTCTTCCGCCCCAGGCTTATTGTACACTGAGTTCTTATTCTCCTGAAAGTCTTTCCACCTGTCCTTCCATTCCCCTTTCACCATTCTACTGCACACATGCAATCTCTTCAGAAAGTCCCCTCTAACTGCCTTAAAATAGTACATTTAGGCTAGGGAGATGACTGGGCAGTTAAAGCATTTGCCATGCAAAGAAGGGGACCAGCATTCAAATCTGCAGATCCTGTGCCAAATACTACGTGTGGACATGTTGGTTTGCTGTACTTTCAGCATCACAGTTGGAGGCAGGGGAGATAGGAATCTGGTAGAGAGATTAGTCCTACTGGTGAGCTCTAGATTAAATTAGATACCCTATCTTAAAGTAATATGGTGGAAGATGGAAGGGTAATCAAGGATGACTTCTGACATCAATCTCAGGTCTCCACATGAACACAAACACATGCATTCATACATATGTGTGCTCATACACATGAACACATGCATACATCCATGCTGCATCACACACACACACACATCAAAATGGAAAAAAGAAAAGTATTTTAAAAGGAACTTTTTCCGTGCACCATCATTCTCAACCATTGCTTCCCATTTCTGTGACTAGTGTCATTATTCACAATCATGTGAATGTTTGGGACCCAGTAGGTACAAGCGTGTTTTGTTCAGTTAACGAATGAAGGTTATACAGGTTCCCTTTGATGGCTAAAAATCCAGTAATAGATGAGAGTAACTCTTGCCATCAATTCATCCACAGATAGAGCTTGATAGGATCATGAAAAATTCTCAGTCTATACCAGGCCCTGTAGTAATCTCTAATAGGGTATATCCAGTTCCATTGACACATGAGTGTAACTTAACTCATAGGAGTCAGTTGCTTAACCATAAACTTTCCAAAGTTAAGAGATTTTTACAACTATGCCTCCTATGTTTAGAGTAATACCTACAAGATAAACACTCAATAAGTATTTATTAGATGAATAAAACTGTATTTCTACATTTCAAATTTCAATCAGTTAAGGCAATGACTTTAGTCCTCACATTGTCTACTTCTATGTGACTGACCATGTATATGGTGTATGTGTATTCACACTTGCATGTGTATAGATGTGTATGTTTAGAGACCAGAAATCACCATCAAATGTCCTCCTCTACCTTTCTCTATCTTAGTTTTTGAAACAGGGTCTCTCACCAAATATTACTGCTTGGCTGGCTTAGCTGGCCAGTAAGCTCTGTGGACCTGCCTATCTCCCCTACCCACAGTGATAGACACACAGACATGTGCCACCATGTCTGTTTTTGTTTTTAACATGATTGTTTGGAATCCAAACTCAGATTTTCATGCTTCCAGAGCAAGCACTTTGCCCACACTAAGCCATGTCCTTATCTGTGGCTTAATTGTTTAAAGCAAGTTCTTCTTTGTAAATGTTAGTGACATTCCAGCAACAGCCTTGCAGTGCATAGAAAGGGAGTGAGCATCACTCCTATCTCTATTCCTTCACACACAACCATTTTCACATGGGTTTGTTTTCTTTCTAGACAGTGTGCTTCTGCAGTGTCTTATGGTCTCATTTTTACTTTTTTTCATACTCTAGGTCTTTTTTTATAGTTAATTTTGACATCTGTGAAGCCATGAATTCATAAGGAATGGACTCCAGGAGCTGAAGCTCCTTTCCACTTGTTCTCGCCAAGTGTGCTTCCCTGGCAGAGCAGGTTGGCACTCAGCTGAACCCTGGTTCCTTTCTCTTTGGTCGGCTTCTTTTTCTGACCATTCTCCTTCACCCATTTCAGGAAACCATCTCAGCTTTTAGAACGCTTAATAGTGATTACGTGTTCAATACTCACATTAATTGTCTTGGCAGGAATCTTACCCTTAACTTGCTTGTTCACCACAATGCCAAAAGCATGCTGCATATGGCATTGTAGACTCCTCCCCAGTTTTGCCATGGTAGCATTTATGAGGCATTCCTGCTTGAGCAGTACCCATTCCCTTGATGTGTACAATGTCACCTTTCTTGCAGATTCAAATGTACATAGCCAAAGAAACAATTCCATGTTTCCTGAAAAGTCTACAGACCATGCATCTGGTTCCTCTCCTCTTTCCCTTTATGTTTGCCATTTTGGCAAATTATTGGAAGATGGCAGTCCAGCTGAAAGAACATTTTTACTTTTCATTCTGTTCAACGTACACCCATTTATGTCATCCACTTTAATCTGCTTTAATGACTGATAACATAGACCATGCTTTACTTTATACTCGCTTTATGTAGGGAAGTGCTGATTGATCTTTCTAGACTGTAGAACAGAATTTGGGGGTATAAGAATGAACTGGGTCTCTTCTAACACCAGGTGAGGCGAGTTTGAACTCCTGTTTTCCTTTCCCCTTTTATAGATTTGTCAGCAGCGAGCAGAGACACTCATATGCCTCCCATCGATTGCAGAACTGTGCTCAAAATAATAGCTCTCTGTGTTCAATAGAAATGGATCTAAGGGAGGAGAGTGGAACAATATGTACAGACTTGGATGGAAATCTATAAACCCAAGGTTAGAAGTAGTGATCATAGTTTTATCCTTGTTTTGAAATTTAAGTTTCAGTTGATTATTTCCAAATAGAAGGAAATGGGGAAAGAAGAGCACACACTTCTGTTCTACTTTTCTTTAATATACGACCCTTCCACTGGAATTGGCATAGCCTCAGAATCCATCTCATCAGGTAAGCATTCAAGATGTAGCCTGTTTTTCCAGAACCATGATGAGGGAGGTAGGTGAAGCTTTGGAGTTATCACTCTGCCCAATAGCATCTGTTTTTTTGGTACTACATCCATGCATAACTTTTATCCTTCTAAGGCTATTTAAGATTCAAATTCTTTCTTGCTCATGGACTTTGTTAGAACACCTGAATTAATAGACCAAGCATTAATAAACTGGAATGACAAAACTGGAAAAACTCCCCAGACACTATAGCCCACCCTGAGCTGTGGATGTCCGGTCACCAGTGGATTGAACATGGTACACAGGTCAGTATTAGATTTACTCCTATCTCATGTCTGGACTCAGCCTGGAGAGACAAACAGACCAGAGGCATGGCAAATTGAAAGACCAGCACACTCTGGTTTCTGAGGATCAGCTATTTCCAGCAGAATCCAAAGCTGTGTGTGGAGCTGCAGAGAACATGTCAAGGCAGATAGATTCTATTCAGTGACCTCTCAGAAAGAGCTGTATTACAGGTACTAGTTCATTCTTCCCATCCCCAAGCTATTGAGGGGCTGGGAAGTTTTTCTTAATCATTTAGTCCTAGGTTGGGTATGGACTGATGACAGTCCAGGAGAGTATGAGGCAGTATAAACTGAGAATGGCATTAGCGACTCCCTTCTCTCACAGCTCTTTCGTGTGTGGACATGATGTTCTTCAGCTTACTTTGGAGCCTTTGGGAGTCGGTTTGATGAACTCTGGCTGTGGAGACTCGTTCTCTATTTCCACCATCAGGTGGGATGCTTAGGATCCTTTCCTACTTTCTGAGTTAGTCTATTGCCTATAATTCCAAGAGGCAATTCTTAATACACAAGGTTATATGTCTCACTGGTTGGAAGAAAGGAGTGGTACTAAAGAGACTTTCTTGAAGAAGAAGCAAAACTGGGAAGCTCCACACACTAGAACAATCATCCACATTCACCATGAAAACCAGAAGTCAGGAAGACAGGTGTATTTATAGACATCTTAGGACTGTGTCAGAGATTCCCTTAAGGATCTTCTATATGTAGTCATCTCCTTGCAATCCTCATCTGTATACATGTCCTATAATCATAGCCTGCTTCCAATGACTTTCATAAACCATATTACAGAAAAGTTCAGATATTAAAGAAAAAACTCACTTACAATCTCCTCCCCTGGCACAACAATTATTTTTCTTGTTTTTTATCTTCATTAATATGCATACATTTGTACCTAACCATAATTACATAAAATTTGTTATTGTAATTTTTCATTAAGCATTTTATCACAATCACAGTACCGTTAAAGCACCATGGAAACAGCTTATCTTTTTTAATGACTGCCTAATTGTCCAGCGAGTGTGTACTGCCTAATTTCCTTTTCCATTCTTCTATTGTTTTTCCATATTTCTGATAACCCTATGATGAACTTACGGCTTACGGCTGCACTGTATCATGGTGAAAAGAATATCACCTTCAGATTATAGTGACCTGACTCATACACATTTATAATATTATCTCGAGTGGGGGTGACTTTGAGGTAAATTAACTTTTTTGAAATTAATTTACTGAAATTGTATATAGGCAAAGCAATATTAAAGCCCACAATACCGAAGTAGCATTAATGTTAGATATTTTGTAGTCATTGCTGCCCAGTTGTCATTTTCTTTCCTCTCTGTCTTATGTATTGTCTATATTGGACACCCTCAGAAATACACAGAAAATGACAGGGTTGACTAGAATGAATACTCTTTGTCACTCTTGATACATATTGCCAAATTGCTTTCTGAGTAGATTGCACCCTTTGTGAGCATGTGCTTTGAGTCTTATGTTGAGGTTTTATGCCAATCACCGAATCTGGGAAGCAGGCCTTTGGCAGCCCACCAGAGATTTATGTCAGTTTTCATGATACCCTTGGAGCAGGCTTGATGCATGAAGAACTCATCACACGTGTTGGCAGATCCATTTGCACTCTCCAAGCATGTGCTGGGAACACTGGAGCTTCATTGGCTCCTGTTCACTCCCTCTTCCCTGGACCCTCCAAACAGATAGTATAGTGCCTGGCCCCCAGGAGCCTCCCAGAGGACCGTGAGGGTCCTGTGAGGACTCTTGAGTTGACCAGGTTTCTACAGAGTCCACCACCAGCTTCTTCTCTGCTATACCACCCGGCAGGCCCTTCCATGGCTCATTAACTCATGTGTGAAAGAGAAGGCTGGAGTGGTTGGCCTCTACAACTGGACCAATTTGTGTGTTCTACTGTCAGACTTACCTGGGAGCTGGTTAGAGGTGAGATGTCTCAGGCCTCATCCCAGATCTGCTGAATCAACATGTGCACCTTACTACATCTCCACCTTCCCCCAACGTAGCTTATAGCTTGTTAAGTTCAGCACCAAACTGGCTTTTATCCAAGATTTTCTATCATGTCAGAGAACTTTTGCTGAAGGATTTAATTTTAAAACTGTGGCCTTTTGAAACTATACCCTCCCTACTTTAGATTTCCTTCTCGTTCTTTGCCTGTCACTGTGTTGATCTTGATGCCCCTCAGAATCAGAACAACCAGTATCTCCTTGATGAGGCAATTTATATCATTTTGCTGAAGCATAAGTTATAGATTCACACTACTGCTTAAAACCCAGCAGCCCCAGGACGCGAGCTCAATTCCTTTTTAACTTGTGCCTCCATCCCCTCTGTGAATGACCCAGCCTTTGATGGCTTTCTCAGTGCATTTTCTTGTGTATTCATTCTATCCCAGAATCCACAGGTTTGCATTATGATCACACCTTACATTCCTGTTCTATCCCTCTAGAACATTCTTCTTCATGCCTCTTTTCCCTCATCCTCAGCACTCTGCCGAAAATTCCTTTTCAGGACACTTTGTCCCTCTTATACCAACCACCTTCATTAGAGGTTTTTAGTTTTTTCTAATAACAATGCTATTTCTCTGCATGGTAATCATGTGTATTTGCAAGTGTTTTCCGTTCAGAAATTTTAGACTTCCCAGAACATATGTTGTTCAATGTGGAGTTTCAAGACCAATACGTGGTGGGCCTTCCACAGTCTTCTCAGCTGGCTTTCCCTTGTGGGAGATCCACTCTCAGGTCCCATTCTGCTGCTTTCTAGCTTCTGTTCAGCAGGAATATACCTTGCAGGACGTGGGACCCTGTTTAACTGCTCTGATTCCTTCCCTCTGGAAAGATGACAGCTCCTCAAGGTAAAGAGTATTATCCCCCACTTAATACAGATACTTGGAAAGAAGGAGCAATGTCTCAGATTTCAGCTCTGAGGACTGCACGTCATCAAAAGGAGGATGAAGGCTGGGGAGATGGCTCAGGGGTTGAAACTTTACCTCCCAAACCTGTTTTGATGTCAGCCTACAATTCCAGCCCTGGAAACCCCAGAGGAAAGCAATGATGAGGTAGAATAATCCAGGATGATTCTGAATGTCACCTTTGGGACTCCACTGACACACATCCTCAAGTACTCTCTGGTGCACTACACATACACACGTACACACACATACACACACACACACACACACACACACACATGCATGCACACACACGGACATGCATGCACACACACATATGCACACTGAATGAATGAAATGAAATGAAATGAAAAATGAAATGAAATGAAATGAAATGAAATGAAATGAAATGAAATGAAATGAAATGAAATGAAATGAAATGAAACGAAAGAAGGAGCCTCCAAGCCCTAGTAAAGGTGGCTTTCCTCCTTGTGGTTCTGTTTGCAAATCTCATTCCACCTGAACCTTTCTCAGCTGAGCAGAGGTGTTTAGTGCCCATCCCTCCCCTTCTTATGCAGCTGAATGGAGTCCTTGACCTGTTAACTTTGGGAGGGTTCTGACACAAATTTCTGACACAAATATGCACTATCTGGGCTGTCAGCCTCAAAAGAAAATTGCAGAAGGCAAATTGGGATAATATTTTTCATTACTGGGGGAAAAGTTTTCCATTCCAAGTCAATTTTGAAAGATAAAAATATCCCATTCCCACATCTGCACAGCAATATCTGCACAGAGCAACCATGGCAGTTCATAACCTTTCCATTTCCAATCAGTTATTACAAAAGGGGAAAAAAAAACCGAAGGAACCCCGTCCTGGGTCACCTGGATGGCTCCCTCTACCCCAGACTCAGCAATGTAGTGTTCGTGTTCCAACTATGGCTTCAATTACAAGTAGCAGTGTGTGAGGTTCAAGGTGGTTTCACAGGCAAGTCCATAGAAGCCTGGGGTAGATGGTGCCTACAACCCACATTTATGGCTTGCTGAGGTCTGACGACTAGTGTTCTCCTAAAAACCTCATCGGCAATGCAGTGGTACTAAGAATGGAGCCTTTCCCAGATTCTACAATGCTTAACCACTTGTGTGGACTCTACTCTCAGGAATAACATTTCTGTCCTTGTAAAAGAACCCTGAAGCCTTTTCACATTTCATGTGACTGAGGATGCAGCTAGAAGGCACCATCTGAGAAAGACAGAGAGAGAGAGAGAATGAGAGAGAGAGAGAGAGAGAGAGAGAGAGAGAGAGAGAGAGAGGGCGCTCTGGCTGCATACTTGATCTGTAAGAGCTCCGATACTGAATTTCTAGCTCCCAGAAGTATGAGCAACATGCTCTGTGGTTTAAGATGCCCTGCCTAGGGTAGTTTTTTATAATAACCCTAATTGATTAAGACAAGGGTTTATGCATTTTTAAGTTTGAGCCACACATACAGCGAAAGACATTTTATCTTTTGTTTACCCCCTCAACCTCCATTTTTCTTTCAGTAAATCATTGCCCTGTAGTAAGTGACAAGTAGACAGTTATGGAGTGAGCAGAAGGGGAAAGGAGCAAAGGTAGGAAGGAATAAAGATTATGCCAGACAGTGCCTTCCAAACTGGCTGAATTTTTCAATCTCCTGCATTCAGAGACAGTGAGGTGTCTATGTTCTCCTGAACCCTGAATTAGGAATGCCAGGAAGGAGCTCGAAAATGTGAGTAGTACAGAGAGATCCCCTGTGCAGCTGTGTTTGACAGTTACTGTGAGAAATCTCCATGACCTGGACCTGCCCTTCTTCCTTAGTTGTGATGGGTCTTCAACTTCTCTAGGATTCCTGAATCCATCACCTGCTGGATTGGCCGTCTTTCTCCAAGACTCACCCTCCATCAAAATAACCAACCAAACACACGGGCTTGGCCAGCACAAACAACTTCCCCCAGCCATGCGACTCTGTCAGAAAGCATCTAGCTCGTTCTCTTTGCTTTCCTCCTGGGCATCTGCTTCCATCTCTGGGTTCTGGTGGCACCACATTACTTATTGGCATCACTTTCAACTGACTTTTTACCCCTATACCTTCATGTATGCAATAATTTGCCTTCAAGGCCCCTTTCTTTGATCTATTATTTACTTTCTTATTTCTACCTCTAGATCATTCATTACCTCTTCTTATTTCTTTTACAGACTTTATTGTGGGCTACTTGACAAATAAAAACTGTATCTATTTAAGGCATGCAATATGTTTCAGTACACATATGCATCTTGAAGTTGCTAACACAGCCAAGATAATTAACATATCCATACCCACACATAGTTATGATTTTTGTGTATGTGAAGAAAACACTTAAAATCAACTCTTTTAGTGAATTTAAGGTGCAATACATTATTATTAAGGATAATGATTATGCTATATCTTAAATCCCCAGAGCTTAATAATGCTATTATATTTGAAATCTGTGATTTCTTTACCCCATCTTCCCATTTCTTCCATCTCCAGCCTGGAGGGCAATATGCTAAATTTAATAAGCCTGGTACAGGAGGGCAAATGGAACACACTTTCACTTATATGTGAGATCTAAAACAACCCACCTTACAAAATGAGAAGATAGAGTGATCTCTACCTCTTTGCAAGATTTCCTCTCACCTGGGATGGAACTCAGTAGTAGAATGCTTGCTCCAACATCAACAATAGTCTTAGTATGTAATGGATATTCACTAGATGTTTAACAAAGTCATGATGTTATTTAGCCTTTTCTCTGTCCCCTCTCCCCACACAAACCAATACATTCCATTTTAACTAGAGCACTCCTCTGCAAAGAACTATGGGAAAGGAAAAGAATAACTCTTTCCCTTTTCTTTTTCCATTTTCCTTTTACTTCCTTGTCCCTCAGCCTCCTATCCTCCATTGCTTGCATACATCAGGCACACACAGTTTCTTATTTAAGATTCTATCTGGAAGCAGCTCTCTGTGTAATACCCTGATGTCATTCTAGACTCCCTCCTGCATTCTTGTCTGGGGAAGAAAGATGTTGCTAAGGACTATTTTATATTGTGTCCTTAACTGAAAAAATAAAAATAAAGCCCCTGGCTACAATGGCAAAGTCTATTTCACAGGGTCCACAGCAGTGCACTTGGAATGGTCTCATATGCATCATACCAGTCCCCAAAGACACTGAGTCCCATTGATACGAATTAATCACACCGACTACACATACATGTATAAGTGAGTAAACATCCCATGTCTGGCAGCGAATAGAGTCCTCTTATTTTCTGTTTTAGGCTTTGGCGATATAGAGCCTCTCACCCCACTCATTCCCTTCTCATCCCCTCAGACAAGTATCACTCCGCCCAGACTGTTAAGAAGGTGAAGGTTGGCAGTTACTAGCCCTGTTTATTTTCTGCCTTGGGCTTGGGAATCTTTTGGTGGGAAGTTTATATCCAGACTTCCAGGAGTTCTAGCAAGACAATGCCCTTGACATAACCTTGGACACTGCAATATGAGTTTGTTAAGATTCTTTCAATAAATTGAGAGCACGTTTTTTTGCCCAGAGAAACTGCACCTGTGACATTAGACTCCAGCTGAGGAAAAGCAAAGCTTTCTTTGTGGAGGTTTGGAAAAGCTTCAGCGTCCAAACTCACAATAGCAATAGAAATGCTTTTAGGGGCAGGAAACCAAAGCTCTTTGAGTTTGGCCCCTTCTGTATCTTGGTAACTAGCATTAGGGTTTTCTTTGAGCACCAAATGGACAGAAAACAATGCAGGGGAAAGAGATGAAGCTCAACACATATTTTAGATTCATTTTTAACAAGTTAGTTGTTTATGTTGTTAAAGTATAATAATAGTAACAGAAAATGAAAACAATTTCAGAATCTTACTTTTTTTCCCTTTCCTTCTAGTCCTTAACTATATGTATAAGAAATTTTTATGTCGTTGTAATTATTGCATTTTTAATTTTAAATACTTTTCTCTCACTTAAATTATACCACAGTAATATTATTAGCATTTTAATGGCCCCATTATGTCCCATCAAATGTGCTGCCACATTTTATTCAGCCATTGCCTATGACACTCACAGAGCCTCCAATATTTCTTCTTCATAAACGAGGTTTCCATGGACATGTTCAGGAATTGGCTTTGTCCTCTTTTCAAATTAATTATTTTAAAAGAATTTCCTGTGCTACTATTGTGTTTCTTTGGTTATATTCCTTTGGGTTATATATTGCTGCAGAATATCAACTTAACTCTGATCTAAAGGGCTGTAAATACAGATCCTTCAGCAGTGTGGAGGCTTAGGCCAGAGGGTACCTGGTACCCATGAGGTCTGAGACATATCAGACCCTTCCCTTCTAGACTGCTATCTAGAATTATCCTCATTCACTCTTCTAGCTTATTGTTTTGAGATTGAGTTTCTGATTTAACCCAGAGCTCACCTGTAGGGCTAATCTGGCTGCACAATTTTCTCAGAAAATGCCTAGGCTTGGCCTTCTAAGGTTGAAATTTTAGACAGGACCTCAATTTCTACCAGAGATTTTACATTAGAGTTAGAGTCCTGAGTTTCTATCTTTTTTCTTTTATGGTCAGTACTTTGACTACTCTCCCTAAGACCTCTACTAAATTAAAGGTTCACATCTCACATCTTTTTTTTTTTTATTTCCACTCATACAAACTTAACAGGTACACTGGTCCCCTCCCTCCCTCCAACCTCCCACTGCCCTGTGCCCCCTCCCCTCCGCCCTCTCTCCCATCCCCCAGTGCCTCCCCCTCCCTTAATGTGCATGCCAAACTCTCCTCTGGATCCTCCTCTCCGATGAGGTGCAAGGACCCAGTGGCATTTCCCAGAAACCTTTCCTGTGTTCCCCTTAAGCATAGGAACACATCTCACATCTTAACTAGACTGAGAGCCAGCAAGCCCCAGCGATTCTCCTGTCTCCATTATCCTGCGAGCTGAGATTATAGACTGCTGTGTGGATGCTTAGCTTGTTAGTGTTGGGATCCACATTCTGGTCCTCGTGATTGCACAGAAAGTCACTTTCTATCCCTTCTTTCTCTTATTCTTAACAGATTAGCACTTTAATTACTTTTTTTTTCATTCAAAAGCAAAAAATACAAATGTACTTTCATTTCAGTCTCCTTTAAGGATGACATTATGGTTTCATGTTAATTATGACTGAAAGGAATCCATGTAAACTCCAAACATTACTATTTAAATATGGTAAAACATGTCTTATGTGTCTCTTTCTTAACTTGTGTTGTTACTAGCAACCTTGGGCATTTTTTGGCTTGGAGCTGCTTTCCTTTGGTCTCTGCCTCCATCTTTGTGGACTTTTCCCCTATGTATCTATTTCTCCTCTGCCTTCTCCCTTCTTTTCATTCATGCACTGTTAGTATAGAATAAGGACCCTCTCCAATAATCTTGTATTAACTTTCCTACAAATCTACAAAGAACTTGCTTCCATACGTAAGGTCACATCATTCAACCCACAATGAAACCACACACCAGTCATATTTTCTGGCCCAAGGTAGAGCTTGTCCCACCAGAAAACCATGAGTAGTTGTGCAAAGCAGTCACCTGGCTCTTTATTCTCCTTTTTTTCCATTCACACACCTACTACTGCTGCTTTTAGGCAGAAGCACGACCAGCCAGTCATCAGTGATGTTTTTCTTAGTCTTATTTGGATATGCACATCCCTATTCGATGTTTACTTAATAGAAGAGCACGCTTGCTACTTTCTCTTAGGAGGGTAAAGAAAGACTTCCCTCTTATTTGATTATGACAATGGCAAAGACAATGGTGATGACATAACACACACACACACACACACACACACACACACACAAATCATCTTAGAAAGTCCAATGTTTCTCCCACCTGATTATTGTCCTGCTGTGTTGGTCCTTGACTCACTCCTCACTTACTGTAAGAAGAAATGGAAGGAAAGGTGAGGGGCAATTGCATTTAAACAAAAATTATAAAGAAATAGACCAAATTAATTTCACCTAATATGTCCAAATAGTATAGATAAATAGATAGATAGATACATACATGCATATATAATTAATTAATGTGAAAAAATTAAAATCTTTTTTAAAGATACTAAAGATGTAAGAATGCAATGTGTATTTTCATTGATGGCATATTTCAACTAAAAAGAAGCACAATTCATTAGTGAACTTTCAGTTTCTTCATTTGTACAATGGCACCACAAATGAGTTGTCTATTTGCCCTGAGGAAAAAAGGAATTTTTGTAGGGGAACTATGAGCACACTCTAAGGCACACTTTCAAACTTTGCCCACTTTCATATCACCCATTCACTTTGGATTGTATCATCAGGGGCTAATGTTAGCCTCAAAATATAAATGAGCTTTTAAAACATAGCAGATATGAACTAGTTCATTATGCTCATTTTTTTCTCCTAGTTTTTGTTTCTCTTTTTATTTTTACCCTAAAATTTCCATAAAGATTACTCTTCATTTGATGGGTCATATTACATTTCCCTGCACAAAAGATAAGTTTTAACCCTGGTGAGTCATTGCAGATGTAATCAAATGAAAATGAGGACACACTGGATTAGGTCGAGTCCTAATATGATAACTTCTGTACCTACAGGAAGAGTGAGATTTATACACATAGACTCACAGGAGAGAAACAAGTGGCAGAGGGTTATCACTGTGAACAGTGGTTTCCTGAGTTAGGAATGGCAAGGGATTATTGACAATCATCAGAGAGCAGGACGAGTCAAGGCAGGATCATTCCCTTCAGACTTCAGAGATAGGATAGTCCTATAGACACATGAATTTCACAGTTCTTCCATCCAGAAAGTCTAGTATGTTTGCTGAAACCATCCTTGAGCCAAGGAAATGAACATACAGTCAGCTGACTGTTTCTATCCACTCCCTCCCTTGCATCCCTCATCTCATTGCATACAGATTTTAGCTCTTGCCATTCCTTGACACTGTGATACTAGACGTTTCCCTGCACTTTGTATTCCATGAAAGCCAGGCTTCCCTGCAGAACTTGAGTTCCCTTGCCTAGCTGTAAGAGACAGAATTAGAGATGGTGGTCGGTCAGTCTAGAAGTTTCTGTGCGCCAAGTGGTATCATGACTTGAAACATATCTATGTGAGTCCAAACTTCCTTCTGAAAGCTTACTAAAGAAATGGTCTGTGTATGGAGATTACCCAGGACATGGACGAGCTTTGCATGAATCTGAGACTTAAAGAGTGACCAATTGATTTGTTCAAAAGGAATAGAAGGTACAGATGAACAATGCTTTGTATTTGCAGGAAATTAGCAAACTGGAAGGAAAAGGTTATCCCTATGAGGAAGAGCATACATACTGGGGGTGGGGAGATTGGCAGGAGGAAGCTGAAATAAGACCAGGCAGCTGGGATGGGATGTAAGTGTCTTATTCAATATTACATCATACCTAGTGATACTTACAGGGAATCTGTAAATAGGAATTTGAACTTCATTCCAAAATGAATTTGAATCATTATAACAACATTCTGTGTTTTAAGATAAAAGTATTAGCTTCTTTACCAGGACAAAGTGCAATAGAACTTCCAAGCTGGGCATTGCTTCCCCATTCTCCTTCAGCTGGGGTCAATTTGGTTGATCCCATATTTTCTTTTTCACTGGAATAGAAACACCATTTTAATGACACCCTCAGACTCCCAAGCAGAAAAAGAGGGAGCAGAATCTCTCTGCCCAACAAAGAGAGCTGTTAAAAATCATCACTCGTATCAAGATTTTTTTCATAGTTATTATATTGTAGATATGATCTGATAACATACTTTCACTTAGAGTTATGTCAAAATCCCTTTTTCTCACATTGCTAGTCTTTATCATGATCTTATTCAGTGACTATGGAATATTTCATCAAGTTGATGGACTTTAATTTACTTACCATTCCTTTATTATTGGATACTGTTACTCTAACACAGATAATATTATTATCTCTATAACCAGTGGATCAAGAGCTGACAAAGCAGGTACTGCACAGTCGGTCATGAATTATGTATAGGGCCAAGTTGTGAGTGATTTCCTCTTCTTAATTTAGGGGCAGCGAAGAGTGAGCCAGTGAGTTCTGGGGGTAGGTAGGAGCTTTTATGCACAATAAATGAGGATTTTTGAATGTAAATATTTGGATTTGATTAAGTTGAGTAATGTATTAACTGTTGTTACACACTAGGCTAAAACAAGAATTTGTTCACTTACAGTGTTAGAAGTTGGAAGCCAAATTCAGGGCACACCAGTCACTAAGATTAATTTCTTTTGCAAGCTTTTGAGGGAGAAATGAATTCTTGACTTTTTCTAAATGCCTTATTCTACCTGTAGCCCTTAGCTTCCTTGACTTACAAACTATATCATCTTTGCCTCTGTTTTCATATTTGCCTGCCATTCTGTAAGCCTCTCTTGCTCATTAATAAGGATACTTGGTGTGTTGGTTAATCTTGATTGTCAGCTAAACTGGACTGGAATCAATTAACAGACCAGCTGTTGTGGGCAGAGTTGACAGAGATCATGTGGGTCAAGTTATTTCCCTCTAGACAGGTTAGAGAAAAGGGAGACCCAAATGAAAAATTTCTTCCTTTGCTTGCCCTTCAGTTATGCTGGCATGTTCGTCTTTCCTATTGGTTATCATAGTTCCTCCTCTTCTTTGCTGATACTAGAACCCTGTTTCTTTTGTCTTCCAACATACAGTGGAAACCAGTATCCCCCCCCCCCAGGCCTTCAGCACTATACTGGGACTGTTGAGATAGACATTCAGCCTGCAGGACTGAGCAACTACCAGTAGTCATTGTGGAACTTCCAATATCTCACCAAATAAATCAATTCAATAAATCCCTCTTATATGTTCATTCTGTCCATTCCGCTCCTCTAGAGAGCCCTGACTAATATACTTGGATTGGATTTAGAGCTCCTCCTGCTACCATCTTGAAGTCCATAAGTTCCTAGATAGTCCCACTTATTTATTTTTCCAGAAAAGTGATAGTTTTGCAAAGTCACAATAAAAATCCCATTGCAGCAATACTGTACCTGCACAACATTTACAGATCAACTTAAGAAGAATCAATACCTTTATAATATTGAATTTCTTATGATTTCATAAAATCTCCTATATTTCAGAATGGGAGTTCTAAGGGATTCTTTTTCTTGTAGTTTATTCATGTAGACACTTCCCATTTCTAGTTAAGCTTATTCTTATATTTTTTTCACGTATAGGAATTTTTATATCACATTTTCAAACCAATCATTACACCCATTGCATTTTTTTCTTTTTATTATGCACCTCAAAGTTGTTAGCTTTTTCAATTAATTTTGTAACCAGCCACCTTGGTAAATTCTTCTATTTCTTTTCTAATATGCTTTATAGCTGATTCACCAAGGCTGACTTGCAAATAATAAGCATTTTTCACTTTCTTTTTAAAGAATAAGAGTGCCTTTCATATCAACCTCTGGTTTAATTGCTTTGGCAATTATACCTGGAATAGAAGACCTCTCCTCCTGTCCTGGAATCAGATGGAAAATACTTGTATTATTTTAACATTATGCAGGAGGGAAGATTTAAATATGAGATAGTTCTTTTTCCTTTTATCATGTTAAAAACTAGTTATTTATTTCCATTTTACCAAGCCTTTTTTTTTTATCAGACATGGATGTTGAATTTCTTTAAAAGCCTTTTTAAAAGGCATCTATTGATATTCATCCAACATTGAGTAGTGGAGGCAAAAAATAAGGTCTGTTCCCTTATGCTTGAATGACGGGAAGAGAAAATTTCAAAGAAATCAGTGTATCTGAGAAGACTGGGAATGCCATCCCCAGGATCTCCAGGGGAGTCTGGTGTGTGGTGTGGAAGAACCTTGTGGGATCTGGGAAGTATATCAAGCAATGAGATCAGAAATGATCCAATACCAATCCTCAACCTTTTCAATGTGATGAAGAACTGATATAGAACAATCTTACACAGTCAAAATAAATCTCTCATTGATACTCTTTTTCTTAGGCTGCTCAATTGAACAATACTGAAATTAGTATTTTTATGTTCGTACTCAGTCCAAGTTGAGTCAAATTGCAATTTTTATAAAGTTTTCCTAAATTTTCCTTTTCTTTGACCTAGCACCATTCAGTTATGTTCAATTTTCATTTTCCTCCTGCCTCCATCCTCATTCCTGTTTATTCCCTTCCTCTTCCAAAGAGACCCACTTCTATTTTACATATGTATATATCTGTATCTATGTAGATAGAGAGATGTATAAATTCAAATTATTTGTGTACTATGTATAATTTCTTTACCAGATATGTGTTTTGCATATAGCCCTGTCCACATTATCTGTTTTTATGTCCTCACATTATCCTTAGAATAACAGAAATTTTTTACTCTGATGAATTTCAACTCATCAAATTTTTTGTGCTTCTTATATCTCGTTTTAAAATTCCTGGCCTGATACAGAATGGCAAAATGTTCCTTTGATGTGTTTTGAACTGACCACTGTATATGGTAAACTATGGGCCTAAGTTCATTTTTAAAATCTGAATGTATATTAAAGCACCGTTTATTAAAAATATTTTTTACTTACATTATTCTTTTTAGAAATTCTCCAGGAAACACATCTGGATCTGGCTTGGGTAGTATATTGAATCAATGCCTGAGTGAGCTTTGGCATTTTATTCTTTTATGAACTATCTTTTAATATATAAAAGATATATTAAAATATTTTAAATATAAAATATATTAATATAAAATATATTAAAATATATTAATATATATATTTCATTCATGATTTCAAATTATTGGCATAAAAAACTCATGGTATTTCCTTTTTCCTTCTGATGTTTCAGTGATATGTGGTTGTTCTATCATGGTTTGAACATGAATTATCACTCACAGATTTATGTGTTTAAATATTTAGTCCCCAAATGGTGATGTGCTTGGAAAGGTTATGGAACCTTTAAGAAGAGGAGCCTTGCTGGAAGAAGTACATCATTAGGGATGAGCCTTAAGGTTGAGAATCCTGCACCAGTTCACCTCCTCTCTCCTCCTGATAACTATTATAATATGAGCTATCTCCTGCTTTGGCTGCCATGCCTGCCACTATGCATTCCCTGCTATTATGGACTCTGTTCTCTTTGGTACAGTAAGTCAAGTAATAAACCTCTTCTCTTTAGCTTGCTTGAGCTAGAGTGTCTACTTTTATGAGAATTTTCTAAACTTATCAAGCTTCAGTCAGATATTATCTGCTCTATTTCTAGAATCAATCAACTATTCATTTAACACAAGTAGAGGTAACAGGACAGAAGCTTTAGGCAACAGATAATAACCATCATCATCATGTTTTAATAATACTTACAAAAATAAAGGCCAAGTCATACATTGTCCCTAAGATAACAATTACTTTCTACTTTGCTTTATCTTATTTCCTTTAATAGTTTTTCCAAAGCTATATCAGAAAGAAATATAAATAAAAGCAACCGGCAATCTTTTCAAAAAAGTTATTGTTGGGCGCCTACCCCTCACAGCACTTCACATGTGGAGTTCATGAGTTCATTTCTAGCTCCTTGCCCCTTATAGATTCCATGTCTGGAGTCCATGAATTCTCTGGGATGCCCTAGCCCTTCATGGCACTCCACATCTGGAGTCCATGAGTTCCATCCTTTCTCTCCTCTAATAAATGCTACCTTTATCCTATAAAAAGTTATTGTATATTTTCATCATACATGACAACATATTGCATAAGAACATTGTTATGCAAATATAGGTTGTACATTAGCACATTTCATATTGAAATAATTTCATTTTGTAAACACTGTGAATTCCAATAGTCCATAAATGCTTTTATAAGCCAGGAAACAGTTGAGGTTTTAGAAGTAATACTTCCTGTGAAGTATTAGTCTGGATTTTATTCCAATCTTTTAATGGCAATATGATAATTAATTTGCAGAACAAACATTGATATTTACTAGACCTATGCTAGTGTCTGAATGCCCCACACCATTCGTGTGTTGAAACTTAATCACTGATTGTGATAGTAAAGAATTGAGGTCTTTGGTGAATTAGAGGACAGAGATCCCATGAGCAAAATTAGTACCTTAGAAAGAGCTGTGGGGATGGAGAGAAGACTCAGGAGTAAGACTGTGCTTCCCAAGCAATAGGACTTGAGTTATGGTACCAGATAAAATCATCAGGCAGGAAATAGTAGCCTTGTACTTCAGTGCAAAACTTAGGAAACCCTAGAGCAAAGAAATAAGGAGATAGAACAATCCAAGATGATTCCAGAATTTACCTTTGGGCCTTAAACCCATAGGCACACATACTTGAGTTCCTTTTTTTACACATGTGCGCATGCACACACACACACACACACACACACACATACACACACACACATGTTGTAAGCATAGTATTTTTTCTTAAATTTATCATGAAAACCTGATCTTTTATATTAATCAACCATTTCAAATAAAATATAATTTACATTGAATTAAAATCGTACTCTTGTCACTTACTATGCATACACATAAAATTGGTTCTATCCCGAAATTTCCATTCTATTATGTTATCTGTTTTGGGATCAGTGATAAACTCTTTTATTTATTGTGAACTTAAGGTAAGCTTGTTAAAGAAAAATGATGACTCCATATACATTCTAAGCTTTTCTAGATGGTCTCAGACATGTAGTCATCATATACTTTAATGTATATACATGTATATATATGTATATATATATATACTTTAAAATAACTTTGTCATTAATTTTTGAAATAAATATCATGCCATTCCTGACCAAAATTATGCTCAACCAAAGTATTTATTAGCTTTGGAAATACTGACAAATTTATAATATTGGGTTTTCTTATCCACATATATAGCATTCTATTCCTATTTCAGATGATTATTATTGATTTTTATTTATTTACATTAGTTCTGAACAAGTGAGCAAGTTTTATTAAAAAATCCAGTAGTTTTTGAATCATTTTTCAAATTTTCTAGATTCATAATCAGATTATTTGCTGATATATTCACTTTTGTCCATTCCATTTTCATAGTTCCTAAGTATCTTACACATTAACTCAATGCATTGGTTTAAGCCACCAAAATACTATGAAACTGAAGAGGGAACTCTCAGCACCTTTCTTATGCACAATTATTAGGTGAATAGTGATTTCAGTATTTTACCCCTTAACATAAGGTTTGTGTCAGGTCAGTAGGGGAAGGGAATGGAGAGCGACTCTATGGCAATACGTAAGGTCAACATGAAAATCTACATAAAGAGAAGCTAACACAAGGGAGAGACTTAAAACATATAACTTTTATTGATGGCTGAGGGAACCTTGATTTAACTTTAGGGTAGAAAAGCATTAAAATAGAACAGATGGCTTAAAGTAGAAGAAAATAAGGAGATAGTTACAGTGAACAGCATAGTAAGAGGTGGTAGAAGAGAAATTTGCAGAACTCCCAAACAAACGGGGGTGTTTATGTTTTATAACCTTCAGGTATGTTAAGATGTTGCTAGTGAAGTACAGTGCAGGGTAGGGAATAAAAGAATGTCAGTAGAAGATAGCTCTCTCTCAAGGCCATTAGGATAGGGAGTTCAGTTATTCAGTGTGTGGTAGGTCCAAGGAGTGGTGGAGGAGCTTTTACAGAATGGCTAACAGTACACTGAAGATTTCTAAGGTCCTTGTTTGTATCTTCAGTGCCCATCAATTCCTATTTTTGTTAAAGTTTTCATTAAGAAAGTCTACTGGATTTTATCAAATGTATCTTGACATATACATCAATGAAGACTTCTCTCTGATAAATACCAGGAGATCTTAAATTAGCTTAAGCTAAATGTGAGTACATTGACTTTTTATAACTGAAGGTGCTATGAAGAGCCCAGCTTGCTACAAAGACTCAAGCTCTGTGGTCAGAACCTGTTCATTCTCACAGATTGTCTGTTCTAGGGGCTGCAGAATATCTATGACAACATTCAATTGGTTCCAGATCCCGTGATGGGAGAAAGAGATAGGCATTCATAGGAATTCTAGAAAATATCGCATTGTATCTTTCTGACACCAGTGAAGTCAGAGGCTTGCCTCTGAATTCAAACATCACTGTAACCAGGGGAATGTAATAAGCTTGCTCAGTGGCTTGGATGTAGATTGCAAGCTTTACCCACAAGCTGGGTAAAGGTCCATCCCAACCACAGTGACTGAGAAGAGAGAGCAGGTGCATCCCCAGTGGAAAGCTTTGACATGGGTTACCAGATAATGGAAGAGAGTAACCGGGTGACTTGAACAGATGCCACCTCAGCATCTCTTGATTCAACCATATGGCTTTGTCCATTAATTCTGGGTTGTAACACATTACCTTGATAGATTTGTTGGTGACAGACCATCCTTGGAATAACCTTGCTTAGTCATGATTCATCCTTGTTAGATGCCACTTGTTTAAAAATTTCCATCCATTTCATAAACAAAATTGATCTCTGAATTTTCATATTTGTGTCCTGTCTTGGCATTAAGATAATCTTGAATACATAAAATAAGCAAGGAATCATTTTAAATGGACTGAAGCTATTTGCATATTATCTGTATATGGATAATTTGAATTGCTTTCTTTAAAAGATACATTTTAAATGGGCTGGAGAAACAGGATCTAGATCTAATGGATTTTGTGTTTGAACTTTCAAAATAGAGCTGCTTATTCTTTTTTTTTTTTTAATTTTTTTATTATTATTATCATTTATTCAACTGTGTGCATGTGCGTGTGTATGTGTGCGCACGTGTGTCTGTGTGTCTATGTATGTGTAGAACCACGGACGAACTCGTGAACCACCATGGACGCCTCCACCTCCTTCTGCCCCGGGACTCACAGGCTCCGCCCTACCAGGACCAGAAGCGCAGGCCGCCCCCGCTTCCGCCTGGCGTCTATACGTGGGATCTGGGATCCGAACTCAGGACCTTCCCCCTGCAAGGCAGAGGCTTAACCCCTGAGCCACCTCTCCAGCCCCAATCTTTTTCATTAATTAAATCTTTTCTTCCACAGTTTTATACATGTGTATAATGTCTTCTGATTGCTCCTAACTCTGCTTCTCTTTATCTTCTTTGCACACTTGCTGATCCTCCCCCACGTTCTCTCTACAAATTTCTTTTCCACATTTGTGACCCAGTAAGTTTAACTAAGGCTGGCTGTGTTTGGAACAATCCCTGGGAGCATGGTGGTCTCACTAGTGAGAACAGAGCACCTAGAGCAAAAGACAAGTGCGGGAGATTAACTGGACACAAGCAAGAAATGAAGTGAAAGTATGTCTATTTGTAGATGATATAATTCTGTATATAAGCAACCCTAAAGACTCTACTAAAAAACTCTAAAGCTCATAAGATCTTTCAACCAAGAGGCAGGATACACTATTAACACACACACAAAAAAAAACAGTCCCTTTTCTTACTACCAATGACAAATTCTGTGGAAGAGCTCATTGAAAGAGTTACATGCAAAATCTTCATTATGTATTATAAATGTGTATATACCTCGAAACAAACTTAGCTGAGGAATTGATGTGTTTTGTAAACAATATTTAAATAACTTTTAAAACCATTTTTAGGATTTTCCTCTTAGTTGAATTTCATTTTTTTATCTTGGAAAATTATTTCTCTCTAGGTTTTTAATTTGTTTCCATGGAGTTATATATAAAATCTCTTTAAAATTATGAATGCATTTAATCTTTTTCCTATCTACAGTTCCCTACTCTACCTCTCTTCCAATATTTTACATTACATCTTTGTTTCAGCAATGATACAGTTTTTTTTCCCCCAAAGGTCAGCTTTGTCTCCAGGTTTTTCTTTTCTATGTCATTATTTTTAACCTGCATATCCTACTCATTTTATTAATTTCATTGCTTTTCCCTACTATATAAATTTGGAATACTTGGATCATGTTATTTGGAAGTTAGCTTTTTCTGGGCATGAACCAGTCTCTTCTTTATTGCTACCCTGCTTTTTATTTTTTTATTATTTTATACATTTTTATTATTATTTCAGCTCATACAAACTTAATAGGTACACCAGTTCCCTCCCTCCCTCCTCCTCCCCCCGTACCCCCTGCTCCCCCTCCCCACCCCCCTCCTCCCCTTCCCCCAGTGCCTCCTGCCCCAATTCCCAGAGAGTCCTTTCTTGTGCATGCCTGATTTTCCTCTGGGCCCTCCTCTCCGATGACGTACAAGGACTCAATGGCCTTTCCCTAAACCCTTTCCCGTGGTCCCCTTAGGTATAGGAACACTGCGGTGGCTGCCAATCCTTTGCCTCCAAGGATCTTGGTGCCTTTAGCGGATGCTAGACTTTGTGAGGTCAACAGTGTGTTGGACAATGCGCAGGGCATGCAAAGTCCAATTATGATTGCTACAGCCCTAACTAGTATGGAGTATCTTATATATCATTGCTCCTCCCATCCTATTGCTCTTACACTCTTACCGCCCCCACTTCCGCAAATTTCCCTGAGCTTCAAAATGGGGAGAGATTAAGCTGGCCTAGTTCTAGGTGGTTGATATAGAGTCTCTGAAGTTCTGGATTGTGGTTTGTTGGTTTTCTTTTGCAGTTTTGCTTCTCCTGCAATGACCTTCACTCCATCCTAGTGGGCATTGTATGTTACCCCCTGGCCAGAGACAAAAAGCTGTTAAACTAGAGTCTTGTGATAAAAGCACATTCAAAGGTAGATGTAATAAAAGTGGGAAACCACAGTGAGGGAGGGGTCTATCACCCATTTGCAAAATGGTTACTTTTTATTTGCCAGACTATATGCCCTCCTCTTCTGGTGAGATCATACCCCCTCAGAAGTAAATGATCAGGAACAAAAGTCTGTGAACTTAATCAGATGTCTCATTACTTATTTGGGTCCTTGATGGAGGCCTATTTTCTCTGCTGTAACATGGTCCCTTCTCTCCTTGTTTCTGGTGTGGCCCTCCTACCCCATCCCTCCTGTTCATAATCCTTGCAATTACTGTCTCTAGGTGGGCTGGGTGGGTTTGGTACTAGGAGCCACCTATTAGGGAGTACATTAGATAACTCACCATTTCCATTTGGATCTTCAATATGATCGAGGGTCTGTATACTTAGGAAAGCTTTTTGTTTGTTTGTGTTTTTTACTTCTAAGAAATTAAAGATGCATTTTTGTTGGATTCTAGTAGGATTCTCGATGTGACTCGTAAAATTACTCCTACAGCAGAATCTCTTAAAATTTTCTTGTTTCCATTTTATTTTTTATCTAGTTGTACAAGCTCAACTGAGTAGGTATCCTTTCCCCCCTCTTTCCCCTTCCCTTCCTTCCTCTCTTTTCCCCTTCTGTCCATGCATCCTGCTCTCTCTCTTTCCCCCTTTTCTACCCTCCTTCCTTTTTCTTGGTGTTCTTCCCTCTGCTCCCTCTCACCCTCCAGTCTGTCAGCTTGTACGGGTCCTGAAGTTCCTTCTGAGTTGTCTGCTACTCTAGTGAGTGTTCTGATCTTTGTGGCATACCTTGGGGCTCCTTTTTGAGCCTCCCACTAATATGGGAACTCCCTTATATCTGTCTAACCCCTTGCCTCTAAATATTCTATTGCCTGCAGTCATCTCCCCTGAGATCCGAGCTAGTCTATGGGGTTTTGTTGCAGCTCAAGTAAGATCAAATCACATTGCAGCACGTTCCTGGCTGTCACAACCCAGTCTTGAAAGGAGTATTTTGTACATCAGTGGACCTCATCTTTTGGCTCTTACATTCTTGCCACCTCCTCTTTCACATGGTTCATTGAGTTTCATGATGTGGAGAGAGATTCGGCTGCTCTGGTTCTGGGTGAACATTGTAGAGTCATTGCTATTCTGAATTATAGTTGGTTGTTATTTTCAATTTTGCATTTCCTGCATTGTACTGGGCTGCATCCTGTTGGATATTGAGCTATTCTCCTAACCAAAGATAAAAAGATTGTTTAAAAAAAGGTCTTAATATAAGAAGAGGCATAAGAGTAGAGGGAAGAATAGGAATAGGGAGTGGGGTCAGTCTCAACCACTCTAGAGATCAGTATGGCAGTTTCTAAAAAAGTTAAGGTTTGAAATGCCATATATCCCTGCTATACCACTACTGGGACTAATCCTCTCAAGACACATAATTTCTTTATATTGACATGAGTACATCCATGTTTATTGCAGCACTATTTATAATACCAAAGTCATGGAATCAACTTAAGATTTTCTTTGTAAGCAGATGATAATTAAACATACACATTCTTCTTCCCTTTTCTTCCTTTCTCTTCCCTTCCCTTCTGTCTCTTTCTTTGTTTTTGTCTTTCTCTCTCTCTCTTCTCAAGGATATAAGGATGCTAGTTGATAATACTTTAGGCTAAATGTATATGGTGCCATCGAATGGCACTTCATATGTTTACTCATATGTGATTTTTAGTCTTTGATCTCTGTGTATTTATTTTTACTTCAGCTACCAATGGATGAAAATTGACATGTTTAACTACCCCTCAAAAATTAAAGCTTTATGCTCCAGGTGCTTATCAAATTATCCTTATATTTTCAGTATTTTTTTACATCTGTGCTATTTATGATTCTTACACTATTATCTAAGGTGTCAACTTCAAGTGTGCCATTCAATCCCTTATGTTTTAAATTTTCTTGCCTTTCAACAAGCTGTTAGAACTGGAAGAATTCCTGTGTGTGTTATGGAAGAGCCTCCTTGGTTTTTTACTGAGACGGATACAGAGAACAGGAAAGAAAG
Source organism: Typhlomys cinereus (assembly GCA_023101885.1). Taxonomy (NCBI): domain Eukaryota; kingdom Metazoa; phylum Chordata; class Mammalia; order Rodentia; family Platacanthomyidae; genus Typhlomys; species Typhlomys cinereus. The sequence continues at coordinate 2,723,540 of JALPQD010000254.1, read as the reverse complement.
GCATTGTTCAAAATCATACATCTAGAATCGGTGAATCTGGCCTCTTTCTACAGAGTCACATCCTTCAAGCGCTCTGTGATCAAATTTCATATGAAACCATAAGAATAGACATTGTGACATAGGACCAAAATAGAAATAAGGATAAAAAGATAATCCCTGCTTATGAATGACGTTTACATGGATGCTGACAGTGAGTGGAGGTAAGATTGTCATTCAGCCATGAACTCACTGCCTGGTTGCTTTCTATCTACCATCCTCATCGGCCCTTAGGGCATCCCAGCCCTCTGCAGGACCCCGCTGCGGGCAGCCAAAGGGAGAGGGGGTGTGTAGTGGGTTCCATGCGGGACTTCTGAGCCAGACTAAAATAGGTCTAATCATTTTCACGTGTTTCCATTTGGCCAGCACTCAGGCACATAGCCACCGCCAAGAGCAGAGTTTTGTCTAGCTGCATGCCCAGGAGAAGAACTGTATCTGTGAACATCTAGTCAGATCGTTGGATCCTGTTCTCAGGTGGAGAACAAAGAATCCAATGGAAAAAGAACAGCATCTTCAACAAATGGTGCTGGCAAAACTGGATCTCCACATGCAGAAGATTAAAGCTGGACCCGTACTTGTCACCATGTACAAGACTTATTCCAAATGGCTCAAGGACCTTGATTTTAAGGCCAGAGACTTTAAAAAACCATAGTTGAAGGATAGGAACTCCTCGAGCTGATTGGGCTAGGCCAACATTTCCTAAACAGAATCAAATGGCACAGTCACTGCTACCAGTCTCAAACAGTTTGGATCTTGTGAAATTAAAGAGCTTCTGTTCAGATAAAGAGATTGTAACACGAGATCAAAAGCAACCCACAGAATGGGAGAAAATCTTCACTAACCACATATCTGACAGAACTGTACTGTCCAGAGTGCACAAAGAACTTAGAAAACTAAATTCCAAGGAAAACAATGGCCCAATTAAAAAATGGGCCCTGGAACTTAAAAGAAACTTTACCAGGGATGAAATTAAAATGTCTAACAAATATCTTAAAAAGTGCTCCACTTCCTTAGCCATCAGGGAAATGCAAATCAAAACTTCCCTGAGATATCATCTCACCCCGGTCAGGATGGCAAAAATCCACAATACAAACAACGACAAATGCTGGGGAGGATGTGGAGAGAGGGGAACTCTCCTACATTGCTGGTGGGAATGCAGGCTCATACAGCCACTCTGGCAAGCCGTCTGGAGATTCTTAAAGAAATTAAAGATTGAAATGCCATATGACCCTGCTATCCCACTTTTGGGAATAACCCCCTATGCAGCAGAGGTTCGCCTCGATAGCACAAGCTTGACCATGTTCTGTTAAGCTTTTGACCTGTTGATCTATCCCATGTTGAGAGGGCGGTGTTGAAGTCCCCAAGAATTATTGTTTGGGGGTTGATTTCTTGCTTTAGATGCTGTAGAGTTTTCTTAATGAATGTGGAGGGGCCCATATTGGGTGCATATATGTTCAATAGTGTGAAGTCTTCCTGGTGAATTGTACCTGTGACTAAAATGTAGTATCCATCCGTGTCTCTTATAATTTTTTGGTTTGAAGTCTACTTTGTCTGATATCATAATCGCTACCCCTGCCTGTTTTCTGCTTCCATTAGCTTGTAGAATTGTTGACCAGCCTTTTATTTTTAGGGCATGCCTGTCTTTTGTGGTGAGATGGGTTTCTTGCAGGCAGTAGATTGATGGATTGTGATTTTTAATCCAAATTTGTAATCTGTGTCTCTTGATCGGTGAGTTAATTCCATTAACATTTAGTGTTATAATGGAGAAACTATTTTTAATTCCAGACATTTATTATGTTTAGTAGTTTTTATAAGTATATTGCTTCGCTTTTAATGGTGTTATACTTTCCTTCTGTTCTCCTGGATATGCCTGGTTTTTTCTTCAAGCTTGAGTATCATTTCTAGCATTTTTTGAAGGCCTGGTTTGGTGGACATGTATCCCTTCAAGTTGTCTTTGTGCTAGAAGATTTTTCTTTCTCCCTCGATCATTCAATACTTGAAGTATGTCTCTCCAAGCTCTTTTGCTTTTACTGTTTTGACTGCGAAGTCATTTGTTATTTTAATAGGTTTACCTTTAAAAGTGACTTGTTTTTTCTCCCTTGAAGCTCTCAGCTCCAGTTCTTTATCTTGAATATGGAAGTGTTTTAACTATTATTTGCTGTGGCAAGCTTCTGTTTTTGTCATATCTGTTTGGGGTGCGGAATGCCTCTTGTTTATGGATGGGCCTCTCTTTTTTTAGATGAGGAAAGTTTTCCTTGATGATCGTTTGAAAAATTCCCTCAGGGGTGGTATTTTGAGATTCTTGCTCTGGTATTCCATGAATACTCATGTTGGGCTTCTTCAGGGTGTCCCATATCTCCTGGATATTTCTCTCAAGTATCTTTTTGGCTTTAACAACCTCTTCCATTGAGATGATTAATACTCCCACTTTATCTTCAAGGTCTGAAATTCTGTTTTCTGCTTCATTAGTTCTGCTGATACGACTCTCTGTGTAGTTCTGGGTTGAAGATAACTTGCCTTTTTGCTCAGTTTTAAACTCTGCTTGAGTCTGCTTTAACTGTTCTATGCCAGTTTTTGTTTCTTGCACTGTTTTTCTCAACTCCTCCAAGTGTCTGTTGTGTTCCTCTTCAAAGCGATTGATTCGATTATTTAATTCCTCCCGGATTTCCGCTTTCATGGCCATTTTCCATGGGTTTGTTCTGGTTGGAGTCTAACATTATGGGATTAACTCCTTCAGTGGGAGATTTGTTTACTTGAGTGTTGTTTCTCATGGATTTGCACTTTGACTTTGGCATTGTCGTTTTACTCTTAAGATCTTCTTTCAATTTCTGTGCATTTTTCACTAAACTGAATTATTTGGCCTGGGGTTTTGGGGGTGGGCAGAGACGGAGCTTACCTAGGTCGAGATGAGGCCTGGCTGGACCGTGCATGTTCCAGGCCGTGGAGTGGGGAAAGGGAGGATGGGGCATCGGCAGGGTGCTATTTAACCTGGGGAAGCTGGGGCAGGCCCGGGCGCAGAGGGGGTGTCCTCCTCCCAGGCCCTGCGTGGCTCCAGCTGGATGGTGGGAGGAGCTGGGTTCCTTGGGTGGCCTGGGGTCTGGGTGTAGGGGGAAGGCGGAGCTTACATAGGTCGCGGTGAGGCCCGGGCTGCGGAGTAGGGGAAGGGAACCCCCACAGTATTTATTATTATCTCTTTTTCAGTGCTGGACAGAAACGATATCTGAAAGTCTCCTTTCTTCTTGTGTGCTTGTGGACTTGAGCACCCGCCTTTCCCCATTTGTACAACGGCATGTGTAATTGGATATAGGTCATGGGGTCAGACTTGATTTCATTCAGAACTGATTAATTTCTGGCCTGTGACTGTTGTACTGATTTCCCCATTTTCTTTTCCTTTTTTGATGCTCTGTGTTCCAAGAGCAAATAGGACATATTTTGAGAACACACATGTGAATGTCTGTTCATTTTTCAGAGATATATTGGTTGCATGCTTATCTCTTGCCTCTTGAGCCTAATTATCTGAAAATAGACCCTCATCTGTTTGAGCCCAGGCTTGGTTAGTTGCAAATAATAGAAACCTGGTTTATTCACAAGAGGAAGATTCGCTGGAAAGGTACAAGGATAGCTCACAAATCACACATCAGGGGAGCGTCTGGGAACCAAAATCCAAATCAGAAACAGTGAATGATTCTGTTTCTCCATCTTTTTGTCCATCTACCTTCATGGCTCCTCTGTCTTGCAAGTGATCCTGCTTTATTCTGTCCATTGTTCATCTTTGTCCTCTGTTCTCTGCCCCCTTCACCTGGACTAATACACTATTTGTTCTAAATTCTAACCCCTTGCAAACTGCTCTTAGCCTTTGTAGGATCAGATTCAACTCCCAGGTCAAACGTTTGACTGTCCTGAGGCAGGACATGAACTCACCAGTTGTGACCCTGGAGTGGATGGAATTCCTTCCAAACCAAGATATTCCCACTGCTCCTAACCGTTAAGAGCAGATGATACTAAATGTTTTGAATCTGATGCTAAAATGAATCAAGAAGACAATGAGTATGAGCTCAGATGCTTCGGGGATTCTTCCAGCAATGGGCTTCCACTGCCAGGCAGACAGTGGCACAATGGATCCTGGCATCTGAGCTTTAAGAGTGTGCTGGCATCTGTCCTAGCAGGTGATCCCCGCAATGGTACTACTAGCTCCTTTTCCAGAAAAGCTTGAAGCTCAGAGAGCACAATGACATCCGTGTCCAGTGTCACACATGTAGTATCATCTGCACAGATGGTGTTTGACTCAGCAGTCCTGCTGTCTAGCACTGGCTGCCTTTGGATTCTCTCTCTCTCTCTCTCTCTCTCTCTCCTCTCTCTCTCTCTCTCTCTCTCTCTCTCTCTTCATCTTTCTCTCTCTCTCTTTTCCTCTGTCTCTTTCTCTGTGTGTGTGTGTGTTTCTTACCTGTAAAACAGTGGTTGAAAAATAATATTGTCCTTACATGCTGTTATTGTAGGACACTGATTTAATAGAAACACTTTGAAAACTGCAGATGCTGTATAAATACTATCATCATTACCACTTTCTACACTTACCCAGCACCTTCCTACCCTGCCAAGGTTTATATTAAGTATTGGCCTGATTTGGCAGAACTGGCTTTCATGATGCTTTCTCAGGGAATATTCAGAAGCAATGGTGGGTGGAGGGAGGAAAAGTAGAATAAATCAATAAGTTCCTGAGAAATTCAACCTGCAATGCATTAAGGTGCTGAGGTTGATAGTATTTTTAAGATAAAGTTTGATTCGCTTCATATTTTTAATTATTTATTCAATTGTGCGTGTATGCGTGTGTGTGTGTGCGTGTGTGTGTGTGTGTGTGTGTGTGTAGAACCACAGACGAATTCGGGAACCACCATGGACGCCTCCACCTCCTTGTTTACTCTGCCCGGGGATTCACAGCTCCGCCCTACCAGGACCAGAAACGCAGGCCGACCCAGATTCTGCCCAGCATCTATACGTGGGGTCTAGAATCCAAACTCAGGACCTTCCGCCTGCAAGGCAGAGGCTTAACCCCTGAGCCACCTCTCCAGCCCCCGCTTCATATTTTTATATTTACATTTGAGTTATTTCTGATGAAAATGTGAGTTAATCTACCTGTTTTTCTAAACTACTTCCTCCTTTGCGCTCCTGTCTTAGTAAAAAGTAGACACTCTATGTCCAAGCCAGAAACTGGGGGTTGGCATCCTACACTCCATGTTTGCCTGCCTACCAAATGCTTCCTTTGCAGACACTATTACTTTATCAGTCAAAAAACCTAACCAAGTCTTGACCTACCTGTGGCAATATTTCCAACTTTCTTTTTTGTTGTTATTGTTTTGTTTTCGTAATTACTCTTTTACCATTTGATACATGAATACAGTAAGTCTGTGATAGTTTCATACCTTAATTCCCAGTCCCATTTTCTGTCCTCTTCCCACTAAAACCCTCTTCTTCTCTGCTAGTCTCCCCCCTATTATTTTTCTTTATCTTTTGCATTATGAGTGGCCGACTGGGTTTCATCTGGATTGCCTCTCATGGCATGTGCCTGAGTACTTACTGAAGCATGAATCACATATCAGTGGGTAGACCACTAAGGAAGGAATCCCTCCCCCCTCCATTCAGACTTGACCTTCATCAGTCTCTCAGGGAGGTGTAAGGCCACTTGCATTCTCTGACCTTTCCTGGTGACATGTTGATAGGATAAATCTCTTGTAGGTCTTATGCTGTGTGTTCATGGATGTGACAGGCCTTTCATGTCGAGAATGCTCCAGGCTTTCTAAGATATGCATTTGATTGTGTTCTACCTGTGTGGAATTCCTCAGCTGTTTCATTTTCCCAAAGCTGAGCACTCAGCGTGCCTGACAAAGCATTCTGTCACTTTCCATGGTCAGCATTCTTGCTGCTCCCTCACTACACCGTGAACTTCCAACTCTGGCCTTTGCAAGAACAATTTCTTTTCACGGATGGTCCTATATCCCCTCTTGCTACCTGCACATTGTCCTTACTGTGCCTCTTGACAGACTTTCTTGACTCACTCAGAGAGCTATGGTTCTGTCTTCATCCAGTCTTCCCATCTGGTGACTATTTTTCTGCTGTTCTTAGACATCTCATGGACTTAGGCTCCATTTTTTCTCTTTACTGTGCTCCCGGAGAGTAGAATTTGTAACAGTCATGCTTGCATTCTTAGGATCTTGCGCAGGGCCAGGGAAAGGTAAATTTTTGATGAAAACCTATTTGAGTAAGTGAATTCATCATTTGTGTCTGCCTAGAGCCATGCTTATAACCACATAAAATTGATAGTTTAAGTGATATCCTTAAACCAGACTTGAGACTTTTCCTCTAAAACCAATGATCACTTCTATTATACACTACTGTCTCTTTAATAATGAGAACAAAGTAATCAAGCCCCAGCTACAGTGGCAGCTATGGATGTGGCTCTGTCTTGGGGTAAAAGCAACCTGAAATGTTTGAGAACACTGTTGATCATACCAAGGCAGTGCTGAACGATGAGCACATTCCAAAGTGGACCAGGATTGTGTTTTCTTATATATATATATCTTTAATGACCATCTGGATTCAATTGTTAATGCTCAATTCTATTTGTTGCTAAGGCAACCACCTTATAGGCCATCCTCAATTTACAAAAGGTGATATTGCCAAAGTCATCGTATAAGTCAGGTTTTGAAAGACACAATAGATTTTCCTGGGTGAAAAGTGATGTTAATGGTGACTAGAACCTAGAGAATTGTGTTTAACCCATATTGTTGCAATACTTGTGCAGAATGAGTCAGTAAATAGAGCCTGTGCTGTCCAGCTCACAGCAATATCTTGAAGCAATCTGATTGCAAAAGAAAAATCATTTTCTCCAAATATTCTATCCAACTCCTCTGAGCCTTAGTATAAATATATCCTATATTTAGAATAGAATTTCCAAAACCTGGTTGAACATGTGAATTAACTGGGAAGGATTTATTAAGAGCGATTAGTCTAGTACTAGACACATCTTATCAAAGTCAGAATCCTTCCTGGGCTTCAGAAATATGTGCATTTTTACTACCCACCCAGATAAGTAAGCATTCCAGCTTTGCTTGTCCTCTGTTTTTCAGGTCTCAGGAATGCCTCTACCATTGTCTAATTCTATTTGGGTACAGGAGATGGCTTCTCATAACACTGTCTAAGCTCAAAGCTGTAGCTACCTGGGCAGGTTACTTCTTAGGGTCCCATAGTTCCTCCTGTTCAAAAAATGATCTTGGTGTTTTGGGAAGATTCTAGGATTAACCTAAGCATACTTTCTCTGGACTAACTCTGCTGATGCTCCCAGGAGCAGGCTCTTATATCTCCACCAAGGGAGAGGTCTGACAGCCTCAACATGGAGACCAGTGCTACCATGGTTACCAGTTCCATTATCAGCAGCATGGGAATCGTTTAAAAATAACTAAGATCACTCTGTTTCTTCCTTGTTCCTCTTGCATTTGGACTTAGGCATGAGTCTCTGGAGCAAATTAAAGATAAGACACTTCATCATACTGAAGGTAATGTCTCCCCAGATGCCAACCCATGATCACTTGGTATTATGGCATTGCTATGACTATCATGGTTTCTCAGAATAGACTACAGTGATGCAGTAATGAACCTCTACACATAACAAAGCCCTAGAAGCTCCAAATCCAGTGGTCTTTAGAAAATTCCAGAGAAACAAATCCATAGGTTAACGTAATTTTTGGGTCAGGAGAACATCTTGAGAAAGCCTTCTGAACTAGGAAAAATAATTGAAGAATTTAAACAAATTTCTCAATAAATACTTATCCTCTGGCTAGATTATTTATAATTAAGAATGACAGCTCTTCATGTCCATGAACCAATGCCTTAGTTCACTTACATTATTTCCAGAAAAAAACAGATTCTGGTTTCTTAATTTTACTTTAATCTGTGCAGACATAGTAAATTAAATTGACCAATAGAATGTGATTGTAGTGTTGATGAGTCAAGAAGCCAGAACCTAAAAAACTAGAACTGTCCATTTTTACCTTCTCAGTCCTAGTGGCCATCATTCTAGGAATCCTTTCCTTCTAGTAAATGAGGGTCATGACCAATGATTAGCACTTACTGCCAGACAGGAGTGAGGCTGTGTTAAAACCTTTACCCCATGGGGTGGATACATAAAACATCCCCAGCAATTACAGAAGAGCAGTCTAGGCTCCTAGCTCAGAACAAAGAGTAATAATAAAACATTGTTGTTTTAAGCCACTAACTTTTAGGTTAGTGATTGAAAATCTGATTTGATCTTATATATTTCTATATTAAAATACATAAATGGAAAATTATCACCTATGATCTTTTTGTGCAGAGATAATTATTATTATTAAAGTTGACTTTCTTCCAGAAATTTCATATTCAAATCAAGACACGTGCAAAGAGTCTTTGTTCTTGTTGACATACTGTTGGAATTCTACTGTTCATGCTATTTTAAAACCTGCATTTTTCATGTAATAAAACACTCATCACCTTCATGTCTCATAAATAATCTTTCATATCATCTTAATGACTACATAATACTCCATCATTGAGTTGTACATAATTTATTTTACCAGTGCCTGTTACTGAATAATTTCTGACTATTATACTCAATGCTGTATTCACATAAATCTTTCTACATATAAATGATAATTTTCTTAATATATTATGGATACTGCTGCTTAAGGGTGTTTTAGAATAGAATAAAAAAAGTCACCCCATTTTAAATTTACTTCATTTTTTATTGAATGCTAGCTGACTTTAATAAGATTTTTACAATTATTGGTTTATTTGTTTATACAGTATTTTATTAAGAAATATAAGCACTTTAATTTTGCTACTATTCTTACACACATATGTACACAGAAGCATGCATACATTCATGTACACAAGTATACATGTACACATAAGCACATGTACACACAAAATATGCATGTACATGCATAAGCATAGACACATATACATGCACACGCATGTAGATGTACACACATTCACACAAGCATACATAAACACATGTGCACACACACACATATTCATACACACCAACTCACACACATAAGACACATATGTACACACTCACATCCTGTGATTGTATAACATTGAACACTGACCTTAAACTAGATGAAACTGGGTTACTAACCATCTCAATTTTTAAATAGTAATTTGACAAAAAGTATATTATCTGCATTTACAAGTCCTGATTTCCCTAGAAATTAGTTCTAATATCTATTTCCTAAGATTAGTGTCACTTTGATGGCTTTTAAGAAATTTTGAATAAAATAGCTAGTATAGACCAAGTGTTCAATAAGCACAGTCTTTTATGTATGTTTGTTTTACAGAACCATGAATGTATTGTAATTGCAATCTTTTAAGTCTGTTTTATATTTAAATTAACTCAATATTTTCATTCATTCAACAAACATTTTAGCATGTATTATAGAACAAGATTTGCTCAGGCACTAAAATTGTTGTGAGAAAGCAGAAAAAAAATTGTTCCCAAAAGAAATATAAATAATTACATAGTAAATTAGGCAGTGATGAAACTATGAAAAGATATGCAAGACAATTAGGAGAGGGTAGAATGACTATATGTGTGGGAGATATATTTCAGATTTGCTTTTTATTCATCTGTTGGCTTTGTTTTTTTCTTTTTCTTTTCTTTTTAAGTGATTTTTTATTTATTTCTTTGCACATTCCATGCATGTATTTTGACTGTATCTGCCATTCCATTCTCTTCTCCAACTCCTCCAGATCATCCTTTCTCAGTATGTCTCCTTCCCAAATTCATTGATCCAAATCTGTCTTCTGGACATGACTTGGCCATTGCACATTGACCGTACAATAGCTGTGGTTATCTCACAAAACTAAGCTAGTTAAAATTCCAGAGCAAACAGGGAGAGACTTCTGAGGCCCCCACACCTAACTATATGAGATACTGCTTTCATTTTACTGATTCAAGAACTCATATATCCCAGCCTGGCCTTGAACTTACTAGTAGACCCAGGATAACCTTAAACTCCTGATTTTTATTCTCTACCACTCACATCATGAGATTGCAGACATATACTACCATGCCTGTCTACGTTTTTGCTTAACTTTTTTATAAAGAGCTTTAAACATGGCATTTGAACAGAGACCTAAAGGAAGGCATATTTCTGTCTGGAGAATCACTGTTTCAGGACAAGAGAAAAAAAAAACCTAGGAGCTCATGGGACAACATAGTTAGTGTGTTCCAAAAATAATAGGAAGATTTGGCCTTGGATATAGCATAGTCTCTTCCTCCATAGATATCAAGAGAAAGGTTGGCTGCATGTGTTAAAGAAGTTATATTGATGTTTGCGAGCTTAGGATCATGGGACTTCTGTTTCCACTGTGAAATAAGAAGCAGAGCACCTGCTAACAGGGAGGAGGTGTTACAGCAAGAAGAATCAAAGTAAAGTAGAAATACTTGGGACATCTCAGGAAAGTATGGGGAAGGGAAAAGCAAAGGATCTGTGGGGAATAAAAGGGGCTCTGGAAGTAGGTGGACAGAAGTTTCTGTGGAACCAGGCAGCATAGTTCAGTGTTCTTAGAGAGGGTGAGCATACTCAAGGTGGATGTTCTGCTGTTGTTGGTATCATAGTTGTTTATTCATGGGTAATTTTAATGAAAGATGGCTGTCAAAGACCTTTTGAACATTTTCTAGTCTACTTATGTGATAATAATTTGATTTTTTGGAAGGTTTAGTAAAATGACTCAATCTATTTAACAAACCTCCTATTTTGGACATTTAGTATTTATAGTTGTTCAGTAACACAGGTAATGATTCAGTTGACTACTTTTTATCTGATATAAAGATGCCTCATTGTCTCTGTTGTTTCTTTTGAATGTAGAATTGTTAAACAAATGACATGATAGCTGAGATATTTGGAGCATTAACATAAAATTCAATTTCAATTTACTTAAATAATATAGACAATATATTACAGTACGTTAGAAGGCATTCTATGATGTTGTAAGCATTGGGATTCATGAATTCATCATTTTAAAGCATCAGTATGAGCTCACGTGGTGGTCATTCCTGTAATTCTAGAGAAGTAGGTCATGGGGAGGATTGACAGAAATATAAAGCTAGCCTGCGCTACAGGGAGAGTTCCAAGCCCAACTAGACTGCAGAGTGAGTTCCATGTCAGCCTGGGTTATAGGGAGCATTTCAAGCCAGACTAGGCTACAGGGTGAGTTCAAGACCAACTTGAGCTACAGAGTGACACCTCTGTGTCAACAAAACCAAAAAATATTAATGAATGAAAATGGAAAATAAAACATTATCACAGTCCTAGAGCTTTCTCTCATCAACCCCAGTGTGTCCTTCAGGCAAAGGGCAACTGCCCTGATCTTACATGTTATATTGGTATGCCATAGCATTCTCTTCCTAAGATCCTCTTTCAGTCGACAGGCAAATGCTTCGAGATACCAAAGCAAATTTCCCCTCACATCTCTGTGGCCAGATCTTGTCAAATGCTCGCAGATAAACCAATCGCTGAGGGAGGCAATACTGTTGTCAAGGGTAACTGATCCACAATATTACCCTGAAGATAGGCCTAGTCTTGCCTTTGTTGAGTGTCTGTCCATATGGAAAGGATTAAGTTCTCAACCAAATAATTATTTATTTGAAGAGAAGAAAAAATCAGAGAGAGAAAGAGAGATGAGTATTTCATAGACAATGTGCCTTCTGACATGGACATACGGTTTTTGAAGATATATTGTCAATTTCCTGCTCATCAAATACCTATTTTTCTATTCTCATTTCAACTTTTTAATATAATTTTTAAGGACCTATAATGTTATCTGATAATTAGTACATTCTCTCCCTCTGCACATAAGTTATGGACACCCCATGGAGTATTCTATCAGATGTAACTACAGTTCAAATTGGTACTTGGGAATATAATTATTTTGGATAAAGTATGACTAGATGCATTCCTAAAAGTCACTATACCATGCCAACATAACAATAATAATAATTAGTAGTAGTAGTAATATGCAATAAAAAATCACAGAGCTTAAGGGGACAAAGCAAACAATTGCTAATAAAATATAGTCTCAGTTGTACCTGTGTTAAATGCTCAAGAAATGAGTAAATGTTGGTAAGTATGGCATTTTAACTTGTAGAAAGTTTGATGTTTGCCTGTGGATGTGAGCACAAGTTTGCCCTGGTGTGTGGAAAGTAGTGAGAACAATGACCTGCTATCAGGCAGAGGGCAAGCCAGAGCTGGGCAAATGCAGCAGGCAGACATGTTTGAGATGTGCCCATATGCCATGTTCTTCTATCGATGAGAAATGATCTGGATGGAGTTTTCTCTAGCTGCTTGCTGCTTTATTCCTACTGTCAAAATACAGGACCCCAAATATGGCAACTTGACATTCTAGCAATAGCAGAAGCAGGAAGGTCACTGCAGCACCCACCCCCTCCTCATCACCACCACCACCACCTACCCAGCCTTCTCCCCTGAAGCCAATCTGCACAGGATTCCAGCGGTATCTTTCCTAGAGGAAAGAAATGCCTCTTTATCTCTGAAGATGAAAGGATGAGAAGAATCTGATAGGTTCAACTAAACCCCATCCCATACAAATTATTAACCTTTGTGTCATAGCCCTCGCCATCATACTTCCCCACAAGTGACTAGTCTTCATGGAATCTAAGTGTGAAACTACCCTTGTTTCTACATCTTTGCACCTTTGTTTCTGAAGGCTCCTGTAACACATAAATCTTACATGAAATAAGTGTGATGTTTTCTTGTGCCAATCTGTCTTTACTTATAGGTGCCTCAATCATGAACTTAGCAAGATTGAGAAAAGAATTTTTTTTTCTTCCTAGTAAAGAAAGAGCATTTTCTCCACTACCTTCTTCAAGTGTCTTCTTCCCATTCTGTTCTGTCTACATGTCATCTCACAAGGGTTCTGCAAGGTTTCATATTGTGGATGTTACCTCCGTTACCTCCCCCGCCACACCCCCTGTAAAATTTCATGTTTGTGGCTCCCAGGCCTGTCTTCATATTGCAGTGTCCCAGATCTCTGGGAATATGAACAGGACTACACAGCTGTGATTATATTGCAATCTTTCTTTTTTCCCTGTGAGTTCAAACTAGTGCTGCCTGATTCTGCAGCCCCTAACTTCTGCCTTTGCTAAACCACATGAAATGTGGGTCACTATAAAATGGAAGTATTTTTTTCAAAAAAAAAAAAAGATAAAATATCTGGGTTGAGGTAAAAAAAAATGAAGTGTATTTCTTTGAGAAAGCATTAGAAGGAAGATTAGTAAAGTAAACGCCCTCCAACAGAAGAAAATGTCACCCTCCATTTTCTTATCACAACCTATTATTTGACTTCTTTTCCCTTTTTTCTTGATATATGCTAACAGCACTCTTGCCTTTCAGGTTCTTAGTTGATTCACAGCTAGAACAGAAAGGAGGAACAAAAGCACTTCATTCAAAGTCTGAAGTAAGGAAGAGGGAGAAACATTTGTCCGCATTAGACATGAGTGAGTTGAAAGAAGTTTCCCTCTGTTAGAATTAGCAGAAATGGGGGCTGGAGAGGTGGCTCAGGGGTTAAGCCTCTGCCTTGCAGGCGGAAGGTCCTGAGTTTGGATCCTAGACCCCACGTATAGACACTGGGCGGAAACGGGGGCAGCCTGCATTTCTGGTCCTGGTAGGGCGGAGCCTATGAATCCCCGGGCAGAGTAAACAAGGAGAAGGTGGAGGCGGTCCATGGTGATTCCCGAATTCGTCCGTGGTTCTACACACACACATACATATACACATGCATACACACGCACACACACATACACGCACAATTGAATAAAATAAAATAAAAAGAATTAGCAGAAATGGAAGTAAGATGGGAGAGGATCTGCAGAGCTTGTTAGGAGCTTGTTAATCCTGAAGATGCACAGGTAGCACCAGATATTGGAGCTGGATGGAGCCACCAGAAAGCTACCAGATGGGAGGTTATGGGGAAAATGGGCCAAGAAGGACTTGGTGTGCCGGTGTGACAGCCAGCCACCATGGTTGATGTTAAGAAGACAGACAAAAAAAAAAAGAAGACAGACAAGGCAGAAATCTCAGAGAAGCTGTGGCAGTCTGGGTTGATTCCTCTAGGATATCAGACTATTGCCAGCATTTCTGCTATAAATAACTTAGACTATACCATCGGTGATTAACTTCAGCATTTTATGTTTGTGTGCACATGTGCACATGAGTGTGTGTATGGTGTGATGTGTGTATGTAGAGGCCCAGAGTTTTAACCTCAGGTGTCTTTTTTTTAATTTCTCTCTGCTTCATTTATTGAGGGTCTCTTATTGAATTGGTGCTTGTTAATTCCAGCAAGTCTAACTAGCAGACTTGCCCCAGGAGTTATCTGACTCTGCATGCTAAGTGCTGCGATTACAGGTGGGAAGCCACACCTGCCCAGTATTTCTTTTCATGGAGCTTCTGGGGATCCAAACTCTGACGAATGCTTTACCCGCTAAGCCAGCTCTCCAGGCCCCGTGCTCAGCATTTAAAGGAAAAAAAATTCCAATGGCATTTGGCAGTGTGACAGGGCACTTGAATCTGTCTTCGCACACATGGTTTGCTTGATGTCACCCAAAGCGAGACATTTCAGATTTCCTCTTCTTGCTGAATTGAGTAAAAAGTCTCAGCTTCTGCTGGCATGGTTGGCGGCCCCTCCAAACCCAGTCATGGTTATGTTGCTCTCTTCCCGTGGCACTCTGTGGGGTTTTAAAAGCTCTCTTAGCTGACACAGTCACCTCAGAAAAGCCAAAAACTTTAATTTTGTTGTTCCTCCAAGATGGAGTCATCCAGGCACCAGGGAGCCCTTCTGGTTGTGTCCATCCAGAAGGGGCAGCAGCCAGGACGTTGTTCTAGTTCCACACTCACCTTCATGCGGTAGTATTGGGGGATCATGTCTACATCCCTGCATCTCATGCAATAGCCCCACAGCTTACCAGATTCAAATCTGCTGGTAAGTCTTTTTCTACACAGAGCAAAGCATCAATATCTATTTCTTTGTGAAGTGCAAGTACAGACTCTGAGAAGTTAACTCTTACTTATTCCCTAGAACGAGGGATTCAGGACCACAATTAAGAGAACAATTGGTTCCTAATTCTTGAATCCAGAATAAGTCCCTTTCCATATTGCCTCCCCCCACACACACAATTTTAAATACTTCTTAAATTATCCACTATGTGTGTCAGCACATGTGAGTAAATCTGTCTAAATGTAGCCCTTAAAGTGTCTATGATTCTGATTATAAAAAGCAATGCAAAGAGCTAAGTAACTTGGGCAGGGTCATTCACAACAGTGACCCTCAATAAAACAAGTTTTCAAACTTTTATAAGTTGCATTACTAAAAACTCAGTTTCTTACATAGTAACCTTTTGTTTGGAACTCGAGAAAAACCCTGCTCTTTGAGTGACATTTAATCTCCCATATAAACCAGCAAATGTTTCTTATTGAAAGGTTTGCAAGGCCCAGAATCTGAGTGACTGGGTCAGAGGTACTGGCATGTTTCCAAGACAACATTCTCTCACTGCTTTTAGTGGTATGGCTCAGTTCCTTATAATATGGTAGATAATTTCTAGATAATTTCTAGAACAAGCATTGCCAGAGGGGAGAGAGGAAAGCAACTATGTATTCCATTACTTAGCTTTGTAGGATGGAAGATTGTATACCTAGGCTTAAGTACCAGAAGAAAGAGATCCTTGGGAGCATCTTGGAACACCTTCAGTATTATGAATGTCTAAGGTACCATGGTGAAAATTAATCTCTGGCATATACTCTTTTTCTGATTTAATTTATTTTTATTTTCTTTTAGACTCACATGCATAAATACAATAAACTTATGCTATTTTCACCTATTACCCAATTTCATCTCTTCTCCTTCCTCCACTATAAATCTTCTTTTACTTTACTTTCTCCTATTTTTGTGTCCTTTTGTATGTATAACCCACTGACTTCCATCTGAAAACCTGTATTGGCATGTACCTGGCCACTTGCTGGAGCGTGAATCTTTTATCAGTGGGTAGACCACTGAGGAAAGCAATGCCCTTTCTTACTATCTACCATTAATGCTCAATAGGATCTCAGAGAAGTGTGGAATCTCTTGAGATCCTTCCCCTTCCAATATGAAGTGTTGATGGCCAGATATTGTGCAGGTCCCATAGAATTACCATACCTTTGGTGAGTTTGTGGGTGCAACAGCCCTCGAATGTCCAGAAGCTACTGTGTGGCTTCACCCTCTCCCACTTTAGCCTCTGACCCCTTCTTCGTGATGTTCCCTGAGCAATAGGGTGAGGACCGATGTAGATGAGGTGTGTCATAGTTAGGCACAGGTGTCGACTTGATAGTTGAGGGTTTGAACTCTGGGCACATTTGTAAAGAATTAGTGATTGAATTAAGCTGCAGGAGATTATTTAGCTGATGGAGAAGGCCCAACCCATGGTGGGTAGGACTAAGCCCTGGATAAAATACAGAGAGCTGATTGAGAGAGTTGGCATCCTTGTGTACACTTGGCCACATGTGCTGGTCTGACAGGTAAGGATCATCCCTCTCTCAGCCATTGTATAGAGACAGTGTGGCCAGTTCCCTTGGCCCTGGTGTTGGTGCATGCTCTCCCTTCAAGCTGGACTATGAACTATAACCAGATTGTTTTCAGAAAATAAATCCCTTGTTCCCTTAAGCAGCAACCATGCAGGTGAACTGCAACTAGCTGTTTAAAGTTAAGCAATTTGCAGTCTGCCAGACTATACACCCTCCCCTTCTGGTGAGATCATACCCCCTCAGTTGTAAAAGATCAGGAACGAAAGTCTGTGAACTTAACCAGATGTCTCATTACTTACTTGCAGTCATTGATGGAGGCCTATTTTCTTTGATGTAACATGGTTCCCTCTCTCCTTATGTCTGGTGTGGCCCTCCTACCCCATCCCTCCTGTTCATAATCCTTGCAATTACTGTAGGTATTACAGAGATTTATCTTTGAGTGTCTCTAGGTGGGCTGGGTGGATTTGGTACTAGGAGCCACCTAGTAGGGAGTACACACGCTGCTTAATTTTCTGGGTCTGGGATACTTAACTTAATATAATTGTTTCTAATGACATCCATTTCCCGGCAAATTCCAGTAATTCATCATTTTTGATGGCTGAGTAGTACTCCATTGTATAGATGTACCACAGTTTCCTTATCCACTCGTCAACTGTTGGACATTTGGGTTGATTCCATGACTTTGCTATTGTAAACAGTGCTGCTATGAACATGGTCGTGCTTGTGCTATCGAGGTGATTTTTTGCTGTATGGGGGATTATTCCCAAAAGTGGAAGAGCAGGGTCATATGGCATTTCAATCTTTAATTTCTTTAAGAATCTCCAGACGGCTTACCAGAGTGGTTGTATGAGCCTGCATTGCCACCAGCAATGTAGGAGAGTTCCCCTCTCTCCACATCCTCTCCAGCATTTGTTGTTGTTTGTATTGTGGATTTTTGCCATCCTGACCGGGGTGAGATGATATCTCAGGGAAGTTTTGACTTGCATTTCGCTGATGGCTAAGGAAGTGGAGCATTTTTTAAGATATTTGATTGATTCCTCCATCACTGTGGTTTCCTACTTTTATTACATCTACCTTGGAATGGGCTCTTATAACAAGACTCTAGTTTAACAGCTTTTTGTCTCTGGCCAGGGGGGACATACAATGTCCATCAGGATGGAGTGAAGGGCATTGCAGGAGCAGCAAAACTGCAAAAGAAAATCAACAAACCACAATCCAGAACTTCAGAGACTCTATATCAACCACCTAGAACTAGGCAAGCCTAATTTCTCCCCATCCTGAAGCTCAGGGACATTTGCGGAAGAGGGGGCGGTAAGACTGTAAGAGCACAAGGATGGGAGGAGCAATGATATGCAAGATACTCCACACAAGTTAGGGCTGAAGCAATCACAATTGGACTTTGCATGCCCTGCGCAATGTCCAACACACTATTGACCCCACAAAATCTAGCATTTGCTAAAGGCACCAAGATCCGTGGAGGCAAGGGATTGACAGCCACAGTAGTGTTCCTATGCTTAAGGGGAACACAGGAAAGAGTTCAGGGAAATGCCACTGGGTCCTTGTATGTCATCGGAGAGGATAACCCAGAGGAGGGACTGGCAGGCACATTAAAGGATTCTCCGGAGATTGGGGGGGGAGGCACTGGAGGATGGGGAGGGAGGGGTGAGGGGAGAGGGAGCAGGGGGGTCGGGGGAGAGGAGGAGGGACAGAGGGAACCAGTGTACTTACTAAGTTTGTATGAGTGGAAATAATAATAAAAAACATTTAATATAAAAAAAATTGTAGTCACCTATTTTCTGCACATTGACCAGTTGTGATTCTCTGTGCTGAACACCTTCCATTACAAAAAGAAACTTCTAGGTCTAGTATTGAGTGCTCCTCTAAACTATGGGTATAACAGTTAATATTTAAAAGTCGGTTTGATATCAAGTCACTATAGCTAAACCTTAGTAGTTTGATCCCCTTCCCCCAGGTACTATGTCCTTCTTTTCCATAGGTTCTTGACCAGATTTATAGTACCAGGAACATGTTCCATCCTGAACAATAGACCTTGTATCCAACCAGAAAGCAATGAAAAAGCTGGTTAACCCCTTAACAGTCACACAACTATTGCAGTGATGGTCACTTCTTGTCAGAATCTTTGTCTTTGTACTCAACAATTTTCACAGCTAGATAAGACTTTTGGTATCTTTTGATGCCAGCAGTTTGCACAGTAACTTCTATTACTGTGAAATCTAGCCAATAAGGAGGAACTTTCCAAATCAGTTCCAGCTCGTCTATTTATGTATCAATTTATATTTTCATTACTTCTTGCTTGTCTATTTTGTGTATCTATGTGATTGTACATGTTCATATCTATGTGTTCACATGCATGTGGATCGAAGGGAACAATCGCATCCTCAAATGTCATTGACCTTGATTTTTGAGAGAGGTGTCTCCACTTTAATTTGGAGCTAGCTTGTGTGGCTCTGGCTGATCAGTCAGCAAACTCCAGGGATTCACCTGTCTCTTCCTTCTCAGCACTGAGATTTAAATTATAAGCCAACCATAACCAGCTTTTTTTTCCATATGAAGAACCATATGGAACCAGCCCTTATTTTGTATCATCAATCAATTTTTCTACTAATGTGAATAATTTCAGAGGCATAACACACTAGTAGGTTGCACTCCATTTTACATTATGTGTTGGTTCATTCACCAATTCTCTGTAATCTCCTGTGAGATACAGGTAACGGCACTACTTGTTGGGGATTCAACTAGAAAGAAAAAAAAATACTGCATTCAGCCTCTTGAAGCCGTCAGTTGTATAAGAAAGAAAGCTATTTGGGGGAATGCATTCTTTTTATTTCTGTAGCAGAATATAACAAAATGGGTAGTGTATAATGAATAGAAATGTATTGACTTTTCTGGAAGTTGGGAAGTCCAAGATCGATGTTCTAGCCTGGCTGATTTGCAAGGACTCCTCCACTCTGACTTGATTGTGGTAATTTCAGGGGTCAACCACACAGCCTAAATCCCTGACCTGCCTATGCTAATGGCTTCGAGAAAGGACTATCCTTTTCATAACACTCTTTCTTCATGTCTCATCTTGCACTGCCCTTCTTCCCTAGAAATTCTCTGGCAACGTAGGAAGACCATAAAGGATTTGTGTGGGGGTCCTTCAGCTCTCTCTCTGCCCTTCCAGGGACTCTCTTCAGATTTCCTCCCACTATGCTGTGCATGCCAGCTATTGTCTCTGACTTCAAGCTGTTCTGTTCCATTGCTCTCCCATCTTAAGGCTAAACTGTGCTTGCCTCAGCCACCAGCCTCTGATAAAATGCATACTTCTTAAGTCTCTTCCTTGTGTTAGCTTCTCTTCTCTTCTCCATGTCATCCATAAACATAGTTGTTCTTCATTCCCCCTGCTGATCTAATAGAGTGTGGTAGGAAAGAGCCTTTTTGATGTCTCATTTAATGACAGAAAGGCAGAGAGAAGGAAGACCTATATGGAGATGAGATTAATCTTTAATTGCTCTGTGTGTGTGTGTGTGTGTGTGTGTGTGTGTGTGTGTGTGTGTGTACCAGAGGTACTTTGAATGTGTATGCTGTAGAGGGCTGAGGGTGGCATTGGGAATCATCTTTGATTATTCTACCTCCTTATTACTCTGTGGCTTCCCAGACTCTGCCTTCCAGGGCCAGTTGCAGACTTCCATCATATCCATTGTCATTTTTATATGGGATCAGAGAATTTGAATTAGGGCATTTTGCTTATAAGACAAAGACCTAAATCCTTGAGACTTCTCCCTAACTCAACTGTTGCTTTTTTCAATCATCAGCATTAATAAGTTTATATTTAGGTCTAGTCCTAATGACTCAAATTATTCCTGTAAGCCTCACTTACAACAATGTTGAATTGTGTCTTAAATTTCTCACATATACTTTTTTTCAGGGGGACACATGCAAAACTTATATGTCATAAATCATCACTCAAAGACATTCCCTGAAGAGTGTGATAGGTGCGAGGAAAGTGGAATTGAATTTGTGAAGAAAACATAAACTGTGAGATATCTTATTTAGTTGGAGACCCAGAATAGGTACTTCTCAATTTTAGCACTATTTAGACTAGACAACATTTAGACTGGATGAATTTTTGGTGTGGGGCATGTTGTGCACACTAGAGGATGCTAGCAGCATTCCCGAACTCTGCTTAGTTGAATATATTTCTCCATGTTCAGGTTGTGACAATCAAAAATAACTCCAGATATTTCCACATGTCCTCCATATACAAAAATCTTCCCCTAATGAAGAGCCACACACTCCATAGAAAGTTTCTAAATAATAATAATAAAAAAACAGATAGGACAGAAATTCCAGAAAAGGAAAGGATATGTTAGCGAGATTTGTTACCACATATTTTCAAGTAATGAACAAAACAACAACAACCAAAAGCCAGAAATATCAGAAGTTGCCTAATTCTAATCCTTAAGTTTAAATTTAGTTCAGGATCGTGGCTAGATGATGTGGTGGTCCTTTAATTAGACATTCTTGTACTGTTGCTGGTCTACTTGTGCCGAATAAGGTGTCTTCATGGAAGGGGAAGAAAAAACAGGTCTAGCCTATAGCTCTCTTCAAAAATGTATTTTGACTTATTGAATCTTTAGGCTGGTTAAAAGTATTTGGCCTTCAGCCTGCTGGCTTATATGACTGCCCCAAGCTGGGTATTATCACTCAGAAATACATGGCCTCGCTTTTTATTGGAAAGATATTTATAGGCACTGCTTATACTCTGTATGAAAGTGTCTAATGTGGTGAGAGTATATAACCAAGCCAGTATAAAGTCAAATTATTTCCACCAAGACTTGCCTTATTTCAGTTTTCAGCAGATAAGAATTAGCCTGTGTGCTTAGAATCCTAAAATCTTGAGTCAGAAAAAAAAATCTTACAGGCTGTAGCATGGAAAAAGATGGTATTTGGAAAGCACACAGTTGTAATCAGTTCTGTGGTCCAAAACATATGATATAGTAATGTAGATGATAATTTTACTTCAGATCTGTTAAGATTGGGGGTAGTAGCCCTATTAGGGAGCAATAGAAGTGCAAACATGACAGATTGCTCTTCCATGTTCAACTCCTTTCTAGCCTCCCCAAGTTAAGATCCTCCACACTCGTGGTTGCTATCCTGATCTTGATTCACCCCTCATCCTCTATGTTCAAACAACCTTCAAAGTCTCTCAGTTTAATTCTCTATATTACTTAGACCCTAAAATTTCTGTTGTGGACTCGTGATAATTATTCAATTGGGTAATTATAGCCAAATTCTAGCCATGCCACCCTGACTAATAACTTCCACTGGTCCCACGGGCTCTGAAATTCTGTCTCCAAAGTGAGGTTTTGGCTCTGCTCTCCAGCCCCGTTGCTCACAGGCCCTTCCTCTTTCATCCTATGGGCTAAGGATGGTGTCCAACCTCTTGTACATCTCCATCTTTGTATGGGCTGATTCATATCACTTTATCTTCTCATTCGTATATGTGCGTGTGCATGAGCAGGAATGAATATGTAAATAAAGTAACAGCTTTCCACCAAATATGCATGACTTGTAATAAATCCATGTATTTTTGTTTGTTTCAGGAATGAAAGTGACTTCTTATTTTACTTACATTGTAATAAGAACATTTGGCATGATATCTACTCCTTTAACAAAATTTTAAATATGCAGAATAGCACTATTAACTGTAAGCATAATGAGATATAGTAGATTTCTTTATCTTATTATCTTATATTATTGTAGCGTTATATAGTGCACCAGTCAAACAGTAACTCCACATTTCTCCTACTTCTAAGCCTCTGGCAATCACCATTCTATTCTCCATGTCTATTACTTTAACTAGTTTAGATACTTCATATCAATGAAATCACGCATGTGCGTCCTTGTGTGACTGGCTTATTTCACTTATTAATGTACTCAGGATTCATCTATATTGTCACAAATGGCAGGATTTCCTCATTTTAATGGCAAGTAATATAGATTAAAGATTTAAATATAATAATATAGATTAAATATTCACCACACCTGAGGCTGCGAAGAACTCAAGGGGGAAAAGCCTTCCAACGTTGGTCTCGGCAGTGGTTTCTTGAATGTGATGTGAAAAGTAAGAGGTTTTAAAGGGACAAAGGCCTTAGACAAGTGGGACTGCTTCCAGCAAAAGTTCTTACATAGCACTGGAGACATTTCAATGAAGAGACTACATGAGAATGGGAAAGTAAATATTTGTATACTACATGTCTAGTAAGAGATTGATGTTTGAAATACATAAGGAAATCCAAAAAATCAATAATAGGAAACCAAGTAAGTTGTCATATGGACAAACTGTTTGGATAAACATTTCTCTAAAGAGACAAATAGCCAATGGGTACCTGAAGTTATAGTCAGCATCACTCATCATGAGAGAAATGCAAATCAAAATTAAGCATGGTGAAATGGCAACTATCTAAACAGACAACCAAACCGAAAATAGAGCAAGTGCTGGCAAGAAAGTCGAGAGATTGGAACCTTTGTACACTGTTGATAAGATGCGGCAGCAACTAGGATAATAGTGTGGAACTTCTGCAGAGAATTAAATACAGAACCCAGAGATACCACCCATGTCTTCATTCTCCTCTTGATTGCAGCATTAGTCACAGTGTCCAAAGACATGGATAGACCTAACTATCTATTAATGGATTCATGGTTCAAGGAAATGTAGACTATTCATCACACCATCCAGATGTTTCCTGAGACAGCCACATGGGGACACCTGTGCCTACCCATGAGAATCCTACTGATTCATCCTGAGTGACTGGCCACCTGCCAAAGCGTCTTCTGACCCCCTACTTGCCTCCCTCCCTCCCCTCATTACCTCTTTTCTTTGACAACTTTGTACACATGTACTACCATGTGTGACACATCATTGGCACAAGTATTCCTTTATGAGTCTGTCTTCTGTACAGGAAAGTGAATTGCTAGGAAACAAGGACTGAAGCTTATTAATCTTGTCTTCCCAGCTGTTATCACTGACCCTGTACCAGTCCATGTTCCATAAGCATTTGATAAATGAATTCTCAGCTAGTTTGAATTCCCAAATGATGGGGACACACAGCAGTGCAAGGCAGCTACCCGATCCTGAGTGTGTCCTGTGTCAAATTCAGGTAGATAAATCTTTCATCTTTCTTGTCTGCCTCCTTACCCATTCCACCCAAATCCCTCATCAAATCAATAACCATCTGATTACTTGAATGTAGCCAACAACACTTAACAAAATTTTCTCTTTGCAGGGAATTCTTCCAGTTATTCTCTTTGTACTGTGATGTTCAGCCCTCTTGCCACTGTTTCTCACTAAGCAAAATCTTTTGTGGGCTACTTATTCCATACCTACAACTAACCTTGAGAAGCTTAATGGGCACTGAGATTATGGGAGTCTTTATCCTAAACACAGCACTCCAATAAGAAGGGGGATATCATATGCCATTGCATCCTTTCCACCCCATCTTTCTTTTATAGCATCATTGTAGCTAGCACTGTTGAGTTCTTTCTACCTCCGGACACCACAGGATCAATGTTCTGAGATTGGTTCATTCTATAATCCCTGCTTCAGTTGTATAAGCATGAACTTGTCCTCCCAGATATACCAAGTGCCTGCCTCTTTGTAAAATTGAGGTGGTCCAAACAAATTAGTTTCTTTTCATCAGCTTCCATTTCGTGGATTCATTCTGACATGCTAGCAGGAAAAAAAAAGCATCTACAGCATGAGCCCATATGCTCACAGCCACATGAGCACCAAAACACCAAAATATTCTACTTTAGAATGTAAGAACACAAGGATGAGAGGAGCAATGATATGCAAGATACTCCACACAAGTTAGGGCCGAAGCAATCATAATGGGACTTTGCATGCCCTGAGCAATGTCCAACACATTATTGACCCCACAAAGTCTAGCATGGGCTAAAGGCACTAGGATCCTTGGAGGCAAGGGATTGACCACCACAGTAGTGTTCCTATGCTTAAGGGGAACCTAGCAACTCATTAGCAACTTCTGAAGGTCTTAAAAGATAAGACTCCCCCTTTCCTCTGGCAAGAAGGGGGGAAGTCTACAGGTTCCGCCTCCTGACATGCTGTCCATGGGGGCTACCTCACAATCCTCTCTGAATTTATCTCTGTCTTTTGTCCTGATGTTCTCCCAACTAAAAACTGAACTATGGTTCCCTTGGCCACCAGGCCCTCAGCTTTAGTGAAGTTCTTACTTCTTCAGTCACTTCCTTGTGGTAACCTTTCTTTATCAAAGGACCCATTGAGCTCGCACATAGTGTCACTTGATTTCCTTTCCCCAACAACACTCATGCCTGAACTCTACCAGCTGAGCTATCTTTTCATCCCCTCATAGTTGAGTTAATTGAAGATACTGAGGTTTGCAAGGCTTAATCTGGCCAATAATGCACACATACTGTTTAGTAGGAGCGCTAGATTCCACCAGGCATAATTCCACTTCTCAAAATCTCAATTCTGTACTTACCACACTACACACAGTCTTATAAATCAAATTACTTTCAACCTAAAAGGATAGTTGGAAAATCTGTTATGGATCTCCAGCTAGAAGTCTGAGCCAAAGAAAGCCTTCAGACATGATGTGGGCATCTCTGGGCAGGAACATACATCACATGGCGTGAATTAGGGCAGAGACAATTGCAATGGAAATTGCTGTCCTGAAGAATTTCACCCAAAAGTCATGTGAGCATTCTTTGACTCCTCTTGTATCCTCCAATGCAGCTCAGTTGTCCCCTGATCCCATTTCACTTCCTTTTCTGTAACAGCAGTTGGCATTTTTGTAGCTTTCTTTTTGTTCTTCTTTGGCCTCTGGAATGTCCCTGTAAGTCCCAGAAACATCTAAACATTTAAACATTTATTCTTTCAGCTCCATATTCCAACTCTGCCTCTGTCTTTTCTTCCACTGGCCTGCCGCCATTTCCCTGGCACTCATTACCTGACATAAACCATCCATCCTTTAGAGCCCAGGTGCAAGATTGCTCCATCTAATCAAAGACCTAAGGTTGATGTTGCCAACTGATGTGCAGGGAGAGACCAGGAAGTAATCTCCAGATGGTATCACCAGGTAGGAGGCAGTATGCATCTCTCCTGGGGTCAAATGCTATAGAAGTTTACATGTTGCAGTAGTAACTTTAATCCAAAGACACAAAAGGAACTATTTTCTTCAGTAGGAAAATTTCCCTGACCCCCAGCCTCTCAGTAAAGGCCAGCCCAGTCTGAGTCCACAAGAACTTCAATTTTATCAAAGTCTCCTCTATTGATGCCATTTTATGTGCTATTAAACAGAACAATGTGGCTCACCAGTAAAATCATCTGCAATAACAGCCCATTAAAAGCTTCTCTTCGTATGGAACTTTCTAATTAATGTAAATGGGGTGCAAAGCTTGGAAAGCCAAGCTGATTCTAATGTTCAGAAAGTAGGTAAAATAGGAAAGGGTCTTATTTTTCATTAGCAATGTATTAGGGAATCTAATGAAATCTTTATGGCTTGGATATATTATCCCCCAAAAGTCACAATTGCTTTGTTCCCTGCCTCATTTCTCTGCCACCTTTCTCTACAAATATTGCTCTACTACACATTAGGATTGAGAAAATAGAATTTTCTTCCATATGGAGGAGGAGCAGGGATTATGCATCTGAATAGTCTCAGATTCTCAGTGTTGAAAAGTAGAAGGAACTAGAGGAAGATGAGTCTTGGTTCCCTGACACCTAACTTGGAAATGAAGCCACAAAAAGAGTAGGACTAATCCCGTCAATCATTTCGTTTTCCTTCTTTCTCTCTCTTTAATCCCCATTCTCTCCCTTCACCCTTCCCTTCTTTCTTTATTACTCTTTCTCTGATTTTGTCCTTTCCTCTTGTTTCCCATGAAATATGCGAAAGATTATACCAGTTTGCTTTAAGCAGGGCGTTGATGCTATAATGACAAATTCCCAATCTTACACATTTTAGTGTCTATAGGGTATTTTTGGCCTATGACATGCATTAAAGTATTAGCAGTTTGGCTCTTTCATGTATACTTTTGTCTATCATGGACCAACAGGGAGCAGAGTCACTCAGAGATGCAAACTAGTGAACATTGTCAGAGGGAAAAGAGAATATGATGCATTGGGCTAGGCCTCTGGTCCTTTAAGAATCTGCACAGGTATAACAGGTCACTTCTCACATTTCATTGCCCAAAGCAAATCATCTGGTCATGTGTAACTTCAAAGAGGTTATGCTAGTTCACTCTACAATAAATCTAAAAGGTCTTCCTGTGATGCAAGTAATTAATAGCCTATGATATCAAAATGAATTGAATGCTCAACCTGCTGTTAAGGAGCTGAGTTGAGTGAGAGAACTAGAAAGAACTCCAGGTATAGCTAAGCAAGTAGTGGAAGGGGCTGTATCAAGAAACCTAGGAACAAGTAGATTCAATCTCCTTCCCCTTTTGCTAGCCTTCTCCTGGAGGTTCATAGGGGTCTAGTATCCAAGAAGAAATCCACATTTTGTCCCCAGATACCTGTCTGTAGTACAAGTCTAGAGACTTCTGAAAATCCAATCCAGATAATCTTGCTTTCTGAAGAGTGAAAGCTATGGTGATTTGGAAAGAAAAGCAGCATGGAGGATGTAAGTTCATCCAGGTCTTGGCTAATATGCCAGATGGTACTTGAATCTCAGTACTGAGAAATTACCCATGTCTCGATAGGGTTTCATATCCCATGGAAGCAGTGACAGAATGACTTAGTACAGGGATACCAACTCCATAGGGAATTGGAGAATGAAACGGGAAACTGAGGATGGGTCCCAGCAGAGGGCAACATCAAAGTCCAAAGTTGTTCTTATCAACCTGCTGTGGCAGCCCAATCTACTAAATCTATGATATCAAAATATCTACTAAAGTTGGGTTCAAGGTCACACACTCATTCTTTGGGCCTTGAAAGAGTTGGTGCTGGAACCCAGGGACATAGTCAATTGAATGTTAAGGATGGAGAAGAATCTTTGGCTTCTGTGGTAGATTGCTTTGGGTATCCAGACATCCTACACTTTATATCCCTCTGTAACAGGGCTCTTTAAAGTCCAGAGAGAATGTTCTGGCTGGCTTTACAATCACATTCCAATCAGCTTTACAGAATTGTGAAATTGATTATCCTGTGGGTTTCATAGGGACTTTGAACAAGGCACAGGGTACCTTAATTCTTTCTTGAGTTCCACACACTGATTCAAGGAGACTTTAGCTTTTCCATCCATTCCCAAGAGGAAAGGAGCTCAAATTACCTTGAAATTACAAGTTAGGGGCATCAAGCCTTGGCTAGTCTGTTTCGTTTCCCAGTCACATAGCCAGGGCCAAGACCGACGACGAGGTAATGGATGCATTAGCTCCTTCTTAAGAGATGGAGCGAGAGACAGAGCCCCAGCTGCCTTATGAGAGAGTTCAGGCAGCACTAGCAAGAAGGGCTTCTCTGGAGATCATGACTGGGAATACCTTAAATCTGGGTTAGTGGTTCTGATGGAAAATACATTACAGATAAGGGAAGAGCATATGCCAAGGCACAGAGGGCTGAACAGGGAAGGATGGCTGGACAAAAGTCCTAGGAGGCCAAACATGCTAATGCCATTAGCATTTAAAATCACAGACATAAATGTGTATCATAGAAATAAAAGGTAGGACTCCAAATATAACTGTGGAATTGTGGAGACAGAGTAGGTATAACAAGCAAGAACCACTTACCCCAGACACTTTCTAGACTAAGTTGATTCAATGTCATGTCTGTCAATTCATGTGTGGAATTCAGAATGAATTTATTCTTTCTATATATGACCTACCTCATTATTTAGTGATAATGGAACGCTTATAATCTACTTATACATATAAATATATAACATATTCATACATATATGCATTGGTATGTGTTAGCTGATTAGCATATGTCAAAATTATTTTAAGAGTGTTCATGAATTATCTTGATTTTTTCTTAATCTTATATGATAGATGTTATCAGTACCTGCATCCTTGAAGGCAAGGAAGCTAAGCCTCCAAAACTTGAATCATTTGTAAAAAAAATATCAAACTACTGGTAAATGATGGGTTGAGATTCAAATATAGCTTTGTAAACCCAGAGCCTACTCTTTTAGGCTTTAGCCAGTAGCAGTAGGATGTTTATCAGTACAAATGCTCAGTCCTTAACCAGTACAGTGCACAGTTTCCAATCGTCTTAAGGAGTTACATCTGCCCACTTGTTGTTCATTCATCAAAATGAACTACAGATAGCCCCTAGGTTTTGTGCCAAATTCTGGGAAGAGAGGATCAATTAAGATAGTAAGTCACCAAGATCCTTGGAGGCAAGGGATTGACAGCCACAGTAGTATTCCTATGCTTAAGGGGAACAAAAGAAAGCGTTCAGGGAAATGCCACTGGGTCCTTGTACATCATCAGAGAGGAGGACACAGTGAAGAGTCAGGCATACACAATAAAGGACTCTCTGGGAATTAGGGGGGAGGCACTGGGGGATGGGGAGGGAGGGAAGGGGAAGCAGGGGGTTTAGGGGGAGGAGGAGAGAGGGAGGGAACTGGTCTACCTATTAAATTTGTATGAGCAGAAATTTTAAAAAAAAGATAGTAAGTCAAATCTTCACAAAATACTATGGAGACAGAAAATAAGTGAATAACACAAAAGAAAATGTCCAAGAAACAATTATATTAAGTGAAGTATCCCAGACCCAGAAAATTAAGCACCGTATGTACTCCCTAATAGGTGGCTCCTAGTACCAAACCCACCCAGCCCACCTAAAGACAGTAATTGCAAGGATTATGAACAGGAGGGATGGGGTAGGAGGGCCACATCAGAAACAAGGAGAGAAAGGACCATGTTACAGCAGGGAAAATAGGCCTCCATCAAGGACTCAAATAAGTAATGAGACATCTGATTAAGTTCACAGACTTTTGTTCCTGATCATTTACTACTGAGGGGGTATGGTCTCACCAGAAGAGGAGGGCATATAGTCTGGCAGATAAAAAGTAACCGTTGTGCAAATTGGTGATAGATCCCTCCCTCACTGTGGTTTCCCACTTTTATTACATCTACCTTTGAATGTGCTTTTATCACAAGACTCTAGTTTAACAGCTTTTTGTCTCTGGCCAGGGGATAACATACAATGCCCACCAGGATGGAGTGAAGGGCATTGCAGGAGCAGCAAGACTGCAAAAGAAAATCAACAAACCACAGTCCAGAACTTCAGAGACTCTATATCAACCACCTAGAACTACGCCAGCTTAATCTCTCCCCATCCTGAAGCTCAGGGAAATTTGCAGAAGAGGGGGCTATGAGTGTAAGAGCAAAAGGATGGGAGGAGCAATGATATGTAATTTATTCCATACAAGTTAGGGCTGAAGCAATCATAATTGGACTTTACATGCCCTGCGCATTGTCCAACACACTATTGACCCCACAAAGTCTAGCATCTGCTAAAGGCACCACGATCCTTGGAGGCAAGGGATTGGCAGCCACAGCAGTGTTCCTATACCTAAGGGGAACACGGGAAAGGGTTCAGGGAAAGGCCACTGGGTCCTTGTACGTCATCGGAGAGGAGGGCCCAGAGGAAAATCAGGCATGCACAAGAAAGGACTCTCTGGGAATTGGGGCGGGAGGCACTGGGGGATGGGAAGGGAGGAGTGTGGGGAGGAGGAGCAGGGGATACGGGGGGAGGAAGAGGGAGGGAGGGAACTGGTGTACCTGTTAAGTTTGTATGAGCTGAAATAATAATAAAAATGTATTAATAAAAAAAGAAAATGGAACAATTTAAAGTTATTAATAAAAAAAGAAAGAAAAAAAAAAGAAAATGTCCAGTTACAAAACAAGATTAAAACAGAATAAGGAGAAAAACTACTCAAATATTAAAGATTCTCAAATATGAGGTCACATGACCTAGAGGCTGACTTCTATAGACAAAGTCAAAGAAGAAAGAGATCTTCTTAGAGTCATATGGGAAAATCAACATAAGTGGAGACAAGAATCCCAGGATACCCCAGTCATGACAGGCCTGCTGTGTCCAGGAGCTCATTGCAATGAAATTTACAACCACCAGATCTATACAATAACTGACATATCAACATTCCACATGAACCAGAGAGGATATCGCAGGAGAGACCAACGTATTGGGCTCCCAGCAAGGATACCTCAAGAAAACATCTACACTCAATGAGACTCTTAAGGACAGGTGCTGGACAAGTGAAGGGGAACTTCCTCATGTGTGGGTTTATCCACTAAAGGCCACTTATACTACCATACAGCCTGGTGCTTTATGGATACAGGTACCCTGAAGGGAGTCCTGTGATCCACACATGCAGAGAGACATGAGGATGGGAGGGACAAGGATAGATGTGTGAAGGGAGGGGATGGTGGGGGCTGAGAGTAAGGGAAGGAAAGAAGAAAGGGCATGGATATAGACTCATTTTCTTTGTATATAAAAATTTCTTAATAAAAATATAAAGGGAAAATGATCCAAGGATCCTAACAATTTCCATAATCATCTGTGCTTACTCTGCATATTCCACTGTCTAGACACCAGTAGTGCCATTGGCCAACCTGGATGAGATAGCCACAGACTCACTTTTCATGACACTGATCTTTCTTAGTACCCCATACTGCTTGCTACCTGAAACTGTAATGCACGCTTATTTTCATCAATTGGCACTTGTGCTAAATGATGTCTGCTCCCACGAGTGTGCAAAGAGGACACTTGAGTGTGCCTATGGAGGTTCAAAGGTGGCATCAAGAATCATCTTGGCTTGCTCTGCCTCTTTATTGTTTTGCTCTGAGGTTTCCCAAGCTCTATCTTCCAGGGCTGGAATTGCAGACCATCGCCATATCTGCCCAGTATATTTGGATCTCGATATACAAACTCAGGTCCTTTTGTTTGTGAGATGAAGTTGTTAACTCCAGTGTCATCTCCCCGGCCCAAATGTCCACCATCTTTATCTCTACTAGGTCTAGATCCTAACAGGGAGATCTAACAAGAGTGTGCCCTTGTTTACCTGGCTCCGACACCCCTGCTGTGAGCGAACACTGGGAGAAGAGAGAGTGACTCACATCATCTCCAACTTCCAAGCAGGAAAATCTAAGCCATTATATAAAATGAGATAATTCTCCTGACACGATAAGTACAGAGTGAATTATCCCATTTAAAAACAGAAGAAGAGAGAAAGGGGAAACCTCGGAGAAGCCAGAGGCCATCAGCTAATTCTTCAGAGATTTCCCCTAAAGAGTCAAGATTTTTATTTTCCTCTTGTGTTCCCAGCCCAGGGGCAGCCTTGTGTGGCTGAGATTGCAACTTCCCATGTGCCCCACTGGGATCACACAGCCCTGAGACTCTACTACATAGGCAGTGATAAAGGATTGCATCAAATATTCCTGCTATCAAGGGCCAGAAGGGATACTGTAGGCCTGGTAGAAGGGAATCTGTTTTCAAAGTCTGTTTTGGATCATTATTTATCAAAGCCTCTCCCATGAGTCTTTTTTTCCCTGATGTCCTTAACACACACAACTGGATAATTTGTAATCCCCTTATGACTGATTTTACCCATAGTATTATGATTGTGAATATAGCCCTACTCCTTTTATTTCATACTGGCTTCTTCTTTCTTTTCCTCCACCTCTTCCTCTTCCTATGTCTTGCCCTAAGCCATGTCTTCCACAGGCATCGCTTAACCAGTAAGTGGTAGCACAGACTTCCAGGTTCAGGTCACTCATTTCAAACCCAGAGGTACTTCCAAGTGATAAAAGGACTGAGAGTCTATGGACATCAAGATCTGGCTATGCCAGGTATGTTCCATAGATGATGTATACCAGAATCATCTGGGGTGTGGGTGGAGAATTCATACTGAGAAACAGCTTCACAGCTAAGGTGAGAATATGGGCTGCTCATAGTAGTAGAAGTGTTTCCAAAAGATGTGAAGACTCTGACCACCTGAGTACAATTTCTATCTAGAACATTCTAATCATGAAATACAGAAGTTGTTTATCCATCTATTACAGACCTAGGTCTTTTTAAAAAAAAATCATCTGGAGATGTTTGAGGAATGCACTATGTGGGTCAGTTTCAGACCCAGACCTAATAAATTAGAGTCAGATTTTGTTGCATAAGGAAACTTGTAAAGCAAGACTTTAGAAAGTGCTTACATATCTGTGATGTATAATCAATATGTAGAAGGTTGCATAAAATGGACAGCAGAGGATACTATTTCCAGTTAGGTCAGAGTCAGTAACCCAAAACCATGAGAGGGGACAAAAAACTACTTTTTTTTTCTATGTGAGAGCAAGATAATTGTATTATAGAGGCATCCAGCCAGATGTCAGAGATGAATCATGATGCATTCATAAACTTTGATCATAAACTAAATAATTATTTACCAGTGTTTTTACTAATTTGTTTGAAGAGACCCATGCAGATATTCTGGAAAGTTTAATGTTCCTACAACAAGTCATTCATACTTAAGTGCAGAGAAGGATACTTAATCTCCCCACCCTATCCTACACACAATATGCTGGTCCACTGTCACTTGTCCAACCCCCACTGACACGTGTATTAATGCATAGTTGCATGTGTCTCTCCAGAGTAAGTATGTACCGAAGGCCAGGGGCCAACTGGACTGTCCTCCTTGACTTTCTGCTCCTGTCTACTGGCTCCACCCAGTACCTGACCAGTGTGTCCAGTATAAACTGCTCCAGCCCAGGGGACATGCATTGCTCTGGTGGTCGTGGGCACATGGGTAAAATGGCATCGGTCCAGATTATCAGAGGAAGGCAGTAATTGCAAAGCAGCCTGGCAGACAAGCAGCCGACAGCCTCCCTCCCTCTCCTGCTACATATCTTCTCTTTACATGGAACCAGACTATCGCCAACTTGTTCTTTCTTGAAAGCGGGAAACGTGATAACGTCAGTCTCTGGTTTAATTCCAGGGTTGGATTCCCACGGCCTCTGTCACGAAAGTGTGAACCTCTTATCAGGCCTTTCAAGGCCTCCTGTTATCTGACCCCCAACTTACCACTGGCTTATCCCGCCAGTCTCCACCGCGCAAAATTTGCTCTGCATTTGGCACTCCCAGGCTCTGTGTCCCAGAAATCTTTCCTTGCTGTATTCTTTCCATCTCGAATGCTCCGCTCCTGCTCCGAGCCTCCTTATTCCTATTTCAAATGCTGAATGTTAATGTCCGCCCCACAGCCAAATCTGGCCGCTTCACACTTCACAGGATGTCCCTCTACAAAGGGCTAAGAAAAGGGCACAGGATCTCAGGGGCAGCAACCATGGTTAGGGTACAAACTTCAGAGAGGTCACCGTGTCTGTGGCCAGAGCGGGTCTGTTCCAGACAGTCAACTGGGCTGTCTGGTGGTCAGGGCCAGAGTCGAAGAGAAATCTACATAATGGAGCCATTGATCACTGTCATAGGTGCAGCCAGCTGTGGCCTGCCGAGAATATATTTTTCCAGAGATGTTCTCTTGGGGAGACCATTCCTTAATAGGAGGCTCTTAAGAGCGAGGCGAGGGTCAGTCAGCATGAGGAGTTTCTGTCCTGATGCCATTCCACAGACAGTTTTGCACAGATTCAACTTTTAAAGGTCTCTCCTTCCACTCCTAGGCCTTGGGCTTATCCCCTTCTCTGCTGCAGAGTAGTAATCTGCCTGGATTGCATCTAGAAAACCTTGTTCTTTTCAACTCTGTTCATCAAGGTTTTCTCTTGTAATTGTGGGGGAGGGGTGCAATTTTCTTCACCAATCTCGACAGCTTGCTGTTGGCAAAATTCAGCCTTTGGACTAAGCTACTTTAATTTGTATGGCCTCAAAGAATTTTGCTATCTTTGGTTGGCAAAGTGTGTGCTGCATAAGCTTGTAGACTGGCGTTAGGATCTCTAGCACTCTCAGGAAATGCTGGCTGTGGTGATATATGTCTGCTAAGCAGTTCTCAGAGATAGGCAGGATCTAGAGATGGGCAAATCCCTGCACCTCACTTCTCAGCTGCTCTAGCTGAATTGATGGGCTCTAAGTTGAGTGAGGTAACCTTATTCAAAAAGTGAGGTAGTGAGTTATTGAAGAAAATAACCCAAAGTGATCTCTGCCCTTTGTACACACACACACACACACACACACACACACACACACACACACACATATACATATGTGCATATGCACCTACATGCACATGTACCTACACAAACATGAATGTATACTGTATACACACATACACACACAGAAAATTTGCTATGTGTATATTGTTAAATTTAGGCTGTTTGTTTATCTCATTGATTGGTTGGTGGGTTCATTCTGAATATCTGTCCAAAGCAATTTTGTACAAAAATGGTCTGAGCAGTCACACTCTTCTTAGATTCTGACTCTCATAGGACTATCCTGACTCATTCCCCGCTAAAAATGGTACTGAGGAATAGGGAGAGGGATCAGTGGATGAAGCACTTCCCCTCATGCATGAGGACCAGAGTTTGGATCCCCCTGTAAAAGCCATACAGGTGTGGTGACCCCCTGTGATCCCGGCATTCAGAAAGCAAAGAAAGAGATTCCCCAGGGCAAGCTAGGAAGCTGATCTGGCCAAATAATGCACTCTGGGTTCAAATCTGAGATTCTGCTGTAATAAAAACACAAAGAGTGATTGAAGAAGACACCCACTATCAACTCTAAGGCTCTTCAAGAACACACACATTCATGAGCATACATCTGCACATACATATGAACATGCATTGCATACACACTCTTCTACCGCCACTACCACACATATATACATACACAAAAAATGAAGCTGTTGTGCACATGGATATTCCTTCTGCACATATCATTCACTTTCTTTTGTATTTTAGAATCAGTGGATCTGTTTACCTACTTGGTCATTAGTGCACTTGTCTACTAAAGCAAAATACCACAGGACAAGGAATTTATAAAGAACAGAAGTGTATTTTTTCATATTTTTTCAGGTGGGCAGTCCAGGGTCATGGATTCTGATGGAGACCCAGCCTCTTCTTTTAAGACGAACATTTTGTTATTGCATGGAGAAAGGCAGAAGGGCATCAAAATCTGAGGTAGTTTCTCCAGTCCTTTATATAAGGTGGTAACTCATTCATGAGGATGGAGCCCTGAAGACTTACGCACATCCCCAAGACCCCACCAATTTATCCTACTGTCATAAGATTAAACTTCAGCATAAATGTTGGAGGGACACATTCAAGCCTATAACAAGCTGTAGCCTCCAGCACAGTAGGGGCATCAGGAACATGGCAAGTACTTAGTGAAAGCACATTGACTATAACATGAATCTCCCTCATGCAAAGTCCTTCCCCTCTTCTTGCAATATAGATATTTTTCTTTTTTTCAGAAATTTATATTTAGTTTTTTCGCAAATCCATTTGAAATTCATTTTAAATGAACATTGAGCTACGGCTAAGATTAATTACGCTGGCGGAATCTTAATTGTAGGGACCTTTGGCTTTCTCAGATGGAGTCTTCTTTGTAGTAGTAATTAATATGTTATCTTATTCTTTTGAAAATGGATATGATGGCCTTTACTTTTGTTTTGCTTGGTTTTGTTAATTTTGTTTTGTTACGATTTTGCATCTCCATCAATCTCTGGTGTTATTAAGTTCATGCAAGAGGCTTTCAGCAATGAAATCAGTACTCCTTAAAAAGATTTGCCATTAACAGTGTGCAAAATTGTGCGTTTTGGTTTGTGAGATGGCTCAGTAGGAAAAAGGTGTTGCCACATCTGACAAATAACTTGAGTTAGATCCCTAGAACCCACATGGTAGAAGGGAAGAACCAACTCCTCTATTCTTTGACCTCCATGCATATATAACAGGCATGGAGGAAAACACACACACACACACACACACACACACACACACACACACACACCATAAATAAATAAGTAAATAAATATAAGAAAAATCCCCACCCATTTAGCAAAGCTGTCTTATCATTTTAGCTTCTCTTTACTATAGGACAAGTAAACCCAGATATCTAACTTAAACTTAGACAGATTTGATTTCCAGGGAGGCTGAACTTCAAGCCTGCCCTCACTGGTGATAGGCATCCTTGTGAACTCCAAGCACATCCCTCATTCCTTGTTAATATCCTCATCCTTTTGATTGATTTGTGAGAACTTTATCTGTAGTAAGAACGCTGATTTTTCTCTGTCACATATATTTATAGATTTTTTCCATTCTGTTGTTTCCCTTTCAATATGATTTGATTATAAGTTTTAACATTATTAAAACATGATTCAAACTCAATTGTTCTGTGCTCCAAGGCACATTTTCTTCATTGACTTGCATGTTTAAGAGTGCACACCAGAAATCAAAAAGACTAGTCTCCTTCATCTTCTTCTAATTACTTTATGCTTTAATTTATTTTACATCTGACTATTCGATTGGATAAATGTTTTCTTGGTCCACAGACCAACCTGACCTTGAACCTTAGAATGTTTCAGGCCCTGCTGCTCTAAAGTCATGAGGGAAAAATGGTACTGAGCTACTGGACTAGGACTGATGGACTAGGACTGTGTCAGTGATGTTATTCTTCACTCGGGGAAGCTGCAGGAATTCCCTGGTGCTGAAAAGTGACAAAGGCCCTTCTCCCAGGTCTCTGGGTTCTTACTTGGCTCTAAAGGATAAGGGTAAGTCTAGAGAGGTCCCAGAGTGCATAATCGAAAGTAATGCTTTTTTAGGAAACTTTTCCGTTCTCTTCTGCTGCATTCCTTCCTTTCTTTCTTCCCCTCCCCAGACTCCCAAGCAAGACCATTGGTCACTCCTGATCACTGTCTATCCATGAAACAGAATGTTCCTAGGGTCTTGCAGTAAGGAGACATTTTTGGCAGCAATTGTCATGCCTGGCTGAAAACCTAACCTGTGACCCTTTCATCTCTAAGTGCAAGAATGGTGAGGTGGGTTAGTGTTGTGATGCTTGGAGTCAGATAAGTTCATTCTCTCTCTCTCTCTCTCTCTCTCTCTCTCTCTCTCTCTCTCTCTCTGTGTGTGTGTGTGTGTGTGTGTGTATGTGTGTGTGTGTGTGTGTGTGTGTGTGTGTGTTTCCCACTAGTACATTAGCCCACAAAGCTTTGGAGTCTCTCTCTGAACATGATTTAACCCTGTTCTGCTTACCACATCGGATTGTGTTCAGAGTCCAGTCAGGTCTACACTTTGCAAATGCCAAAACTACATACACATGCCTCCAATGTCGATTATTGCTACTGCAAGCAAAGAGTGGTGTAATAGTTTCATTTAAAGTCTGAGATTGTTGCTGCTGCTGGCCAGGGTTAGCATCAAAGCTGTCAGAAGCATCCACCCTGCTGACAGTTCATTTGGGCACATCACAGTTAAACTGGAGTGAATTCTGTCCCCTCTGAATCCCCATCAATGGTAGGATCCTGTCAATTTACAAATAAAAAAAATCTAAATATTTAGAAGCCCTAAGCTCCTGTGTGAAAACAAGGATTAAAATGAATATTTATGAACAGATAGTTCTGTAACTGTCTTAAGAATCATCCTTTGGTGACACCTACAAGCCTGTCACTGTTTGGATTGAAAATGAGCCCAGTTTGCAATGTACTACGTTCTATGTGTCCTTGATTAAGTTGCTTGCCCTCTCTGACTCTGTCTCCTTAGCAGCAATATTGGAAGAATAGTACTAATGACATACTGTTTGTTATGCAAGCCAACTGTGTACAATAACACAGTATGTATTGGAAAGCATAGGATAGTGCCATACAGTAGCTTTCCAAAGACATGTATCTTCCATATTCCTTGACTTGAATGAGATATGTTACTTTTTTCTATTGTAAATGAAAAAAAAACTCTCTTTTTTTCCATTATAGATGGAAAATAACAACTCTCTTCTTAAAGGGGTTAAGGGATGGTTTATTCTGGAACCAAATATAAGTGGCATGGCCCAGGAACACAGATCCAGGTAATCCCAAATTCACTGTGCTCCTCTCTGATAATAGTTTCTGGAGGTTTCATAAATGCAGAGCAAGGAAAATCATAAATCAAGACACCTTTCAAAACATTGGTGGAAACTTCAGGTAGACAGGTTACAGAAAAATGGGGGAAATCCCTAGAGTAAGTCTGAGATACTATCTGATAATATTCTTAGCATTTTGGTTGTACACTTCAAAGAATTGACCTAATAAACACAAGAATTTTAGGTCACATACAGAAGTGGATAATAAATGACTACTAAGGGGACTAAAGATAATCAGGCTGTTGACTTGTAGCATTCTAGACCTTTTTAGAATCATTGAGGTTCTAATCAGTAGATCAGCCTTGGAGGCATTGCTTCTTTCCAGGAATTCCCATCATACTATCCAGAGTGAGGCTGAATCTTATAATTTATTTGGAAACCATCTTTATCCATTTGTGTTGTTATAACAGCATAGCATAAATTGTCCAGCTTATAAACAGTAGAAATGGAGACCTACACATCCAAGGTCAAGGTACTGTTGAATTTAGCTTCTGATGAGTCTAGCTTTCTCTTATGTGTTGTCTTCTGGTTGTGTCCACACATCATGGAAAGGATCTCTCTGGGTCTTCTTTTATAAAGACACTGATCTTTTACATCTTATATAATCTTATAATGAACCCCACCCTCATGATTCAGTCATCTCCCAAGGCCATACTTCCTGATACCAAACTTTTGGGGTTTAGATTTCTATACAAGAAGTTTATGGAACATAAACTTTGATACCCTTGTGAATATCCTTTACATTAAATCATGGACTTAGGCAAATCAATCAAAACTTATGTATATGACTTAGTTATCCTACAGTTGTGAATGCCTATTTACTACTCAACTCTCTTGATGACCTGTCTTTAATTGTGAAGCTACAATTGAAAGTAGCCAATATATGAAGGGCCTTCTCATCTTTGAAGTTTGGAGCCTGTATTCCTTCAGCTCATCTTGGATTCTGAAGGAAGCTTCACAGAACCAGGTTCTTCTGCTATTACCTTAAGCCTACTGCACAGAAATACCCAGGAGTCAAGGAGGCTTATTAAAAGTCACAGTGCCCTAGCTACATTCTCTACTAGCTTCTAAAGAATCCCAACCCAGACCATCTCCCAGTTAGTCCCTGCAAGATGACCCCAGCCTTGTGCCTTAGTTTCCCTAGCAGTCAAAGGAAAGGCACATGAATGACATCAGCCAGGCCAGACTGTGGGATCTGCATGTCACTATAGAGATGTATATATAGTGGGAAACCATTGGAAGATCTTAATGTTTTAATAATAAGAAAGGTAAATTACATTTATGAAATATACAATATGTGGAGACACTGTTTTAAGGTGTCTTTACAAATCCCATCTCAGCCATTCCTCATTTAGAGGTTAGGATAGAGAATCCAATTTAACCAATTATGGTACCAAGACATTAGGTATCTTCTCTGAAGTCTTATCCTGCTAAAAATGGCAATACTCTCATTCTTAACCATTAAAGGAGGCTGTGTCCTGCATTTGAGAAGGGGCAGGTCATATTCCTGTTCAGCATAGAGAAAGTCAGTCCATCTCTTGATGGACTGGTATACCTGAGTATTCCAGAGGCTCAAGGGGAAGACTTGGCATATGGTGCAGGTATGAGCCATGTAACTAACCCTTGTCTCTAGCTGGTGCCTGAGGGTCTGACAAGGCAGAGGAGGCTTTATCACCCCCACACAGCTGCTTCCTGGGTTGTTTCCCCAGGGAGCTACACAGCAGTGACAGGAAGGCATCAGCATTCAGTTCCACTTCCTAGACACGCTGTGCTGCCTGAGGGAGCACCAGGTGCCCTCATGAATTAATGTGGTTCGGAGCCTGCACTTTAGAGGAATCCATGGCTCTGAGCAGGTGGGGTAGATGACTTGGAATGGGGAGGAATGAACCATGAATAGGTGCAGAGAGGGGAGGAGCACTGAGCTTCAAGGCAGCCACTTAGTAATAGGAAATCCTACCTTTTGTCCCTGCTGGGGGAGGGGGAAGAGAAACATTGAGGATCCAAATGAGACAATTACTGAGATGTGCTTCCATGGAGAAAGCACATTTTCAAAGAGCTGTAAGTCCCTAAAATAACTCAAATTGACTTTCTGGAAAATTTCAAGCAGTGGATGAAAACGATTGGACATCATAGATATGTGATGGGATAATCCAATGTCCAGCTCTATATCTTGCTTTAATTGTCTCTGCTTCCTGTTTCCTTTGATCTATCTTTTCCTTCTTCTTTGGTACACTGGCTTTGCACTCACCTGCTTCTAAGGGTATGTGTCTTCATCCTTCACTGGAGTAGAGTTCTGACCTTCATCCCTGCTGGATCTTTTAGTTCTAGTAGCTGTTTTGGATCCTCCTAACACTTGAACATAAACACGCATGTGGGTCCACGGAGTGGACTTTTGACTTCATTTATTAAAACAACAAAGGTGATCAGGGTGTGGGGGAGGTTGGTATTAATGTATAAGATCATGATGAAGAGAGCTTAAAATTCTCAGAGGGCATCCTAATGTAAAGACAGCTGATATATTCTTCCTCTTAGAGTTTCATTTGTTGGTTTCTGATTTTTTTTTTGTCCTTTTTTAGAGGCAAAATCTGAGTTCTCATGGTGTTTAGTTTCTGGATGAAAGAGCCAAACTTAGGAAGTAACTAATGAGGGATCTTCCTCCCCTACTGAAACATCCTTAGATTAGGTAGCCCAGGGTAGTGTGGTGGGTCATTGATGTTAGTTAACTGTCTGGAGCTAACAGTGGACTCAGAAATCAGTGGTAAGACAGGAAGCCACTGGGAGCAGGTCTCCATGGGAGTGTTTCTACATTTATATTCAGAGCACTTCAAAGAATATTCCAACTGTTATTACTTTTGCATATGTCTTTCATGCAAATTTTGATATTTTTTCAATGAAGGAGCTTTCATATGAATCAATGGGATGATTCTTTCTGCCTCCCACATGAAACACCCAGTGTCTTTGAGTCACACACCTTGCTGAGGAGTCTTGGGATTGCCTTCCTCACATCTAGGCAATGTGTGAGCTTGGAATCTTGCTGGAAGGCTGGGGTTCCAGATGTAGACCGCATAAAAAGCCCCTGTTACTTATTGCTACCCTGCAGTTCTCCCTGTCTCTGATGCTCAACTGGGCTCTGTTGCTAATCCCCATTTCTAGAAGAGCAAAGAGTTTCATGGATTCCTGGAAGACTAAACCTCCAGAACACAGATAACATCTCTGAGAACTCTCTCTGTAGAGAGCTCTGCTTATAAGGACTTTTGACATCTTCACACTTTACTCAGTCCTGAGGCACATCTAGGAATAGCCAGATACCTTCTTAGACACCATGAATTTGTGTGCTTATATTTCCTGCTTAGAATATTATCCATGCCTCTTGTTCTCCATCTATCCATCTGCCAAGGATCCCTGAAGGAAGCTAGGGAATAGCCCAGGCATCTGGAATAGGAGGCAGCATCCAGAGCTTGGGCTATGCAGCATCCCCTGGTACCAAAGGATATAGAGAAGGGACCCATGTTTTCCCTGGTATCCAGGGTAAGAGTTGGTGGAGTTCCAGGAAAGCAGGGGCTTCTGCTTCTGCATCTTCCCTAAGGATCATCAATTCCTTTCAGAACAAAGAGTGTGGTTCTTCCATCTAATCTCAGGATGAGGTCTGTCTAGTGGGTGATATTCATGACTTTCAGTGGCTATGTGACTAAGCTCTGTGTGTGTGTGTGTGTGTGTGTGTGTGTGTGTGTGTGTGTGTGTGTTTGATATTCATGACCTGCAATTGCTAGATGACTGAAGTGTGCATGTGTGCATATGCATGTATATGTGTTATGGATATATGTGTATATATGTGTGCAGGTACACACACCTATATGTGCACATGAAGAGACCATAGGTAAGTGCTCTGTATCTTCTTCTATTGCTCTCCACCTCACTTTTGACAGAGTCCAGCTTGGTTCTGCTGACGAGCCAATGAGCACCAGGGATCTACATGCTCAGCCTTACATGGGTTCTGGTAATCCGAACTCAGGTCCTCATGCTTGCACAGCAAGCACTGTATCCACAATGCCATTGTCCAAATCCTAAGTGTCTGAATCTTATAAGGACTCGCAGAAGTTTATATGACCTCATTCCTCTGAATTCCCCAAACTTCCTACTTCTCTTCTGCATAGCTCTTCCTTTAGATATCCACTGAGCTAACTCCATCACCTCTGTGATATCTTAGACCTGACTTCTCATGAGACCTGCTCAATAGCACAGCTTACGTCATTTCCCCAGCACCTCTGCTCTGCTACTGTTTCCCTTGCTTTTGTTCTTCAGAGTTCTTGTCATCTGACAACAGAATAGCAGAATGACATGCTTATTATATTTACTGCCATTTTCTCCTTTCTCCTCATCACCGTGGCCACTAGAAGTTAATATGCAGGAAGCCAAAAATCTATATTAGATTATTCACTGGCATATCCACATGCCTAGAATAACAGATTTTTACATTACTGCTCAGTAGACAGTTGTTGAATTCAATGAAGCTGTGGTTCCCTCCCTTGCATGATGCTCAAAGATCCTTTCTGCAGGTGGAAATTCAGGTCTAACTACATGCCTGAGATCCCACTAAGTCCTGGGTATTTGCATGGGCACATGGGCACATTTCAACTTCATTACACCATTATTTTGTGGTCACTATTCTTTTGTGTTTTGATGATGGAGATGAGTCTTGTTGCAAGTCACTCATGTGTTAAACATCCTACCCTAAAACCAGTCTGTGCACCCAAAATCAAGTCTACCCTGATAAATCTTTCCTAATCTAAAAGTTCTCCCTTTGGTCTCCTTAAGTCATTAGTGATACATTTGAAAATGATTCTTTTCTGTTTGAAAGTTAAAAGTGGGAAGAAATAATATCCATAATGAAATATACAAGTACAAGAAGTCCATTTCGATATAAAGCAAAAAGTAATGATAAAAATAAAACACACACACACAGACACACACACACACATATGCTGCACATAATTCCAAGACCACTTTCCTTCCAGTTTATGCTTTCGTTTCTCCCTACAATGGCTGCCTAATGAGGCATGGCTTTGGAAGGCCAAGCAATCAAACTGCTCAGACCGCAGGTTTGATTCTGCAGTCCCTAGCTTAGGACACCAATTTCTTGCAACAATTTGGGCTGTGCAGTTAGTAGAAGGGTTGAGGATGCTGAGACAGGGAGCCAGCCTTGTCTGACAGCAGCCCACAGGTTGTAAGATCACTGACCAGAGACAGTATTTCAGGGTGAGGAGGAAAGAGCTTCCTGTCTCCAGAGGCATTTGAGCA
Organism: Typhlomys cinereus; assembly: GCA_023101885.1. Classification (NCBI taxonomy): domain Eukaryota; kingdom Metazoa; phylum Chordata; class Mammalia; order Rodentia; family Platacanthomyidae; genus Typhlomys; species Typhlomys cinereus. The sequence continues at coordinate 2,679,551 of JALPQD010000254.1, read as the reverse complement.
ATGACTCCTGGTAGTCCCTCTGGAATCATGTCTCACTCAGATAGTACAGAAGGGAGAACTAGGCAGAAATGCCAGTTGTGATGACAGAACAGCAGTCTTGGGGAGCCGTCAGGTATAGAAGTTGATCTAGCACAGGAGTTAAGAAGAGAAATCAGTGCTGGACTCTCTTTGAACCTGGAATAATCATACTCACATGTCTATCACAGGTGCAATAAATTTCATTAGAAAGGAGAAAAATCACTTAGCTCACAATTAGCACCTTACTGTCTTTGGAAGAAACTGAGGAAAGGGACAAGAAGGAGTGAACAAGGAGCACTTCTTGTAATTTGATTGTAGACCATGGTGGTTTTGAGTCACCATGGCAAAGTGCTGGATGTGCCTGACAGCTTTATGGAAGTGCATATGGGCAGACTCCATAAATAGCTATGTGGATGTGCATAAAAATATGTATATACATACGTATACATGTGTACACCTAAATGTTATATCTATGGGATAGAAATTCACAGGAGAACAATAAAGAAAAAGATGCCTAAATGAAGAGGAAGAATGAGATTGAGAAATCCTGGTCTAGACCTGTGTGATGTAGCCTCTGGTCACATTGGCTTTCGAGCTGTAGAAAGATATCAGCTCTGATCAGCACAAACAGAATGCAAAATATCCCCTTAATAATTTCACGTTGGAAAAATTACCTAGTGGTTTTATCTTGGACTATCTGAAATTTAAGATAAAAATTAATCTCAACTGCTTTTTTTTTTTCTTCTCCATGCGATTCCTAGAAAGCAGAAAGATCACAGATACGTCCCATGCTCTGCTTCTAGGAGACAGTGCTGCTCTTTTTTTTAATTATTATTTTTTTTATTTCCACTCATACAAACTTAACAGGTACACCGGTCCCTTCCCTCCCTTCACGCCCCTACCCCCCAACAGTGCTGCTCTTGACAACCATCTACTAGTCGAAGATGATGGCTCAGGGCTAAAACTTTGGCCTTGCAAACAAAAGAACCTGAGTTCACATCCCCAGATCCCATGTAAAAAAAAAATCCAGATGGATATGGCAGCAGCCTTCAATTCCAGTTCTGGAAGGCAGAAACTGGGAAAACCCAAAGTAAAGCAATAAGGGGATAGAACAATGCAGGATGATTCCTGATGTCACCCTTAGACCTCCACAGGCATACACAGTCAAGTGCATTCTTGTACCCATGCCCACTTGCACACATATACCCACCCACATACATCCCCCCAAACAAGCACGTGCATAGGCACACACACCGAGACACATGTAGGCATTTATGCCAAAAGGAAAAATAAAAAAAGGAAACACAAGGATTTTGTGCAAGACTTCTCTCTCTGTCGGAACACTGCTTCTTTAATCCCCATCTCCAGAGGAACCCACTCAGTGTGAGACCTGAGTCATGCTTCTTCACCTCCATGAACCTCAGCTTCCATCGTCCCTAGCCTCCTCTGAATACTTCGTGATTGGAAAGGGTATCTCCAGGGGTGAGATTTTGCCCTAGAAACAGTTGTTGGCTCAGGTAAATGTGGAGATAGAAGAGTGTGGTTCCCTCACTGGAGAGGCAGCTTGGTACCAAGCATGCGAGAGACCCTGGGTTGAATCTCCACAGGCATGATGGTACATACCTGTAATCCTAGAACACAGACAATAGAGGCAGGAAGACTAGAAGATCACAGTCATCTTTGACTATATGATTAGTTGGAGCCCAGCTTAGAATGAAACCCTGTCTCCCAACGTACACATGTGGAAAAAAAAAAAAAAGAATCTTTGGGGTAGAGTGTAACGTATTCAGTATTATAGCATTAGCCTATAATGTGTAAAGCCCTGAGTCCCATACCCAGCACCACAAAAAAGAATGTGCAGGCCCCCCAAACTCACCTCACCAGTAGTGACATTTCCTTCAACAGCACTGTCACCTGCTCTGTGTCTGCTGCTTCTGGGAAATACCATGGGGACAAGCTTAGAAAGAAACCTTGGAGTATGATATCAGCAGGTTAGAGAGAAAGTCAGTTACATGGTCATTTGAATGAAAGAGGGAGAAAAACAAAAGTTCTCGTTTCTTCTGGGAAGGAGGAGACCTATTCCTTCAGCTAGACTTTTACAAAACTTCCCATGATAAACGAGGACTAATAAAGCTACTCACAAGTGCTGCTCGGCTGGGTGGAATTGATGCTCAGATCTGCCGTAGGCCCACCTTTTTCATCCCTTTCCTAATGTCTAATGTAGTGGGGGAGAAAAAAATCAATTCTATTTTAATTTCATGAGAAAAATGCTGAATGAAAGAAAAATGCACAGAGTGAAACTTCAGGCCTCAGCCCTCCACTGGTTCTCCCAAAACGTGTGATTATGTGATCAATGGGTTTCTCCTGAGGAAGGCCTCTCAAATCTGCCCCCTGCCTTTGCCTCTGACAAAGAGACTGAGGTTCGAAGGTCTGGAGAGGAACTCCTGTGGTGTTTGGAAAATTCACTGAAGCCTCGGGTTCTTTAACTTGGTTCACTGACTGAATTCCTTTCTATCCCCAGCTTCCCTTAATTGTGGACTCTCAGCACCAACTTGTCTACCCAAAGATTCTCCTTAACTCTCTGAACTGATGATACTTTTCAGCTTGTAGATTTGAGGTTCAGCCCATTGGTATATACTTTTAAGTACCCTCTTGTATACTTGCCTGAACATATATATCCACACACATACAAACACACATACACACACACACACACACACACACACACACACACACACGTGCAAAAAAAAAGAAAGAAAAGTTGCAAAAGTATCTTACATACCCACAGCCCAGAGACTGACACCAAGAAATAGTAAATGAATACTCTTAACAATTTAGTGCATACCTACAATGTGATATGTGCTGGGATCAATACACCTTACTTGAGCTTTGTTTGGTTTCCTGTCCATATCTTTTGTCTTATTCATCAGTAGGCCTAAGTCCTGTGTTGCACTTGGCCATTCTGACTCCTATTTCCGCACACTGGGAACAGCTCTTTAGTCTTATTTCTAATAACCTTGGCACTTTGGGAGAGTTCTAGTCCATTATTCAGTAGATTGCCCTTTAATTTAGTTTCTTCTGCTATTTCCTGACAATTATGTGCCCCCCCTACGCTATACACACACACCAAATACCAACACATACCCCACACTTCTCAAAATGGGCTTCTTATTGAGAGGCACTTATGATCCATTCTTTTCATTATCCGTGTTATTGACTTTGATCATTTGGTTAATAAAGTATCCTTGTATGCATGTTACGTCTGTCCTGCTTCCTTTTGGTGATGCACAAAATAATAAAATGCCATGCATGTTTTCAGGAAACCATCAAGTGTAATGGACAAATGGTGTTCTAGTTACTAACATTGGATAACGAGAACATCCCCAAATGAAGTGGCATAAAACAATTTTATTATGCTTACAGTTATGTCTACAGATTCTACGAATCACAACTTTGAAGGGGCATAGCAAAACTGGCTTAATGTCGGCTCCGTGATGTCTGGGGCCTCAGCTGAGGCGACACACAGAGCCAGGGTGGCAGGACACTTGGGACCTGGAGCAACTTCCCCGTGATGGGGCTGGCACTGGGAGACTTGCCTCACTGGGGCTGTGGACTGGAGCATCTATGGGTGGCATCTTCATGTGCCCTGTGCTCCCCAACACATGGCCCTCCCAGGGGAGTTCAGACTTGTTACACAGCAGTCAAGTCACTGCAGTGTTCCTATAAACAAGGCAGAATTTGCATGACCATTCACCATTAGTCTTAGAAGTCACACTACACTTCCCCTTCCATGGGTCTCAGGTCTTCTGGGACTCAAGATGGGGGATGGAAACTCTACTTTTTGGTGGGAAAAATACCAAAGAGTTTGCTATTATTTTAGAAATCACCCAAACTGGAAAAAGTACCAAAGAGACTTATTTTTTTTCTCCTGTGTGCTTTGCATGTCTCTGTGTGTCTGTGTGTGTACAAGAGGACACTTGAGTGCATATGCCTATGGAGGCCCAAGGTGATACTGGAAATCACCCTGGGTTTCTCTACCTCCCTAATGCTTTGCTTTGGGGTTTCCTAGTCTCTCTCTTCCAGGGATGGAATTTTAGGCTGCTGTCATTTTTGCTTGGCATTTTTATAAACATGGGATCCAGGTATCCAAACTCAGGTCCTTTTGCTTGCAAGGCAAAGACTTGAGTCCCTAAGCTATCTCCCCAGCCTCAAAGGGACTTTTTATATATCTACAGATTTGTACACTCTGATCCCACAGAACAAGGCTACACTACAAAATTTTAAAGTACTATAATAATGTGCCAAGCAGGTGTGTGGACCAGGCTATCAGAGAATGTTATCATGGTATGGATATGAAATATCCCCTACAGGATCATGTGTTCAAATACTTCCTAAGTGGCAGTGTTCTTGGGAGACTATAAAGCCTTTAAACATGAGGCCCAGCCAATGGCTGTAGGCACTGGGTTCAGGCCTTAAGGCTTACTTGCCAACTTGCTTTCCAGTCCTGATTTCTCTCTGCTTCCTAATCGAACAAGATATGAGCAAACTATAGTACCAGCTCCCACAGCTACCAACCAAGCCACTAAAGCCCCCATGTTTTCTACCATGATAAATTGAATCCCCCAAATTAAATTAAATAAAATTTCCCTTCCTTAAGTGTTTCTGTTAAGTGTCCAGTCGCTATGATGGAAAAGTTATATATAAGCCACGCCCCTCCCAGAGGAGGCAACTTCGGAGGGATGCACTACAAAACCTGTGTTATGTCAATCATAACAGGTCACTACAGCCAACCTATCAACCTTAGAAACTGATCACACAAGAGGGCTAATGGTGCTGGAGAGATGACTCAGGAGTTAAGAATCTGCCTCACAAGCAGAAGGACCTGAGTTCGGATCCCAGGACCCACATAAAATATCACCAGACAGAAAAGGCAGTGTCCAGCACTTCCAGCTCTGGTGGGCAGAGAATGGGAAATCCCAGAGTGAAGCAAAAAAGGAGGTAGAAGCAATCCAAGATGATTCCCAAAGTCCCTCTTGGTCTTCCACAGGGACATACAGTGTCCTCACACACACACACACACACACACACACACACACACACACACACACAGAGTATATATATGAGCCAAGGCACAGTGAAAGATGGGTATTGAGGTAGAAAATAGAGGACTTCAGTATTAGAAGGATCTCAGTTCAAATCCCAGCTGTATTGCATCAAGGTTCACTCCATGTTTCTGCTCAGTCCTCATTTGTTCATGAAACCTTATTGATTCCTATCCTGTACCAAGCTGGGTGTTTGGCAATCATTCCAGTCAGCAAAATCAGATTCTGCCCACCATGAACATTCTTTGAACTGTGTGAAACTGAAAGAACATCCGTCCTGTGTGAGCCAAGGAGGAGTGGCAAGGAGACAGAAGGGGACCAATGCTAAGAGCTGGAGGACTTGAAGATGTTGGTAGAGATTGTACCTACTACAGGAATGCGTGCATCTGTTCTGAAGTCTGCCTGGGGCAGGAGGCGATTTGGAGCAGAAAGCTTGTGCATACTCAGGACATGCATGTTAGCTCCTGTTACCATCTCTTGCACACCAATGTCACAGTCTTGACTGTTGGACGGTGGATGCTAACTGCCGGAACCATCTGGAATCTATGAGCTTGCCTTTCGCTATTGTGAGATATTAGGAAACCAGCTGAAGTTAGCGATCAGGGCGTGCTGAGCGAGCAAGCTGACTTCCCCTTCTGCAACAGACATGCACAGGTGACCATACACACTGAAACCAGTTCCTGTGAGGTGGCGGAAGAACCTTTTTAGTGGCACCACAATGGCACACTGAGGAAAGCAGGCAGCCTAAGTACTAAATTGAATTCCGGAACTCAGCTCTGGGAGCCAAGAAGGCTGGAAGATGCATGCTCTTGCAGATACAGAGTTTTTATATTCACACAGTCCATAACAGAGCTTCCATCAACTCTGCTAGCTCTGAACTATTTCTTCCTAAATAGTCACAATGCGTCCCAATAACACAAAGCCTAAACCTTCTCTCAGCTTTGAATCTCATGCTGGGGTGTCAGGGCACTATGATTTTGTTATTTTCAGAGAAACTTCCTTGCTTAATGAGTCTGTCTAATGATATTCCCACTGGTGTTTCAGACCACTCAGCAATGTTCTTGGATTTTTGAATGTGAGCAACTTTGCCTTCCAACTTCTCACTCAGCCTGGATTTTTGGTTCTGCTAAACATTGGTAGATTGTGGCATTGATTTTCAGAATACATGGTGCAAGACCAAACTCCAGTGCTGATTTCTTTGTCTTCCAGGCTGACCCACACCTTCCCCATCTGAGCAGTGGTGGCATTAGGACAGGGCTATAGAGGGTACCATAGGTTTCTCCCCATGGTGTCTGGCATACATGGTCCTTGCATTGCAGGACAGGAACCATGCATTGGTTGTATCTTTACTTTCACTTTTCTAGAGTTTCTTCCATCTCCAGCCAGTCATTGACAGCTCTCAGATTCACTTCCTTCACTCGTCCTATCAGCATCTGGTCTAATCCTCATTGTCTGCCATTTAGATGAAGGTCAGATCTTCCAGAGGGTCCCCTGTATGCCTCCTCCAGGGATCCAGCTTAAAGTTATGATTTATCCCTGACAAAGGGCTCAACATACACGAGAACCACCCACAGAACTTGTTATATTCTGGGCCTCACCCACAAGTCTGAACCTGACCCATGAATTCCAGGTGGTACTGCTGGTGACCTGTCTTGAAGACCATGCTCTTCCTAAGACTTTTTAAAAACAAAGTCATGACTCCCCCATCTCTCTTTATAAACCTGCTTTCCCCCTTTAATGGAACTATAGTGCCCCCAGGATAAACCTAGGCCCTTGAGTATTCACAGGAAGGCTTCAGTGATCTGACTTGAGCAGGAATGCCACGCAGTTTGCAGAGTTTGTGCACTGCTTATGTTCATACCATTGAAGAGATGCAGTGTATGAAGGGATGGGCTGTGACCTGCTGGAGAAATCTAAGTATTTAATTTTCTTTTATTCTTTAACAGTTTCATATATGTATATAATAAATCGCCATCATATCAACCTCCCCATCTCCTCCTCCTCTCTGAGTACATTGACCCTCCTACCTCATGTCATGGTGGATTTTTCATTTTGCTTAAAAAACCTGAAGTCCTATGAGTGTTGCCCACATGCCCAGAGGTGTGGGCACAACCACTAGAGCTGAGCAACCTACCAGAGGTTACGAGTCAGAGGGAAAATTAGTCATCCTTCCATGGTGGCTATCAGATAATGTGTTTTTCTTCTTCCAGAGGTACCCTTAGTTCACTGAAATACAGGGTGGGGAGTGCTAGAATTTGAGGGATACTGGGCCCCTCTTCTAATTCACGGGAAAGCTCTTTGTAAGCCAGCAGAGTCGGCAGTGCTCCTGCTGTGAGCGCCTCTGCGGCTCCCTCTTCCTGGATTATCTCATCTCTCCTCACACCCTCTCATGGCCCTTCTTCTGGTCGACACTTCACACCTCGTGGAGCGGCTTCCAGGCCCCAGATGGATCAATTTCTCCCTGCTGTATGCTCTCAAAAAGTTACCTTCCCTTTGGTTAGAATAGTAATCTTTTCTTCTTATTTTCTTTCTTTCCTGTTTCCTGTTTTAATTTTGTTTTCTTTTTTCTTTTCTTTTTTTTTGGTTGGTTGGTTTGCTTTGTTTTTTGATTGATTGATTGAGTGAGGTACCAATATACCTTCACATACTGCCAAGTACCACCATGCACCATCATGCATTGTCATCATTGTCACATACCACCCTGCACCTCTGTGAACCACCATGCACCCCTATGCAGCACCATGCACTATCATCACTGCCACATACCACCGTGCATCACTATGTACCACCATGCACCACCATGCATCGTCATGTACCACCATGCACCACCATGTACCACCATGCACCACCATGCATCACCATGCACCATCATGCACTACCATGCATCACTATGCACCACCATGCACCACCATGCACTACCATGCATCACCATGCACCACCAAGCACTACCATGCATCCCTATGTACCACCATGCACAACCATGCATCACCATGCACCACCATGCACTACCATGCATCACCCTGCACCACCATGCACCACCATGCACCACCATGCATCACCATGCACCACCATGCATCACCATGCATCACCCTGCACCACCCTGCATCACCATGCACCACCATGCACTACCATGCACCACCATGCACCACCATGCATCGCCATGCGTCGCCATGCACCGCCATGCACCACCATGCACCACCATGCACCACCATGCACCACCATGCACCACCATGCACTACCATGCATCACCATGCACCACCATGCACCACCATGCACCACCATGCACTACCATGCATCACCATGCACCACCATGCACCACCATGCACAACCATGCATCACCATGCACTACCATGCATCACCATGCACCACCATGCACCACCCTGCACCACCATGCACCACCATGCACCACCATGCACTACCATGCATCACTATGCATCACCATGCACCGCCATGCGTCACCATGCACCGCCATGCACCACCATGCACCACCATGCATCACTGTGTACCACCATGCACCACCATGCATCGCCATGCACCACCAAGCACCAGCATGCCTAAAAGTATTCTGTACTATATGTAAGTTCTCCTCCCATTAACATGTCCTTTATATTAATCAAAAGTAAACATTCCCTTATACATTTCAGTGAGTAGAATTTAGATTATTTTTTAAATTTCTCCCATTTTTCTACAGACATCCTTTTTCTTTGTCTTTTGGATCCCCACATGACATTGAATTGACATGCACCCCTGATCTTCAAGATAATAACTTCCTTCTCTTCCTTTCCTTCTTTCCTCCCTCTCTTTTCTCTCACTCTCACTCTTATCTGCCCTTCCATCCCTTCCCCTCCTCTTTTCCCCTTACCACTCCTTTCCTCTTCTTTCTTCCTTTCTTCCTATTCTCTCTCATTTCTTCCCCTTCCCTCAACTTCCTTATTCTCCCTCACTCCTTGTCGTCCCTTCTCCTCTCTCCTCCACTCTTTCTTCTCCTTTCCTTCACTCTCTTTTATTTTTCCTTCCCCTAAAACCACTTACTCCTAGGCCTATGTTTCCAAAGACTTGCTTTCCTGAAATATTCACCTATGCTCATCAATGCTCATGTTTCTTCTCAAACTCTAGAGCCCTGTCTGCTTCCCCTATCTTTCCCTCACCCCCAGACTCCAGCACAGAGCCCAGCAGGAGGCCCCCAGTGGTGGGTTTCCAGGCCTTAGGATCAGATTCAGGTGGTCTCTGTAGAACTGGAGCAGTCTCACTGCTGTGCATATAAATGCCAGGTCCCCACATTTCCACCTCTTTACAGACTTCCAAACTCATGAACAGCAGTATGTAGTCATAATCACTTTCTGGGTAAAAGCCTTCAACTCTCCCTCTCTGGGATAAAAGGGGTGCCATGGCCAAGAAGTCACTGGCATGTGTGCTGCCAGCATCTGTGTGACCCGCTGATCTCTAGTACAGATGAGTTCTGCTGAATTATCATTCATTAGCAAATCAAAGGACCAACACTATACTTTCTGAGGAGAGATTGGTTGAGCTGGTTTCTGTCTGTATATAGGACCTGCAAAACTGTCTATGCCTGGAAACACACAGTAGGTTGGAAAGGTAGACAATAACCTGTTCTTTTGCTTAAAGAACCTAACACTTCATTTCATGGCTGGGAAATAAATGCTGGTCTGTTTTACCAGTAAACTTGTTAAAATTACAGGCTCTGGAGACTTCCAAAGCAGGAGCAGGGAGCCTTGTAAAATACAGAAGCTGATGGGAAGGATGACTGACTTAGGGGCCTCGGCCTCCTGGAGGGCTGAGTCTAGAAACTCAAGGGGAATAGAGAATGTAGAGCAGTGGGGTACAGAGCATGCAGCTGGAGCATGGCTCTGTGGGGTGCAGATGATGCTTAGCTATTGTCTCTGATAGCTGCCCATTAGGGCCTCCCCAGCTTAACTATTTCTTTATTCTAAGTAATAGTTGGCTTAATGCCCCCTTGCTTCTGACCATGACGCATACGAAAACTCGATACTTTCACACAAACCCTGTATGAATGTGCAGAGTGCCTAAGTAGCTTGGTAGGTCCTGGGTTCTCTCCCTTGGGAATGATCTCTTCCGAAGTGATAGGTTTGAACGATCCTCTGGTCCTGCCAGGTGGTCTCCATCTCACTATGGCCCACCTATCACTTACCAGCTAAGAGACAGGACTTCCGTCTGCACAGGGAAGAAGCGTGCGTCAGTCCCCTCTCCCAGTGACATGCACAGGCTGCCCCTGCCTGGTCCTCACTTAGGTGGAGTCCTCCCTCAGCCTCTATTTCCTCATCTGATAACTAGAAAAGAACCACACCTTTTCCTTTCAGAATTAAAGGAGGTGATTTTATTTACTTAAGGCCCTGTCACAATGCCTGGAGTGTCCACTCTGGGGAGAGGATTCTTGTCATGACTGCATCACCCAATCACATGCTTTGGAGCCCTATACATGTCCCTCATCTCTACTCCATCTGGTCTCTAGCTTCCATGTGTCTCCCCGTTCCTCACCTCAGCACCAGAACCTTCCTGTCTGCTTCATCAGAACAAAAAATATCAGCCTCACCAGCCACCTGGCCAGTGTCTGCCGCACTGCGAGGCTCAAGCCAAGCATGCTGAAGAAACAAACAGGGACCCCACAAGGCCCTTTGATGAACACTGCTCCCTTCTGCTGTCCCTGTATCCTTGGCTCTTTAGTCCAGGAGGAAAAGCAGTCTTCTCCTCCCAGGAGGCGTCATTGTGGCTAGAGCCTTGGTGCAGAAAACAAAATCACCAGCATCTTCCCTGAAGCCTTGCTCTTGAACCCAGGCACTGTCTGCCAGGAACAAAGAAGCTGGAAGTCACTGTGCAATGAAAGCTAAAATTAGAAGTTGTGTGGACAATTCAGAGAGGTTGAGCTACTGGCTCCGGGCACACAGCAGATGGGGAGGGAAGTGCTGAGTTAAGGGCAGATAAAACCTTTGTGGCTTGGCTGTGGAGATAATGGAGTCAATAAAATGCTTGCAAATAACCTGAGCATATTCTGTAAGATCATCCCATAAAAGACAGGCACATGCTCGCTTCTCAGAACCTGGGAGACAGAGACAGGTAAGTCTCAGACTTGCTGATTAGCTAGTTTAATGGGCCATTTCCAGAACAGTGAGAGGCTCTGTCTCAAAGATTAGGTGGGAAGATAGTCCTGAGAAGTTTTCCTGTGATCTACATGCACATGTGCACGTATACCATGCATAGGGGAAGACACACATAAACATCGGTAAACACACACAAACAAGCATGCATGCAAATGAATGTATGTATGCACATGCATGCACACAAGTACATGCATACGTGGATATATTCATACACAAATGTACATCCTCATGTCCACAAGTGCAAAGAAGCATGCATGCATACAGACAGATGCATGTATGCACACGCATCCACACATCTATCTATCCACTTACAGACATATATGCACATATATCCACACATCCTACTCTAAGTGAGGTCTAAAGATGAGGTGTCATGAATTAGGCAAAGAAGAAGCATGGGGAGGAAGAATGGTTCCAGGGTGTCAGATTAGCCTGTGTAAAGGCCCTATGGCTAAAGGAATCACTTATCTTTTCAAGTACTGGAATAGGGCTTGCAGGAAAAGAGGGAGAGCAAAAGAGGTCAGCTTGGGCTTTCCATTGGCTAAGATCAGAAGACAAGGATGTATTCTTACTTCTAATAACTAGGGGAAAAAAACACTCCTATTAGATTTATTAGAAAGTGTTGTGGATTCTGACTGGGACTCACACTGTTAAAACCCAGAGAAGAGGACTAGAGGGATGGCTCAGGGGTTAAGACTCTGCCTCTCAAAGGTCCTAGTTCTGATCCCAGGTTCCACATAAAAAGGCCAGGCAGAAAATGGTGGCAGCCTACACTTCCAGTCCTGGTGGGCAGAGCCTGGGAAATCCCAAAATGAATCAAGAAGGAAATAAAAGTAATCAAGGATGATTCCCAAAGTCACCCTTGGTCCTCCACAAGGACACATAGTGTCCTCTCTCTCTCTCTCTCTCTCTCACACACACACACACAGAATAAGCAAATAAAGTTTAAAAAATAAAAAAGAAACAGAGAGGAGCTTTGAACACTTTGTTGTGGCCAGAACCCGTCTCTGGGCACACGAGTCCGCGTGGTTCAGCTGGGCACTGTCCCCATGAGCCTTTTATATCATATTTGCCATTCTAACAAATCTGCCTTCAGGTGCACCTCCAAGCAAGCACTCACATTGTATTCAGCACTCACAACCTTGGCTTTCGCCAACCCCATTTTTCTCACCTTTGTTCTCTCCCTCCCCAACCTGATCCCCCACTAACTTCGTAAAACTTGCAAGTTAAATTTTTCAAAGGCCGTTTCTGACAAAGCAGTGGGAATTAGATTTGGTGAAGCCCTTCATAAAAAATTGAAGACATGCTATATTAACATACATTGATTTATTCATAGTGTTTCATTACAAGTAAGTGAGGATCCTGTAATACCAGGAAAGGTTAGGGGAGCAGGGGAGCGTGGTATATTATATCGACAGCTCTGTAAAAATTGAGTTGCTTTCGGATTGAATCTGGAGCTCCACAAAGGAACTGGCTAGTAAATAAGGCATGAGCTTTACCTCCCAGTGTCTGTATATCAATATAGTTGCCACCAGATCAGGCAGGCAGACTGGTACCGAATTTTGAAAGAATTCAGAGGTACATCTTCTCCATTGATGTGCCAGAGTCCATGACCAGAACACACACCTCTGAGCATCTCCTTCTTCTGTTGCTAGGAAACCAGTCTAGCCACACACTTGCCCACCCTTGTCCTTTACTCCTCCGTCACCTTAGACTTTTCTGTGTGAGCCTTTTCCCATTTCAGGCCTTGGCTCAGATCAGTCCCTCCGCACGGGAAATAGAGGCTCTTTTTTTCTCTGCTTTAATTCTGTTCATTCAACTCTTCAGGTTTGTGGGCCTTCTCTTTTGAGCCCTCTTCCTGAGAATGGCCTCTTCATCTAGCACTATTTAGAAGCAGCCCCTACAACAAGGATTTGATGCTGAGAAAATGACTATGAAGTTTAAGAAACGCCAGTGAAGAAATCAAAAGAATGAGAAAGGGGGACAGCCAATTGATAGTCAGTGGGTTTTCAACCAGTTGTCCTGGGAAGTGAGTGGGAGAGGGAATCACCAGAGAGGGGCCAGGGATCAATGAAGTCTCTGAGAACACCACAGTCAAACAAGCACACAGAGTAGGGGTCCTGCAGTACTTGCCTCTGAGGCACAGTGAGGTGCACAGAGATGACCAGAGAGGATGGTGCAGGGGAACCACCTGGAATAACTTGAGGTGGGTAGTCACTGATGTGAGGCATGCACATTTACAGGTTTTATTTTGGAAAGTTCACTAACATGTGAGTTTCTCCTTCTGGGCTCATGGTCATGTCTGGTCTCTCTCCTCATGCACGCAGCATCGATTGCTATGCCTCATGCAGGAGAGGGAAATCACCTCTGTCTCCTGCAAGTACCACAGCCAGGAATAGCCAATCACTCACTTCTACGTAAAGATCATAAAGACTGTGTGTTCCCTTAAGAGCCTAGGTTTGGTCTTCCTGTGGACAGAGAGCATTGTTGATGGATGATAACAGTATAAGCTATCTGCATAGCTTGTTCCCCTTTCTCTAGAATGAAAGCCACTTGAAGACAGGGTCTTGCTTCTGTTCATTTGGGCAACAAGAGACACATAGTGGGACACGGTCTTTCACTAATCTAGCAGTATAGTATAGAACAAAAGAGCCATAGGCCTCAGGATCAAAATCTGGGTTTAGCCTACTGTCAGTGACTGATAATTGAGAAACTATGACAATGCATGACTTACTGATAACACAGATGCATCTCAGAAGTATAATGTGGAAAAGGAAACCAGTCACAAGAGTCCCGATGTAGGATTTCTGTTTACATAGGCTCAAAAACAGGCACGATTAGCCAATGCTGTTACATGTCAGAGACAGTCCTAGCTAGAGGAAAGCAGGTAGGACTAGAAGGAGGAAGGAGAAAATGTCTTAGAACTGGGAATGTTATATTACCTGAAAATATTTTTCCAGTCTACAAATTCCATTGTTCACTTGCCTGAATGTGTTGTAAACGTTAATGAAATATTTGCAATGGAATAGAAAAATCTTCTGTGATCAGTGGTAATTGGCGCATAGCACATAGCTGCTGTTGGTTACTTTGATGGTAGAAGTGTGGAAGTTGAGGAAACATCAGGACTTCTGCACCTTGGCATCTATACTTGCGTGGCCAGTGTACACAAGGACTTGCAAAGTGGAGAAGTTCTGATTTTTGTAGAAGGCATGAGATACATCACATCCACATCTGGCAGTGGATTAGAGAGGATGGTGCCTTCACCATACCCAGCTTGGAAAGAATCAACTTCATGCAAGTTATTTCCACTTCAGCTTCTCCCCTATGATATCAGTATCCTGATGGCTAAAGACGTTGGAAAAAGATTAAGATATAAGAAATCACACCCTAGGTGCACAGAAGATAGGACACAAGGTCTACATTTTAGAAAGTCTTCTAAGTAATTCATACTGTGCTTCATTAGGCACAACACTCTAGATCAGGTCGCATAGGATTACTGAACTATAGCAACGTGGTTTGTCCAACTTGAGCTATGCTATTAGGGTAAATTGTACCACTAAGATTTAAAATGATTAATAGATTGCAAATGATCTCATGTTGAAGTGATAGTGTTATGGGTTTGTTGAGTACAAATAGATATATTAAAATTGAAAATGTTCTGTCCCACATTATTGTGGAACCATGGGATAAAAATGAAACAGTCTAATCCTGTTGGACAAAGCTGCTCCAGTGGACCCTCAATGACTGGGCTGTTTGGAAGGTAAAGAGGTGTGAGCAACTCAGCAGATTTTGTTGGTTTAGCTTCTCCTCCCTGCTTTGGTGGTCCTCCCAAGGGGGAGCTTGGTTAGTTACCAAGAGGGAATTTATCGATGTGTTTGTCACTTGTCACACAGATTAACTACAAGGCTGTTGGCTCACTGGATCCTAGTGCCGACCTGTCCAGCCAGAGAGGGAAAGTGTTCAAGCTCCGGAATGAAACCCACCACCTCTTCGTAGGATTGTACCCGGGGACCACATACTCCTTCACCATCAAGGCCAGCACAGCCAAGGGCTTTGGGCCCCCGGTCACCACCCGGATCGCCACCAAAATTTCAGGTATCTTTTTTAAAAAGGGAAAAGGAGGAAAGTTATCACCACCGCTCTCCCCTCCCCCACATGCATACTGACACATGCATGCACACACACACACAAATACACTTGCACATTCTTGATTTTTTTCAGCAGTAGGGGACAGAAATGACTGTTACTGCAGGGTAAGAATAATTAGGACCATAAACTCCTTAGGGAGTTGTTCTTGTGGACCAAGAAACAAGTTCTAATTGATGAAACTTCTTAGAGTGCAAAATATATTGTCAGTTCACCAAGTAACTTGCCACTGGGTTGTATTAAATAGTGTGAAGGAGGGTCATGGAAAGGGCTCAGTGGGTAAAAGTGCTTGTCACATGAGCCTGACGACCTGAGTTTGGATTCCTGAAACCCATATTAAAAAGCTGTATATGATGGTACGTGTCTATAATCCTAATACTTCTGTGGTAAATTGGGAAGCCAGAGCAGGAGAATCCCCTGGAAATTTGTAGACCAGCCAACCTACAGAGGCATAACAGTAGTGAACACAAAAGAGACCTGCTTCAATGAAGGTAGGAAGTGAAGACCAACACCTGAAGGTCACCTCTGACCTGCACATGCATAATTGTAGTAGTTGCACAAAAACATATTATAACATACACAAAATTAATAATGCATTAATCAACTAATCTGTGAATATTTTTATATCTGCATGTGGCACATGCATGTATGCATGCATATTTTTCACAAGGGAGTGTCCGCATGTGTGCTGATGCATGTACACATAAGTGGAGTTCCATGGAGAGGCCCAACAGTGATAGCAGGAATCATCCTCAATCATTTTTCCACCTTACTATTTTGAGGATGGTTCTCTAATTACATCCTGATCTTATCTATAGAGTTATCCTGCTAGTCAGCTTGCTGTGATGATTTCCAGGCTCAGCCTTCTGAAGGTGGAATTACAAGTGTGCCACCATGCCCACCTGGTATTTTGTGCAGGACATGTGGATGAGAAGTCAGTAAATGCTTTTACCAATGAGAAAGCCATAAAGTCCATAAATAAATATTTAAACACTGCAAACATATACAAAGAAGGCAAAAAGAGAAAAGAATAAACACTGATCTATACATTTTCTTTTCAGAAATATTTGTATTTTCACTGCAAGCCATAGCACAGGTTCTCATGAAATGATTGATGAACAAATGAAGGACTGAATGACTTCAAGCAACGTTGTCAGACAAGATGGCAAACTGCTTTGACCAAGCAGGGTACTCTACACTACTAGAGAGCAGGAACACAGAAAGCTATTTTATAGCTTTAATATTTTAGGTTATCTGTACAAATATGGTCTACATGCTGTGCAGATTTTGCTTCCCAAAGCCACAATGTTTTTATAAGTCAATGCTTCCACTTATCCTTATCCCATAAGCATTCCCTACATTGCTACATCACTTTCATTACAATGTTCTGTCAAGTGGATGGACGTAATTTAATTAAACATTCCCCTGTGGTTGGATATATTTGGTGTTTCCATGTTTCTATAAAATAACGCTTCAATAAACATGTTGCCAAACAAAGTTTAAATCTTTGAATGGGATTATAACTTGAGGATTAAATTCGCAAATTGAAAAACTGAATTAAAAGAGATGTGGGTTTTAGCAGCTCTTAATACAAATAGCTAAATTACCCTTTCAAAGGATTAGATATAGTCTCTCTTCTATGGGGGAAAGGGTCTCATAAAATTATAAGGAGGGAACTATTTCATCGTTGTTTAAATTTGCATCTAAATATGTTTAACAAAGTTGGCTCTGTTTTCACATCTTTATTATACACTTGTATTTCCTGCACTTATCTTTTTCCTGTTTGGGGAGGAGCTTTTTGATACATGTCTATCACTGATACCTTCTGGATCATTACAGCTCAGAGAAACTTCAGGTGGAAGCCAAGATCTTCCACACTGAAGGTCTCTACCGCCATGTGGTATTTATCTGTACTGTTTTAGTCATCCTGGGTTCTTTAAAGATGGCATCAAACAGAGGTGGTGAATGGCGCTTGAGGCCTGTGTTTACTTCCGATTTCTCTCTTCTGCCCAGCTCCATCAATGGCTGAATATGACACAGACGCCCCACTGAATGAAACAGACACCACCATCACAGTGATGCTGAAACCCGCTCAGTCTCGGGGAGCCCCTGTCAGGTGAGGAGGTGGGAGTCTGTCCTTCTATGTACCACATACTCTTCCAGGTGAATCACGTGACTGGCAATATACCTGGGACAAGATAAGCCCTGGGACCAAGACTTCCCAGAAGGAATAGAATCAGAAGTTGTGAGCCCAATTTAGAGGGGGCTTGTCAGTGACCCGTTCAGAGGGAACATACTGGTAAAGACCTGAGATGGTGAGGGAGAGAACATTCTGGAACACTTTGATGGTCAATTAGATAGCAGATTGAAAAACCTAGACACAGTAGTACCCTGCCAAGATCACCTGCCTCATTGCTGTCACAGACAAATAGACTGAATTTTCCAAAAAGCCTGCTCAGAGATTATATGATGAGCCCTAGTGGCTGGTTCAGTCCAGAGTCTTGAAGAATTGTTTCATATGTCCCTGCCTTTAAGATCTTACTGCTGACTTTGACAAGAGGGATCGTATGAATGACCAGGCAGCAAAAGCATCTCAGTAGCTGACTGATTTGTGCAGGTTCATGGCTATAAGAAGAATGAACACCTCTTTTAAACAAGGCAACCAAGTTGTTTATTGGTTTTGCTCAGAACTTCAAGCCTTGGAATACCAGCCCGTTGAAATGAGTAAAGTGTTAGGTAGAACTTTCAGATTGGCTTCGTTTGGTTCAAAGGGCACACTTTTAGAGAAGTTCTTGGCCCTAGACCAAAAACATCTGCTTGCAATAGAAGGCATTTCATGCAGAGAAGCACAACTGACCAAAATACGGAGATTAATAAGTGAATGTAGAATGCTATTATAAACAGGATATTGAAATCACTTCCATTCCAATGCTCAGGGGGCCTTGGAAGAGGGGATGATAAGGATATAAGAGTCCTAGGGTGGGGAGGAATATTGCCAGACAGTGTCCTATTCATGAAAGGAATGTTACACCCAAGAACTCACTACTTCCACAAGACCTGCACAATGAAGATCTCAAGAAACGTCTACACCATTCTGAGAGACTACTTAAGGTTAATGCCAGACAGGAGAAGAGGATTTTTTAACTGACAATTTACTCACTGATAAATCATCCTTACCCTAGCAAGTACTCCGGCACCTGCCAGTATAGTCATCCAGATGAACCCCGTGTGCCACCCATGCAAAAAGATGTAAAAGTAGGAGGGAGACTACCTGGAAAGAAGACAACGTGAAGTGGGACGAGAATGGGGGATGGAATTGGGTACTAAGAGCTAAAAACATATAAATTTATTGTATTTATTCAAAGAAATGTTAAAGAATAGAAAAGTAATACGTAAATTTTTTAATTAAAAAAGCATGCACTGAGTACCTTATGTAAAGAGAATAGGGTGTAACTAAAGGATAGAAAGGTCTCATGGAATGCATGTTTTCATTAGAATACCCACTGTGTCTCAGTGAGTTATTTGTAAAATGTGTTCATAGAAAGTCTAATTGTTCATGATGCACTTTAGCCACACTTCCTTGTGTAGTCTGCATATGCGTTCATGGGTGCTCAGAGGAGAGAATGCCCAGGGTAGATGAAATCAGCTGCAGAAGTTTTGAAATTCAAGCATCCAGCTTGAGCCGAGACAGATGAGAAAGAGATCATGTGCCGGGACAGGAGTAGCCAGGCCTGGGTAACTGTGCTTGTGAGATAGAAACAGGGTCTGAGAGGCTGAGTTTTTCCCTGAGGGTCATGAGGAGCGGGTAGAGGAAGTAGCTAGTAACAGCGTCAGTTGACGCCCCTGGAAGCTGGGACACCAGCCTGAGAGGTGGCTCTTGAAAGAATCTCAAATTTCATTTCCGGCTTAATATCTGGTTCTATCCAGAAATTTTATAGCTGTGGGTGGACAAAATGAAACAATGAAATTTGAATGTTCTTGCCTAGTTCGAAGACAGGACCAGGTCCCTCTCTACTAAGCCTGTGAGTCTTCAGATTGTGTGATAGGTGGATGATACTTATGGGCATAATCATCACAGGTTTTTGTGTGATATGTTGTATATCGATGTTAGGATTATCCTTCCTCTAATAAGCCTAAAATGTTTGTTGTTAAGTCAAAGCAAAAGTAGCAATTTCCTGCTTCTCCTCCAGTGACAGTGGGGTAGGTTTCTCATATAACATTCCCTGTACCCTATAATCTCATTTTTAATTAAGTAAAATGGTACAGAGATGTAGTAAAAGGGTAGGGGTCAGGGGCTGAATTTTTTATTATTATTTTTTGGTGTGTGTGTGTGTGTGTGCATATGTGTACATAAAAGAATATATGTGTTCATGGAGGACCAAGAGTGACTTCAGCAATCATCCTGGATTGCTCTACCTCCTTATTTTGTTTGCTCCCTGGTTTTTCAGACTCTGCCTTCCAGGTTCAGAATTGCAGGCTTCAGCCATTTCTGCCTGGAATTTTTACCTGGGATCTGGATATCTGACATCAGATCATTTTGCTTTCAAGGCAATGGCTTTGACCATTGATCAATCTTTCCAGCCCAAAGGGGATGAGTCTTAAAAGAGCCTACTTTTTTAGCTTTCATTGGTACATACACATCACTATAAACAATGCTAAACAATGCTGTCTCTATCCTCACCACATTTCAATAAGCCTGTCTCCATTCTTTTTTTTTCTGATAAATGGCTCACTTTCTCTTTTTTATTAAAAATGTAATTATACATTTTAAAATTTTTTACCAGTTCCCTCCCTCCCCCCTCCTCCCCCCGAACCCTCTCCTCCATCTCCTCTCCCTCCCCATCCCTCAGTGCCTCCCCCCCAATTCCCAGAGAGTCCTTTATTGTGTACGCCTGACTCTCCACTGGGTCCTCCTCTCCGATGATATATAAGGACCCAGTGGCATTTCCATAAGCCCTTTCTCTTGTTCCCCTTAAGCATAGGAGCACTACTATGGCTGTCAATCCCTTGCCTCCAGGGATCTCGGTGCCCTTAACAGATGCTAGACTTTATGAGGGCAACAGTGCGCTGGACATTGCGCAGGGCATGCAAAGTCCCATTATGATTGCTTTGGCCCCAACTGTTGTTGAGAATCTTGCAAATCGTTGTTCCTCCATTCCTTTTGCTCTTACAATCTTACCGCCCCCTCTTCCGCAAATGTCCCTGAGCTCCAGGATGGGGAGAGATTAGGCTGCCCTAGTTCTATGTGATTGATATAGAGTCTCTGAAGTTCTGGATTGTGGTTTGTTGATTTTCTTTTGCAGTTTTGCATATGGAAACTGATGTGAATAGAAGTGTGGTAAATTGACTCAGATCATGCAACAAGCAGACCAGCAAAGCCAAAGCCTAGTTCTGACTCTGGCCCCACACTAATTTTACTGTATGTCATCTCACTAAGAGAAAGGCATTCATGACATATTTTGCTGACATTTCCATCCCCCAACAAATTTAAATATGGAAAATGTCACTGCTTGAAGGGGAAATGGTTGGTGTCTTCAAAGGTCTGGCTACTTCCCTTCCCAAGGCTCTGGATCCCTGAGAGTGGGTTTTTGCTCTGTTTCTGGATTCATTACTGGACCATTGCTTGGGCATTTGCCAAGAAGGGAAAGATGCTAACCAATGAAACACAGAAGACCATTTAGGATGACCGCAGTGACAAGAGGAGGTTGAGGGAACCATGGTAGATTTAAGCAGTGATAACCTTTTTTTTAAAAAAAAATCTTGAATCCTAGATACTGCAATGTACCCTAGGAGGCAATTGGCTAATAGGTTGTTGAACAGGTATTTATTGAGGACTTACTATTATTGGGAAAATTGGCTGAACAATTGGAATATATTAGGAAATGAGGAAAATTCACTTTGCTTTTGTAATTTCTCCCCATTATCATGTGTATTCATGTTAGCAACAACAAACATGTATTCATATTGGCATAACGTGGGGACAGATGTATGTTCAGGTGTTCAGTATGTGACTGCCTGAGGCTGATATTAGAATCATCTTTGACGGCTTTCCCACCTTATTGTTTTGAGGTTGGGTCTCTAATTAAATCCAGATTCCCTTGTAGGGCTAGTCTTGGTTCTGCCTTCCAGGCCTGGAATGGAAGGAGGCCTTTTTCATACCCACTTGGCATTTTTACATGGGATCTGGACATCCAAATTCTGATCTTTTTGCTTGCAGGACAAGTGTTTTAAACATTGAGGGATCTCTCAGGCCCCACCCATCTTTTGGAGGGTTGTCACCCAGGAGATGTGCCTATGAAGGAGCAGAAAGGTGGGGGAGTAAGCAATTAAACAAAATAATGAAATGACAAAACTAGATGCTGTGAAGCAAACATGGATAACAGTAATTGTGTAAGTGGAACAGTGGTTGTGATGGACAGGTGAGCTAAAGGCAGGAGAGCTGACTGTGAGGTGTTCTGCAGGTTGGGGAGGTAGGAACAAGTGAGAAAGGATGTTCTGTGGTTCAAGACTTTGAAAGCCCACTAGAGGCTTTCAGCCAAAGATGCCTTGGATCGTATTTTAAAGTTGATAAGAGAAAACATTCCCATACCCTCCAGCACGGTAGGACAAACATAGTGCATAACAATTTATCATGTATTTCAAAATAACTAGAAAAGAATACTTTAAAAGTTCCTAACACTGAAAAAGAAGTGATGGTGTTTGAGGAGATGTAAAGTCTAACTCTATTAATCCAATCATGACATGGCTATATTTGACTATCAAATTATCATATTATACCTAGCAAATAAGTACAAGTAGTATGTCAATTATAAATAACTATGTTTTAGAAAAAAATTTGCACTCGATAGTTTCTTTACTTGATCCTCAATAGCCTGGCGTGTAAGTTGGTTGGGAAATGCCACCTCTATCTCAGGGAAGCAACTAAAGCCTGAGATGTTGGATGATTAGCACCAGGTCACAAACATCATGATAGGTAAAGCCAAAGAACAGACATAGGTCAAGCTTCCTAGCTCAGAGGCCTTTGCTGCCCCAGAAGTTCTGGGTTTCCACATCTAAGGTGTCCAGCGGTGGCTGGCAGGCCATCAGATGGGGGGAGCTACATGGTAAACCAGAGGATGAGGACAGGGCAAGCTGATTTTCCAGCAGCACCCTCTCTTGCATGTGTGGGCCCGGAACCTGTGACGTGTAGCAGGTCTCGCCTTACCTGTTGCTTAATTTCCACCTGAGCCTCCAGCCCTCCCTTCACCCTCCCTCCAGGTAAGGTTTCCTTCCTCCTGTCCACAATGCTTGAATGCTGACAGACTGAAACTCCAATCCTTGTTCTTGTGGGCTGGACTCTGTCTAGTACAGCTGAGAGAGTCGGGAGCCAAGGAGGGGAGTTAGTACGGGAGAGGGGGAGGCTCCCGCACCCTGGCCCCTCCAGCCAAACCATCTCAGCAGGCAGCTTGGCCTATTTTTTCTAATCCTCCACAATGGAGATTTATTGCTTTTGCATTGCTTTCCCCGGGCCTTCAAAGATTTATTGGTTTTTAAGTGACAGAATCCCAGAATTGCTTAAAAGATCAATCAAACGGTGACTAGAATCTAATATTCAGCTCTGACTCGAAAGACGCTGAACCTTCTTCCCCCACGCCCCACCTGTCATACTGATGTATCTGCGGTAACCTTCATAAGAAAGTAACTTGGCCGTGAATTAATCACCTCTAATGCAGTCCCTGCAGTGAGGCCAGGGGCAAAGCCCAGAGTCTTTGGTGGACCCTCCCCGGACTGCTACAGACCTCCTTGCGAAAGTCTTTTGCTCCCCTTTTTTCCCTACGCCCCCTCTCCCCCACTAGGTGCCGTCAGCCACACTGCACACTTTGAATCTGAATCAAGCACTGAAGGGAGTTGCCTTTTGTCCAGGCCCACTTCCCTGACCAGTCAGGGTGCTCCTCACGAATCTGCTGGCATGGTCCTTCCCCAACTCAATGGCTCAAGTAGTCCTTGGGAAGTGCAAATTGGATCAAGTTAGCCTTCCTGCTTAAAATTCTTAAATGGGTCACTGGTTTTCTATTGCATTAAGTTCCAGCTTCTTAGCATGAAATTCAAGTCCTGTCAGCATCTGGCCTTAACTTCATTTCTGGTTTCATTTAAATTCACTCGGCCTCTTTGCAGGGGTTTCAGTCAACGGCGACCCGTGTGATTCCTTCATGGTTCTTTCCTAGCTTTAAATTCTCTTGTGTATGTGCTCGTCTACTTTCTTGTTTGTTTGTTTGCTGTTCTATCTTTCTTTCCCTAGGCCCCAAGAAATCTGGGAACTTGGCATTAATGGAGATCCTTTACTTGGGGTGGCACCTAGCCCTCAGAAGGTGCTCAAAGGCCAAAAGCAAATCAAAACAAACAAGAGTAACAGTAAAAGCCAGTAAAGAGCTACTCAAGCATGTGATTAGTTAATTTTGCAAATCTGTCATGCCAGGTAGATACCAAATGCTTGAACAGAGAATGTCTTCAGCTACCTCTTACTCTATAGTGGAGTGCTTTCTGACAAATCTTTCTGTAACAAAATAGTGCCCTTAATTTGTGTGCTGGTCCAGTAGCTAGTGACCACGTATGACTATGAAGCACTTGGTACATGTCCAGCATAATGGAGGAACTGATTCGTTTTTAGTTTACTTTCAGTCAGTGTCATATTTTAACACGCACACAAGGTGCGCTGCCCAGAGCCACCCTCCCTTTATCCACCCTCTACATATGGGTCCTAACCTCTAGATATCACTTCTCTGCATTTGAGTCAGCTTGACTAGGTATCCAGCTATGAGAGTGAGTACACAGTTCTGGTCTGTGTCTAGCTTACTTCGCTTGGTGCAGTGTTCTTCCAGTTCTACCCACTTGAACAGCAAATGGCAGGATTTCATCCTTCTTTATGACCAAAGAGTTTTTTTCCCCACTATATCCATATCTGCTGCTGGGTATCTAGGTAAAGTTATATCTTCTCTATCTTAAGTGATGCTACAATAAATATGGGCATCATAGGATCTGCTTGGCATACTTGGAGGTTTCATTTGCTTTGGATTTATACCCCAAACTGGGAGAGCTGGATTGTATACTAGATATGTTTGTCATATTTTGAGGGACCTCTGTACCATTTTCCAAGTGGCTATCTTAATTAATAGCCCCACAAATAGCATGTAAGAGCTCTTTTAATGCCACATCTTGCTGTCATTTTTCCCTTCAACTTTGATAATAACCATTCTAAATGGGGTCAAGGATATGTCCTTAGAGCTTTGATCTGCATCTCCCTGATGGCTAAGATACTGAGCATTTTAAATTACTTTTTGCCCACTGGTCTTTCTTCTTTTGAGAAGGATATTAACTACTCATTCTCATTTTTCTTTAGAGAAGGTCTGTGAGAGAAAGTAGTTGTGAAAAAGATAACCTGCTGACAAAGCTGTGTGCTTGGCCTGAGGTTTCCATTAGAATTTGGTTCCAAGGTGTTTGACATAAGCCTCGTGGAGATAGGAGCAAAGGAAGACTCCCTGGAGGTGGTGCTTTGTCAGCCGAGGTCTGTGAATGAGAGGAACTGAATGGAGTAGAGAAGAGTATGATCAAGAGGGAGGCAGCAAGAGCCCAGACAGGAAAGGTGCATGGTATATTCTAGGAGTCATAAGTATCCCAGTAACAGGGGCAGGGATAGAGGGTAGCAGACAGGACCCAAGCCAAGAAGGTCTTGGCTCTGGGTTTGGACTTGGGCATGACTAGAATATTCAGAGGATGCACACATGAGATCTGCTGTGTGTGGTCTGATTGTGACTGCATCAGGAAACTTTCAGCAATGTCCAGGTGGGTGAAAACTTCAAAGCAAAGAACTGAAACTTAGAGCAACTTCCTGAGACAGACCATGTAGGCAAGGACAGGACCTGTCAACAGTGGCATCTGTGAACCCGGGGCTGAGAGCAACCATCTTGAGATACAACCGTAACTAATCAGATGATACATGAATGTGAACAGCTGTGATGAGATGAAACTGCAAGGAAGAGTCGGGGGCTTGACTTCCTAGTGAGGTTTGAAATGCCCACGCGGACACTCAGGCTTCCAGCCCACTGATGGGATGCAGAAGGATGATACCATTCTCTGAGCCAAGAGGCACAGGGCAAAGGATAAGCCTGTGGGGGCACAGAAGAGAACAGGGGCAATGAAGGCAATCTGGGAACCCAATGGCCAAAACAAAGATAATCAGGGACCTAAGTAGTGGTACAGATGTCTTCATTCTGGAACTTTCCCTCAGGGACCACTTGCCAAGTTAGGTATTTTGACTGGTTACTTTGGCTTCTGGAGGCTTGGTACACAGAGCATAGCACCTCCTGCTTGCAGGATCAGAAGACTGGAGTTCTCACAGTCAGCGTCACCAGTGAATGGCTTCCAAAGGTCACAGTAGATTCTGTACATTCTCTGACGAGACTCCACAGGCCTCATGCCATTGACAGGTGCAGCTAGTTAAGCCCGCAGATGCTGAAATGCACAGTGATGCGTTAGAGTACAAATTGGCCATCCAGCCAACTTTTAAAGAAAGAAGAAGCTTGACTGGGAAGAAAAGCAAAGGATTGCCAAATTTCCTCCAGGATTCCTTTAATAACAGCAGAGTCCTTTGAAGGAACACTGGAAACAATCACGGAAGGGTTTTTTTCTGGTCTGCAGAACCGCAGTGAACAAAATTGGAATCATTACTGTCTGATTCTCAGACACCAGCACATGATGACATCCAATTAGGAAGAAGAGATGAAAATTTAGAGGATTTATTAACATGGGGCAGCCTGAGGAGTTTGTGAGTCCCCCGTTGCACATGGCAAGTGATGAGAAGCTGCAATTACACTGATTCTCTAAACCTCCTTTGTCCCCTTCTCTCGGCTCTTCAATTCTCTGGGCCACCTTTGCTGGAGCCTCAAGGTAAGAAGTGATGTGTGCCCCCTTTTTGCAAGGAACAGGTAGCGGAGATAAGAGATCCCTTCATATAACCTGCCAGAAGAGTTAGCTCTGTAAGTAATTAATACCACTTGTGGCTGTGTCTAAAAGCATGCTGGGACTGTATCCCACCAGATTAGGGAATATGAGGAGCCAGATATAAGACACAGCAAGTGGGAATAAGAAGTCCTGGGGTGGCTGAGGCCTTAACGCTTTCTCCCAGGGGACTCTCCCACAGTCTAAATATAGTAAATAAAGGAGCTTATCATTTTAATTAAAGAGACAAGTCTCCACATGCAACCACCCAAGGAGACAAAGGTCATTTTGGTAATGTGGCACAGAGCTGCACGTAAGATGATCATTCAATTTTACTGCAAAAGCAAATAAACAAAAAGGCTTACTAAATGAGATCACCAGTGTCTATTTCCTTCATAGCTGTCGCCTTTATTCTAAATATCTTTCTCATAATATCTTGTACACCCTATATATGTACAATGCATTTTTTATCCTTTGTGTATGAATGATATATGTATATATGTGTGTGTATATATACACATATATATGTATGTATGTGTGTATGTATGTATATATGTATATACATAAATGTGTGCATTCACATTTTTGTGAGGACAGGTATTTTCTTGTGGAGTTTAGAGGACTTCATCAGGTATCGACTCTTGCTTTCCACCTTGTGGAAAAAGGGTCTCTTTGTTGTTCACTGCTGTGCACTGCAGGTTTGCTAGACCTTCTGGGAATGCTGCTTCTGTCTTACACCATGCTGTAGGATTACAGATATGTACAGTTGCACCAGGCCTTACATGGGTTCTAAGAATTTGACCTAAGGTCCCCATGCTCGAGCAGCAAGCAAACACTTTACCACTGAACCATCTTTCCAGCTTAAAAAATTAATTTTCAAAAAAAAATTTACTCAAGAAAGCATCAGGGAACAGGATAACACCCCGATGCAGACAGGTTTACATTCACTTCTGCTTACCCTCCTGATGCAGTTCTCCTTTTATAACATCACCCACCAGCCCCGCCCCTACAGTCCAGCCAACCCAGCTTATAAAGAATCGACTCTGATGTTGGAATCTGGATTATATGACTTAAGCTCAAAGCAAGGAGGAAAAGCAGGTGTTTGGGGAAGAATACTTTAAATGGAGCAGTCGACGGAACATGAAGAACAAGAGTGTTCTATTTTAGACCGTCTGCCATCTGGAGAGATGGAGACAGGGACTGTTACTGGCATGAGGGAGAGAGGAGAGTGTGGTTGCCATGCTCACCTCCTACCACAGGGACTATTTAAATTCTACAAGTCTGCAGTTCCGGAGAGGCATCTGAGCAGAGGTTTGGGATTTGGGAAACATTAGCATCCAGGTGGCAACTGAAGCCCCAGAGGAATGGATGACCTCATTCAAGGACAGCAGTGAGATTGGCAGCGGACAGAGCTTTGGGATGCTCTATCAGTGAGTCACTAACTGAAGAAGCAGAAGTGAAAGCAGGATACTGCCACTTTGTGTTAACTTTCTTTTTAAAATAATACATTTAGAGGAGTAGCAATTAAAAGAGGAAAAAAAGAAGAAATGATTCATATTTTGTCCTTAGTTTTCCCCCAAGATTTCCAAGAGGCTCTTCTAGTAGAAAATAAGAAAGACGCAAGAGTTGTGGTAGGACTTTGGGAAAAGGAAGATGCTGTGACTAACCGAATGCCTGAACATGGACCATCTGGTCTGAGCTTTATTAAAAAGAAAAAAAATGTGAAGGTAGATTGTGTGTGTAACAGAGCTATTCAGAGCTGACAGACCTCGCTGATGTTGAATCTGCATAGAGGGAGGGAAAGGCTAGAAATGTGGGGGTGATGTTCAGAGAATATGATACTTGAAGGAAAGCTGTTCATAACAGAAGCCTTCTGTGGGGCAAAGTCTTTCTGGGATTTATCTGACAGCCTTCTTGGCCATTAGTGGGTAGAGAGTAAGTGGATTCAGGGTGAAGGCTACTGGGGTCAAATATATCAAGGAGCAAGACACCATGCGAAGGGTGGAAGGGACATGTAAGTAGATTCAGTTTCTTCATGCATAGAACTGACAAAAGAAAACTGTTTGAAGAGAAACAGTGACTGTAAGATGCCTTCCCACCCCAACTCTACACATTTCACTTCTTCTCCAACCTATATTTCCTGCTGACTTCTACTTCTGATGCTTTTTGGGCACCCTGACGGTTTACTGCTTTGTTTCAGATCTCTAGCAGCTGATAACCGTTGTCTCCCATCTCTCTCCCTCCCTGTAACTGTCCAAAGGTCAGACTTTCAAGTCTGCCTCCATCCAATGCATTTCCATAGCTTGATCTGAGTGAGCACATGGTTTTATGCCATGATAGAATCCAAGAAGGTTTGCTTTTATCCAAAAAAGCATTCTGCAGGGGCTGTTCAGGGAACTAGCTCCTCTCAGCAGCATTAAAAGAGGTGATCCTAAAAGGCCTAGATCTTTGGTAGGGAAAGAACAACAAAGAATAGAGTCCACATTATTAGGAATTTAAAAATGTGTCTTTTTTTGTCTGATTCCTAGTTTTTTCAGTTTCACAGAGCACTTCCTTTTAGACATAGGTCCACTAAGCAATTGTTCAAAATTATAAACATTCAAAGAAAGTGTTGAGGGTTGAAATGGAAGCCCAAGTAATAAAAGAAGTCTTCAAAGACAACACTATGGATCCGGACCCTCCCAATACTGTCAGGCAGTACTAGCCTGTGACTATTAAAATCATTGAAGTAAAAATAATAAAACTTCATCTCATTAGTTGTACTATAGGTGTTGGCCACAGTCAGCTCTAGAGGGGACCATTTGGACAGAAATCCATCATAGTAGAAAATCCTATTTTAAGTCATTGCTGTGGGGCCTTAGAGGACTGAAAAATAAAAAAAGAGATCAAGGTCCAGGTTTGATTTGAAAGGGATCATAAATGTAGGTATATGTCTAGGGATCCTTGAGAAATGAGCTGGGTAAGAAGGACTTTGAACAGGTCTAGAAAGTAAGTCCCTGAAGAAGGAGAACTATAGCTGAGCAACCTGGTACTAAGACTCTGGCTTGCTGAACTACAATTCTAGAATTCCATTTTCTTACCTTCCTTATGGGCCATGTGTAGGAAATGGTTAAATCCCATGTTTCATACCATAGAGATCCAACTTGCGTGAACAACATAGTCACCTGGAAAGCCAGATAATGTACTGATTCCTGATCATCCCCAGGGATGAGATGATAGGGCCTGAGACTCTTCTATATGGATGAGCTCCCAGGTAATGTCAATCCTGCTGCTCTTGGACCACACGACTGCTGTGATAGTTAATTTCAAATGTCCTCCAGATACCTGTGAGGTAGAACTCTAAGTACACCTATCAAGACTTATCTTGTTAAAGAAGGACTCTGGGAAAGCCTATAGGAGAGTGTCTTGATTGTATAATTGGTGAGGGAAGACCCTTTCTCTATAGTACGGGGCGCCCTCTCCTGGACAGGTGGGCAAAAAAGTGAAGTGAAGCTGGTAGTGCAGGCATGTATTCATTCATTCCTTTTTGCTTTTAGCTATGGATGTGATATTGTCTCAAGTACTGAATATTGCTGTGACTTCCTTGCCCTGATGGACTATAACCATGAATTATGAACTGAATAAAATCCTCATTCCCCTAAGCTATTTGGGTAAGGTATATATTACATCAACGAGTTATGAAATTAAAACAGTGCAAATCGTTTAGGAAATAGGCGGCTCCAGTGGAGAAAAGCCCTTAGTAGATGAACAAGTAGGTTCCTCTATGGTGCTCATAGACATTGCTCAGGGTGCTCATGACATTGGAGGCAGCTGCTTCGCATTTTGCCTGGACACTAGAACCTGGTGCCTTTGCAGCTTTACAACTTCTGTCTTCTTCTATGTGTTTGCACATGTGGATAACCAGAACTGAAACTAGAGTTTCTGCCAGCTACTCTTCTATCTCTGCCTACCTGGGGATTAAAAAAGACACTCCTGTTTTCTTGTGATACTGTCAATGACTGGTGTCTGAAATGATTCCTGTTGTGTTGATGGCTGCGGATTGCCTGTCTGAATATATCACTCCTATGCAGATGTTGGAATGGCGTAGGTAGGAGATGGATGTTTGGTAGACCATACACAGAAATCTGAACAAATCTGTATTCTTTTGTAGAAGGCTGGAGCAGTCTGGGAGAAACAAATCCATTTCCAACGTTCACTCTATAAAAAGTTCTGTATTTTCTTAGATCAGACAACATATACTGAGTGCCAAAATGCTGCGGCAATATGGGTGCCTCACTCAGCTGGTTTGGAATCTGTATGCATTGTCCCTCGGGCCAGTTTTGATTATGTTCCTTTTCCTTTTATTGCAGTCAGCAAATCTGAATTTGCTATTGTAGGGAGTGCAGGAAGAAGAGGGGGGAAAAACCGTGAAGGTTTTTAACCTTCAGAAAGTTCAGAGGTTCAGTCTGAATAAGCACAAAAACTTTCAGTGTGCTTCTGAATTCCTTGAATTTGCAGAACTGCTCAGAATCCCCAGAGAACTAACTACCTTGCACATAGGATTTGGGGCCTGCCTTGTGGCTGAAAGGCAGAACTGAAATTATGAGAGAGTAGCAGAGTTGGAGAAAGCAGGAAGAGGAATAGATGTTGGGGAGGAAAAAAAAAAAGAAAGAAAAAAAGTAGCTTAGTAGCTTGGTCCCAATCCAGGCTAAGTTTTAGCCTATTGTTTAATTTCTTCAATTCAAAACCATCTGTTTCCCACAGCTCACAGATAATGTCTCCCATGCCAGGACACCCTGTTCCTGCTTAATTGAAATTAGTTTCCAAGAATAATTGTCCAAAGCAGCTTCTCATGGTGGCAATGTTTTGGAAGTTACAATAGGAGTTGAAGCTTTGGGATACAGATGTAGAAACTTATGCCAGATGTTCAAAAGCATTGTGTGGTCTGCAACAGTAACCCACAGTCCCAAGTCAGGAGCCCTCTTATGGGACTCTGCAATTCACCAATGGTTTCTTTGAAGCTGGCATCATCACTCCATCGGGGGACCTGTGGGGCTGCAAGTGTGAAGGGAAACAATCACTTCCATTCAGGTTTAGAGCAACGTGTTTCCCAGGCTTAATTATACCACAGGTATATAAATTACAGAAACATGTTAATGCTCCCATGATTAAAATTATAGAGTGCCTAATTGAAAAAGCATAAACCGAATTGAAGAATTCCTAATTATAGTTTGCTTTGAGGTGTTAATTTCCTCCATAACGAATGCATAATTTCTTGGAACCTGAAAGGGCAGCTTGTGTATCCCTAGGAGGCTTCAGGAGGGATGGGAAAGGGTTGTCATAGTTCAGTTCCGGAAGTTCACTGGGGGAGGCCTCCTTGGGGTTTGTAGCCAGGAGAAATATGGTAAGGAGCTTAGGAAGGAGACAACGCTGATACAGACATTATACCCAGGTTTATTTACCTTATTAGAGCAACGCAGGTGATGGGGCTATGAGCAAACTTCCCCCCAGCCTTTTTCTTCCAAAGGTCCCATCTCCTTTTCTGTTGGTTTAAGTGAAATTTTGTGCCTGTTGGATAGGGGCTTTCAAAGTTTCGTTCTGGATCTTTGCTATTACCTGGGAATTCATTGAAAATTGCACAATACTTGAGAAATGGAGAGATGAGTTTATTCATAAAGTGCTTTTCATGTAAACATGAGGAGTTGAATTCGGATACCCAGTACATATATTAAAAGTCAGGTGTAGTGGAATATGCTGAAACCCCAATGCTGAAGATTTGGATACAGATGGATCTCTGGGGTTTGCTAGCCAATTAATCTATCCAATTATTCTCAAGGTTCATTAAGAGACCATCACTCAAAAATAAGATGGAAAGCAATAGAAAATAACCATCTATTGTCAAACCCTGTCATTCATGCATATGTCTACACAGTTACATGTACCAAAACATGTGCACAGATACAAGAACATGGGCACACACATATATACACACTGCAGATGTTCAAGTCCCACCCTGAACCTACTGAATCAGAAACTGGGAGTGGAAGTGGGAATCTCTACTGGGAAGTTTTGCAGGACACTCTGAATTTGAGAACAGTTCTAAGGAATGGGTCACAGATTTCCCAGCTACATACAACTGAAATTTGTTCTGGCTAAAAGCTATGGTCATGATTTCCCAGACATCATATTATGTTCAACGCACTGCAGTGGAGTAGGAAAAAAGACCATGCTTGGCTCATTTTGTCTTTAAGAACTATAGATCTTATAGAATCTTACAGTTTTCCATGTGTCATGTTAGGGTTTTCATTACAATCATATAACTTACTTCAATGTAGTTCCTACTATGTGACACTTTTACTAAGGAGATGCTGCACATCAGAAAGAAATTCCAGTATAGACCAAAGTAACAGTTATAACGATGTCCAACTTGATAACCAAAGAATTTGTTGAAGTTGCCTACAGGAATATAGGTGTGGGTTGCTTGCACAACTTGCTTGTCTGAGTCCAGTCCTTTGAACTGCTCAGAGTCTCCTCCAGACTTAGGAGTATCAAAAATCTCTTGCAGACTGCGGTTCTGGCCAGGAAGTGTCCTTCCTATGGCAGTCACGTCTTGCTTTCTTTGCACTGGGGAGAGCCACTTCACTTCCAAGTCTTAGATTCAGGAACTTCTTGAGACTAACAAGCTGTTTGCTCTCTGAGCCTCATTCCAGAATGGAATGTTTCAAAGTGCTATGCAATATCCTCCTTAAGTTAGACTGGGGGCAAAGTCCAAGATGGCATTAAGCTATGCCCAGAGGAAAACCACCACCACCCAGCACTTGGTGTGTCAGTTGGAAACTGAGATGCATCTGGGAATCGACATAACTTTTCTAATACTAAATTTGACAGTAGAGCTAGGGAAGGCTTTTAAATTCCTTTAGTGGTTTCTATTAATACCCTAGATTGTTATTGTGTCTTCTATGTGAATAGCGGTCAGAAATTTATATATAGACATTTATGCCAGGACTTAAAAAGAACAGCAAGTTTTGGCAAAAAAATTCTTCTCAATTACAGTGACCCAAGCAGTTTTAGGAACTCCTGAAGTCAAAAGAAAGTTAGAGGAAAGTGTATATGTGTGAGACACGTGTGTGTCTTTGTGTATCTGTGTGTCTGTGTGTTTGATTTAAGCCTATCCATAGCCATCTGAAACAATAAATTTTCACTGCTGGTCTATAACAGTCAATCAGGTGTTTACATAATTTGTAGTCATTCTCATATGATTGAAAATCCAGGTCATTTCCAGTTATTTGTCATTATAAATAACCCAAAGATAAACAATTTATTTACATTTTACTTTTAATTTTGTGTCTTTAGACATGAAAAATCCCCAAGAGTGGAATTACTAAAATGAATAAAAGACAACCAGGAGCTACAGAGTGTCTGTTCTTACACATACACCTTGACAGTCACTTACTTAATTAAAAATTCAAAGTAATATGTGTACACCTAGAAAATCCCAGCCTCAAGTCTTTCTTTGCCCCTTCATTTACAGCCCATCAGATCTCTCTCTGGCCCACAGGCCACTGTTTGTCTGTTTTTTTCCATTCTTCCAGAAATCAGTTATGCCACGACATAATATGCTAAAGTTATCAATTGCAGACATTACCTATTTATTTCCTGCTATGAAAGATGAGAACTTACCTGTCCTAAGCCATCAAATACATCCCATTTAGTTAAAATACATGCACAGCAACTGATTTTACGGATTGATACAGCGAAGTGATAGTATACTTTTTAATGTGTATGTGTTTGCATGTATATGAATACCTGTGTACATGTGTGTAGGGAGGCACATGCACGTGTGTGTGTGTGTGTGTGTGTGTGTGTGTGTGTGTGTGTTCATGTGGAGATCCAAAATTGACCTCAGGGGTCTTCTTCAATTAGTCTTCCCTTTTATTGTTACATCAGGGTCTCTCACTTGACCCACAACCTGCCAAGCA
The DNA here is from genome assembly GCA_023101885.1 of Typhlomys cinereus. Lineage (NCBI taxonomy): Eukaryota > Metazoa > Chordata > Mammalia > Rodentia > Platacanthomyidae > Typhlomys > Typhlomys cinereus. The sequence continues at coordinate 2,645,216 of JALPQD010000254.1, read as the reverse complement.
GCTAAACTAGCTATCCAGCTTGTCCTGGATATTCTGTCTTTGTCGCTGAGCACTGAGTTTACTGGTGGCTACCACAATTTCCCAGCTTTTACTTGGGTTCTGGAAATCTAATTCTAGTCCTCCTCTTTATGGGGCATACACTTTATCCACCAAGCCTTTTTCCCCAGCCCATATAGACTATTTTAAATATGCCATTATGTAATTTACTTAAAGCTTACCAAGTGATGGGAAGTCCTACATATGTATTTACTCAATGGACTTTTGTCATAATTCTATGATGTAAGAACTCATTTTTCTCTAGCTTACAGATGGGGAAGTAAGTATAGAAAACTTAACTAATATCCCCAAGACCATGCAGTGAGTAAGTAGCAGGTGTGAAATTTGACTCTCAGTCTGTCTGACTACTCTGTAGTTCATCACTACTGTGCAATATGAACTACTTCTGGTCCCTCTTGTTTGCCCTTCCCATCACAGATCATATCATTTTTTTATCTGTAGTCTTCAGGCTCTAGTTTCATTAAAATACTCAGATATTCTTTTACAGCCACAGCATCATCATTTCATGTTTGCTTTTAAATGCTCTTTTTATAAATATGCTCACTATTACAGTTTCTAGGAAAATACTGATCTCATTGCATCTGCTTATAATTTCAATAATCATGTGATTTCCTTGACCAGCTACTCTGCTTTTAATTTTTCCCTCATTCTCTAGCTCTTAACTTTCCTCAGGCTTCTATTTTGATTTGGAAAATGAAGAGCTTTCCTGACTCCCTGAATCTTTCATTATTTGTATTTCTTCTGGAGCCATCCCCCCCCCCATTTGAACTGGCTGCTCTTTTCAGAGTCATTTTTCATGTAACCAGTATTGCAAAGAAGACATGGAAAAAGTTGACAGACAGGAAATAGAAGCATTCAGATTCTCCAAAAATGAGACTTCTCTTCCCTCACCTGAAGGCAGTTACTCTTCTCTGTTGCTGTGAGATACCACTCAAGGTCAAGAAACTTAAGGGAAAAAAGGAAGATTTATTTAGTTTATGGTTCCAGAGTGGAGATTCACTCCTTTATGGCAGAAAAGGCATGACTGGCCGGCAGAAGTTGGAGGCGGCTTAAGTTACGTCAATCAAGGTGGCTGGGAGCTGCAAACTAACTTACTCAAGCAGGGTGCGGCTGACCAATTTCAAGGCCCACCTGAGGCGACACCTTCCTCCAGGAAGACTCCACCTCCTAAAGGTGTCATGATCTTTTCAAACAACTAAAGATTCCACTCACAATTCAAACCATGACAGAAGTGTAAGGGGCAAATGCATGTGGTGGTCAATAGCTTGAAAGTTTGTGGTACAGGCTGTTCAATCTCCCTGTATGAGGCAGCCAGTTTCCCTTCCAGACTCTCCCACACCTGACTGCTTTAGGTTGGGTGTCTCTCTTGAAAGCGATGGAGCAGACCAGCTCCATTCTTGCTGACATCTCTGCAATTTGATATTCCTCCTCCTCAGTCACACCAAGACCTTCTCTTTAACCACAGTTTAATCTTCTAGAATGGTGTCAAAACCTCTTATCCACTGACAATCCCTCCCTGTTCACTTTTGGATTTCTATGCATTCTTATGCTTCACTGTTATTCTAATGAGAGATAAGTGGAGAGCACTAAATGTCCCGCTTTTAATTAGAATTTTACACACATTATTATCTAATCCACTTCTCAGTCATAATTTATGGAGTCATTATTGCCTTCAGTTTTTACAAATGATACCACTTAGAGAAACTAAGGAAAGTAAGAGTCAGAGCCAAAGTTCAAGCTTAATATTGGTACCAGAGCTTGTTTATTTCTAGGTCCTAAAAATGTCTGTGGGTCTTGAAGGCCATTATCAAATTTTTTTCTCCAACTTGATAAATCAAGTAACACCACCACTGTAATCATGTAAACCTGATGGTTCAACCGTAGTATCATTGCAAATTCATATTGTAGCTTATGGTTTACTTTTACTAATTTAATTCATTTATATGGCAATAATTTGCATTTTTCTTGGCTCCCTGACAGGATAAAATTGTGTGTGCATAAAATCAGTATTTCATCTTTTTATAAACTGATAGTTTTAGTAAAGGTTACTGTGACAATGTCTAGAGATATTTTGGATTATTTTATCTCCTGATGGAGGTTCCTGTGTATTAACAAGTACAGGAATAGATGCTGCTGACCGTCTTACAATGTACAGGACAATGTCCCAAACACAGGATTATACAGTACCAATAGCAATAGTGACAAAGTTGAGAAATCCAGTACTATTGATATGTTCATATTTTTTTAAAAAATAAGGATGTTAAAGGCAAACTACATGAAATATAGTGGGCCACATAAGTGAAGGAGGGAGTTTGACAGGGACAATCAAGGGTCTTAAAGGGAAAAGGAGGGAGAATGGGATTGCAAATATTTATGAATGCAACACTAAAGAATAATGAATAAATCTAAAAAATAAGACTTTATGGTCTTCTGAGAGATTCTCATTCCTTTTGGTTTTAAAGCCCCTGAATGTGGGCTGGAGAGTTGACTAAGGAGTTAAGCCTCTGCCTCACAATAAGAAGGTCTTGAGTTCAGATCCCAGATCTCACGTGTAAAGAGAGGGAAAAAAATGCTAGGTGGAAATGATGGTGGCAGCTTCCATCACCAGCCCTGGAAGTTTGACTCTGAGAAACTCCAGAGCAAAAGAAAGAGGAGGTAGTGCAAACCAGGGTGATTTCCAATGTCACCCTTTGGCCTTCATAGGCACAGACAGTACCCTCTGATACACACAAACATACACACAGAGGCACGTATACACACACACAAAAAAAATACACACACACACAGCCCTTGAAAGTCTTAAAATTCAGTGTAGATCCCAAAAAACTTTTGTTTATATGAATTTTGTTTGCCAGTATTTATCATAAATAACACTAAAAGTTAAAAATTATTTAATTCGGGCTGGAGAGGTGGCTCAGGGGTTAAGCCTCCGCCTTGCAGGCGGAAGGTCCTGAGTTCAGATCCTAGATCCCACGTATAGATGCCAGGCGGAAGCGGGGGTGGCCTGCGCTTCTGGTCCTGGTAGGGCGGAGCCTGTGAATCCCGGGGCAGAAGGAGGTGGAGGCGTCCATGGTGGTTCGCGAGTTCGTTCGTGGTTCTACACATACACAGACACACACACACGAGCGCGCACATACACATGCACATGCGCACAGTTGAATAAATAATAATAATAATAAAAAATTTAAAATAAAAAAAGTATTTAATTCATTTAAAAATAATATGAAACTAGGCCAAACATAGTGGTCCATACCTATAAAAAAAAAAGCACTTCAGATTTAGAATAAGGAGGATCAAGAGTTAATGATCATCCTCTGGCATGTAGTGTGTTTGGGAGGCCCTGCATCAGAAGCCTCAACAAAATAGAAACCCAGTAAAGCAAAACATAATACCGAGCCCATTGCATATTTTAATATCAATGAAATGTTTTTATTTTCCAAACTAATAAAGTAAGGGCAGTATAATTTCATTTTTTATAAATCTTTTTAATGTCTGACTTAATAGAAGATAATTGGCTTCTTCTATCCATTTAGGCATTTTACTTGTTACCATAAATTGTTTGGGTTAAAATCTATAAAGAAAACCCAACATTATACACATGCATAATTGGATAAAAGAAGTATATTTTAATATCTACTTGTAATACTTGCGAACATTTTTCTTTAAAGTATATACTAAAATTCAGAACAGCAGTTTCTTAACTTTTAGTTATAACGAAACTGTATTTTGGAGTACAAAAGCTGCATTTCAACGTTTTATTATACTTTGTGACATTAGAATATATCAAGCTATCATGCACTTTGAATAAACCTTTTATCCCCATATGATTTTGCAGTGTTATACACTGGTCATTTGGAAAACACTCAAAGCTATAATGACCTTCCAAATGTTGATATATTTCATCACAACTTATCAAAAGTTACATTTTTCTGTCACCACCAATCTCATGCAAATACTGGGAGCTCTCAAGTTCACCATGCCAGATACAAGTTTCCCAAATACTAATTTTCACTTGAAAGCTCAATTATGTCTTTGATAGCAAATGCTGTCAGATTTCCATAATGTGACAGGTAGACTTCATTTATTTTGTAGAAAATATTTATCAAATATCCCAGTGTGAATGGTCATAATTTATCTGTCACTTTTTCAAAGAAATAAAATGGGACTTAGGAAGGTTTACTTGAGTCCGGAAGTTTGAGACCAGTCTGCACAGACTAGTGAGATCCCATTTCTAAATAAATGAATTAATTGACTAATTAATTAATTTAAAAAGTGCATCTGGAAATATGGCTAGTTTGATATGCAAGGTGATCACAGGAATGTTATTCCTTAATAAACCATAATACTTGAGTAAGTGGAAGATGTGATTTATGCACACACTGCCCACTGTCTCACATGAATATCAATGAGACATGTACTCAAGGTTTAATATAATAAGCACATTTGTTACTTCATCAAAGGCTTTCTTAAGTGAAACCATTATGTTTGTATTTTATAGTAGGCGTGTGATAGCAAAGAGAACAGAATAAGCCCAGGTAAGCAACATAATAATCCATCTGAAGTTTTACTCACCTTCCCTGCTGCCCTCAGTGTGGTCATCAATGTAGTGAGAAAAGGCAAAGAAAGATAATCAACATTAGAAATATTTTAGCGGTTGCTGACATCAAGTAAAAATGTGGACATGAATTTGCAGTAAAGGAACTTTTATTTGGGACTAAACTAAGAACACATTTGCTACCTGGGAAATATAGACAAGGCTGGTGTGGTGTCCAGAGTGTAGGAAGAACAAATTAATGGTTGAGGTTTATGACTGGGGAAAGAGAAATGTTCAGTTGTAGTATTCTGTGAGAAATGGTGATTTCTGATTGGCAGATGGCTCCAGTTGCTCATTCAAGACCCTTGTTCCTCTACTGCAAGTCTGGAGATTCAGGGGAGCCCCAGAACTCACAGGCATTGCTGGTCTCAGAATTTGACTTGATGTTTATATGCCCTACAAGCATTCCTACAAACAGTCCCAACAGTGCTTTTTTTTTTCTTAACAGTGAGTTGTTTTTTCCCATAGGAAACATGTTTTAATTGGTGATATCATTTTTCTCCAGCATTTATTTTCCCTATCTGGCACAACTGTGCCAGCTATTTTGATTAATTTAATGCTTAATTAGTAACCATTCCATTTACCCTCTTAGAGTTTCCTGAGGATAATTGGTCTTACATGGCACTTTTAGAGAACTGCTCAGAGGGTCTCACCTCACACTTGCCTTTCCCAATGTATCCACATCCCAGGAACCCTACTGTTTCCTCTTTTACAATCATCACTACCGTGACTTTCTTCTGAATAGCATTACTGAAGGTTTCATCAAAATGTCTGGAGCTGGAATCCCCACTGAAGCTCATCTTATTTGACTTATCTTTTTCTTCTGTCCTTATTTTCCTTTGCTCTTCTCAATGCATAAGGTGATTATAGAAAACAACATTGACATTTCAGTGCAGAACTTGATGGGAGAGTGAAAGAGTTGTTTCCCAGGATGTCTGAGTAAGAAGGTAGTATTGAGAGGCCTGAGGTGTGGGAAACAGTTTAATTCTCCACTACTGTAGAAAAAGAAAGCACATAGAATGTTTATTAAGCAATAAGAAGAATGCAGGAAAAATGTGGTTGCCTTTCAAAATTTAATGTGAGAATGAATTAACCCTGATCCTCTTACATTGGAGATTCCAATCAGTACACCTAGGATGGAGCTTGAGATGCTGAATCCCAACATGTTCTGAGCTGCTGAGGATGCTGACAGACTACAGACCAAAGATTAGTGGGACCTGTGGCATTCCGCTCCTTCCAGTTGCTGCCAACTTAGCACTACACACATATTGTGTGCACTCTATATTAGTTATTTCTACATAAACTGTAAGTTTTGGCTAAACAAATTTCTGACTTTAGATAATAGAGCCATTGGTTAGTAATCACTGGAAGGAGCGTTGGCTCTCCTTATGTTACTAGATTCTTGACTGAAATTGTACTTTGCAGGCATGGGTTCAGAATAACAGATCTGGAGTCAGACAGAGATAGGGCATCTGTGGGAAATCTCAATAGTCAACATTGATAGGCATGGTGAAAGCGTATTAGGCAGAATCACTCTATGTACTGTAATGTAGAAATCTTCCCATTGATAAAAATCTGATAACATTTTAAATTTAAACATAATTTTCCAAGTATTTTTCATGTTCCCAAATACTTTTGGTTCTCATAACACTGAGATAATTCATGCAACTTTATCTTTTTTGTTTGAATGAGATTTAATTTAGGTTCATCACAAACTCATGTATGCTTACATAGAAATAGTAGAAAAGTTTAAAAGTTTACATTTGGAATATTTAGTTGCTTTTCTATGCTAAATTTAAAAAAAAACACACTCTACATAAGAATGATCTTCACATTATAGTGTTGCAAATTGCTTTAGCCATAGACAACCATAACTATTACCATTTTAAATGTGTTTATTGGATACATATTCTTTTATTTCTCTAAATAGCATATTGTCTACACACCATTTAATGTAATGTAATATTTCATTTTTGTATGTGCATGTCTGAGTATGAGTATGTGTCTATACATAAGTGTGCATGTCTGAGCTTGACAGCACTGTATATACAGCATTGTACAGCATATACAGCATTGTATTGCCTGTATATGACATGTGTATACATGTGTGTTTCTGTTTAACTCTCTATATGTGTGTGTGTGTGTGTTGACTATAAATCAATGTGTACCCATTATGAAATATTTGTGTCTGTGTTTGAGTATGATTGTCTACGGTTGAACATTTATGTATGATTGTATGTGTATTAATGTGTGTATGAGTGTGTGTCTGTGTATGAATATGGATATGAGAATATGCATCTGTGTATGTGTGTCTTTGTATAAATGTTTTTGTCTATGCCAGAGTTTACGTGTCTCAGTGTATGTGTAATGTATTTATATATGCATGTATGTGGTTGAGTGTGTGCACATGTATATATCTGTGTATGTATGTGTGATGGCATTCATATAAATGTGCATGTGTGTCATGTGTATTTGTATGTATGCATTGTTGTTCTCTGCCTACACTGTTATATTGCCTCTTTCCTCTGTTGATCCTTTGGTCTGTGTTCATTTAAGTTATAGCTTTACAAAACATTTTAATATCTAGTCCTCTTAATGTTTCTTGTTGAAAATGTTCTTGGCTATTGTTCATCCACTAATGATTCCATATGAATTTTAAAAATCACTTTATCACATTTCCTAAATAATCCTAGAGGGAATTGGCTTAAATTGTTAAAATTGTTTCTTAATCTGGAATGATTATATTAAAATGAGCATCTTGATTCTGACACAGAGCTACATTATCTACTCATTTAAGTCTTACTTTTTTTCAGGAAAACTTATATATACAGATAGATAGATAGATAGATAGATAGATAGATAGATAGATAGATAGATAGATAGATAGATCCTAAGATCCTGAGATTATAAGCATCTTACTAATATTAAGCCTATGCTAATTTCTCTTCTTTTTTCTCCCACATTTTATTTTTTTCCTAATCATACAAGCTCGATAGGCACCCCTATTCTCTCCCTCCCTCTTCTCCTCCCCAGTCATCCATCCCCCTTTACACTCTCCCCTCTTTCTCCCTCCTTCCCCTCTCTTGGTGCCTACCCCTTCCTCCCTCCCATCTCCTGGAGCATCCTTTTGTGTGAATGCTAAACCTCCCTCTGAGTCCTCCACTCTAGTAAAGGGTAAGGACTTGGTGACTCTTTCTTGGTCTCCCCATTAGCATGGGAACTCTATTATGCCTGTTAATCCCTTGCCTCTAAGGATCCTACTGTTTGGAGCCTTCAACCCTGTGATCCATGCTGGACTTTGGGGGGTTGCTGACATGTCAACCAGTACACAGGTCAGGCAAAATCCAATTCTGGCTGCTGCAGCCCTAACTTGTGTGGAGTATCTTTCATATCATTGGTCCTCTCCATCTTTAGGTTTTTACAATCTTATAGCCCCTTGTTCTGCAAGGTTGCCTGAGCTTTAGGATAGGGAGAGATTTGGCTGGTCTGGTTCCAGGTGATTAATGTAGGGTCATTGGTGTTCTGAATTATAGTTTGTTGTTTTTAGTTTTGTTTGTCCTATACCACCCTTGGCTGCATCCTGATTGATATTGAAGGTCACCTCCTAACCAAAGATAAAGGACTGTTTAAATGAAGATCTTAATATAAGAGGAGACTTAAAGGTAGATGGAAAAATAGGAGTAGGACACAGCAGTGAGGGGGATGGTCACTGTCCCATTTGTGGGATGCTTGCCATCTATTTGCCAGTCCCTGTACCCTCCCTGATTGGTGAGATCAAACCTGTTCAGTTGCAAGTGACCAGGAAGGGAAGTGAGAGTGCACTGCACCAGATGTCTCACTACTTACATGCAATACTTGACTGTTGCAGTTCACTTGCATGGTTGCTGATAAATGATCATCAAAAGGCTTAAGGGAACAAGGGGTTTATTTCCTTACAACAGTCCAGTTGCAGTTCTCAGTCCAGCTTGATGGGAGAGCACGCACCAACACCAGGGCCAAGGGAACTAGCCACACCATCTCTACATAATGACTGAGAGAGGGGCATTCCTTACTTATCAGACCAGCATGTCTAGCCAAGTGTACAAAAGGATGCTAATTTTCTCAACTGACTCTCAGTATTTTATTCATCTGTTCAGGGCCTCATCCCACCCACCATGGGCTGGGCCTTCCCCATCAGCTAGACAATCTTCTGCAGGTTTGCTCTGGGCTTAACTCAACCATTAATTCTCTACAAATGTGCCCAGAGCTCAAACCTTCAACTGTCAAGTTGACACCTGTCCCTAACTATGACATTGACGGTAACCTATTTTCTCTGCTGAAGCATGATCCTCTATCTCCTTTTTTTTGGGGGGGGCTCCTTCCCTTTCCTTCCTGTTTATAATCTTTGTGATTACAGTAAGAATTACAGATTTATCTTAGAATATGTCATTAAGTTGGTTTGGACCTAGGATTCACCTATTAGGGAGTAAATATGGTGTCTAACTTTCTGTGTCTGGGATATTTCATTCAATATAATCTTTTCTAATTCTATCCATTTCCCAGCAAATTTCATTTTTAACCTCTTATTTTTGCTAACTGGTTTGGACTAATATTTAGGAAAACTGTATGTTTGTATCTGTATGTGTGTGTGTGTGTGTGTGTTTGTATGTGTGTATGTATATCTGTGTGTCTGTATTTGTCTGTGTCAGTATATATATATATATATGCCTGTGTCTTCATGTATATCTGTATCTTTGTGTGTGTGTGTGTCTGTATTTGTCTGTGTCAGTATACATATGTCTGCGTCTCTGTGTATATCTGTGTCTGTGTATATCTTGTATGCCTGTGTGCTGCCTGTGCTGAGTGCTATGCATGTCTGTTTGTCTGTTAGTGTGCCTGTTTTCTACGTGTATATGTGTGCTACCCACCTTATTTGGTAAATCTCTTGTGAGCTTCTATAATTAAATTTTATTATCTTGGTCTGCTAGCTAATAATCACACCATCTATGAATGATGATAATTTGTGTCCCCTTATTCCAGTTGGAATAGCTCTTTTTGGTGGTTTATGTTTCATTGTACTGGGCAGAGCATCAGAGCAATGAGTCCAAGTGATGTTGATAGTTGATCTCTTTCTATAACTCACAACCCCAATGTCTAGGCCTCCAGCAAATTTTTCTTTTATACAACATTAGCATAGGTTTGAAACAGGTTATATTTTTAAAACATAATAAAATATATTGCTTTTCAATAGTTTACCTTTATCACTTATCTAAAATCTGACATGGATGTTCAAATTTATCAAATACTCTTTGGCCTCTATTCATATGCTCTACTTGGATTTGTGTGATATTTTCTAGGATTTTCTGTTATTTAATCTGCCATCTATAGCTGGAGTTCAAATGATCCACTTATGATGAGTCAGTTTAATAATGTGTTACAGAAATGATCTTCAATGTTTCAGATGCTTTCTCTCTTTTGTCTTATGTAATTGTTTATATAACATGGGAATTATCGGTTCCTGAAAGATTGAAAGAACTCATTGGAAAAGCCATCTGGCTCTAGTATTGTTTATCCTAATTTCTTTTTATGGAATGCTTAATTAATTTTGTCATTCTTTTTTGTTTAATAACAAAGGCTTTTCAGATGCCAAAAACAGGTTTAGTTCTATCCCATAAGCACTAAACATCATTGTTCTCATTGTAATAGTGTCTAAAGAGTTTGAAATTATGATTTTGATTTCCTATTTGATATGAGAATTACTTTGGAAAGTTCTTATTATCCCCAGTTGGAAGTTTTTATTAGTTTAGAATTTTGTTGTAATAATTTCTAGTTCTGTCTCATTATACAAGAAGAATATGCTCTATATCTTTCCTTATTCAGATACTATATTTTTATGGGTACCCCTTATCATTTTTATGTATTGTACCTACTGTGCTTTCTTAAATATTAAAATATTGTTTACTACTTTGTCCTATTTTATAGATAGCTTCTTATAATTTGTTCTTTTATTTTTTATTCTTGAATTCAGATCTTCACATGTACACATAGGCATATCAATCTTTTGCATTTTGTGAGCCCTTGGGTAGTCACGCTCCAAAGGTTTTTTCAGCCAGTTATGGGGGCACAAGCCTGTAATCCAAGCACATGGGAGGTAGAAGCCGGAGAATCTGCAGATCAAGGGCAGTTTGAGTTAAATTAGAATGTGTCTCCACTCTACATCAACTATCTGGAACCAGGCCAGCCTAATCTCTCCCCATCCTAAAGCTCAGGGAAATTTGCAGAAGAAGGGGTGGTAAGATTGTAAGAGCCCAAAGATGGGGAGGAGCAACGATATGCAAGATACTCCACACAAGTTAGAGCCGACGTAATCATAATAGGACTTTGCATGACCTGCGCAATGCCCAACATATCACTGAACCCCCAAAGTCTAGCATGGATCACAGGCACTATGATCCTTAGAGGTAAAGGATTAATAGCCACAATAGTGTTCCTATACTACAGGGGAACACAAAAAAGAGCTCTAGACAATGCCACTGAGTCCTTACACCTCATCAGAGAGAAGGACCCAGAGGGAAGTTTGACATGCACAATAAAGAATGCTCCAGAATGGGGGGGAAGAAGGGGACACTAAGAGAAAGGGAGGAAGGGAGGAAAGGAAGGGAAAAGGGGGGAGGGAGCAAGAGAGTCCAAGGAGGGGTAGAGGGAGGGGAATGGGGTACTTATTAACTGTTTATGAGTGGAAGAAATAATAAAAAAAAAGAATGTGTCTCCAAAAAAGGTGGAGTTGGGTGGGATGAGGAAATGGCTCAGTTGATTTAAAAAAATGCTTGTCCCACAACATGAAGAATTGAGTTTGATCTGCAATATCCACATTAAAAGGCAGGAATGGTGGCAGGACCTGTAAACCTAGTGGTAGAGAAGCAGACTTGTGTTAGACTTGTGTTAGACTTGCTAGCTAGGCAGTCTAACTACATTGGTGAGTCTGATTTCAATAGGGAAATTCACCTCAAATGGTAAGTTAGAAAGTGATGGAGGAAGACATTTGGCATTGATCTCTGGTCTCTGCGTGTGTACGCACACACACACACACACACGCGCACACACACACACGCACACACACACACACATATGCACACACATAAACACAGACTGTCTCCAACCAAAGCTATCTTTTCCTTTGATGTAAAAACCTATAGGGTATTCTGAGAATGACAGAGTAGACATTCACATGACCTTCCCTCAGGTTTACAAGTTATAAACAAGTCGCCGTTTTTCTTCTTGCATCTCTCATGCTTATTGAAGCATGTGAAGGGCAAGTTGTTTCAATCACAGCACTTGAAATCCTGTAGTTGTGTCTCATAAGGAAAAAGCCAGTCATTTATATATGTACAATAAATCGCCACATTTAGGATATTAAGACTTTAAGAGCGTCAATGTAAGATTCACTTAAGGATTACTCATGCTATTTTATTTGCATAGGCACCCTGAATATTTTCAATAAATAAATTATATTTTGAACTACTGGAATATAATGTAAATTCTTTTATCCAGTGAAGGGTGAAATTTAGCATTTTTAAAACTGTAACTATGAAAGTTCTCCCAGCTTATTATTTGGGGATCAGATTTCTATCTTTCCCTAATTGGTGATATTTATATTTCCATATATAAATTTCTGTCTTTCTCATACTCATAAAAATACACTCTTCTATCTCATGTGTGTATGCACGTGCTTGTGTATGTGCCAGAGGCCAGAGGTTAACATTGGGTTTCTTCCTCTATCATTTCCACTTTTTATCTTGAGACAATATCTCTTGACTGATTCAGCTAATTTAACCATCATCTCTTGGTATCTTTCTATCCTGGGGCTGGAAAGGTGGCTCAAGAGTTAAGCCTCTGCCTTGCAGGCAGAAGGGCCTGAGTTGGAATCCTAGACCCCAAGTATAGACGCTGGGCAGAAGCTGGGGCAGCATGCGTTTCTGGTCCGGGTAGGGAGGAGCCTGTGAATTCCAGGGCAGAGTAAACAAGGAGGAGGTAGAGGCGGTCCATGGTGACTCCTGAATTCGCCTGTGGTTCTACACACACACATACACACACACACACACACACACACACACACACACACACACACATGCGCGCGCGCACACACATGCACAATTGAATAAATAAAAAAAATCTTTCTTTCCTTACCTATTCCCTGGTTCTGTGGTTTCAGACATGTGCTGTGCTCCATGCCCACAGCTTTTAATGGGTGCTGGGGATCGAAACTCAGGTCCTTATCCTTGTGCAGTAAACTTTACCAGCAGAGCCATCTCTTCATCCTCTCTCATTTCTAACTCACATTCCAGTACTCATGTCTTAATAATCATGACTTCATCATATGCTTTAATAAACCTTCATCCCTTTATTTAGAAAGTTCTTAACTAGATTTGTTATCGTAATAAAACAGCCAATATTATTGGAATTTCCAAATTAAGGACTCCCCCCACCCACATCTTTATGACTCCCAAATACCACCTCTGTGGCAGATGTTTTCTCAGTTTGCATTTTCCCATGGAAAGACATGCACTGATTTGGAGAAATCAACATCTCTATAGTGTCTGCTGCTTTCTTCCCCTACTTTGGCATCTCTGTCCATTTACTGATCTTTGGCTCAGCACAGTTATTTAACTCCCACTCTTACCAAGGCCTGACTATGGACTGAAAATGTTATATCATTCAGTGGAAAGTATTTTCTTCTGATCTCTGTCTTGTACATTTCTTATTTGTGTTATCCTTGCCTGTTTATAAAGGACTCCATCTCAAAGAATGTTCCCATCTCATCCTTTCTGGTTGTTTTCCATAGTGTGCAGTTTATCGATCTCCATCTTACATCAAACCACTCTACTGGATTCTTTTATTAATTTTAGAAGCCTTTCCATTGATTCCCTTCAATGTATTAGGTCACAGTCATATTATCTACAAATGATGATGAATTGCTTTCCTTTCTAAGATGTATATCTCTTTGGTCATGTCCTACTGCATTGGTCAGGATTGTCCCACTTTAAATGCAAGTGTAGTGACTTGTTCAGCACATCAGAAAGAAGTTAAGAATTGGAGCTAGAACTAAAGCCTCTAACTTCTTTTATTTTACTTTGGCACCTCTGTAGAAAAGGTCATCAAATCTCCTACCCAAATGCCACTTAACGGGTCCCATATCTGTCCAATTGCATCTTCCACATGAGAAAATTGACATTTACTATACTGATGTCCTTTTTTCAAAGGGCTTAAATGTAGGTTTGTGCTAGATAACAGGAAATGATAGGGAGAAATATTAAGCAGGAAATTGCAACTGAGTATGTTATGAATTTGGGTTGTTTTCAACACAGCTATCAAGCAAGACTCTGCTATAAGAAAGAACAGAGCAAGTCTTTTGAAAGTTGCATGTTTCTATAGGAAGAGAAAGTACAAAGGGCAAGTATCTGTGTAGTATACTGGAAAGAAGAAGTCAGTGAAAAAGGAGAATAATTCATCAAGTAAAGTTAGAGTTAGATATGCTTTTCACTTAAGTAAGGTAGAAGCAAGAGAGAAGTTTGAAAGGAGTGGGAGAAGTCATGGAAAATGTCAGGTTCTACTGAGTTACTCTGGCGAATGTTTTGAGAGAAAATTGTTGGGAGCTCCAATGGAGGCCAAGAGGCCATTGAAGGGTGACTGCAACAATCCAGCCTTGAGATACCTGGAATTGGTTCAGAGCTGTAACTGTGGAGAGGAGTAGATGGTTGGATTTTGGATGTGTTGAATGGGAAATTAGAATTTATGGAGTTACTTGTTGATTGAATTAGGTATTGTAGAAGAAAGAGAAGCTATGACTGAGGGAAAATACATGAGGACAATATCCAGATGCCTATATTTTAAATTAAACTATATCTGACTACAGCATATACTCAGTAAAATGTAATCCCATTCATCTAAGAGAAGAAGAAAAAAAAGTAAAAAACTATTGTTATTTGAAAATCAGGAAAGCATACCCTAACCCTTTGAATTGTCATGATTTATTTTTAAAATATATATTTTGTCCTGTCCAGTATCCACTTTGAATTTATTAAGTACTATTTGATCACAGGCAAAGGATCCAAATAGAACACATGTGAAGTCTTTGTTGTCTAACTTAGCTTGGAGAGAGGGTTTAAATGACTCTAGCCAACTTATATGAAGAACTTTCTAGAAAGCACTTTCTTCAGGCTGCTCTTTTTCTCAGAATCTTTCTCTGGCAGAGTTCCTTTTCTTGCCTTCACTTCATTGATCTTGAAGAGTTTATATTTGTCTCAGTCATCTTGATTCTGAGTCTTTAATACCAAGGAGTTAGTTTATGTTTTAATGGATAAGTGTTTGCTATAACTGTTTGAAGTCAATAAATATCTGATGAATAAATGTATACAGTACACATATAGACAGAATATCCCCACACCCAACTCCCTAGTGTGCTCTGAGCACTATTTTAGTTAAGTAAATAATGACTACTATCCAGAATTTCCAAAGCCTTAAAATAAAGTTGGCTAACTAAGACATATCATTGTAAATTTCAGTTTTGTAGTTTTGAGTGACCTTTAATGTGAGGAATAAAATTGCAAATCTAAATTCAATTGGGGATTACAGAACTCATGCCTGTTTCGTAGCCCATCTTGTCCAATGTTACGAATCATTTATCATTGCATTTTATATTAAAATTTGTGCATAGTTGAAGGCTAAAGTGTAGACTTTGAAGGAAGAAAGACCATCGAAGATTATCCAGTCCATTTCTCTCACTTCTTTCATGGTTTTATTGAGATCTAATTTATATGCCATAAAATTCACCCATCTCTAAGCATACAATTCAATGAGCTGCATTTAAAGTACAGAGTTGTGCAACCATCACCGTCAATACCATTTTAGAATACTTTTGGTACACCATTTTTTTCCTGTACACATACACAACTATTCCTATCTCTCCCTTCAGTCCCAAGCACTCACTAACCTGGTTTCTGTCCCTACGAATTGCCTTTTCACATTTCCTATGACTGGAATTATATAGTATGTAATCTTTCACATCAGGTTTCTCTTATTTAATCTAGTACTTCTGAGCTTGCTACATTCCATGTGGAATGTAGTAATGGTTTATTTGTGGTTGAATACTGTACCCCATCATGTTTATCCCCTTACTGGTTGATGAATATTCAAATTGGCTCATATTTTCACTATTATAAATGGCGCTTCTGTGGACAATTAGATGCTCTTTTGTGTTCACTTACATCTTTATTTCTCATAGGGGGATACCTCATAGTAGAATTTCTGAGTGAATGTTAATACTGACCTTGAAGCTGCCAGAGTAATTTCTCAAAATGCCTGTATCCTGTTAACTTCCCAACAGGGATGCATAATGGTCCTTGTTTTCTCATTCATACTTTTCTTGTCTTTTGACTGATATCCATTCTAGTAGTTAGATGTGGTTTCTCATTGTTATTTTAATTTAAATTTCTTTATATGATTAATGATACTGACTGTCATTTCATTAGCTTACTAGTCATTTGTAATTCAAATATTTTCTCATTTTCAGTTGGGTTGTTTCCCTTCTTTCTAAGTTGTAATGCGTTATCATATGTATTGGACATAATTCTTTTCACACATGTGAGTTAACAATGTTTTCTCTGAAACTTTGACATGTTTTAATTTAATTGAATTCAATTTAAATGGTATGTTTGAAACCAATGTTTCAGGTATTTGATCACACCAATCTCCTTATGTAATTTTTCTACGTTCATCTAATAGATCATTTCTTTGGTGTTATATTTTTATATAAATATTATATATTTCCCCAGCCCAAGTCAAGAAGTTGGTTTTGTTTTCTCCTAAAGGTTTTATAATCTTTTTTAATTTTTTTATTTATTCAATTGTGCATGTGTGCATGTGCTTGTGTGTGTGTGTGTGTGTGTGTGTGTGTGTGTGTGTGTGTAGAACCACGGGCGACTTCGGGAATCACTTTGGACACCTCCACCTCCTCCTTGTTTACTCTGCCCCGGAATTCACAGGCTCTGCCCTACCAGAACCAGAAACGCAGGCTGCCCCCATTTCCGGCGTCTATACGTAGGGTCCTAGGATCCAAACTCAGGACCTTCTGCCTGGAAGACAGAAGCTTAACCCCTGAGCCACCTCTCAAGCCCCAAGATTTTATAATCTTAGCTCATCCATTTAGGACTATAATCTGCTAGTTCTTGTGGATAATGTAAATTTAAATTTAGATTTTTACAAGTGGATATTCAATTGACCTAGTCTCATTTGCTGAAAAGGCTATCTTGTTACTATTGAATTTTCTTGGCATCCTTGTCAAAAACAAATTGATCATAAATGGGAAATTTATTTCAGAAATTTCAGTTCTCTTTCATTGATCTATATGTCTATTCTTCTGCCAGCATAAAACAGTATTGACTTTCATAATTTATAAAACCAAGAACTGTAAGTCCTGCCACAATATTCTGATGTTTTCATATTGTTTTGTCTATTCTTGAGACTTTGCTTCTCCTTATACGTATTAGGATCTACTGACTGGTAAAGTCTCCTACAATGATTATACTACTCAGTTTTCTATTGGTGTGATCAAATACCTGAGGTGATAAGCAGACTAAAAGCAGAAAAGTGTATTGTGACTCATATCATAGTGCATAGTCCCTTGGCACCACTACTGAGCCTCTGGTGAAGCAGAATATCATGGCAGGGAGAACATAAAGGAGAAAATGGCAGAAGACAGAAAGCTAGGAAGGAATGAAGAAGACATGACATACCCTTCCAGAATAACCTCAGGAAATGTACTTCCTCCAACTAGGTCTCTTCTGCTAACATTCCGACCACTTGTCAATGACACCATCAAATTACAAACCTATCAGTGAACTAGTTCATTGATAAGAACAAAGCCAAATTCTCCACTTACTTCCCAAAGTCTTATCTATAAACACTACTGTACTCACACTTTCAACACACAGGCTTTGGGGAACATTCAAATCTAATCCTTCTGATAATGATTCCACTAAATATACAGATACATTTAAAGAGAAATGTAGTATTATGGAATTTATATTTCCAGCTCAAGAATATAGGATCTCTCTCCATTTATTTACATTTTCTTCAGTATCTTGGTTTTCAGTGAGTATTTCATTTATTTTACTCACTTTATTTTTAAGTGTTATTTTGGATATCATTATGTGTGGAATTGTTTGCTTACTTTCATATTGATTACTTTTCTCCAGTGATAAAATTATCCTTTATTTTTCTCTAATACTGTTATTTTTATGTTATTTTTTATTTACTGATTCTAGTCGGTGTGTGTGGGCTCATACAAAACTCTTAGGATCTTCTCCATAGCTGACCATATATATTATTGAAAAATAAGACATTTTACTTCTGTTGTTCGACAGTTGGTGTTATTAGATAATTAAGCTATTTACTCATTTATTTTACCTAGTCTACTGGCAATCTTCTCTACTGCTAATCAGATACACTTGTCTTGATACTTGTTTTGAAAGGAATGCATTTAGTTTTTTGTCCTTGAGTATTAATTGCCATGTTTTGGCAATGATTTTAATCAGGTGGAAAAAGTTCCTTTCTGCTCCTGTTTTGCTTTCTACAGTATCTTTATCATAAATATGTATTGCATTTTTATCAATTATACGCATCTATTGAGATGATTGTGCTATTTCTTTATTCTATTTGCCTTTATTATATTAATGTGCTCTACTGTATTCATTAAATTTGGTTTTAAATCGATAGGTATTCCTGGGATAAATTAAATTTAGCTATGATTCATAATCCTTTTTATATATTAGAAGATTCTGTTAGCTAATATTTAATTAAGTATTCATCGGTAATAATACTGTGTCATTTTGTCTTGCTGTAGTATGTCACTGCTTTTGGTATCTGGACCTCATAGTGTGAGTTGGGCTTATCTTGATTGACTTATCTTGATTGGACTGAGAAATCCCTCTGAGTTTAGTAAAGCATACTTCTGGATCTTTCTGTGAGAGCATTCCCAGGGATGATTAACTAAGGAAAATAACCTGCCTTGAACATGGGTGACACCCCTCTGTTGGTTGGAACCTGTGAGGAGTAAATGACAGAAAATGCAAAAGCCAGTGTCCACGTGTGTATTAGTCAGGGTTCTCTAGAGTCATGGAATTCATAGAATGAATATATAGGGAATTTATCAAGTTGGCTTATGAAATATGGCACAGGTAGTCCAATGATGGCTACTAGTAGCTGCTCAGCCCAGTAGGCCCGAGGGTGATGGCTGAATGCTGGAAGATTTCTAAAGAGTCTCTAATCACATTGAGGACTTGGAGGGTTGGCGGCAGGAGGGAAGAGCACAGCTTCAGATAGTGTCTCCTACTCCTCTGTACTCGATTCTGTAGTATTAACTATCACAGCATGTGTGTCTCTTTCTGCTACCTCTGGCCACCATGGAGTAAGCTGCTTCACCAAACTCTACCACTCATGATGGTAAAAATCTAGATCCAAAATAATTGTTCCTCCCTTAAATGGTTTCTTTCAGAACTTTTTATGGCAACAAAGGTCAGACTATTGTAGATTCATTCACTAACATAAAGAGATTTGTGAAAAATTTGAATGACACTTTTCTTTAAATATCTGATATGCTTTCAGATATATACTTTACCAATGAAGCCAAATGGACTGGGGTATGTATGCCTTGTATGTGTTTGTGACTATGTGTGTGAGCTTGTATACACGTGTGTGTGTACACATGCATGTACATGTGTGAGTGTGTGTGTGTGTATGTGTAGGATTTGAATTGCTAATTCAACTACTATACTTTTTACAGGTCTACAGAAATTTTCCATTTTTATATGCTTGTTTTAATAATCAATTCCCATCTATATTTCACCTCAACTTTTAAATACTATTCTCTTTTTAAATGCTTTTATCTCTGGGGATAGATAGTGATAATGTCCTCTTTGATTCAATTGTGATAATTTATTCATCTTTTTCTTTCTTGGTAGTACAGTTGTTATTTGTTCTTAACTGTGATAATCTTTTCAAAATGCCAACTTTTAACTCACTGGTTTTTTTCTCTTTTGTGTTTGGTTCCTGTTTCCTTGAGTTCTAATTTTATTCTTATTTGGGATTTAGTTTGGTATCTTTGTACTTTCTTAAGGTTGATGCCTAAAGATTTTTTTTTCTGCTGAGATCTTTTACTCTCATACAAGTATAAATTAAAACTATAATTTTCCCTCTCAGCACTTCTCACATAGTTCATGCTGACAATATTAACTAGTAACTCATGGATTTTGAAGGAGTACATATGAAACTCCTCCTTCCACCAAATATGAAGCTCCCTTCTGGTGACTGGAGAGATATTTCAGTGGATAAAGAGTTTGCCTTACTAGCATAAGGGCTTGAGTTCGAATCTTCAGACCCCACATAAATATGACTTGTGCGTGACAGTCTGCCTGTACTTCCTTCAGAAAGTAGAGACAGGAAATTCCCCAGAACAATTTTGATAGCTGTAGTTGTGAGCTCTGGTTTCACTTGGGAGACCCTGCAGTATTGAATAAGGTGGGGGTGATCAAGGAATACGTTAGACATTACCCTTGGTGCACACACACACACATGTATATGCATATGTACTCAAACATGTATATGCATGCACACATACACAAATACCATATACATACATATGCTAAAACTAAGTTAAAAAATGAGGAGTTCACACCATGTAGAGGGTGATTTAAGTTAGATTCTTCTAAAATGATCCTGAGACTAGGATTTGTATGCAAATAAGTAATTAGGCAAAAATTTCAGACATAAGGAAAAGGGCATGAGGTTAAAAAAAAAAAAGGAGATCTGATCTGATGGAGTGTCCTGGAGCTTGAACTACATTTTAATCTGTCCCCCTTGAAACAGAGAAAAATAATTATTCCATTTCTGCCCAGTGCACCTACTAGTACATAGTTGCCTTGGCCCAGGTATGGGTGCATAATTTAATTTTCTTAACCAGAAATGGAGAATCCAGGTGTGAGGTGGATACAGAGAACCAGAAATATGGATGGAGAGAGAAAATAAGAGCATCCTCTTCAAGATTAAGTGACTAACCCTAGGTCATGCATAGACTTTGAACTTGAAGTCAGGTTCATAAATGATAATATTGTATTTTAATCAGATTATCTGAAATCTACCCAAAATGAGACAAGTATATCCTTTCTTGACAGACCGATTTTACTTATTGTTAATTACCCTTTTATGATAGTTAGAAGCCTGTTGTGGTTTGGATGTGAAATGTTTTACCACAAACAACTATTTGGGAACATTGTAAATCCCTAAGGTGGAACCTGATAGGCAGAAAATGAGTGACCGAGGAGGTAGGTTAGGGCTTTGCAACTCATCTCCACTTCCTATTCATTCTTGTTGCCTGACTATGGGTACAATGTGACCAACTGGCCTCTTGCTCCTATTGCCATGATTTGACCCCCTAAATGGATTGAGAGACTGCATACCCTCAAAATGCATACCAGAAATAAACTCTCCTTCCCTCAAGTTGCTTCTTGTCAGATATCTTTCAATCACAAGGAGTAAATTAACAAATACAATACACACACATGCATGTGCACACACACAGATATAGAAATATCAAATCAAAATATGTAAAACCATCAAATCATCTCTAATGCCAGTTGTTACTTTCTGGACCACTCTCCAAAATTTTCCTGGTAAGCATGGGGCACTTGTGTAATCTAGAAAAAAATCTAAAGATAAGGTGGCTTCCTATTTTCTCCGGTGTTTTATCATTAATAATTTGTAAGTGGAAACCCACACAAGGGAAAGCAAGGGAGAGGAGTACATTACTCACGCTCCTGGAGATGAAGTCCAGGGCCATGGACAGTGAAGGAATATACATTCCTGCACATCACTAAGTCAAGAATCCTTTGAAAAAAGAAACATTTATAGTCAATGTGTCTGAGGTGAGGCTTTATACATTTGTCTGTTCTAAGAAGTGCCAATAATAAAGTCACATCATCTAAGATGTTTTCTAAATCAACAGACATCCTGAAAATAACTGAAGGTGTATGACATTAGGAGTCTGCTTTATATTATATATAGTAAATTACAGTGTTCCCCCATGTGGAGGACATATGTGAAGAGCCCAAGTAAATGCTCAGAACCACAGGTAGTACAGAATGCTATATACATTGTGTTTTCCCTTTTCATACATACCTATAGCAAAGTTTAATTGATAAACAAAACCCAGTGTGAAACAGTAATGAATAATAGAATGTAATTGTAATAAAAATTTGTACTTATAAAAGTTATATGAATATGAAATTCTTTTTCAAAATATTTGTTGAAGGCTTGGTCTCCAGCTGTTACTTCAAGTAGGTGAAAAGTAAGTGAATCCTGACAGCAATGATCTAATTCATGCATTAATCCCTTAATGAACTTGTAATATGATAGCATTGTTGGTAGTTGGGGGCTGGCAGGAAAAAGTAGATCACTGGGGAACTATCATTGGGGAGGGTTATATCTTATCCCAGGTCCCTGCTTTCTCCTTCTATTCCTCCCTTCTACCCCATCTCTCTTTCTCTGCTTCCTGGCTGCCCTGGGGTAAGCAGCTCTGCTTCATGCCACATTCTTTGCTTGATGTTTGGCCTTGCCTCTGACCCAAAGTGATGGAATCAAGTCGACTCAAACTTTTGGAAATCAGAACCCAAATAAACCTTTCTCCCCTTTAAATTGTTTCTCTCAGGTATTCTTCACAGCAAAGAAAAAAATTCAAAGCAATGTATTTTTATCTTTTCACTTAAGTAAATACTTTGTAGCTATTCTTTGGCCTTTCCAAGTTGCGTTCATTAACTGAAATAAGTATGACTTAGAACAAGCACTGAAATGCTATGGTAGCTGCTCCAATTATCAAGGTGGCTATCTCCTGCCCACTGATGGATAGCACACATAAGGTAGATACACTGGGCAAAGAGATAACCCATGTTCATTGTGGGACAGAGCGGGATGGTGCAACATTTAATCACACCTCTCAGAATGCTGCACACTTCAGTCCAAACACATGGATTATTTATCTCTGAAATTTCCCATTGAATACTTTCAGATGCAGTTGATCCTGGGTAACTGAGACTGTATAAAGTGAAGCTATGCAATAAGAGGGACTGGTGTATGTGTAAAGCAACAGAGCTGGATATGCAATGAATATCTATTTTTATAAAAAAGCATTCCACTATTGATTTTCAATATTAAATCAGAGGTTGTTCTTGCAGAAGAAAAGAAAGCTAAAAGATGCAGCCGCCGTTCATTGAAGCCGTGTTACAGTAATCACGCAGGAGACATCTATTATCCCTTTCTTTCATTTTCCAAATTTTGCAGAATGCTATTGTGTCTCCTTTGACAAAAGAATTATTTTAAAAAGCAAAGCGTTTGGTGATGCATGATTATGATTATGGTTCAACTCTTTTTCAGGACAGAAAGTTGTAGAGCCCATGGTTAAGACTGAGAACTAGGCCAGCCTAATCTCTCCCCATCCTGGAGCTCAGGGACATTTGCGGAAGAGGGGGCGGTAAGATTTTAAGAGCAAAAGGATGGGAGGAGCAACGATTTGCAAGATTCTCAACAATAGTTGGGGCCAAAGCAATCATAATGGGACTTTGCATGCCCTGCGCAATGTCCAGTGCACTGTTGCCCTCATAAAGTCTAGCATCTGTTAAGGGCACCGAGACCCCTGGAGGCAAGGGATTGACAGCCATAGCTAGTGATCTTATGCTTAAGGGGAACAAGAGAAAGGGCTTATGGAAATGCCACTGGGTCCTTATATGTCATCGGAGAGGAGGACCCAGTGGAGAGTTAGGCGTACACAATAAAGGACTCTCTGGGAATTGGGGGGGAGGCACTGGGGGAAGGGGAGGGGGAGGAGGGGGGAGGGAGGGAACTGGTAAAAAATTTTAAAATGTATAATTAAATTTTTAATAAAAAAAAAAGACTGAGACATCATCAGTCAGGCTGACCGTGTTAAACATTCACTCTAACTGCAATGTCTCTGGAGAATTTTTCTTAAATTCTCTTAATCATTACATGGAGACAGTCATATCTGCTTGTTAGAGTTTCTGTAAATGTCAATAAGATAATAGATGCATTTTGTGTAACGTGGAGCTTAGTGAGTGTTCGGCATTTTTAGAGGTGGAGACATTGCATCGATGTGCAGTGGGAGAACTGTGATATAAATATTGGCAGAGATATCTGGACAGAAAGAAAGAACAAACTAGTTCTTAAGTTCCAGCAAGGGAAAGTTAACCTGGGTCTTCATTAGATAAGTACTTTCCAAAATACAGAAAGATAGAACCACAGTGAACAGATGGACCAGCATATCAAAGAAAAGAATGAAAAAGAAAGCGAGAGATCGAGAGAGAGAGAGAAAGGAAGGAAGGAAGGAAGGAAGGAAGGAAGGAAGGAAGGAAGGAAGGAAGGAAGGAAGGAAGGAAGGAAGGAAGGAAGGAAGGAAGGAAGGAAGGAAGGAAAGAAAGATAAAGAGAGTGTCATAGTTTTAAATGTGCCCCCCATGGTCTCATGTGTTTGGGAAGGTCATGGCACCTTTAAGTGGTGGAGCCTTGCTGGAAGAAGGCAGTCACAGGGGGTGATCCTTGAGGTGGATTAATTCCACCCTACTTCCTGAGAGGTCTGCTCTAGCAGTTTAGCAGTCCTGCAGCTTTCAGCCTTCTGGATGGGTGTGATTTAATACACCTCCAGATTCTGCCACCAGCCATGCTGCTGCTGCCATAAAAGGCTTTATCTCCCCTCTGGAACAGTAAGCTGAACAAATGTTCTTCCTCCCTTAAGTTGCTTCATTTTGGGTGGTCTCTCACAGCAGCAGGAAGAGTAACCACTATAGAAAGAAAGAAAAAAAAAAAGAAAGACAAAGGAGAGGAAGGAAGGAAGAAGGAAAAGAAGGAAGGAAGGAAGGAAGGAAGGAAGGAAGGAAGGAAGGAAGGAAGGAAGGAAGGAAGGAAGGAAGGAAGGAAGGAAGGAAGGAAGGAAGGAAGGAAAGGAGGGAGGGAGGGAGGGGCAGTGTTAATTGTTGACAGGAACCATCTAAGAGACAAAACCCTGAGCATAACTATGAAGGATTACCTAGATTAAGGTTACTCCCTTAAAAATGTCTGTAATTGTCTCTATTAGTTTAACTGATGCTGGGAAGACTCCTCTTGAGCATTGCTGAGACCATTCCCTAGTCATAGGGTTCTGAACTGTATGTAAATTAAGAAAACAAACATTGAGTTTGTCTCTCTGCTTCTTGATTGTGGATGTGATGTAACTAACTGCTTCGAGCTCCTGCTGCCTTGACTTCCCTATCATCATGGACTTCACTTTTGAACTAAGAGCCAGGATGAAACCCCTTCTCTCTGAAGTTGCTAGTGTCAGAGTATTTTATCACAGCAATAGAAAAAGTCTGAAGTATTTTAAAATTGCTTTCTAAATTGAAAATCCATTTTCTAAAATTTTTAAATATTATGTTGTAGATTTTTTTTCATTTTTGGAGATAAGATCTCATGTAGCCAAGTTTAGCTTTTAACTGCTCCTAGTGCCTCAACCTCTCAAATGCTAGGATTGAAGACTTAAGCTGCTACATATGACTAAATTTATTTCTTTCACAATTACTTAGTGAAGCTTTACATTTATCATGGTATTACAAATGATGAATTGGACAGCACAAGCTCAGATAATGTAACAAGAGGTTTCAATTGTGATGAAAGCATTGGGAGAAATGAGTCAACGAGTTAAGATGTGATAGATCATTGGTAAGTATGAATTAGTGCTCTAGCGAACTTGGAATGACCCAAAGCAATGATGTGAAGAAGGAGATGCTGCTTTGGGGATGAAAGTATATATGTCAGGTTCATCTGCCTTGCAGTTTTATGGATATTGCATATGCTAGAGGAATTCTCAAAGCTTTGAGTAAAACAACTGATATTAGGTGGATCCCATCACTAGAGATTCTGACCAGTTATTCTGGGGTGGGCCCAGAAATAGAATTTTTAGTTAAGTTTTTTATTCTTTATTAATTCATTCATGTATAAAGTGGCTTTTAGTCATTTGTACTTCCTTGTACCCTGTCTCATTTCCCTTCCCTTTCGTGCAAAGTCTTCTCCCCCCTGCAAAAAATTCCCCCTATTACTTTCAGACTATACGTGTGAGTGTTCTAGTTAGTTTAATAAGAACTGCCTGCATTAACATGTGTGGGAAGTTATTTATTGAAGCATGAGCAAACTGTCAATGGTTCTACCACTGAAGAAAATGCCCACCCCCTGCAGCATTAGTAGTCAACAGTCTCTCAGGGACGGGTGGGGGCTCCTGAATTCTTCCCACTTCCATGGTGAAATGCAGATTGGTGCAACCTGGAAGCAGAAATGGTGGAATAAGCATTTTATGATCCCAGGTAATTGTAGTGTGAAGTCATAGGTGAGAACTCTGGGGCTTCAGCAGTTCCTTTAGGAATCCAAGGTGAGGTCTTTGCCCTCACTTGAAACCTTACTGGTAGATAAACTGCACTGTCTGATGAAGGGTTACCATGTACCTTTGCTCTAAGAAGTGGAAATAAAGGTTGAATAATACCGTGCTAAAATAGGATTCTGATTTCATTTGAGTCCCATACTTACTGAATGTTCCAGTGCATAACCTTCACTTTCTGGGTTTCCTTCTATTCCAAAAAATGTGCAAAACAGAAATTGGTGAAGAAATGGACTTATTTACAGTTTGACCAAACAAAGATGAGAAAGGAGCACATACTACCATGATTGTATACATCTTATAATTTGTAAGATAAAATATCAGAGAAGGGCCAGAAAATAGGCAAATATAACTAACCATGAGACAGGTTATCACATCCTTTCCTGGTGGAAGATGACTCAGCCTCAGGTTTCTTCTGCTGCTCCATGATCTGTTATAGTGATAATTGTTTATTTGTTTATTTAATTCAAATCTGGTCCTTAAGGGGAAAAAAGTAGATATATTGTCTTGAGGATTCCCAACTTTTTAAAACAGAAGAGCATCTTAAGGTTTTTATGAGATGATAGGTGAGTATTTCCACTCCTTCCAGGTCTGTTAGACTTCTTTGTCTCTAAACATCTATTTTTCTGATAGGCTTAAGGCAGAAGCTTTTGAAAAGGAGGGCAGCTTAGAGCTGTGGCCCCAGCATGCCTGTTAAATGCACTAAATTCACATGAGAAAAAAGTCTAAAGGCTGGAGAGATCACTTAGTAAAGTGTTTGCTCTGAAAGCATTGGGACTTGAGTTTGATACCTCAGCATTCATGTAAAACTCCAGAACAGCATGTGGCTATGATTTCAACACTAGAAAGCCATAGATAGCTGTCCAGAACTCTCAGGCCATCACAGTCTAGCTGAATAAGTTGAACTCTAGGTCCATGGAGAGAACCTATCTCAAAAAATAAGTTAGAAGGTGTAATTTGATAGCTAAAGAAAGACAAATGTCTCTCTTCAAAATTTAGTGATACACATCTATACTCCAACATTGGAAGAAAGATCAACCTTAGCTACAAAGTGAGCTTGAGGCCAGCTTGGGCTACACAAGACCCTGTCTAAAAATAACAACAACAAAAAAATAATAATAATAATAGAATAAGTAAAAATCAAAATAGAGTATAGACTACCTGCACTTGGTTACAAAATAAATGTGCAAAAATCAGTGGCCTTCCTATATGCCCAGAATGAAAGAAGTGAAAAAGCCTTGAGAGAAACAATCCCATTTACTATAGCCCCTAAAAAAATGAAATACCTTGGTATAAACCTAACCAAGGAGGTAAAAGACCCCTACAATGAAAACTTTAAAACCCTAAAGAAAAAAATTACAGAAGACACCAGAAGGTGGAAAGACCTCCCATGTTCCTGGATTGGCAGAATCAACATCGTAAAAATGACCATCCTACCAAAGGAAATATACAAATTCAATGCTATACCAATTAAAATCCCAAAGCAATTCTTTAAAGAAGTTGACCAAACAATCTCAAAATTCATATGGAGGCACAAAAGACCCAGGATAGCAAAGACAATCCTGAGTAACAAAAACACTGCGG
Source organism: Typhlomys cinereus (assembly GCA_023101885.1). NCBI lineage: Eukaryota > Metazoa > Chordata > Mammalia > Rodentia > Platacanthomyidae > Typhlomys > Typhlomys cinereus. The sequence continues at coordinate 2,617,483 of JALPQD010000254.1, read as the reverse complement.
GAGGTATTACCATACCAAACCTTAGTCTATACTACAAATCCATAGTTATAAAGACAGCCTGGTACTGGCTCCAAAATAGACCCATAGATCAATGGATAAGGATTGAAGACCCAGATATAAGCCCACAATATTACAGCCATTTTGTCTTTGACAAAGGGGCCCAAAGAATCCAATGGAAAAAGAGCAGCATCTTCAACAAATGGTGCTGGCAAAACTGGATCTCCACATGCAGAAGATTAAAGCTGGACCCGTACTTGTCACCATGTTCAAGACTTAATTCCAAATGGATCAAGGACCTTGACATAAGGCCAGAGACTATAAAAGCCATAGTTGAAAAGATAGGGAACTCCCTCGAGCTGATTGGGCTAGGCCAACATTTCCTAAACAGACATCCAATGGCACAGTCACTGCTACCAACTCTCAACAGTTGGGATCTTGTGAAATTAAAGAGCTTCTGTTCAGATAAAGAGATTGTAACACGAGCTCAAAGGCAACCCACAGAATGGGAGAAAATCTTCACGAACCACATATCTGATAGAGCTCTACTGTCCAGAGTGCACAAAGAACTTAGAAAACTAAACACCAAGGAAACCACTGGCCCAATTAAAAAATGGGCCCTGGAACTTCAAAGAAACTTTATCAGGGATGAAATTAAAATGTCTAACAAATATCTTAAAAAATGTTCCACATCCTTAGCCATCAGGGAAATGCAAATCAAAACTTCCCTGAGATATCATCTCACCCCGGTCAGGATGGCAAAAATCCACAATACAAACAACAACAAATGCTGGAGAGGATGTGGAGGGAGGGGAACTCTCCTACATTGCTGGTGGGAATGCAAGCTCATACAGCCACTCTGGCGAGCCGTCTGGAGATTCTTAAAGAAATTAAAGATTGAAATGCCATATGACCCTGCTCTTCCACTTTTGGGAATAACCCCCCATACAGCAGAGGTTCACCTCGATAGCACAAGCATGACCATGTTCATAGAAGCACTGTTTACAATAGCAAAGTCATGGAATCAGCCCAAATGTCCAACAGTTGACGAGTGGATAAGGAAACTGTGGTACATCTATACAATGGAGTACTACTCAGCCATCAAAAATGATGAATTACTGGAATTTGCTGGGAAATGGATGTCATTAGAAACAATTATATTAAGTGAAGTATCCCAGACCCAGAAAATTAAGCGCCGTATGTACTCCCTAATAGGTGGCTCCTAGTACCAAACCCACCCAGCCCACCTAGAGATAGTAATTCCAAGGATTATGAACAGGAGGGATGGGGTAGGAGGGCCACACCAGAAACAAGGAGAGAAGGGACATGTTACAGCAGGGAAAATAGGCCTCCATCAAGGACCCAAATAAGTAATGAGACATCTGATTAAGTTCACAGACTTTTGTTCCTGATCATTTACTACTGAGGGGGTGTGATCTCACCAGAAGAGGAGGGCATATAGTCTGGCAGGGGGTAACATACAATGCCCACCAGGATGGAGTGAAGGGCATTGCAGGAGCAGCAAAACTGCAAAAGAAAATCAACAAACCACAATCCAGAACTTCAGAGACTCTATATCAACCACCTAGAACTAGGCCCGCTTAGTCATCAGAGAGGAGGGCTCAGAGGAGAGTCAGGCATGCACAAGAAAGGACTCTCTGGGAATTGGGGGGGAGACACTGGGGGATGGGGAGGGAAGGGGAAGGGGAGGGGTAGCAGGGGTTCAGGGGGAGGAGGAGGGAGAGAGGGAACTGGTGTACCTATTAAGTTTGTATGAGCGGAAATAATAATAAAAAAAAGTCAAAAAAAAAAAAAAAGAATACCTGTACTTTCTACAAGGCCCCCAGCTTACCCTCTCCACATAGGAAATCACTCTAAAACCATGTAATTGCTTAAAGGTGTCTATATCCTGTGATGTTACTTTTCCTACAGTGCGTCAGTCCCCTAGCCTGCTATGTGCCTTGATGCACCTATACTCAAGGGTCATCTGTTTCAAGGATCTGCCATTAGGTTATTGGAGGCTCCTTTTCTATCCCATACAAAGAGAGGAAAACACCCAGCACCAATAACCAATTGCTTTCAGAAGTCTGAAATTCTTGATTTGATAAGCAGGTAACCCCAAGATATCAGGATGGGACCAGAATTTCAGGATTTCAGTGATAGCATGTTCTTGTTTGTCTTTCTCTCCTGCTTTCCTCAGTTACTTGCCAGCTTCTCCTGAAATATTTGCACACAACATTTGCAATGCACCCCTGACTTAGAGTCCCTGTCTGGAAGAATATGAGCTAACAATGCTTCTTTCTCTGAGAACAGGAAGCAAAATATGCACCTGCTGGAATTGGAAAACCTTTACCCGGGAACTGAAGCCTACACTTGGTCAGCTGAACCAACATTCCAAATGGGCATCGCTCCTGTATGCAGTCACCTGCCTCAAATACGGAAAGAGGGGCACAGGAAATCATAACACTACAGCCATACCTCTGATAGGTCCTTGTCTCCATCAGGGGAATCCTGATTGTGTCAAGAGTCACTATCTAAGTCATTAACTTGGGAATCAGAGAGTAGAGGGTGGTCAGTCACATGGGCAGGTTCTTTAAAACTTATGGGAGAATCCTGTAGGTTTTACTCTTAATGGCATCAGAAGGAAACACCTCTAGACACTGAGGGTCTTAGAACATTGAGATATTCTTGGCTCAGATAATAGAAGACACAGAAACAGGTAACTGCTACTTATAGCAGTTACCTTACCATGAGAAAGATGGATCAGGGTCACAGAATGACCTTCAGGGTCCTCAAAGGTGAGAAAAGAAACAATAACAAATGTCTATCTTCTCCCTAGTAGAAACAGAGAAGTTGACATAGGAGGGAAATTGCCTGAGTAAGTGCATTGTGAGAAATTTTAAGGTATTTTTCTCTATGCTATAAGGATTTCCTTCCTAAACATTCCGTGCTTTGTAAATGATTCTAAGTAGTTTATTGCAACCACTCTTTCTGGGCTGGAGATATGACTCTGGGGGAATTATTTATTTAGATATGAGCTTATTATTACTAGCAAGCTGAAAGGGGCTTAGGTAAATACATGCTTCTAGGTAAATACACTTTGAAGAGAATGATGAAAATAAAATTACTGTGGGAAACAAAAGTAATATGCAAGTTTATGTTTCTTTTCTCTGTCACTTGCTACTGTATATCCTTCGGAGAACAGAAACTTAGACAAGCCACAGCGCTGTATCTTCTCTCTCCAGCTTCATTCCTACTTCCTTGGTCTTTGTGAAGGGCAGGATCCACTACAAAACAAATTTTTTTCTGACAAAAGTGTTCTGGCTTTCTGACTATAGCTGCAGATTTGCGTCTGAACAGACAGCTCCAGATGCAGCAGGCCCGAGGGATTTGCTGAGGATGTTTTAGCACGATGATCCCAATCATATGTGAACCATATGTCAACTACACCGTTTAACCTCCAAAATATCCTCATTTTTTCCCCTTCTTTGTCACTGCATATGAGACTGGTTGAGAGTAAAGTAAGCAAGCTCGGCTTCCAACTTAACAGAAGATGTTCCGGTTGACCCTTCATGCATTGTATTCAGCAGGAAAATAACAAACGTGGACACTGCTGCAAACAAAATATCTGAGCTTCTTCCCCTGCAGGTTGTCACTCATAGGCCACATAACCCCTCAGACTTAGCTTCATCATCTCTAATAGGGCTGTTGAGTTTGGTTGAATTGGCAGGTGAACCTGTAATAATCATGTTGGAGAGTAGAGCATGGTAAAGTTAGACGGTAACCCCCATGTAGAAGCTGGGCCTTCTTCCACATATTACCATATTGTTGAATATTCACAGCTGAAAAATACCACCCGTCTTCTTGATTGCCCGTAACCACAGGTTCTCATGCTAATTATGGGCAGCATTTGAGATCAGACTTCAGGCTCTTCTTGATCCGGTACATCACAGGAGAGCCCAGGAAAATAGAAAGTGATTTTAGGAAGGAGGACCAATTCTGGGGAATCATTCAATGCTTTGGAGTGTCAGTTTATTGATTAAGAGTGATAGAGGGCTTCTTAGCAAGATGAGAAGAATGTCTGAGACAGCAAGAGAAAAAAGCCTCACCATGGACACGTTTAACAAAAGTGGGGATGGAGAATAGATGAGTGTTAGGAGACAGCAGGGACCTAGAGTGCTTCATGACCCTTAAAGTTAGAAACACGTTTTTTGGCTCCAGGTTAGGAAGATAATGAGGGCTAAATATACAGCATGCTTAGATTCTGTTGCTGGCTTCAAAACGAGGGCCAAAGACTGGAAGAAACAGTTCAAGGTTAAGCCCCCGCCTTGGAAAAGAGAGTCAACAGGATGCTCAATGAAGTCACTGCTTTGCCTGTTTTCTTACCTTCCTCTGTTTCCTCAAAGATCAGAATGAAGAATAGACCCTCAAGGTACTATCAGCAAAGAGCTATTTAGAGCTGTTGTCACATAAAGAACAATGAGTATCCTACAGTTCTACCCATAGCTTTTAAGTTTAGATCTTAAGTGCTTGTGCTGCTTTGCAGTGACAGTTTGAATTTACAAGTATTTTCCAAGTGAGCATATTGTTTATTTGAGAAGCACACCAAGGGTGAGGAGGAAGTAACCTGAACTCATAGTTTTCTTTAAATATCTATTAGGTTCCGTTGACTGTGTGGACGTAGAAGGCCAGCATATCTGCATGTGGCATATTTGGAACATGGGGCACATTCACATGTTATTGACACTTATTTTGGAGTCTGGTCCCTCAGCTACTTTATCTGTATGTTACTTTCATTTGAGGCAAGACACTCGTGAGCTGCAACTCATCGCCTGGACTTGGTGATGCTCAGAGGTACCACATTCCGGCAACACTGGCCGCATTCATTGCTGTGTCACTGACATACACTTTGGACTTGTTCTTTTTCTGAGATACACAGAAATCAACAGACATGATCACTTCCTTCCGCACTTCACACGTGTCCACATGTACCATGCCCTCACACGTGTTTCCTTACTTGCATGAATGGCCCTCCCCTGTGCTCAGAGAGAAAGCAAGTATTGCTTGGCATATCTAAGACCTGCCCTTGGGAAGAAGACATTATAATTTGTAGCAGTTGGGAGGAGAACATTATAATCTGTAGTGCTTTTTTCTTAATAAAATGGTCATGAACTTTGTGTTTTCACCCAAACTGTGGTATTTAATCAGGTGTCTTTGGATGGATAATCTAGCCAAAAGATGGGGGCCTGTATCACTTTTTTTCTAAAACCATGTGGTAATTCATTATGTCATATTTAAATGATGGATATGGAGCTTCTGCTATAACTACCTCATTAATTCATATAAGTATTTTTTGGGTAATTGATCTTCTGTCTTAAATCATAGGTCTTACAGTACAATAAGTTTTTCTAAAAGAAGGGGATTTATTCCAGACACAAACAGTGATAATTTGAAGGGATGGAGAAATGCTATCCAATTCACACACTTTAAAGAAACTTGCAAATAGAGTGTTCATACTCATCATGTGGTTGACACTGATAAACTCAATAAAGCCTCAGTCATCTTGATGCACACACAAGCACCTCTTTACATCCTTATAATTTGATGTAAATGATATGACATCATTAGGCAGAAGCTCCTGGGAATCAGTTTACCGTGACTCAAGGTTCTCTGCTTGCTTTCAACTCTAAATCCATCCAATCGGATTCATTTCAATCAATCATTCATTGATTATTTACTTGGTGTCAGGCATGCTGCTGGGCCATATGCATGTGTTGGGAGAATAGTAAAGTGAAACTACACTTCCGGAAAGGCAACAGTCTAGCCATAAAGGCAACAGTCCCATTTCATACTGATGCAAAACCAGACATAATTATTAATGAGTTGGAAGTTACTCCTCCAGATTAGGCATGTATGGACAGGCTTTCATGGAAGAAGTAAAAGAAAGGCATCATTTTTATAAAAAAAGGTTCATATAGGTAAAGGTGGTCAGAATTGGAAGATATTTGAATTACGGAAGCACAAACTGGAGATGGTGTTGTATATGTGGGAAAGGGAGATATAGTCCAAAGGATGGCTTTGTGACAGCTTGGGGTCTTACACCAATGTAATGAGAGTAGCATCATGAGATGGTCTTGTTGGATCAAGATGGTGTTGGGACAGTCTAATGATGTGTATGGGTGTGTGTGATAACATGGAATATGAAACCTCATTAGAGACTCATGAGGAAATCTTAAGGAATACTGGAAACCAGGAAGAAAAGACTTCAATGGCCATGATGAGAAGCTTCACTTGTATAATGTGGAAAAAAAAGGGGTATGGAAGTGTCAGAAAAAATATGGTGCATGACAAGAGGGAAACTCAGTGGAAAAAAACCAATTGAATGATCAAATAAATCACAACAAAGAGACTGGTTGAGTCCAGATGGGCAATGGCAAGGTGCCCAGCCTGAACGTTGGCAGTGGAAAGAAGTAACAAAGGAGAAGACACAACACTGCTGAGTTCAGAATCATGGTGCTTAATGACTGGAGGAACACAGGGAGAGTAGAGAGACTGACACTGAAGATTAACCCTGGGTTCAGTATCTCAGCACCTGTAGTACCTTTCACTAAGAAAACCTAGGTGGAAAGAGGGGCAGCAGGTTTATAGGGGTTGGGGTGGAAATGAAGACATGTCTGATATGAGCTGGCTTGGGACCTCTGAATGGAAATAGATTTCTACCTTGAATTTCTGCAAGTGGAACAAGAGGTTATTGTAGATGAGCATGATGATGGAGTTGCTTTACAGGGGAAGCTAGGCAGATACCATGGGTATTTGTGTGAGTTTGGTGGCTCACCTATCTCTCATCTTTCTTGTCCAGTGTGTACCAACTGGTTGTCAAGGAAGAGCGACTTCAGAAGTCCCGGAGAGCAGCCGACATCATCGAATGCTTCTCCGTACCTGTGAGCTATCGGAATGCCTCCAGCCTTGATTCTCTACACTACTTTGCTGCTGAATTGAAGCCCTCCAGCCTGCCCGTCACCCAGCCGTTTACAGTGGGTGACAACAAGACCTACAATGGCTACTGGAACCCCCCTCTCTCCCCACTGAAAAGCTACAGCATCTATTTCCAGGCGCTCAGCAAAGCAAATGGAGTAAGTATAACCATGTGCAAGTCATTACTTGCCTCGTCTGAATATTCCCCTCCTCAAATGAGAAAGCAATGAGACATTAGAGTAGAGTTTGGCAAACTGGAAACCATGCCAAATCCAGTCCTATATCTTTTGTGATTTGGGGATAAGGTTGATTTGTGTGTGTGTGTGTGTGTGTGTGTGTGTGTGTGTGTGTGTGTGTGTGTTTATGTTCATGTTTATGTTTATGTGTATCAGAGGAAACTGTGTGTGCCTATGAAGTTCCAAGGGTGATTTCAGGAATCATCCTTGATTGCTTTTCCTCCTTTATGCTTTGCTCTGGAGTTTCCCAGGCTCTGCCTGAAAGTGCAGGCAGTTAACATTTCTGCCTGGTATTTATAGGTGGGATCTGGGATATGAACTCAGGAGCTTCTGTTTATGAGGCAGGTTGAGGCTTAACCCCTGAGCCATCTTTCCAGCCCTGATTTTTTTTATTTCTGATTTTTGTTTGTCATTTTAATATAACTACATCTCTTCATTTAAAATTAGAGTGGAATTCATGCTGAACAGTAAGTTTGAGAGTTGCCATAGACAGTGTATACTCTGTAAGACCTAAGGCATTTACAAATTGAATTTTGATGGGAAAAGCTCATAGACTATTAGATGGAGAAGGTATTGCCTTGAACAAATCACTTGAACTCAGTCTTGATTCCTCTAACTGCAATACTAAAAACTATCAGCATGCTATCTGACTGAAAAGGGAGCATATTTCTAGTTCAGTAATTTCTGTGAAACTACTCTCTTTACCAATACTGTGAGTCACATTCAAAAATATTTTTTCTCTTAAAAGTAAGGCAACAATTTTGTGTCAAGTATTTCTTTGTTTGAGCAATGGTATCAGTCATAAAATCACAAATCACAGGGCTGGAAAGGCTCTTCAAGGTCATCCATCACTTTCCTATCCACCTCTTCCTACTCCCTACACACACACACACACACACACACACACACACACACACACACTATGCTTGAAATAATAGAGTACTCATTTTGCTGAGGTTTGGGCTAGTCATGTGGGAATTGTGGTTCTAAGAAACCTTTGTAATCATGTGTTTGGCTATCTCATTGATGATAGCTTCTTGCAGTGTTCTTGTGTTATTGGTCTCTACTTTTAGGGGTTTGTAGAATCAATTTAATTGTCTGTTTGGTTGCTTTTTTTCCATTACATATAATTTTTACCACCAACTTTTCTTCAGCTCTTGAAGTAGCCATGTGATCTTTTCTATTAGTACTTCTTATAACACAAGTTAGTACTTGCCAATCAGCATTCCTTTTGGGGTATACTCCTGGTTTTCATAATTCACTTCTAAACACATAGGTCAGAGTCATATACAAAGTCCTGTGTTTCTGTTATGGTTTGTATGAACTTACAAATATGCAACAAAGTCTAGCACTGCTGTAGTGTGGAGTATTTCTGGAGCTGAGACAAAAATCAGCATGTATAAAGCATGAATAAAGCATATACAAAAAACTGGGCACATTTTTGGTGGTCAAGATAGTTTATCTATCAATGTCATTGCCTGGAAATAAACAACAACCTGGATTGAGGAACTAATTAACATTTAGAATGTCCACATGTCTATTTAAATTTTACTTTGATATTTCAGTTCTGCATTTATTACTGGTTCCAGCAACACTCCAAAGAGAGTATAAAGCTACAAAGAGAAGCTGCCAGACTGCCCTCCACCTGTCCATCTGGCCCTCCCTCTGCATGCAGCACTCTGTTGTATTGAGCAGGAAGGCATAAAGATAGTCTAAAGCAATGAAAGCATCTGCGGGCCATTCTTGCTTTTAGATTTCCATGTCTCATGCTGACCTGTGAGGTGCTTCAGCACAGCTATCTGATAAGTCCAGGCTTTCTCTGTTCTCCATACATAACAAGAAATGTGGTGTGTTTCCATTGCTGCTCATGAGGAAGAAGTACCTATGTCTCCTCTCCCTCTGCCATGTTTCCACCCAGATGCTGGTCATAAACCTAACAGTAGAACAAGTCTATAAAATCAAAGGCAGTTTACCCCAGGTGTTTTTATAACCCAAGTATGCCTGACCCTGAATGGAGTCACATGTGACATGAGGTATCTGTTGGAGATTTTCTTTCCCAAACATTACATCATAGATCCCTTTCTTCAAGACCTAGGGACTTGGCACTTCAGACATTCTGAAGTTGCTTTATCTTAGAAGCACTTAATGCAAATCCTTCCAAGATTAACAAAACCGTTTAATTATACCTTCTATTCCACATCAACCACACTCCTATTCAGGGACTAAGATTCTCAGTAATGACACACAGCAGTAAAGGGATTAAGAGGAATGCTTATGCAAGGTGTTTGGGGATGTGGCTGGTCTCCTGAAAACAGAACAAGGAAAAACAGATGTGGGAGCTCAGAGTGCTGTGTTTTTTCTGGCAAGGAAAAATGCACAAATTACTTGAGATGACTATCTTCAATATTAAGGTTTTTTTTAAAGAATGGAATGAAAAGGTCGTAAGATCATGACAACCATTCCCACTCTAGCAAATTTCTGCTTGGCCCCTCTCTGATCCCGCAAGTCACAGAAGACAAGTGACAATGAAGCTGAGCTGGGAGGACTTTAGAGAATGCCTCACCCACAAACTCTGTGTCTGCCAAGTTCATTGTTCTTCTGCAGATACATCAAGAAGGTTGCTCCCTATCCAGAGCTCCCACATACCCTGCCCCTAAATAAATCATTCAAATAGCAATTGACCAAACAATGAATCAAAACAAAGAAACCAAGGTTAGACAAGTATGGAACAAAAAGACCCACAGTGAGCATGAAACTAATTAGACATTGCGTTAATGCTCAATAATTGCTCCAAACACTTTACAAAACAGAAGGTTAATGTGAAAAATAATTACTTAAAGAGAAGATGTAGAATGCAAAAATTAACTATTGTGATTTGGGTCTATAATTCACTATCATGTCAGCCAAAACCAAGAAAGGGTTGGAGGACTGAAACATGTAAACAAGAAAAACTGTTTATCTTCTCATATTAAATAAAAGGGAACAAAATAGCTACTCATTTACATTGAATACTGAAAAATTTTAAGGTATAACTTTTAAAGCAAAACTTTAATTCAAGGGAAAAGTAGTTCGATTTTACAGTGTAAAAATTAGTAGTGTTCTTATTCCTCATAAATGGAAAACATAGCTTGAGTAAAATAAAAATCAGAACTCAGAAAACCTATATTGTTAAAACATTAAAATAGAAGAATAAGTAATATCCTATGGAATTGAAACATGTTAAAAGAAAAGAAAATGGTTATTTATTTGCAGGACAGGTGTGGATCAGGTTAAAGAATTTACCATCAGCTGATTTCATTCCTCCTCCGTACCCTACCCAGGATGAAGTAAGAGTATTTAGGATCAAAGAATCTTTATTCTGCGGATATTAGGATAATTTGTCAGCTTAGCAGAGTGGTTGTAAATTTAGCCTTTACCATCAAACTGCCTGCATACAAAACCCTGGTGGCTATGTGACTTTAATTAAGCTATTAAAAGCATTAGATACGGTTGATTAATTAAAGGAACATCTATCAAGCACACGGTATTTGTCAAAAAGACACCACCACCCTGGAAATAGAACTGAGTCAAGCGGACAAAACTCTCTTCCTGCATGTTTATAATCCAAGTGGGGGAGAGACTGAAAAACAAAAGCAAATCAGTAAAATAACTTGTCAAATGATTAATCACTGGATTTATTAGGGCAGAGTCATTGACTAAATGCTAACTCTCACATGAGGATAAAGATACTTCGTAAGTTTCATAGTGATCTATGAATGCAGAGAATGGGTTTTCTAAACCCCATGAACGCCACCAGAATTAAAACATGATGTTCATAATAAGATGTGATGTTCTGAATCCTTTCATACATGTTTATGAGGTGTGCATTGTTCATAGACACTCACGTTGAAATTTTGCCTGATTAATATTCTTGTATTTACCTACTGATGTTTCCTTATAGGCTGGCCCATGGATGGGACCTTATCATTTGTACTGAAATGTTAGGACTTGCTCTCTTACTAATCAGAACACATTATAAACATTTGTTTTTGGATAGAGCTATAGTACCCAGTTATATGGATGTGTACCTTGGAATAGGATGAGTTTGAAGTGTCATCCAATCTAGAACAGAAAGAGAGGAACAAAATATCTAATAAAGTTTCTCAGCAGAGTTTTGACTTGATTACTGAATTTGTCTGGAGTGACAGGCAGTGATGCTTTCATTGGTTGGGTAAAATTATTAGGACTTTTTTTCTTTATAGAGCAAAATTCTGTCTCCCTACACCTCCCTCCCATCCCTTTTTATTGATCTGAGCAAATCAACTCTGTCTCCTGTCAACCTTTCAGAGAAGACAGTGATAAGTACCCACTAACTATTTTGGCCACCCAAGACCATTTCATTGATGCTTTGCATACATTTCCTTTTGTTTCTACAGAGGATGCTTCCTGTGATCCATATACTTCTTTTGTCCTTATCTCTTGGTTTTCTGATGGACAGAATGACTTCTTCCAAGGTCCTGCTTGAAAAGAGGTTTCCCAAACCAGTGCCATGTTTCGCATACATCTAATTCTTCCCCTCCTGATTTTAACTAGTCTTCCTTCCACCTGGAATATTTGCTATGACATTATCAAACCTTTCAAGATGATTTTTCTTACTTTGGAGTCGTCATGCGAACTGAATCTTTTTTGTGATTCTCCAACCTTGGTTTTAACGTCATGATATTCATGAACTGCTCAGTCAGGTCACCTAGAATCCCACACCAGTATTAGCAGGTTAACTCAATTATTTTTCTTTATAACAATGGATATGATATAATTATACATGATTCCATATGTCATGTGCCTCTCTCTTTACCACAAAAGTCCTATGAGTGATGGGCTTTGTCATCTTTTGTTGTTGGCTGCTGTTGTCTTATCCACAGGGTCTTCAGTTTAGATATTTTGTTGTATTTTTCTGCAGTATTTTCCATGATGTGCTGGATACTGAACATATAATAGATACTCAGAAGTCGTTTGGTGATTGAATGAAGACAGCAAGAGCTATTTCTTGTGTTGGGGGTCTCAATTTCTTCATAGATGAATTGAAGTAGTAATTCATATTTTGATTTCATGGAATAAAATAAAGGTCTTGGTTGATAAAAGACATATTCAGCTATATATGTCACCATAGTCTGAATTTTTCATTCATTACAGAATGAAAGCTGAGGTTAATCATTTAGCTGCAGACAAATGAACCCTGAAGGATTTTCCTTACATTGTAATAGTAAGACTTTCCACCCAGATGTCTCATTTCCCAAGCTCCAGGATCCTGGACAGCCTTGATTTCCTCCAGATCCTCCAAATGATACCCAGAGTAGCTGTCTTAGTTCTAAACAGCGGGTGGGTGCAATTTTGCATTGTTTCTTTCCCACTCTTCCCAGAATGAGGTCTGCTGAATCTACTGTTCTCTGCATCCCCACCACCATTAGCCATGATTGTGAAGTTGAAAAGACCATAATTAACGGTTGGATGCAAAACAAATGTGGTGAATTCATGCAAATATCCATCAAAAGCCACGTTTTGTTGGGCAATGCTGTTGTGCCTGTTCTATTTACTTAGAAAGAAAACTCTTTCCTTGCCATATCTATCTCATCACAGAGGGGTACATTTAACCTGGATGGTGCCTCTGCCAAATGCTGAGCTAAATAAGAGAAGTGGGAAGTAGAAGAGCCAGTGATTGTTCTTTTTCTTACTTCCTCTTCCAGCTCTTGAACTCAATTGCCTCTCGAGAGCAGTTGGAAGCCAGATGCTCTGTTGAAAGGATCGCCATGTTTGCAGTATAATCACAAAATAATAGTTAGGATCATCTAGGTAGGGCTGGGTTAAGGGAAATTCTATGCCTCTGAATGAATTGGAAAAAAATTATATTTAGTTGTACCCAAGCACTGTGAAAAGAATGTTTGTCTGTGGATGGTTTTTCTGAGACGTGATGGGATGGAAAGCATTGTGAGCTGAACATCACACAGACTTAAATTTGAATTATGGCTGTTTTCGACTGTCTCAAGATGCATAGTGTGATTAATGATCTACATCTCAAAAACTTGGTGAAGAGTGAATGAGACAACATATATTTAAAGCACCATGTAGCTTCACAGTTGTAATATTCATTCTTTCCTCTTTTACTGTCTTTTTTTTTTCCTTTCTTGAGGTAGGGTACATTCAGTATCTTTTCACAGGTACCAATTCATCCAGTAGCTGCACATGGAAGCGCATACCTTCCTGACTCTGGAGACCTGAGGACTCTTCCCTATATCTGGCTGATTTCTAACTGGACTGACACATCTGACATATCACTCACCCAGGATTACTTTCATCTCTTACACATGGTTTCAAGCCTAGCACTTACAGCTATTTACTCTTTTAGCATAATTGGTATCATTTTAATCACTAACTTGTTTCCTGACTCATTTGTTAATGGTCATACAAACATCGTACACAAAGTGTTCATAGGGACCACAGAATGAAGATATATGGGAGACTCAAATTCAGTGAGAGTTAAGACTACACAGTTAAGATCATAGAAAGTTTGAGTATTGGATATTGTATCATACAGTTCATAAGTAAACTATATTTGTCAGAATTTGCTAAATTCTTCTTTAATAATAATAAAATCCCAATAGTTATCAGAAAGTATAGTTTTTGTCCCTGCTATTTGTCAAAACAAGTTGGCAGAAGGGACCTGCTTATCAGTCACTCAAGGACATAGGCTGATGGATGGTCCATCTTGATACAGCCGCCAAATCAGGGAAAGAGAAATGCATGAATAATCACTGACTCTGTAAGTTTCCATATAGCATGATATATGCCATGTTGACAGTCCACTGACAATCTATTGGCTAATCATATGGCTATGGATAACTTGGGGAAAAAAAGAGCCAGTGCTTTCTAAGAATGTCAACTTGAATGAGAACTGACACATTTGAAAATAGCCCCTAATGACTCCTATAGTTCTCCATGAAGGCTAAACTTTGCCACAAATTCCTATAACGCCCACTATTTTTTATATATTTGTAAATTTTTAATATTTTATTTTTCTAGTTTTACAAGCATATTGAGTACTTATCCCTACCTCCCTCTATGCTCCCCTCCTATTTTCCTCTATTTCCTTTATCAATCCATTCCATTCTATGAAGGCTAGGGTTCCCTCTGGTTTGCCTTCTCTTGTAGGGTTCAGGCCTCTTGTGGATTACCAAGTGGCCTCTCTTCAGCCATGTCACTGATAGGGGCATTTCCCTTCATTCATCCAGCTCTAGTCCCCAAGGTTTCCACTGTATGTTCTTATCTCTGCTGAGTTCCTTGATAGTCTATGGGGACATGTTGGTATATCAGTCATTATGCAGATCTGTTAATGACAAGTCTCACTGCAGTGAGTTTCTGGATGCAGCAGTCCTGCCTTGAATGGAATGTCTTGTCCAATGGTGAACCTTCCCTTCTTTAGGTTCTTAAAGTCTCATTGCCCCATCTTCTGTGAGGTTCCCTAAGCTTTGGATGGGGAAAGATTATGTTGGTCTGGTTTTGGGTGAGCCTTGCCAGATCTCTCGTACTCTGCATTATGGCTACTATAATGTCCATTCTTGAAGTAGCTTCAAGAGGACTTTCCATTATTGAGCCCTTGCAGTGAGTCAGACACTAAGCATGATGGTTGCACATGTACCATGCTTGATGACTCTCTACACTTCTGTAAGTAGGTGGATGGACTGCCAGAAGCCCCTTGGAACTTCAGTTACTGTCTTCATCCTGAAAAGGAATCTCAGATCCAACTTTTCCTTTTGTCCTCCCTGGAGGTCTTGTTGAAGGGTGCCCGGCACTCACTGTGCACTGTTACATTCTGAAAGCAGGGTTCTCCCCATATGCTGTCACATAATGCCATTGAGGGCCTCAGAAAATTTTAGGTGGTCTGTCCCACTCATCAGTGGCTGAGCCAAGGAGTAGAAACAAAATCATGAACCCAAGACTACTGAAAAGCCTTTGCCTATTTGTCTCCATAACCCAACGTCAGGAACATGTGTCTGCAGTAGCCATTTGGAAGTTAAAAAGGATACTGAACAGGGCCCTTAGCTTTAGGCCTTTCATTGCAAATATTTCATAGCAGTTTGCAAAGCTTCACTTGAGTACATGTCCCTTCCTGGTACTTATATGTAATAGGAATGTAGGCTTCATTCCTGGTTTGCCTGTCTGGGCTTCAATCTTGTTCTCAGTAGCTTCTCTTCATTGTAGTTCACTCCACCCTCTCTGGAATCTCTATTTCCAAAACTTCCTTCCATATGAGCCTTATCACATACTCCTAAAAATGCTGAACTTCCATCAGTGCCCTTCTGGGGCTACAACTGCACTCCTCCGGTAAGAAGGAAATTCCCTGAGTGTCACCTTGTACAAATACCAAGATGAGTTCTCCCAGGTTGCTAATTTATTTTCTTACTCACTTACACTTCTTACAGATTTTATTATCATGGTATGAGGCCTGAGGGAACAAGAACATTTTCCTTCCCATGCAAATATACTTTAAATTCATTTGGAGAAGACGAAGGTTACCCAAATGTTGACAGCTGATAATCATGTCAAACTGTGCCTCCAGGTTTCCACGCTCAGTCTCAGGTTCCAGATCATCTCATAGGTATAAGAGTCCAAACTTCCATGTGTTAACCTCTCTACTTCCATTGGCCTCTCCAAAATAAGGGTCCTAAAATATGTGGTTTGCTTGTCTTTGAATGGTGAAAAGTTAGGAAAGCTCTGAATTGGGAAAATGGACTTTAAGTTCAAGAGCTGGCTCTCCCATTTACTAACTATATGAAATAAGCACTTGAATGTCAGACTTCAGTTTTCTTTTCTGTCTAGTGGGCATAAAATACATCACCCTTACCTCATTGGGACAGTTGTATGAAGTACACAATGGGTGTCACAATATTTTGTGAATACATTTATTTATAGCAGCTAATATGAATATATATGTTTGACATATGTATGTGTAGGTCTGCATATACACCTATAAAATAAGTTTTTGTCATATGTGTACATTTACATGTATAAATATATGAGTATGCAGATATTCATATTCATACACATTTCAAGTTAACTCAAGAATAATACAGTAGAAGAAAGGGAATCCTTGAACCAGAAACCTAGTAGGTAGGTAGTGAAACAACAACATATTGTCTTTGTTTCTTATGCCCATGGGAAGCAAAAAAGAAACATGTGGCAGGCTTGCACAGTGCTTCTTACTTGATATAACAGAAGGAACTACGTATATTTTCCATGAGAGATACTAAAAAATTATTTATCACATATATTTACATAAAAGACTTGGAAGAGATGCCAATCTATATCAAAAGAATATGTTCAAATATACCATTAAGTCATTTCTATATTAATTCTACAAAGTCTGAGATTGCCATAGTAGAAATTAATGAAGTCATTTTCACTCAGAGATTCTGCTTCATATGCTGTAAAATGGCATTAATTCTACTAATTAATGTTATTAATAAGATTAACCATCTTCAAAGTTTGTTTCACTTCAACATTTTCAATGAAAATGCTTAGTGTTGGCTCTGTCCTACTGTGCATATTGCCCCTAATCGGCTATGTGACCTTAGGCAAGCAATTTCAACTCTGAGTCTCTAGTTTGGAAACTTTTGATGTACCTAGTGTGAGTTCTATCACAATGCTATAAATGCTAAATGAAAAATGTTTGAAGAATGGTTTTGGTCCTTGGCATGCAATAAATTATCAATCATTATTATTAGAATATCCCAGGGTAGAGGAAGCACTAAAGAAAGGACACACAAAATCTGTGGGGAAATAAACTTTAAAACCCATCAAGCAAATCAGATTTGATTGTTACCATGATGTGAAGGAAAACATTCATGAAGGAAAAGCAAAACCAGAGTATAAGGAGGCAACAGCTGAACTTTTAGATGCATGAAAAAGAAAGAGGGCGTGTGATCTCAAAGGAAGGTTGCTGTATCCAGAGACCAATAGGTTGGTTCTCCAGCAGGCCCTTTTCTGGAAGCTGAATGTTTTGGGTCGAGCTCCATCACCTCCAACTTTGCAAACTCAGAAGCTCAATTTATTTATTATATAAAATGGAAAAAAGTACATCAGTTGAATCAACAAAATAATGATAGAAATAATATATAATGAATATTTAAAAATGAATTGTTCATTCCCTCCAAAACATGTGTCCTGTTTTTCCTAGCTCAGTAAAATCTCAAGGACCTCACAACACCTTCCATGCCCAGGGTTGCCCAGGGTCTCCATAACCTCTTCTACCTCCAAAGGTTGCCTAGTCAGGATTGCCCAAGGTCCTCATTAACTTCCATGCCAAGGTTGCCCAAGACCCTTGTAACCCCTTCCATGCCCAGTCCTCACTGAGCTGAGCCCTACTTATTCTCTATTCTATGCTTTTCTCTGATCCACACATTTTCCCGTTTCAGTGACTCTGTCCTGCCTTTGAATGCTACTGTTTCTTGACTGGAAAACTCAGTCTCTTTTTTTTTTTCTTTCCACATTGATAATTGCTGACTTCTAACCCACTGTCCAACTATAGCAAGATATTTTTTAACTTGAGCAAGTCAAGATGACAAGCTAGGATTTGCTGAAGCACAAGAATTTGCTGAGAATCAAAAGGCCAAGAGAGATCTGAACTTGTGCATGCAAAGACACAGTAAGGCAATCATGTGCATTTAGTGCCCTCTTTATGCTAAGTCTTAGCACCACAAAGTGACTATAAAGAACTGCTGCTAGGCTGGAGCCAGTAAGTCTTTCAAATCTCCCAACCCTCCCCTCAGCTGATCTGTTTCTCTTTCTCCCATCATACATGGCCAGTCTGGATCCCTTGTGCAGTCTTAAATCACCTGCTGGTCCTGTAGTTAATATCTACAAATAATGAGAAGCTGTACTAATAACAATTATCATAATAAATTGGCCTTTGATTACATCTGTCACCTGAGAATTTCAAAGACTTTGCAAACATCAATTAGTAATTACAGCTCCACGGATTTCTTTCAGAGAGCAGGGATCATTAAGGTCACATAAGCAGTGTGTAGGGAAGCATGACAGCTAGTTCTGGCTTAGGCTGGTTCACACCTGGAGGTCACAAGTTCTTGATGGAAAGCCCAAATTCCTCTGAAGGATGCCCAGAGAAAACACACTTCTGACACCCCAATTAAGAGATAAGTTTTATAGCTAATCCATCGCCTCAACTTGCTAAGGAATGGAAGGTTCAGACTGTCATATTGGAAGGTAGCTTATAGATAGCCAGCGTCCTTATTGTGACAGAAAAGGAAACTGAGATACAAATTGTTACTTTAGTTCCATCTGCACATTTACTCTGTCAACTGTATGTTCTTCAAGTAAAGTCCCCTGCTCTTTAGGAGGATGATGATGGTGATGATGATGATGATAATGATAATACTGCAACAGTCATTTACCCCATTGCTCTGATTCAGTGGTGTGATAAATGAGATAGCACCCCTGCCATCAGGCACCTCACAGTTCAGTGGAGAAGATAGTCATGAAAACAAATGTGTGCAATAAACTGTACAGGGAACTACAGTGGCAGAATAACAAGCTGTGGGCTTGGAGGTGGAAGTGTTTAGAAAGAGCCTTTAAAAGAGCAACATTGGAACTGAATATTGAAATCTAAGGTGATGTTTCCCAGACATGCAATGGATATGTCTGTTAACAACAATAAAGGGAATACGGACAATAGTCTAAAGATGGAAGGAATGAATCCCAGCTACATTTGGAGACATTCAATTAGCTTAGCTATGAGACTTGAAGAGGCCAGAGAGTCAGAGACCAGTTCACAGTCACCTTGCATATAATATTGAAAAGCTTGGAATATATGGAAAGTCACTTTTGTTTACCCAGGGAAATGGCAGAGGCCACTTCTCTCATTCTACATATAAGATTGCTATGATTCAGAAAAATTAAGGAATTTACACAAGGAGTTTCTCAAAGATCACCCAACTATTAAGAAACAGAACTAAAATTTGGATGTCTGGTTTCATTTATCATTTATGGCATGTTCAGCATGCATAAGCCATGTATTTTCAATAGCAAGGAAGAGGAAGTCTCCTTCCACCATCTTTATATTCTAGAGGAAAGTAAAGAGAAGGACATTCAGCAAATGTACAAATACTTTCATATAGCATTGTGTGAGAATGGAAAAGGATGGTGTGATAGAGGGTGCATAAGTACTGTGGCCCCAAGTAGAACCACCAGGGAAAGCATCTCTGAGGAGGTGATAGAAACAGGTCAGATTGGAATGTGGTGAGAAAACAAAGATGTAAAGACACACTAGACAGAGGGCAGAACATACAGATAACACAAATACACATGTGTTGTTGGAAGGTCAGAAGTAAGATCACTGAGCCTGTAGTTGTGATAAGAAGGAATCAGAGGACATGAGGGTGGTGTTTGTAGAGGGCAAGGAGACTTCAGGAGAGGTGGTAGGCTTCCACTTGGGAATCCATGGAAGGTTCTAGAGTGATGGTATTTAACTTAAGTAAATTAAGAAGGGAGGAAGTTCCAGTCATCCAGTTATCTAGGCAAGAGATACAAGCTGCATCATGGTGGCCACCCTGGAGACTAAGCAAACATGAAGTGTCTAGGACATGAAAAATGGTGTGTTGTCTTACCTTCATCAATGTTATCTTGAAATGATTCAAATGTACAAGAGAAAAGAGGAAAATAGAATGATCTCAATATGCTCAGCCACTTAACTTCAACTCATGTCCTGTTTTAACTTAACATACTTCCTCTGTGTTTCACAAAGTACTTTGACTCCTATTTAAGGAGTGTCATAGTTAGACACAGGCATCAACTTGATGGTTGAGGGTTTGAGCTCTGGGCACATTTATGGAGAATTAGTGGTTGAGTTCGGTCCAGAGCAAGCCTGCAAGAGATTGTCTAGCTGATAGGGAGGGCCCAGCTTATAGTGGTTGGGATTAGGCCCTGAAATAAAATGCAGACAGCTGGTTAAGGGAGTTGGCATCTTTTTGTACACTTGGCTAAACATGCTGGTCTGGTAAGTAAGGATTGTCCCTCTCTAAGCCATTATGTAGAGATGGTGTGGCCAGTTCCCTTGGCCTTGGTGTTGGCATGAGCTATCCTGTCAAGTTGGACTGAGAACTGTAACCAGGTATCGTAAGAGAAAATAAACCCCTTGTTCCCTTAAGCCATTTGATGGTCATTTATTAGCAACCGTACAGGTGAATGCAACAAGGAGTCACACAGGGTCCAGAATATATAAAGAACATTCATGCATTCTCTATCCAGGTTTCCTGACTGCTAACAGTTTTTCACGGTAGTTTTAGGATTCCATATTCTCCTCTCTCATCATCTCTATCATGTATCATCTATCTATCTATTTATCTGTCTATCTATCTATCTATCTATCTATCTATCTATTTATCTATCTATCTATCCATGTGTCATCTGTTATCTTCCATCTATCAATGATATACTATCTATCTATATGTCTATTTATCTGTCATGTATACATCTATCATCTGTGTTGCAGTTACTCTTCTGTTGCTGTGAAAAAAATGCTCTAAACTCAAGCAACTTAAGGGAGAATGATACAAACAGATAATAAGTGAGTGATGTATCATACAAGTGTATCATCTATCTGTCAGTCATCTGTCATCCATATATGCATACTACCTACATATCACACATATATGTATGTGTATATATATACAAATATGAATGTGTGTATAAATACATATATATAATAGGCGATAAACAAATGACAGGTAATGATGACATATAGATAGATAATAGATTCTGGACAGATTGTCTTGGTTCAGTTGTGAATTGTCTCTCAAAGACTCTGTCACATAAATATTTGGTCCCCAACTGGTTCTTTGACCTTCTGTGTGTCTTCATCAGCTCTTGAAAGTGTCCTTTCTCCTTGGTCTAATTTACTATCCACATATCCTGACATGCCTTCCAGAGCTCTTCTGGACAGCCTCTCTGCCTGCCCCGCCCACAGCCTCTCCGCATACCCCTGCAATGAAGAAAACCTGCTTTTCTCTGCCATCTTGAGTTCCCCTTTGAGACCATGATTCCTTCGCTGTGATGGTCTCATGACTGCTTAGTCAGTGAGGGTAAGGCTCCACACGAGGGTGGTGACCAACCCAAGCCAGGCACAGTCAGCTATATTCCATGCAGCTGAAGAGGCGCAGGGTCACCCCAGCTATCATGGTACCCACTGAAAAAATTTATAAATAAATAAAAGAGTGAAATGTGGCACTACCGATTCAGGGAGGCCCTAGCCCAGCTCCCAGCTATGGATAAGGCACGTACAGACATGCCTCAGACATGTCCCAACAGAGGACCATGCAGGCAGAGGGATGAACAACCAATGGGAAGAGGCCATCTAACCTGCCCCTGCAAAGGACACCTAGTAAACAGTTAAATGACTGGTGGCTGTCCCCTGGAGGAGAGATGGCAACACCTGATTGGACCCCGTCCCTATATAAGCCCAAAAGCCCTTAAATAAATTTGAATCTGCTGCAAAAAAAAAAAAAGAGAAAGTGTCCTTTCTTTCTGTTCCAATATCTTTTGCCTTCTCTGTCCTCATTCTGATTCCTCTTGGTGTAGGAATTTACACACACCAAAAAAACTAGTGGATTATCATTTCCTTTGGCTCTCCATCATGCACAAGTGCACAACCCATCATAACCTTTTTATCTACCTATAATCTATTCTTGTATTCAAAACCAGGAGTTTATAATGATTCCCCAATTTCTGTCCAACCCCAGTGGGTTTTTTTCAGCCTTTATCCCTGTGTTTGTGACTGTTACTCCCTTGCTTTTGCCTTCTACTTACTTCTTACCCATTTTTAGATATATCTCTCATCAAACCCAGATCTTGTGTCTCTAGTCAAACACAGCCAATATGACTATCCAGCATACTCTGGGCATTCTTGGTTTCGAATTTCCAAGTTTGGAATCACAAGCAGGCTTCCATAACTACCTGGCATTTTACTTGGGATCTAGGGATCCAAGCACCTGTCCTTTTGCTTATATGGCAAGTACTTTGACTGGCAG
Organism: Typhlomys cinereus; assembly: GCA_023101885.1. Classification (NCBI taxonomy): domain Eukaryota; kingdom Metazoa; phylum Chordata; class Mammalia; order Rodentia; family Platacanthomyidae; genus Typhlomys; species Typhlomys cinereus. The sequence continues at coordinate 2,595,201 of JALPQD010000254.1, read as the reverse complement.
AGCCATCTCCCACCCCATAGTTATGGTACTTTTTCCACTATAAAGATTGTTGTAATAAAAGAACTTGTACATAAGTTTCTTTAGTGTTTAGAGGTAGGCCTTCAGGATAAAGTGCTAGGGAGGGAAGGGATAGGTCAATCCAAAGGTGGACTGCAGTATAGTTCTGTTACATGTTGATAAGCACTCTTCCTTGAGAGCTGAACCAATTGCCACTTTCTCTAGCAGCATATCAGACTGCTTCTTGTACGTAGCCTTTCTAACAGTTCATGCAGCTAATGTTATTGTCCAACTTTTATGTAAGAAATTGTGTCTCAGTACAGCTCTTTATTTAATAAGTCAAGTTGGCATCATCTGTACTTGAAATAATTTTACATTTTTTTAAATTCATTGCTTATATCTTTTGCCCAATTTTCGGGGACTTTTTTTTACACATTTTCTCAATCAGTTTCTAAGTTATTTATATTTCAGAAATATCATGACTTCATCTGTGATGCATGTTGCGGGATTTTCTGGTGTATTAATCGTCTTTTGACTTTATTTAAAGTGTTTCTGTTATATCAACTAAAACATAGTCCAATGTATCCTTTTCTCCTTTATAACATTCAAACATAGAGTTCTACTTATAACTCCTTTTCCTGCAGCCAGATTATAAAGGAATCCCCCCCTAGTTGCTTCTTATGTAGATCTTCACTAACATTTGTACTTCTGATGTTCAGATCTTCTTTGTATATATCGTGTAAAGTATTATATTTGTAACTTGTCTCATTGATGTAACCAAATATTTGACAAGGAACAAATTAAGGAAGCGCTTGTTTTAGTTTATAGGTTCAAGGACTACAATCTATCATGGTGGAGAAGACATGGAGACAGGAGCCTGAGGCAATGGGACACATTTTGTCTTCAGTCAGGAAGCAGAAAACCATGAACATGAGTGTTCAGCTCACTTCTTTTTTGTCCAGCCCACTACCCCAAAATATAAGATTGTGCCACCTACATTCATTGTGGGTCTTTCTACCCTAATTAACCTCACTGCCATCACCTAGATGATTCTAGACCCTGTTACATTGACGATATAACTTTATCCATAGAATTGATCTAATATTATATTCTGTAAAATTTATACCTAGCTATCCTAACCAAAATTTTTCTCAAAGGCAGTAGGAAGAGAGTTGAACCAATTGCCACTTTCTCTAGAAGCATATCAGGATATGGAGGATAACAGGGACTGACCATGACCAGGGCACATATTATGTTTATATGTGACACCCATTCTGCTGCATAATTAATATACAATAACAGAACACAAGCAGAAAGTCTTCCTTTGTCCCAATAATTTATCATTTTTCTCATACCTCAAATGTTCACGTTCTGAGTCTATATTCTATTCTTCCATCTATTTACCCACTTATTCACTACCTGTACTTCAACAGTTGCAGGATTTATGTTATCATATCCATTAGGGAGAGTCCTCCTTGCAATTTTTCTTTTTTTAGCTCTTTTCACGTGTTCATTTTTATCATATAAACTTTTGTGATTACTTGGCCAGCTCAATAAAAACTTTCCTGGCAATTTTAGTGGGGTTCCATTAAATGTATGCATTACCGATAGGAACTAGCATGGTTAAGCTGATGAATTATCTCACCTGAAAACAAAAACTGCCTATCTGTTGTTGTTCGACTCACCTTTGTGTCTTTCATGTTGCAAAGCTTTCTAGAAACTTCACACATTCTTGTCAAGTTCATTACAAAACATTGAATCATTGTTGCTAGTGTAAGCCTGAGACTTGGCTCCTGTTAGAGTTTCTGATAATTGGCCATATGTATGACTATTCTTGACTATATAAAATAATATGTTTAGGTGAACAGAAATTTGTATCTGTTTTACTCCTTGTTAACTGTAAGTCTTAGCATGGAAAAAAAATGTGCCATCTGTTACATTTAAGGTCCTTATAAATGACTTCATGTTTGATGTCAGAATCATTACAAACTTCAGATTCTTTCATTTTCCATTTTCAACTTCTCCCAGGCTTTTATATTTTGCCTTTCTGAATAACATTGTTTTAGTTGTGAAATTAATATATGGAAGCTACTTAATGTTTTGCCCCATGAGACCAGTCTTAGTCTTTTCCATTTAATTCTGTGAGTTATTAACATTCATTGTCATGACTGACGTGTATTTGGTTCTAATGCTAGCATGTTTCAAATTGTAACTTGCAATACTAATTTTGTTATCCCCTAATGCTCTACTTTCTTTATTCTAATTTTTCATTTAGTGTTTATGAATCTTTGTGTGTTCATTCCTTTAATCTTACATTTTAGGTATCTTTAATGCTTTCTTTACTGTACTTTTGCTGTCTGGTTTGCTAGTTTTCACAGTGTCCACTGATTTTCACTTTATTGTCTTTCAACAGAGAATGACCTAATTCTATTTTGTCCCAATTTCTTTTGTCTCCTGGTTTGGGTTATATTATTTCTATGCTGTCAGAAAATACATTTATTTATCCTATTTTTAACCAAATCCCTGCTTTGTTTTGGCCTTAGATTTGTAATTAAATATATTTAATTTTTGCCAGTCCTTTTTGAATTTTATTTTTAATCAGCATAAGTTAGTTATGCATATTAACGGGGTCTGGCATGATATTTCAATGCAAACAAGCAATTCAAACTGATCAGATAGGACTAATTAGCATTTGCTTCTCTACATTGTTTATGTCTGGAGAAATTGAACTCTTCCCTTATAGATCTTCATAAAGTATATAATAGTTTATTCTGAACTATAATTATCTCAGTGTGCTGTAGAATGCTACAACTTATTATTTCTATGTTTTGTTACTCAGCCTTACACTACCCTTCTTCTGTACCCTTTTCATGCATTGGTTATCACTATTCTATATTAAAATCAACTTTCAGGGGCTGGAGAGGTGGCTCAGGGGTTAAGCCTCTGCCTTGCAGGCAGAAGGTCCTGAGTTCGGATCCTAGACCCCACATATAGACGCCGGGCGGAAGTGGGGGCTGCCTGCATTTCCAGTCCTGGTAGGGCAGAGCCTGTGAGTCCCAGGGCAGAATAAACAAGGAGGAGGCAGTCCATGGCGGTTCCCGAATTCATCCGTGATTCTACACACACATACACACATGCATGTGCACACACACATACACACGCACAATTGAATAAATAATAATAAAAAAAACTTTATAAAATCAACTTTCAGCTTGGCTTTCATATGCAAGAATCAACACACAGCATTTGTTCTTGTTAGGATTTTTGAATTCTATATCCATTCTCTTACTTACCAAGTGACTAGTTGCAAAATATTTTCTTACACTGCAGGTTGTATGTTCACTTTGTCTACTGTCATCTATGCAAAAGTTTCTTGATTTTGTATGATATGAATTGTTGATTTTTGCTCTTGCTTTCTGTGTTTTGGGCACATGTCAAAAATCACTGAACTAACAATTTTTAATGTTTCTCTAGTGTATTCATTCTTTTGTAGTTTCAGAGTTTGGGGCCTTTCATGTAGTCACTTGGTCAATCAAGTTGATTTTTCTTTGTGATAAGAGATGAAGTTCAGGGGCTGGAGAGGTGGCTCAGGGGTTAAGCCTCTGCCTTGCAGGCGGAAGGTCCTGAGTTCGGATCCTAGACCCCACATATAGACGCCAGGCGGAAGCGGGGGCGGCCTGCATTTCTGGTCCCAGTAGGGCGGAGCCTGTGAATCCCAGGGCAGAAGGAGGTGGAGGCGTCCATGGTGGTTCCCGAATTCGTCCGTGGTTCTACACACACACACATACACACATGCACGCACATACATACATACACGCGTGCACACATGCATACACGCACAATTGAATAAAAAATAAATAATAAAATAACTTATTCTTTTTTATTTTTATTTTTTTTCTACTTTTACAAATATGTTGAGTATTAATCCCAGCTTCCCTCCCTCCCATCCTCTTCCTTTCTTTCATCATTCCTTCCTGCTCCTTCCCACCTTTCTGCTTGTGTACGTCTATAGACTCCAGGGTTCCCTCTGGCTTGTCTACTCCTGTAGGGGTTCAGGCCTCTGTGGTATATCTAGTTACCTCTCTTCAGACCATCCCAGTGATACGTGCATTTTACCTATTCTTATGCCAGTAACATAGTGTTTGAGATATAATGGCTTACAATATGTCTCAAAACCAGGTACTGTAATGTTTCCAACTTTCTCTTTTTGTTCAAGATTGCTTTTGTCATTGGGGCCTTTATATGTCCATGTGGATTTCAGGAATCTTTCCCTAGTTTTATGAAAAATGCTATTGGTATGGGGATTGCTTTGAGTAATATCAATAGTCTAACAATATTAATCCTTCTGACCCATATACATGGGAGGTATTTGCATTTGTGTGTGTGTGTATGTGTGTGAAGTCTTAGATTTTTATATATAGATCACAGATAATCCAAAACCCCTTCTTTCTGTTTATATGTTCATTTTACTCTCTTGACTGATTTCTCTGTTTAAAATTTTTCTGGTGCAATATGGAATAAGATTATTCCTATATAATTCCAGCTCTTCAGGTATCCTGGGGCAGAAAGATCACAAGTTCAAGGCCTGCTTTAGCTATAATTGTGAGTTCAGGGTCAACTGAGGAATCTTAGCAAGATTATGCCTTAAAATTGAAAAAGTAAAAAAAGTGCTTAAATGTATCTCAGTGTTGATATCTACTTAGCATCTGAATAGTCACTAAAAAAGAGAACAAGAATTAATGATAAGAGTAGATATTCTTGTTCAAGACATTACTAGAAACGTTCAACCTGATACCATCTATAGATTTATTGTAGACGTCTTTATTATGGTAAGGTATCTAATTTGTTCAGGAATTTTATGATAAAAGACTGTTTAATTTTGTCTAATTTCTTTTTTTTTCATTTTTTGAGATGCTCTCAGGATTTTTACCCTTTGTTCTGTTGGGATGCATTACATTTGAGTATAGCATTGCAGTTCTAGCATAGACACAACTGGAAAATCTACATACAATATAACAGACATCAATGCTGAGACCATAACACATCAGAACAGAGCAATGATGTTTGGCGATTGACTTTAGAGTTTCCTCCTTTAGAGCTGACTCTAGGTTCTGCCATTTTGCAGAAGCAGAGCCTAATACTTTCTTCAAGCATCTCACAAGGTAGCAATGAACACATGTCCAACTAGCAGAGTGTCACCATAGCCAGCCTTGCTGCAGCCCAAGACTTCACCAAACCACTTCTTGGTGACTGACAGTCACCAATACTCATACACCAGGCTCCAATACACATACTTGCCAGTGAATTCAAGCCCGAACACCACCCTGTACTTCTAACTAATTAAAAGTCATCCTTCATTCATGTTTCTTAGGGAGCCTACTTCACTTCCTACTTCTTAGAGTTCTGGGAATCGAGTTTCTAGAGCCTTTGTACTTTCCTCTATCTCTGAATTTCTGCTTGCTTAGAGGCCTATGTATGTCAAGTCCAAACAAAATTTCCTTATATTTCAAACTCTCTGCCCTATTTGTGCTCCACTGTATTTGCATGCCTGCATGCAACTCAAGAAAGCAGGTGAACAATCAAGGGATGTTTGCCTACAGACAGGAAAAGAAGGCCCCATGCTTAAAGTTCACTTTGTATTTCGCCTGGCTAACCATCTGTATAATCTTGGGAAATGTCATTTAATCTTGTCTTATGAGAAAAAAAATGAGCATGGTGATAGTCACCTCATAATCTTATCATAAGAATAAAAATAACAAAATATGTAAAATTGTGCTGTTTGAAAAGAGGCCCTCACTTTCGTAAAAAAAAAAAAAAAAAAAAATTCCTTACACTTCTCTCGGGGGTTTGGCATCCATGGAAGAGAAAGTGCAGCATTAAGTATCAGTATAATGACCGTCCAGGGAGTCTGGTTGCAGGAAGGATAGGCAGGAAGCCTATCCTTTATCATTCTAAGAGCCAGAAACTCAGTGATGGTGGTGGTGGACCCTGGGAGGGGTCATTGCAGTCACTCATGTGATCTAATGCCTTACCATCTCCTGGTCAGTTTCCATTACCGCCTTATTTTCACCCACTAGTTTCTTTTGTATCCTGAGTTTGGTCTTTTTTACAGTGGCATTTACTTGTTAAAAAACCTAATGATGACATTTGAATTCATCCTATTTATTTATTTATTTATTTTTTAGGGCCAAAGCAATCATAATTGGACTTTGCATGCCCTGCGCAATGTCCAACACACTATTGACCTCACAAAGTCTAGCATCTGCTAAAGGCACCAAGATCCTTGGAGGCAAGGGATTGACAGCCACAGTAGTGGTCCTATGCTTAAGGGGAACACGGGAAAGGGTTCAGAGAAATGCCACTGGGTCCTTGTACGTCATCGGAGAGGAGGGCCCAGAGGAGAGTCAGGGATGCACATTAAAGGACTCTGGGAATTGGGGCGGGAGGCACTGGGGGATGGGGAGGGAAGGGTGAGGGGAGGGGTGAGGGGAGGGGAAGCAGGAGGTTCAGGGGGAGGAGGAGGGAGGGAGGGAACTGGTCTACCTATTAAGTTTGTATGAGCAGAAATAATAATAAAAAAAAGAATTCATCCTATTTAAATAATTCTTGAAGGCTTTAAATCTTAAATTTTTTTGTACTTACATATTGTGTGTGTGTGTGTGTGTGTGTGTGTGTGTGTGTGTGTGTGTGTGTGTATACACATGCAATCATGCATACCTTAGATAAGAAGATAGCATTCAGCAGTCAATTCTTTCCTTCTGTGGGTTCTGGGAATTAAATTTAGATCATCTGGTTTGACACCAAGCGGATTCATCTCTCTGGTCCCTTTCCTCATCCTCTTCCTTGCCTGAACTCTTGCTTTTATAGACCAAAAGTACTATAGCAGAAAAGTCTCTGCCAAGCTTATAACTCTAGCTTCCTTCACATCATGGCCAAGTAATTCATTGTGATTATCGCCATACCAGACTTCTTTATGTCTTTACCAAACCCTTCATTTTCTCCCTCCAAGGTCTTTGCACATCTGTTTTGAGTCTGCTGCAAACATCCTTGACACATCATATATCTGACTCCTACTTTTCTTCTGGGTGTTAGTTTAAATGGTCTTTCTCCCTTCCCAGTGATTGTATACTTATTTCTTCACAAATACATAGAAATAACACCTCTCTCCTATTGCTTGTTATTGTGTATATATGTATGCGTGTGCACATGAGTGTGTGCGTGAGCATGTATGTGCGTGTATGTGTGTGCATGGGTGTGTAAGAGAGTGTTCATTTCTATAGAAATCCTAGGGTGGCACTGGAAATTATCACCCCTTATTGCTTTGCTCTGGGGTTTTGCAGGTACTGCCTTCTAGGGAGAAGAGCAAGTCGTTGCCATATTTCCTCAGCATGTTTACATGGGATCTGGGGGTATGAACTCAGGCACTTTTGCCTGTGAAGTAAAGGCTTTAATCCTTGAACCATCTCTCCAGCCCTCTTTGTTACTTTTTAATTAGATATTTATTTAGAAGAACAGCCATCTAATGTCTGTACTCAAAGTTCAGTGCAAGGAGTACATTGTTTTGTTCATTGTTATAACCCCAGTAGCTAGAACAATGCCAAAAACATAACAATAATTCAGTAAACTTCTGGCAATTGGCTGACCAGTGAATTAGGTAGACTGTTGGCATCCTGTGATTTTCAGGGAAATATAAAACATAATAAGCTAGAGTCACTAAGAAAACTATGAGAAGACAAGTGGACAACTCAATCCTATCATTAACTGGGGAAGCTCAATACTAGAAAAGACAGTCACAAGACAAAATAAGTGGGAAAATTATATCAACATAAGAAATCAGTTAAATCCCCACCATAGTAAAAATCTCAAGTATTACCCAATTAGCCAGGGTCTCTTGATCAGGGTGGCAGTATAAGTAGACTCAATCTTTCTGGGTTGGTATGCAGGAACTATGGGTGCATTTCATGCCTTGTATGCTTATGTCATGAGATCTTTCCGCTGGATAGGCATTAACAGATGGATAAGTTGATTACTGGATAAATCATACTTCACTCATTCTATGGAGGCTATAAGTAAGTATGGGTGTTATAAATAAAGGAGATAGAAACTTTAAAATACAAACCGTTTGCATTAGGTAAGGTGTTATATAGTAGCACTGAGAATACAAACAGGGCTGGAAAAGATGGATCAAAGGTTAAAGCTCTTGTAGCAACATGATGAGGTTTAGAGTTCAGATCTCCAGATTCCATGTAAAATTGCTAAGTGGACATGGTGGTCCACCTCTAATTCTGCCTCAGCAGGCAGAGATTCTAAATCCCCCAGAACAAACGGGCTAGCTAACTATTCTAGCCCTATACATCTTTTAACTGGAGAATCTCAAGAGAATAAGATGGAAGAATAATTGAGGATGATTGCTAGTATGAACATTAGGCATCCACATGTGTGTGCATACACACATATGCATGAACAATGAAACACATGTATGTACTCACACATATAAGAACATACATGTACACATGCACACACCCCACACATTTCAATGGAAAAAGAAAATAAGAGAAGACAAAATACTGAGAAAAGCAGGAATACCACCAGTATTTGAGACCAGCTTCAACATTTGAGAAACCTTAGGATGGCCTGTCCTTTCCACAGAAATAACCTTTTCCCCTTTCTCTGCAATTTGTTTATGGTTCATAGATTGGGCCACTGAGAAGAAGGGTGGCTTGCTCAATATTGCACAGCATTGACCAAGTCTGATAAATCTCAATGCTAGCTAAAGTGAAGATGCTGCATTCTACCCCAACATGTCAGATATTGCTGTATCTGCAGCAGGAAGTACAGTGATAGAGGTCAAAGCGGCATCTATTGCACTGCCCTGATAGATATTACAAACCTAGAATAAAGAAGAGATAGAGCAGAAAATACATCAATTGTTCTCATTTCTCCCAAAGACTTACATAATCTGATTGCGAAGAAAGTATTCATTTCCTACTTGATGTTTCGATTGGGACGCTGGACATGCGCACACTGGCCAGCCCTCCCACGTAATAGAATTTACAATGTCCAGCTCATCTTTGATTTGCTTGCTGACAATTCAATCATGCAGAAGGTCAAGTGTGACTCAGGGCTTTGTGTGATTCTATACCTAATTCTAACTAGTAACGACAGATTGCTTATGGAATTAGAGCTGTCAGGGATGTAGGAGAAAGGGAACATGTCAGTGTCATGTTTGTGAAAGTCAAGAAGACTGAAACATAATCAGACATGCATTCGAGATAATAGAAAACAGGTTTTTCAAAGAGTAAGGGTGGAAGAGGTGGTGTTAAGGAAACGGTTTATTTCTATGCCTGAAGCTACAAAAAGGAAGATGATTATAAGGAGACTTAGGGCATTCTAACAAATAAACATGGTGGGCGAGAAAAGACAGTGGAATGTACTATTCTATCTCTTTAATATTCCCATCCATTTGACTGTATCTTAAGACAACATTCCCGCAGAAAGTAAGATAGTGTTTCCCTTTTCATGGAGGAAGTGACCAGAAGCAACATGGAAAGGACCATTTGAAATGTTAATGACCTTGGTTTTAGGTTGGGATATTTGTCATAAGAATGTACTTCTTTGGTGAAAAACTTGTCAAACTATATTTAAAAATAGTATATTTTATCTTCGTATGTTATACTTCAAATTAACAGTGCAACAATTAAAATTTAATGTATTTCCTTAAAGACTTTTTAATGCTCAGATTTATATGTTGGTAGTAATTACAGTAGTGCTTTTCTTTATACATCTAATATTCTCTTGTACTCTCCATATCATATGATTTTATGACCTCACACTCATTTTACTTTTAATAGCTTCATAATCTTCTGGGGTGCAGATAAACCACTGCTTCCTTTAGCATGCCTGTGTGGTTAAATAAACACACTCCTGATTTTCAGTTTTATGAAGCCAACATGTTTAAACAGAATGCTTTTTCTACATTTCAACTGATTCTTTGAGAATAGTATTTAGATGTAGCTCTAACTTTTTAACTTGAATCTCTTTAAAGTTAAGACATGCATAGTCAGCTTCTCCTCTGTTACAGATGCAGCATCCATGGATTTGAAGGACTGACTTTAAGAACTTGAGCTTCTATGAATTTTGGTAGCCAAAGGGTCTTGCAACCCATCTATCTTAGATACTAAGGAATGCATGTATTTGCAAATTGCTCTCAACAGTCTTAGCCTTATCCAATCTTTGCCTACTCTTACAGTCAATAACCATGTATAAAATGGGAAAGTGTCCTAATGTTACACTTCAAAATATTTTTCTTTTCATTAATATAAAGTTGGTAAGCCTCCAACTGTCTATAGTTTTATGTAACTCTTCTGCTCTTCCCAGTTCCTAAGGGGCATTCACTATGAAATCGCCATTTACAGATCTTCAGTTCTCTGGGGGGGCAAGGAGTTTCTCATAGTCTGTAACCATCTCAGGACCTTTAAACCTGCTTGTTCTTCTCACCAGTGTTCACCAAGAGAGCCAAAAGGGAGGCTGATCCAGTATCAGGGGCAAGGGTAACTCTAAAGACCTGATATCTTAGATTAGATGATCTGGTGAAGAAGAAAATTTCTGAACCTGAGAACCACCTTTCAGTGTTCCCATGCAAGCACAATACCTTTCCTGTGCAAGCAAGGTTAAGCTTACTGCATAGGCAGGAGCTAGAATCAAGAGGACAGGAGATACTTACAGGAGTCTTAGTAGAAGAGATGAGTCCTATTCAGAGTTGTGTGTAGATGGGACAGGTTCTGTGGGCAATATCACCATTATTTTACTTTACTTCTGAGTATGTGGAAGATTCTGGGCATGGACATGTGACTCCTGTTGGTTCATGAAGCATGAACAGACATGAAAGTGTCACTTCTCATTCAAAGCATTTGGTTTTCAGAGTTTGACTCTCCCCCTTGATTAAAATGGATTAAAGCCTTGGGTTCTTGGAAGATTGTTTTCATTTGCAGTCTCACAGCCTTGCATGATTTACTTTCATTGCTACCTTGCCTTCATAATGTAGTCAACTGGAATTTCCAAGTGGCTCAAGAACCTCCTGAGAAATTAGTCTCAGTAAAGTAGCTAAGATGACTGTCCTCCTTTTCTCTAACTCTATACCCTGGCAGTTTCATAGATTTGCAGCTATTGTTCATGTAACATCTAACAATAACTGCACAGTTTACCCAGGTAAAATCATACACACACACACACACACACACACACACACACACACACACACACACACACACACACACAAAGTTATTCATGAAAATTCTGAAAGAGACCCACTGATGTTCTCAGAACCAAAGCAACTTTTTGACCATGAACTCTGTTCTTGAAGTCTTAAATATTTCACATAGAAGGTAATTTTGCCAAGTCATCCTTCAGTTTGGACAGGTATAGTTGTTTGCACAATAAAAAAGTTCATTATGGAATACATTGTTCTATCTGTTAAGTGGCTCCTGAATCACAAAGCACCTTGCATACCCCCAACCTAGCCAGTGAGTAGAAACTACACATTTTTGGTGCTGGAATGTTAATAAAGTAAATCTGGGGCTGGAGAGGTGGCTCAGGGGTTAAGCCTCTGCCTTGCAGGCAGAAGGTCCTGAGTTCGGATCCCAGATCCCACGTATAGATGCCAGGTGGAAGTGGGGGCGGCCTGCGCTTCTGGCCCTGGTAGGATGGAGTCTGTGAATCCCAGGGCAGAAGGAGGTGGAGGTGTCCATGGTGGTTCCCAAATTCGTCCGTGGTTCTACACACACACAGACACACACACACACATACACACACACACATGCATGCGCACACATACATATCCACACACTCACAATTGAATAAATAATAATAATAAAAAAAGTAATTCTGTCTCAGAAAAAGGTTGCTCTGCTCGCTAATGCCATGAAATGAACAGAAGAGCCTAAATCAGAGGAGAAATGCAGAGTTGACATTAAAAGGTAATCCCAGTGGCAGAAAAAAATGGAAAGGAAAAAAATTTAAATTATAATAAAAACATATGGATGGATGGATAGGTAGATAGATAGCTAGATAGACAGATTCTTTTTTTTTTTTTTGCTTTTCTTTTTTTTTATTTCCACTCATACAAACTTAACAGGTACACCAGTCCCTTCCCTCTCTCCAACCTCCCACCACCTTATACCCCCCTCCCCATCCCCTGAGTATCCTTTAATGTGCATGCCAGACTCTCCTCTGGGTCCTCCTCTCCAATGAGGTGCAAGGACCCAGTGGCATTTCCCTGAACCCTTTCCTGAGTTCCCCTTAAGCATAGGAACACTACTGTGGCTGTCAATCCCTTGCCTCCAAGGATCTTAGTGCCTTTAGCAAATGCTAGACTTTGTGGGGTCAATAGTGTGTTGGACATTGCACAGGGCATGCAAATTCCAATTATGATTGCTTCGGCCCTAACTTGTGTGGAGTATCTTGCATATCATTGCTCTTTATATAGTAATCTTACGCCATAAAAACTAATTAGCTGTTTTTCCTTTTTCTTTGTTTGTTTTTTTTTAGGAAACTAAGATCAACTGTGTTCGTCTGGCTACAAAAGGTATGTTGACATGCCCTTGTCTGTCTTAAACTGTTCTTCAGCAATATATTTCTCTTTCTGCCAAACAGGGAAAGTTTAGACAGAAGTGTTTTAAAACAAGAAGGAAGAATTAACTTTGCTAGGGTCATTTGCATCTAGAGCATAAATCCTAAGTCTTTGTTAATAGCATAATGTCTATAATATCATAAATCAAGCATTTACTACATGGCTGGCTGGATGGCTAGTTGACTAGCTGGATGGATGGATGGATGGATGGATGGATGAAGAGAGAAGGATGGATGGTTGGTTGGGTGGATAAGTGGATAAATGAAAGTATGATGGATGGATACAGATAGATAAATGGATAGGTAAATGGTTGAATAAACTGGTGTGTTAATTAGTCCAAAGATTAATATAAATTTGAATATTATTCTGATATGTGTATATACATTCTATTTGGGCCCATGTTTATGTGGGTGCTTTTCTTTAAGCATGTCTATTCAATCCACAGAGAGGGTTTTGTGCATGGTACAATCAGTACATAGTTTTCAAATATGAGGTGATTAGTATTGGTGCCTTTAAAATGAGAAAACAAACACTGCATTGTTATGTACTCTGCATTTTCAACACTTATCCCAAAAAAAACATGAAGCCAGCATTGTTCAGGCTCATCACTTTTGTTTTTCCTAATTATAATTGAATTGCCTGACTCTTTCAATTGGTACATGTTTCTGTTTATTACTTTTTAAAAAAAAAGACAAAAATCAATGAACGTTTTGTTATCATTTAACCTATTACAAGGTTGAATGGCTAGAAATCAGGTTTATCTTTTTGTTATACAATTGATACCCTAAACAGGCATATACTCCTATTCACCCAAACTAAACTGTGTTCTGTTTTCTGCATTAATTCATAGCATATATCATAGATTGCTTCCAAGGATACAAGAAATATAAACATAGATATATATAAGATTTAGGCAAAGGCAGTAAGTACTTCAAGTTTGTATGTGCATGGATGTGAATATAAACATGTGTATACACACAAAGGAAACAAACAGATGAGTGTAGGAGAGACAGAGAGAATAAGAGAAAGACAGAGAAAGACAGAGAGAGAGAGAGAGAGAGAGAGAGAGAGAGAGAGAGAGAGAGAAACACTACAGCTCTCAAAACATACTCTGAGACCTCTATAGTGAATGTTTCTAATGGGCAGGAAATCAGCTCCATACACAGGCATCAAAGGGGGGGACAGGAGGAAGGAGAAGACTAAACCATTGAGGTTCTTGTGAGAAGAAGTCACAGAAAGTCAAAGAAGTCGCCATGTCCCTAACTTGTTCCCTCTGAGGAACTCAGGCTTCTGGGTGGAAAGAGATAAAATACTCTTCATGAAACAAGGAAATTGATGGCCTGCAGACAAAGTGACACAAATCACAGGCCCTGGCAGGCTTTGCCACTAAAGAAAACAGATATTGTAGAAGGAAGAATATCATCAATTGGGTAGCACCGGGGCTTTGGACAGCAATCAGGAAGCCCAATGTCGGCAGCATCCTACATAGGTGGCGGGAGAGGGAAGAGAGGAGGAGGCACGGCAAACTGCTTCACCGGAGTGATGCTCCATGTAGTTTTGAATCTGGCCAAGGAAGAGACCAACTTTGTTGCTCTATCTCTTGTGGATTCCAATGGCATCCTCTGTGACATAGACCCTCTAAAGGGCAGTTTGCTGGGTACTATCCTAGGCACAAGGAACAGGTCAATGTCGGCACAGTGGAAACCCGTCTAAAACAATGCTTTCCTACCAGCTTCAGGACCATGGTCCTCAGAAGCACAGAAGTCTACTATGCTGACTTCTCCAGAGATGCATTTTTTGATACACTAGAGAATGACAGTGACATTAAAGAACTAGAGCAGCAACATTCTCCGTCTGTCTTTAGTATACAGTGTGCCCTCTTCTGAGACCAGTTAGCTCAAATATTCCTGAGTAGAGTTACCTTACTCAGGTAACGTGAGAATGTGAAAGGATAGATAAGGAGGCATGAATAAATGAAAATGCCTAGTCAGTTATACCAGCAAGGCTCTGGGAGGTCAGGACATGGGAGATTCCAAACATCTGCATCTTAGTTCTGCAGTTGAGGAAGGTTCAAGCACTTTGACCCAAAGAAGTATAGACCTTACTAGCACTGTGGAGTAGGGGAAGACCTAGAACATGTCAAACATGTCCAAGGATCCAATCGTTCTCCACACAGCCTCAGGAAGAAAGATGCTTAAGAAATCTAGAAGTAGAACAAAGAGGAGACTTGTGCTTGATCATTATCCACGCCATGTCTGTCACTACAGGAGCATCCAGGGTCAGTTTTATACAAATTCTCTCTGGATCCATGCATTACTCATGAGGAATCTAAATGAAGGTGATAAGGCCAAGAGTCAGTATTTGACTCATCTCATCCTGTTTTGCCTATCTGGATTTTAATGTCTTTGTTTTAATAAAGGAAAATTTGAGACTGGGAATACCTCAGGTCCACAGATGGTCATCAGTCTTTCCCAGAGCACTTCTGACATTATGGCACCTTCATTGTAGGTCTGCTGACAGACATCCTGTATCTGAAAGAGGATCACCTGCCACATTCAAGACCAGCACTTTAGTGAGGCAGCAACTTGCTGCTGCCCTGCTGTCGATAACCCTGGAATGATTAGTCAGAGTCAGTGGTCAGATGTGCTGAACCCTGGAAATCAGACACCTATCAAAGTCCTAAGTTCTCACTCAGAGCCATTCTGATTTGATTTCAAACTCAAATGCCTCTCATGTTAGATACCTCCTGGCTCCTGTTTGAAGGACCTGTATTATCAGTCACCAGGCTCCCATTAAGGGCTGCCCAGTTTGGAGGACTGGAAACTTATTCGTGGTTGCTGTAACAAGGTCATGCAAACTGGGTGACTTAAAGTTCAAGATTGTATTGTCTCACTTTCTGAAGATCAGAAGTCTGAAAGCTAGACGTTCATAGGACTGGTTCATTCTGACAATTAGGAAGAATTTCCCCGTGGGTTTCTCTTAGCAACTAGTAATCATTGATGTTCCATGGCTCCTAGATTATCACTCAGCTCTTTATCTTACCTTCATATGCTATTCAATATGTGCAAATTTGTGTAAATTCCCTATTTGCATAAGGACACAGATTGTTTTGGATTAGGGCTCCATCTTTCACCCGTGTGAGTATATCCTAGTTTAATGAACTGCAAAGATCCTCTTACCAAATCAGATTATATTCCAGGATACCAGGAATTAGGACTTCAGCATAAGACTTTAGGGCAGAGGTATTAAAAATGAGCATAAGACAGGATGTATACAATATGGACAATGCCCCTATGGTTCCTAGTATAGTCTGGCTCTTCTCCTGTATACTGTGATCTCAGTAGATAGTCATAGTGTTCTTTCAGGAAAGGAGGACCAGTCCAAAGTATCCCAGATTCTGTTCCTGCTTTTGGGGAAAAAAAGCTATACTAAGTTATCTATATAACATTAGAGCTATAAAATCCTTATAAGGGGCCCTATGCAGCAGATAAATGCAGTAGGGTGGCCTCATACACGGGATACTTGTTGTGTAACATCAAGACCATCCTCTGAGCTCCTAGGGTGTGAGGTATTTGGTGATAACATATCATGTTTCTGACAGGGAACAGGTGTTGGCTCCCAGGGCAGCATCAGACTTGCCTGTTAAGAAGAGTTCTGAGTCATTATGCAGGTCTGGTAAGGACAAGTCTCACTGCTGTGAGTTCCTGGATGCAGTATCCTTGTTTTGTAGGGAATGTCTTGTCCAACAGTGGACCTTCCCATCTTTAGGTTCTTGCAATCTTACCGCTCCCTTTTCTACAAGGTTTCCTACCAACATGCCCCCATAGACTATGAGGAACTGAAGAGAGATAAGAACATACCGGGAAACCTTAGGGACTAGAGCTGCATGAGTGAAAGGAAACAGCCCTATCAGTGGGGTGTCCTAAGGAGGGACAACTTGGTATACCACAGAGGCCTGAACCTTCACAAGAGTAGACAAGCCTAAAGGATCCCCGGGGGGGGAGGGGAGAGGTGTGTGTGGGGAGTCCATAGAAGTGGCCAGGTAGGAGGGTGGGAGACAATGGGTTGTATTGATGAGGGGAAGGAAGGAGAATGGGAGGGAGGGGGGATAGAGGGAAATGGGGATTAAGTACTCAATATGCTTGTAAAACTAAAAAATAAATTTAAAAAAAGAACAGTTCTGATGAGAAGGTACTTCAAATTAACCCCTGCTAAATTCTCATTTTGTTTTGCCATGGCAGGATATGTCTACCACATAGCTGACACTTAAAAAGAAATCTGTTGGAATGAATACATGGATTTGATCTCAGTTTCTCATAGTAGCTGGACTCAGGTAGAATTAAGGTCTTTCTCAGTCTCCTTGAAATTTGTTTATACCATATTTACAATGACTTTCATCCATCCATTCACAAAATGTATTTGGAAACACCTTCTGCCAGTATCTCCTGAAACATCTGTCCTCTCTAGAATATAAACTCAGAATCCTCAATCTCAGTAGTATAAATATCCTCATCATGTTCAATTTTAAGTTATCAGTGATACAACAGCTTCCTAGTACCATCCACCCCCAGCATGCCAGGGCCTCTTGCACTTCACGTGGTGTGGGAATCAAGTGATATAACACACATAAAAGTGGTTTGTTACTAGCAGTTCCTTTTGTTATTGTGGCCACCTATTATTAATTCATTCATGTAGTCAGAGCATCTATAAACAGGTCACCTTGATAGAAGTTGGACATTTCTATGGTGCTGTGATATGTTCCTGTCTTTAAGAACAGTTCCAGTTTAGTTGAGAAACAAGTATAAGGTGAATGTAACAAATAAAGGTGGGGTTCTTTTTATTGCGATTGATGCCTTAGAGACAATGAAATTACAACATGGGACTGAGGAAGTCATGGTATTAAAGTCCCAGGCAGTGATGGTGAAGGAGCATTTCAGGTCATCATCTGGCTCCAGGCTCATTGGAGACTGATGTATCATGGGAGACTTTGTGTCGCCTCAGTCCATCAGGTTACTTTACCAAATAATGCAGAAAACACTATCTAGAGAAGGGTGGGGTGGGAAAGAGCAGTGACTCAGAACGTCCAAGTGTGAGAAGTTTACACCTCAGACCCAAGTACTTCCGAAGAATCAGGTTAGCATAGGCTATACGGGGTGTGGTTTTACCAACAACCAGAGGGCAGTATTCATTTACAGGGTCAGAAGAGACCCTGGAATGGAGTCCCTAGCTATGGGGTAGCAGTTGTTGCTGATGTAATAGTCTTGTCTAAAAAGTTTCATAGGCAGCGCTATATTCACATTCCTCTTTACCTTGTTTCTCAGACAAGTGTTAACTGTTATTAACATTGAAGATTTAAAGAACCAGGGATCCGATCACAATACAGAAGTAAAATTTATCAATGAGCAGATAAAGATGAATGGGTACTGGTATTAAAGACAGGATCCCTAGAAGCAGAGCTGGAGGCAAGGATTTGGAGGCATGTGATGTATTGAGGGAAAAATTCTTGAAAGAAATCTATAATTTTGAGGTAAGTGGAAGCCATGGGAGAGTTCAAGTAAGAACCCTTTTCAGGTAAAATCAAGCTTGAGGTTGCCTTGGCTTTGTGTAAGAAAATGAAGATTTTTTTTTATCCTTCCCAAGGTTGATCAGATATGTTCAAAAGTGATTTTTGGCTTTCCTTTGTGGAAAATTGGGATGGTGTACTCAGAACTCAGAGGTGTTGAAGTTCAAATAAGAGATGAAACAGCCCTGTTGTAGAAGAAATAATATCCTTGCCAAGCTGCAGCTGCTGAAAGGGATGACCAACGCGGGACCTTCTGAGACATGAGTAGACATAAGAGAAAATTGTCTCACAATTTGTTGCTTAATTCTGAAACTTCACCAGGCAGTTCCTTGGGAAACTGATGTTACACTCAGCCACATCCCCTTTCTGTGCCTTCCTACCTTTCTGTTCACTTTTCTGCCTTCTCTTACAATCCTTGTACCCACCAGTACTTTGTATTATTTGACCCTTTCTTACTTTTTAACTTCTTCCAAGTTTCTCTTGTCTTATCCTTTATGTTCTACCACATGGTCTTTCTCCAATTCTTGATGTATGTCAGGTTGTGTCCAACATTAGGGCCTTTGTTTGTCCTGAAATGTTTTGGTCTTTGTAAGTCTTCTTAGCACATCAGCGTCTTTTACGTAGGAGTTTGAGCCATACTTCCTCAGAAAGAGCAATCCGAGCTCCAGACTAACAGCATAAGCAATCTTGAAACTCTTACTATGTCTATTCTTTCCTTCATCTAAGTCTGCAAATATTTATTTCCCTTGCTTCCCCCAATATTTAATGTTTACCTTTTGATAGATGCTAAATGGCATAGAGGAAAAGACTTTCTATTTTAAGCACTGCTCTATAGATCTTTTCATACATTTGTACTCAACAGAATGTGTTGGATAAAAGGGTACATGTGTATGAATATATAGATGAAGAATGGATGGATGGATAACTGGGTAAGTAGATGGATGGATGGATGTACTGATGGATGGATGCTTTCTTGGATTGGTGAATAGGTAGATGGATAGATGCTTTGTCAGATAAATGGATCAATGTGTAAATGAATGAATGAAGTACTCACAGAACATTGATTTTCTTTGCTCACACATTTTCCATTTACAAGTTATAAGTCAGGGCTCTGCTCTCCAAAGACAGAAGTAAAAGTGAATTAGATACTCAACTATGTGATATAAAATCCCATGTAACAACAAAAACAAACAGCCAATCTTTGCTTGTGTTCCTGTTGAGACAGGAATCTCCCTCTCCAACTCCCTCTGGGGACTTCTATTTTCTGGACACATCAGTTGGGAAGAGACTAGATGCTATGTGTACAGTCTGACTTACTATTTCTGCCTATCAGTTTTGAGGCCACATAATCACGTCTGCTTTTTGTTTCCTTGTAGAAAGTAAAATTTGCTTTCTCTGACCTGCTTTCCTCATTCCTTGCTTAAACAAGGCCAAGCAGGTACATGCTTGCCTGCCAATCCTGCCATTGGTTGGAACCACTATAGCCACCAACAGGCAGTAATGCTCCCACGGCTGGTGCCAGCCTTCCAGGGAACACAGCTGGCCCTGCAGACTCCTGCTGGGTACACAGGAGTGGCAGTTAGAAAAATCAGCTTTGATTTGATTTGCAAACTGAGCCGAGTCATTCAGACAAAATAAATCCAGAAACCCATAAAGCCATTTGCAGAGTTGCTTTGCAGAAGACAGGCACAGTTTTAATCTAGTAAACACTCTCTAACGATCCCATTAAAAACAGCCCCCTTGGAGGAGGTGCTGAAAGTGGGATTGGAGAATAATGAAACATGACATAAGGGATCAATGTCGCCAGCAACTTTCTCCCGCCCGGCAGCGATGGACTAAAACCATTGTCCAATGAAAACAGGCAAGAGGCGTGGGCAATGGCCTTTGGTAAACATGCCATCTTTTTACATGGACTAAGCCTGGGGCAAGTCGTTTCATCCAGCATTTATCTCTCCTCTCTCCATAGCAGATCCTCATTCCTGCAGGAACTGACAAAGATAGTAAAAGCCATCCTTCATGAAAATGCCCTCATTTTACAGAGACTAGGACCTGGGTCCTGTGAAGCAGGGCAGTGATGTGTCCATAAATTCCTTATCTATAGATTAATTGTCCAAAAGGATTGTGAGAGGCCAAACACAGTGTAAAAATTGTCTGCTACAATGAGAAATTACACCCCCCAACACCTGTCTAAATCTACATAAAATATTCTGTCTTGTATGAAGTTTTCTTAAGAAGTGTGCATAAAATGTTGAGAAAGGAGTCTGAATTTGAATCCTATCGCCGAAAGTTAGCCGTTTGTCCTGGGACAAAGGATATAATATCTGAGAGGCTACCATGTGGCTTTTAAAGCCGGGCTACTCCTTTAAACAAATTATTCGAGCATGGGATAGGCAGTAGACACTGAGCTTCTTTCCTTCCTTCTGAGTTTTTGCCAGTCTGATAAGAATTGCTAGAGGTCCAAATGTGCTCAGCAGACATCTCAGTTTTCTGAAGAAGAAAGACAAAGCTCAGCCTCTGACCACATCTCTGTGCACCAGCCATGTGTCAGATGGAAACATCTTAGAGCCAAAGTGCAGCAGCCGAAAGGGTGGCCAGCCAATTGATGCTTCCATCAGCCTTCGGCACCTGTTACCCTCCTGCCTGACCTTCGTGTTCAGACAAAATCTTGCCCACTAACACATTCTGTTGACCATGTGCAGGACACATGTACTGTAATGACACTCTCCTTTCCTCCACATCTTCTCAGTAACATCAGGAGATGCTCAGGACCATGGCATGCACAAAACTAGCTGTGGAATCTGGAGCCAGGGGCACTGGAAGGCTCGCTGTGCAAGGAACTATCTCATTGTAGGAAGTGTGGTGGAATGCTCTTAGTTGTTGTTCAGGCTTTTTAAAGTCTTTCAAACCTTGAAGGAGGAAACGCAGGGTGTGCATTTGGAGGGTTTGGATGGGGCGCTATTCTTCTCTAGCAAGGACTGATGGGATAAATTCTCCAGTCTGATGAGAATTGCATGAGTATAACAAAGTCCCTTTGACCCACTTTTTGCTGACCAGTGTCTTTGGGCCCTAAAAATGCCACAATAATACAGATTTTTTTTCTGATGGTTTTGGGGAAAGACAAAAAAAAAAAAAAACTATATCATAAGGACACAATAAAACTACCTAAAGATAATCTCAAAATATTTCAACCCTTTCTTTAACATTTTTCTGGTACATAACAGTTTATGTTCCTCTTTTTTACTTTTTAATTCTTTTAGGGTTTCATACATGAATACAGTGAATTTATGATATTTTTCACACCTCAATCCCTAATTTCTCCTGCCCTCCTTTTCCCATTATAACTCTTCTTTCCTACTAGTTTCCCTCTTCTTTTTATGTCTTTTTGCATATGTAGCCCACTGGGTTTCATCTGGTTTGCCTTTGATGGCATGTGCCTAAAGATTTGATGGATCATGAACCATATATCAGTGGATACAACACCAATGAAAGCTTCTTCCCCTCCTCCATCAGCATTAACTCTCAAAAGTTTCTTAGCGAAGTGTGGGACTTCTTAGTATCTTTTCCCTTCCATGGTGAACTACTGATAGGCCAAATCCCATACATGTCTAAAAGAAATACACATAACTGCAGTGAGTTCATGGATGCAACAGCCCTGTAATGTCCAAAAGACTTCTTGCAATCTTTCCCCCTTCAGCCTCTTACACTCTTCTTATACCCTACTCTCTAAATTAGTCCATATAGACTTATCTGTAGTTCACGCAAGAAAACCAAAGCTGTTATAGTCTGTACTGGCAAAAGTCAACTCTGACTTGTTCATCCAGTATATACTGAGAGTTTTAATAAATCCCTCACAACTTAGAAGGAGAATCATCTATTCCAGACTAAGACACTTAAGCTTCATTAGCTCACATATTTCCCAAAGAGTTGCATTTCATTAAAAGAAAAGGAGGCCACATAAACATAGGACTCAGAATGAGAAAATTTGGTATAGGCTAGAAACCAGGGTTAAAATAAACAATTTAAACCCTATTAATGGATTGTCAGTATAATATACTAGTGTTCAAATGGATGGGGAAAAGAAGTTTGCGAAAGTTAACTGCTTCACGTGCTAGTCTCTGAGCTACATGCATTGACATGAGGTTAACAGCCTGATGGTAGAAGCTTGGCATGTATCAGGCACTGGATAAGTGGTGGTCATCATTATTACCACGATTAAAGAAATGAAGCTATGCAGAATCCAAAGTATAAATGAAGAGTTCAAATTCCCAGAAACTTAAGACTATGTCCAAGGTCATAGCACTAGTAGAATTTTAATACGGTAGAATGTATGTTCTATGGACCATTTTGTAGAACCCCATCCTTTTTATGTGCCAACCTCTCCCACTGTCTCTTTCCTGGTAACGACTGATAATAATATTTTAATGTGTAGCACTCTTTGTATCTCTTCTGTGATGTCAGAGTTGAGACTTAGAATCTGGAGCAGCAAATGAGATGATTCAAGGAGCCCTCCACTTCCTTCACTTCTGCAACATATTGAAGGTAATAAACCAGGAAATTAGTTTGTCTTCAAGCTTGTCTGCTCCAGGGCCATCTGTAGCCTGGCAGTATCTCTGTACATCCAGCATCCTTTGCTTTGAAGGGAAGAAAGAAAGGAAGTCAGGGGCATTTCTCTTTCTGATCTCCTTGTTGTTTGTGTGGTCTCAAAACTTTCATTCATAACTGCTTATGTACATAAATATACTGAGCAGAGTCCGCAAATTGCAAAAGTGAGAAGAGTCATGAATCTTCTAGTAAAAAGTCCATGTAGGTGGGAGAGAAGATGATATAGGAGGAAGCAGACCTCTACCACTTCCTCAGCTGCATTAGTCAGGATGGGATAGGCTTTGCTACAGTAACAAACTAATGCTCAAATCTTAGTTGCTTATTACCAAAATGCCTATTTGTTAGCATGTTATCAAGAATGCACATGGCCACAGCAAGGGAAGAGGGACCTTAGAGGGAGTAGTTTTGTTATTAAATACTCGCTTGGAAATGGTAAATGTTATTTCCATTTCATGGCCTTGACAAGAGCTAATCGCACGATGCAGCCCAACTGCAAGATGACTGGGTTGCCTCTACACGTTCCAGAAGAAAAGTGGCATTGGTAACACCAGCTGTTTCCACTACTGTGGAGCACCTTTTCCTGTTTCCACTTCCCTTTGTATTCTGCTGTGATCCATGATCCAACCTTTCTCTTCTGCTTCCTCTCCCTGTCACTATGTTCCTGTCCCTGTTAGCTGAGCATTATTACAAAAAGTCTTTTCCCTGGAAGGTCAGCGGGGAAAGCATAGCTCTGGACCTATAGCCAAACTGAGACTTCCACTGTTTTCCTTTAAAAATCTCTTCATAAGATACCTGTTATTGCCTCTACTTTATGAGTCAAGAATCTAACTTAGATGCGCCTGTTATTTTCTCTTTTCTTCCCTTGATGAATCTTGCTCTTTGACAATTTCATACATGTACATAATTCATTCCAATTACTTTTTCCTCTGCCTTTTCTTGGTGCCATGGTTAGTAAGTAAAAAAAAAGTACAAGGTAATATCAATATTGGAAGCTTCATTTCCTAGAGATTAACAGTTTTCATTCTCCAATTTACAATCAAACTCTAGGCAGAGAAAGATACTTTTTTCTGTCACAGGTTTAGCATCTACAAAGCAGTAACTAAAGTACCCCTTATTTCAGTGGGCTATTATAAGAACCTATAGCAAACTAGTACATGTAAAGTACTCTATATAATACCTAGCTTAAATATAATAATAAGCACTAACAGCTAGAGGGAGAGACAGAGAGTATTTATCAATGCAGTATGCAATAAGGTGTCTGAGGAAGGTAAGGTCCAGGATGCCACTGGAGCAAGTAGAGAGGAACTGTAAGTAAACTTAGTAAATGCTTTCTCAGCATGCATGGGCAATAAGCCAAGCTTAGAAAGAAGAGTGGAGGTTAGCATTGCAGAAACAAAATTAGACAGTAAGGTTGGAGAAAACTTTTTTTTTTTCAAGTCAAGGGAGTAGGTATGCAGATCTTCAGAGGAAAGGAAATAAGTGACTGAATTGGCTAGGCACAGGAAGGGTGGCCAGCATGCAGTGTAACCAGAGGAAAAACGGGAGTACCATGCAAGGCCAGGCCACCCAGATTTCTGTATAGACCCATGGGTACATTTCATAAGAGGATATATATATATATATATATAATCCTGAGACAGGGAGAGTCCTGGAGGTCTTAAGCAGATTCCCTTTTTCAGGAAATGTGTCCTAATTACACTTATACAAGGGAGTGAGAAAATGGACTGAGGCAAGGACAACACTCAATGCTAGGACACTTAGGAGAATGTTGAAGGAGGTTCATAGGAGGATATGAGTCATTCCTTCCCTCAAGCCTTTTATTTCTTTTTTTGACATGTGAGGCCAATAGTCCTTTTCTGGCCTGCCTCATCAGGCTCATGGGGGAGGGATTAGACTAATTTAATAATAAAAAATAGTCATTGAGAACAGGGATTAGCAAACTTTTCTACAGAAGATGAGGTAGGGAATATTTTCATCTTTCCTGGTCTCAAAGTTTCCATCATACCTATCAGCATTGTCATGGAGGCACAAAAGCAATCAGAGATCACATAGACAAATATAGCTGTGTTAAAATAAAAATATGACTTTCACATGTGAAAAAACACTAGACTTATTTTTCCCACAACCCTTGAAAAATATAAAAGCCATTCTTAGCTTATGCCCACCCAGGAAATAGGTGTAGATGCCACATTTAGGCCATGAACTGTAGTTTGCTAAATACTGATTTAGAATGTGCTGCTAGAAGGACAATGCTCAGTCTTTGAAGGAGGAGCATTATGATTACTGTATTATGGTAGTTAATTTTTGTAGTGTTTCCTGGCTGCTGATCAAGCTTACCACTTCTGTCATTTTTGAAATGATGTTATTTCCTGTTTATCACTTGGTCTGCAATGCCCAGTTTCTCTCGCCATTTTTCATAAGGACCTTGAGCATTTTTGTGGATAGATGACTTGAAAATGCTAGAGTCTCCAACCAGGTACGAGTCACATCCAGGAATGTGTATCTTATTTTCAGAGTTTTGGTAAGACAGGAACATTAAAACCAGACAAACCAGGCATTGAAACCATCCTCCGCTTGTCACTTATTCTGCAACCTTGAGCAAGTTGTCAGAATTCTCTGGATTGTCATTTCTTCATTTATTCAGTCAAAATTCAACACCTACTCTGTGCCAGGAGCAGTGCGATTCACAAGAACATACTAGTCAATGAGATACAATGCCCACCTTCAAGGAGACTGCGGTGCTGAGGAGAAATCATCTATTCATGATAAGGCGAGGTTGCTACAAGAAGGAAGTGGTAGGATGTTATGGGAAGAGAGAGAAGGGACATCTATTCCAAATGCTGTAATTCTAGAGGGAAGGAATCCCAAACAACTTCCTTGTCTTGGCTTATTTTGTTGCTGATATGAATACATGATTCAAACAATTTAGAGGAGCAAAAAATTTTTATTATTATTCCAGCTTTCGATTTCTGGTTGGACTCCATTCTGGTATATGTAAAGTTCATACTGACATCAGGAGCCAAGGGAACTGGCCACCCTATATCCATAGGAAGAACCTAGAGAGGGACATACATTTTAGCTTGCCAGTCTCTAAATCCAGCCAGTTCTGTCTATCCTAACCACATGCCCAAGGAATGGTTTCATCAGGATGGGCGGGACCTTCGCAGATGAATTACGTGATCTCTGTAGGCTTTCCTACACATTTGCCTTAACTAAATCACTCCATGTAGGCATGTTTAAAGGCTCCTCAACTGTTAAATTGAAAGATGTGCAGCTCTCTGCCAGATGAAGAAGCTATGCAAAGTGACTGGCCCGATCATGGTCTACCTGCAAGACAATGGAGCCTGTTGTTCACAGCATGCTGATCCACTGTGTTCAGTGCAGAGCAGAGAGTATGGTGTGAGAGCAGAGAGGGAGAAGTCAGGGCAGGCAGTGGAGAGTCATTTCTGAGGGACTAGGAGCTGTGTTGAGGGTTTCAATGACAGGTCACTGATGCATTGCAATTGAAGGTTAGACTAGGTGGGAAGGTAGCAAGAGTGGAAGCAGGGAGGCTGCACAGGAGGCTGCTAAGGAATTCAAATGCAACGTCTGGGTGGCTTGAATAATTGGGCCTGAAAGTGGGAGGGGAGAACTCATCTGGGGTAGAATTAATAAAACCCAGTGACCATTTATAAGTGGGAGGCCAGGTCAAAGGAGAGGTAACAGGTAGTCACCTTCTCTAATAGCGGTAAAGGACAGTCACCTGGATTTCTACAATGAAAACTGTGTGGGTGGCAGCACTGTTTATAGAGAACAAAAGAAGACTGGGTGAGATGCATTTGGGCTGAAAAATGACAGGTTCATTTGTAATACCGCTGACCTTTCTGGTTCGTCCTGTTTCTGAGAAACATGGTACGTGAGGTACCTGGCAGAGTACCTGGCATGTCGTGGGTGCTTGATCAATGGAGACTCTTATTCTTGTTTCGTTTTTTGAAGATCTATTTTGGTCTTCTGCTTTTGTTGTTAAATCGTGATGTTCTTTTGCTGCTTAGTGTGACCTCTTCAAAGCCACAAAAAAAAAAATTGCAGTTTCGTTCACGGTACTGCACATTTTCATGTGTGTTTCTTTCTCTCCTTCTCTTCTGCATGCTGCCTGGGGATTGGCTTCCTTGTGGTCAGCACCAATGGGCAGCGCCCAGGTGACCCCGGGGACTCCACTCTGCCTCCTCACTACAGGTGATCACCAGAGCCCTGGGCAAGTTGGGAGGGGAATAAGAGTGACCTATGCTTAGTGAGTCCTCCAGACGAGGCGCACCAGAAGAACTAGTGGTCCCTCCCCCATCTTCCCATCATGCCTATCCAGCCATCTATCCATCTAACCAGCCATCCCTCCACCCATCCATTCATACAACCCCCTATCCACCCCACCCATTCTAATATTACTTAGTAAGGATCTACTGTGTACCAGGCATTGTTCTAAGTACTGAAGAATACAAAGCAAGCAAAGAAAACATGTTCTTATGGTATTGGCCAAACTACCCAAAATTATGCAACTGATTAATCCTACACTTGAGATCGTGGGGTGTTTTACAGCAGAAATGACAACTGAGCTGTGGTTGGAGATGGGAAAGAGCTGAATTAACAAGTCTGCTCATAATATAGTACATGTGTTTGTGATCTCAGGTCTACTATTGGTCCTGACACATCCTTTAAATGTGATCAGTCCCACCATTTGCTATACAGTCTTTGTAAATGTTCATTCCTCTCAAATTGCATTTAAGACCAAATAAGTTAATAAATGTCAAATAATCTGAAATAGGCATGTCCAGCATGATAAGTGTGTGTGTGTGTGTGTGCGTATGTATGTTTGCGTGCATGCGTGTGTTTGTGTGTGTGTGTGTTTGTGTGTGTGTGTGTATTTCAGCCTCTTTCTTCAGGCACATCTTAAATAACATATCATATGAACAGGTGTCATTGCTTCGAGAATGTAGAACCCATCAGAAGCCAATGTCCATTGAATGCTTGCTTTGAGGGGAGAGGGAGGCTGCTCATCCCAAGCCAACCCTACTGCAAAATCCCTTTCTTATCAATGAAAAGTTTCATGGGGACTTCCAATATTTATCTACCATCTCCTCAAAGTCCTTGCCCAGACAATGACCTCCTCTCTCCTGGTCACTGACTCATCAGTTTACCATGATGAAAAAAGGATGCCGCAGACCATGGTGACATGGGTCCATCCATCTGGTACCTCCACAGTTGACATCTTCCCCAAACTCAGACAGAGCACACTTAGTGAATTTCTCCAACTGAGTTTCCTGGATATAAACCTGCAATAGGGGTTCCTGGGCATTCTCTTATTCACTAAGGAGCATTCTCAGAAGAAAAGAAGGACATGGGATAGAGCCAGCAGCAAGGTTAGGAAAGGATGCACAGACTTGTATTGGTCTGAGCCCAGAGGGTCTCTGCAATGGGAATTGTTCCATGCATTTGGTGTCATGTGTCCATCAGCTGTTGGCCATAGGCTATCTTGTAGTTACTCTTCTTTTGCTTTGAGAAAACAAAAAAACTCAGATTCAAACAATTCAGGGGAGAAAAAGATATTTATTTGGCTTTTAGTTCCAGAGCAGATACAGTCCACTTATGGTGGGAATCACAAAGTAGAGGACATGACTGATGGTAGGAGCAGAAGGCTGATTGAGTTTATCACTGCCATCAGGAGGCAGAGAGAGCAGGAGCAGAGGCAGGAAGCAGGGCCTGGCTAGCCAGACTTCAAACCCTCCTACTCCCGGCCCCTGTGATGTGTCTTCCTTCAGCAGAGCTCTATCTCTTAAATATGCCACAACCTTCCCAAATGTTAATAGTAGTTAGGGATTTGAACACATGAGCCTGCAAGAGGCGGCTCCTGTTGAGATCATGACAGGCTGCCGTGAGAGTGCATGACCTGGAGAAGGAGATACCATGAGTTAGTGACCGCCAGCACCTACAGTAGCTTCGGAGTAAGGGTGCCAGTCAAGTAAAATGGAATCTCAGTAGCATCAACTCTGACCCTGTTTTTTTCTGCCTTTGAACAGCCAAGAACCACCGCTCTTTACTGCCTCCCTGCCAACACCCGGAGCATTTCCTCTCGGCATCTCCCTGATTATAGAAACATAACACAATCCTTCAATAGTCCTATTTTACCTGGAAAACTGATGATCATATTTCCTTGACAAATAATAACTTCAAGGAGTACCCTGCATATCATCAACACTTAGTAGGTCTTCAGGAAATGATAGCTTCAACTCTTCCCTATCCCAGGCCCACCAGACTCACTTTTCCTCAGAGAGCTAGCAGTCACGGATGGACACATGACACTGCAGAAAAACAAGGAAAATGACGCTTGTTGCTATATTCAAGCCCAATTTACAGAGTAACAGGACCTCCGTGGAGTGTGCTGGAGCAACTGTTCTTCTGTTGACCATTGTTCCCTGGGCTCTATGCAGCTTGAGCAGTCAGATAATGTTTTCTTTAAACAGAGCCAATCCCATATCAGGCCCATTTGTTCTTAGCTCTCGCCTTCCGAAGCATCTGAATGTTCCTCTTCTGACAGGTTTATTTCATTGCATTCCATTTATTTCCCCGCGTTCGTCGGCCTCATTTGATGGGTGAGGTGCCTGCGAGTCTTTTTTCTTGGAGCAGGCTGTCCCTTTCAAAGGGAGCTTTTGTTAATGTCTGTCCCCCAGTAGCAATAATGGCTGGTGTCCATAATAACCGGCTCCACGTGAGGGATGGAATTGTGAGACATAGTCGAGCTCCTCCAAGAGTGGGACCAGCATGGAGATCTGTGTGTCACATGACAGAGCCTGGCAGGGCCAGCTCTGGAGGTGAGTGAAGGCTGATTTCAGCTCACAACTGTGCTACTGTCTGGTGTGGCGATCCTGAGCAAGTTAGTCCTCTTTGCTGGACCTCATCTCTTCGTGTGAAGAGAAAGGGCTTAGTCATACTCTTGTAATTTGCTGCATGATGTCAATAAATTTCACCACCAAATTGCTTAGGGCATGAAGGGGGATCTTATTCTTTCTTACAACTGCCCCATTACAATTGTCAGACTAGCTTAGCAGGAGAGCTCATGCCAACACCAGGAGAGGGAACTGGCCACACCATTCATATCCACAGAGCCAATGAGAGAAGGTCAAGCTTCCTTACTTGGCAGCCAGACAGAAAGTCAATCCAAAGTTTGCCAAAGAATGCCAACTTACTAAACCAGCTTCCTCTATTTTATCTACCTGCCCAGGAAATAGTCCCACCCACTATGGGCTGGGTTTTGCCACACCAATCATATACTCTCCTGTGGCCTTCTCAAGGGCTTCCCTTAACAATTCTTCACAGATGTGCCCAGAGTTCAGTGTTCAGTTGTCAAGTTGACATCTATATAATCTTAACTTCACACATAACCAAAGCCAGGGTTAATCATGAGAACTAGGTGTAATTACTGTTTTAATACCTTTGCCAAATTAACTTGAGGTAATTCTTCAGGTGTCCCTGAATAAACAGACTTCCATGTAAGGAATGCATGCTCCAGAACAAGCCTTCTAAGCTCTTCATCTGAGCCTGGACCATTCTCTCCCTAAGGCCATCTTATGCACTGTAGGGGTTTGAAAGCATCCCTGATCTCCGCACACAAAACTGCCAACTCCACTTGTCCCAACACACTAGTGGGTCAACCTTGTCTCAACCAAATATGTCCAGATAGTCTCAAATGTCTCTTAAGAGACAAATCTCCATAAATAGCTTTTGAAAAAATTTAGGGCAGTACTGTTCATAGAATAGAATTTGATCTGTAAATATGTATGTTTTACTTTCTAAGATGTACTAAAAGTAAAAGAAATATCAAATTAATTTTAAGATAATTTATTTCACTTAATGTGGCCTAAATATTATTATACTATATAATCAGTATTTTACAAAAATAGTAAATGGAAGATAATTCATTTCTTTTTTATCCTGTACTGGCTTTAAAATCTGATGCCTTTTATATTTAGAGCATTTCTCAGTTCATATGCTAAGTTTTAAATGGTTAAAGTGAAAATAATACTAAAAAGACCAGAACTGTATGCAGTGAGTAAATATGCTTTGCAGTGCCCGGGTTTTAAAAATGTAAATTCGTTGAAATAAGATAAGCTTCAAAATTCAGTTCCTTGGTCTCAGTGGTCTCATTTCAAGTGCTCGGTGAGTACACGTAGTTTAGCTGTTAACAAACCTAGAGATAGGATGCATCTTTATCTTCTTGGTTCCCAGTTGGAAAGCAAAAGAGCAAAAAGTATAGAGCCAAAGCTCTGTGATTAGTCACTTCCCTGTACTCGACACACAAGGGGACATTTGTCCATGTCTGGGGATGTGTTTGATGTTCTGAGTGGATATGAGGATCTAATGGGTAGAGAGAAATACGGCAACAGCCTATCTAGTCGAGCTGGGACATTTCTCTGCAGAGAACTGACTTGAGACTGCAGTGGACAGGTGACCAGTGAATTGACATTTCACCTGTGAGTACTCGATCTAATCCAGGCCCACCAGTGCATTGAGGTCTCTGCCTCTAGTGGTTGGCAGCATCCAGTCTGGAGGCCAGAATGGATGTGCTAAATGCTTTACTCCTCCTTGAGCTGGTCTTTCTTCTGCTGGTCTCAGGCCATTTCCTTCAATTTAGAGGCAGAGCTCACAGCTGTGGTTCAGGAGAAGCAGGTGACACCTGGGAGCCAGAGGGTCACTGCAGAGACCGTCTCTGCCTGTCCTGTCGGGCTGCTCATGAGACTGCACACTGACTCTGTTGAGCAGGGCAAGACTATACCAGAATGCTGCCCTTATCGATGGTCTCTGAAAACTGACAGACCTAAAACTGGTGGTGGCACATCATTCCAGCTGCCATTTTGTCATCAGCCTCTCAACTGAAACCATAGACTTCATGCAGAAGAGAAGATGGCACCTAAACAGGATGTTCAGGTGTGGCAGTTGGACATTTCTGCTGTCTTTAAGCAAACAGTCTGGTCAGAGAGCATCTGTGGCTGAGGCTCTTGTCATCCTACCTTCTCTCCTTGGGTATTCTCCTTAGACCATGGGGAAATCAGCCTATGGTCTTGCACCCAAATAGCCATTAAGTTCACTTTGAGAAACTCAGTATCACCCTTCCCTTCACTCTCTACTCATTCTCAGTATGACTGATGCTATCTCTGTATTCTCTCATGGATTCCCTCCCTCCTCCTTCCTCTCTGTTACTGCTCTTGGGTAAGGCTCATGAAGTCTTACTCGGATTTGCATTTCAGCTTACTGATTATTGTCTCTCTCTTCATACATCTCCCTTTCCAATGTATTACAATGAAGCCAACAGAGAGAAGAGTTTGGTCCTAATGAACATGGCACAGTACAACTTCTCTTGTACTTCGGTATGATCAGCCTGCCCCTGCTTCTCCATCTCTCCAATTTCATTTCCTCCTTTGAAAACGGTACTCCTTTCATCCTCACCACAAAAAGCAGGTGCCTTCTCATACCTCTGCCTGCCTTAGCTGGGATGCTCTTCTTCTATGATGTGTCTTACTCTTCAGGGCTTCTGCAAGCCCTTCCCTAAACCTTACTATCTCAGACTAAGCCTACAGGGCAATCAGAGTAAAGGACCCCGCCTTTAGACCCCAGTGAAAGTTATACTTGAACTTGGCATGCATCTATATAAGTGCATTGTCTTGGAGCTATGTTATCAGCTTTTTCTCTGTGCCCAGAACCCACAGAGTTGATTTTGCACTTGACTTCATGCATGCACAGTTTGATAAATGGCCAAAGTGGTCAACAATGATAGAGCATGTGTCAGGTAAGCTAAGCTTAACCCTGCCCTACCTTTTGCCTCTACATGGTGATGGAATCAAGCATTTCACCTGACTTGCCTTTTCCCATTTTTGTCATTGATCATTGATTTCTTAATCCAGTATGAACTTTACACAGCTATTTACACCAACCTCCTGGGTTCATGCAGATTTTCCACAATTCGTGAATGTGATTCCCCCCAAATCTTCTAAGTTTGGTTCTGCAAAGCCCAATGTGTTTCCTAGCTTTACCTAGTGCTAGCCCAGGGTTGGGGGGGGCATGTCATTGTAGACAGTCATGGGGAGAGATTCGATATTCCAGTGTGGCCAGCATCAGCTGCTTCCACAACTCTAGGCTCCCTTCTACTGTCACCACCCCCTCCAATAACAGAACTGCTCTTCTACCCATCCTTTAAGGGGGGGGGGGATAGCCCCGCTTTTAGTCCAGAACACAGTGAGTCAATGTTGCTGCTTTCAAAAGCCAAGAGACAAAGGCTAGAAAAAAAATATGTTCATAGTGGATTTGGCTGGGATCTCAACAATCACCGCCACGCTCACTGTTGGGTTTATTACCCTCGCTTGAGTTACTTGCACTAATCTGAATTCCGTGCTGCGTGTTTTACGGCTCTTCTCTCTGATCCCGCTCACATGTCCACTAATCCTAGCTATAGATTTCTTGCTCCCTTTTGGGTTCTTTCTCTCTTTTCCAGGCACTCTGATGCCTGCTGCAAGATGCATGTTACAGAGGTATGATTTGAGATGAGTTGCCCTGGCTGGGCAGATCCGTGTCTCCTTTCTCCCTTCCCTGTCCCTCTGAGTCAGGAAATACAGCCATCCCTGCAGGAATCAATTTGCCTGGAGTTGTTTTGAAAGAATTGAATTTGTTTCTGAATCAGAGCCTTAGGGAGCCTCAGCCCTTGGCAAAGTCTGTAATATAGTTCAGGCTGAAATACAAGATGTACCCTTCCAAAAGGCTTGTGTTCTACTCAAACCCTGTCCAAGGAAGAGTTTGTTATGTCTCCTCCTTCTTGGACCATGATCTCAAGTAATGGTTTCTCTTTATTTAGTGAAGGGCTAGGATCCCCTTCCTGTCTATAACCCATTCTTGGATGCTTTGATAAATGTGACTCAACTTGAAGCCATGTGTGGAATTGTGTCCTTCAAAAGACATGTTAAACTGGCAACCCCCAGCACATGCGAGGGTGGCCTTATTTAGAAAGGTCTTAGAACACGTGATTAGACAAAGTCAGAAAGTGGACCCTGATCCAGCATGACTGCTATCCTTATAAGAAGAAGAAAACCTCATTTGAAGATATATGCAGGAAAATGCCGTGGGATGATAGTATCCAAGGCAAGAAATATCAGCATTATTGACCACCAACATTTTACTGACCACCAGAAGCTTAGAGAAGAAAACTGGATTGCACAGTCTCAATGGACTTCCAGCCTCAGAATTGTGAGAGTCGATGGCTGTTGCTTTCAAACACACAGCCTGAGATAGTTATCAGCCAACGATTGGAAGCTTGCACATTCGAAAGTAGTTAACTGGATCCCGGAAAAGTAGTTGTGGTAAAGCCTCAAGTGTCATTCCTCCATGGTGGAGAGACACATTGACCAGACACATCCTGAGACCCTCCTTGACCCACCCATTTTCCCTACAGTGTTACCTTCCTTTGCCATACTCTACAACCGGTCCAGACTGATCTTTACCCCATGGTTCTGATTCTTCTTCTCTGATTTAGTTTCTGTCTCCTGTGTCATAATCTGCTGCTTCTGCTGTGGACTCTGCCAGGTCTTGAATTTGTTCTCACAGAGCTAGGGTCACCTGCTCTCTATGTCCTGGGATTGTATGCCTTGCAGACCACTCCTGCTTGGCTTTTGTTCTAGGTCATGCACTGCTCCCGGTAAGATTTCCCTTGCCCCATGGCTGCCCTGGGCCTGCTCTGAACTGCACAGCGAGAATTATAATCAGCCTCATGTATCTACGTGCTCTCTCTTACCAGCTGCTTGAGACAGTCTAAAAGAACCAGAGCTTTGCTGTAGGGCATCCTGGGGAGTGTGTGTTTTCTCTTACATCTGCTCTTCACTCTAAATCCTTAATCCCAGTGCGGACTGTGGGTGCTCCTGTTGGTGGCAGCTAAGCAGCTTTGAAGCTCCTGGAATCCAGGCTCAGCACACAGATTTCTGCCAGCAAGAGCCATTATTTTCAGCTGCTACACTGGCTCAGACTCTCCATCCTCATCAGCAGGGTAGGCCTCCAAGGACCACAGGGAAACAGGATGGGGAATGGGAAGAAGATGCTAGACGGTAGTAGGAATGCTCGCTATGTGTACCTCGTTGCTGATAGTGTAGAAACCAAGTGTATCTTCCAGAGTTGCCTAAGCAGAATTCTATATGCACCTTCCTGGACACACCTATGTATGAACATCCATCACATGTAACTCTGACTCTCTGTTTGCACATCCATGGTAACATGTTTGTCTCTTCATGACCTCCTATGCTCAGCACCTCACCGTACCCATTTCATTATGATCCCAGCATATCTCAGGTTATGCCACGTCCAGGACCCTTCCTTTGTGCCTTAGGGCTAAATGAATGCTAATGAATGTAGTCCATTTGGAAGTCACCTTGCTCATTCATTTTCTTGACCATTGACTACATTTTATTTCTGATGAAAGTCAAAGCACAACCCTAGGCATCATTCGACTCCCACCAAGAATATAGACTGATTGTTATGACATTCTAAACCTAACCCAAAGGCTGACCCCTGCTTTGGATTTGACTCCTTTCTCTATATATACCTAGTTGATAACCTTGACTCTACTCTGACTTCTAACTCAGTTCACAAAATATACTCCATTTCTGATTTCCAGGGCAAACTTTTCCCAAACAATGTTGGTTTAAGGTCCTGCTCTAGTGGCAGACCAAACTCTTCCTCTAAACCCTGGCCTTGCAAATGGTTTATGCCGTTGAGGTCACCAGGAAGTATTAAGGCCTTTAACCTTCAGGGACAGTGTCCATATTGTCTGTCAAGATCCACTATGTAGGCCTAATTTTAATTAACTCTGGGTGCTAACATTGAATAGACGAGAAGCATTTTAGAATAAAGGTTATTTCTTGCATCAGAACATTTTCCCTAGAAGGGTTTCCAACAGCATCTCATATAACCACTCCACGACTGAGTTAGAATTTGACCTACGCTATTCATTCTACAAAGCAAAGGCTAGCTAGAAAACCAGAGTCAGAAGATGTATGCTATGCGACAAAGCAGAAATCAGCACTGGGGGAACAATGAACGATTTATTTGAGTGGCTGAAGGGCTTTCAAACAATCAATTAAAGCGATTCTCATCTCACAGGGTGCTAACCTCCATTTAAGGCTGAAAATGAGGGCACCTCTGTCAGCAATATTTAGCAGAGTTAGTTGTATAGGCTATGATGAAGTCAGTTCTAACCTCTTAGGACCAACTAGGTAATATTGAGGGAGTGTGGGATATTAGGAGTGTGTATCTCTTTACACTTAACTCAGGACTTATTAAATGGCTTTCTACAGCAAGGGTAGAGCTATCTGTGAAAAACCCATGTCTCCATAGTGTTTTTCTAGCCACTTGACATTGACTCCCAGTTAAATCTCAGCTAAAAGCAATTACTGTCATATGATGAATTGCGGCAATTTATTTATTACTTGTGAAACATCCTAGGTGATGTCACTTAAAAGAATGATGGAATAATCCCTCTTAAGTACTCCATTATCATCAACCCAATCCAGTGAGAGAAGTCCTGTTCTGCAGTGTGGGGGAGGCAGTCAACATTTAAAAAAATAGAGACACCAAGTTCGAAGAATGAGTATTAGAAATGAAGCTGAAAACATTCACCTAAGCTTGAACAAAACATGTCTCTCTATGGAATTATCTGAGCTGCTTCGGTTGCAAAATATCAAGAAAGGTCTTACAGAGAAATCCCAGAAATTAATAATAAAACTAAATGCAACGTATTAAGGGCTGGGAGATGGTGGTTGATATACAAGGAAGTGAAATGGCTGAAGGAACTTAAGTTAAAAAGGTCAGGTTTAAATATCATGTGAGCAGAGTCTGTATAATTTGGTTCATGTAACAAGATTCACATGGCATGTTCATCAATCCCTCAGATATTAGAATATAGTATGCTGGTTGAAGGGCACAAAGAGAATCTTCAAGCAAAGGCAGCTAAAAAATGGCATTACTCGATTCAGCAGGTGGCAGAACTAGCAGGAAGATATTAATACCTGTGGCAGGTTTTTATACAAAGATGGTTTTATCTGACTGGTGGAGATAAGATTCTTGATCTCCTTAATACTAGTCTGTCTCTTTCTCCTAGGTATTTGAAGAAAAACAACCAAGCATTTGACTGAGCAGCCTCTGCCCCTATTTATTAGTAAAGACTAGTGTAACATTTTAATGAGATTAAATTAGGAATCAGATTTCAAAGTTCCATAGCCTCGGCTCTACTGCTTTGTGCTGTAGTGTAGTTTCTGAGTCTCGGTTTCCCCCATTTGGTTTTAATGACAATTGCTTCACAGAGTTGTTCCATTAAAAGTGGTATTGTATACGATAAATGGCTTAAAACAATAGACTGGGTTATAGTTTAAAGCCCCAAGTCACTGCTAATTCTTTATAGTTAGCTATGTTAATGTGTCTCATGCAGCCATGTATACTGAGCCTCCTGGCCTTTATGTTGGTATGAAAATTCTAATTTAACATTTAGCTATCCTATAAACCAGTCAAAGCCCTAACTTTGCTAAAATCAAAGTCTTCCCCACACAACGCAAAACATCCTTTTGGATTCATAAGTCCTGACACCTCTCCAGAATTCCAAAGAGGTGAATCTGGCACCATGTGATCCCTACAAACCTGTGTTGTCTCTGAGCCCATCCGTCAGCCTTGCTATGCTGGGCTGGGACAATAGGTGTCCTTCGCAGTTCCTTCTCTTGGATAACATGCAAACTGTCTTCTGAGATGAGCTAATGGTACAAATTGAGAGTTAGCAGACAATAGGCAGAGACAATCCTGCCCCTTCTAGGATTTGGCCCCTTTGGCAATGACTTTGTCTGCTCACTGGCTTTAATCTCCTCCCTCAACAAGTCTCCTGGAGTTCTATCTCCTGCAGAGTGAGCTTGCCCTCTGATTTCTGACTCCTTCATCTCTTTTTGTCTACTATTCAGTCTGAGCTGGATAGTGACTTCCTGAAAATACTACTCTAAGCATTTCACCAACATCTTCTGGTCCTGTGTGCACACTAGCTCTATGTTAAATTCTTGGAGTAGTTTCCGTATTCCTGATTGGTTGTTGACTGATGTGGAGTCAAGTACTGGTTTTGAACAATTATTCTTTCCCTTTATAAGGACTGAGGGAACATGATTTAATATTCAGCCTCTTCATATGAGGATTATCATATATATATATAATATATGTGTATTGTGTTCCTGTGTTCCCTGTATCAAGATCATACTAGTGTAAAATATCTGAATGCACATTTTTTTCATTAAAAAACAGTCAGCAATAGCATTTGTTTCTCCCCAGGCTTCTACCTCCTGTTACTACGATTTCCATCCTCAAAGACTGCCAAAGTAGTTCATGATCACAGTTACAAATTCATTCAATGCTTTGGGATACAATTTGTAAAGTCTAGAGGCTTGAATCTAATGGAGCAGTGAGATGCTCTCTTACCAACTTGTTTCCTATCTTGGGCTTCAACCTCGTCTTAAAATAACCCTTCATCCTGAGGATTCGCTTCCAGCCAAGTCAAGCGGGTATATGGTGTGTACCTGACATGAGTAGGGATGGGAAGCTGACCAGCTTCCTCATCTTGTCCCTGTTGTCTACACTTGGCAAAACCTTCATAATCAGAGATTCCTGCAATGTTAAAACCTTCCCTGGCATCGCGGCAGCAGCTCAGAGTCAAGGTTTCAAAGGTTTCTCTGCTGGATGCCAGCTATGCGCAAAGCCAGAGTAAAGGCAGGGAAACTGTTCAACAAAAGAAGTCATTAAGTAGATGGAGGTAAACTGCCAGCACAGTAAGATTTCCCTCAGATAAGCCACACTGGGGATAATGTGCCTTTGGATGGCTGAGAGGCCACTGTGTGTTTTAAAGAGTGCAGCTTTTAGGAATTGCATCCCCCAGAGCCGGCCTCCTTTCTTTACCGTCAGCAATGATCACCAGCATGGGTTATGCAGCCACTGGTATTACTTGGGTTTTATCAATCGCAATTAGATGTTCTTTATCTGCGACTTCTATTTTTGCTCCATATCCTTACAGGGAAAATTCTCTGAAGTAAAGCTATGAAATTGGGCCTGTCGCCAGTGAGAGTACTTTGAGAATGAATCATTAATCCCTCGTTGCCAAATTATGTTATTGCTGCCATTAAGTCATCCAGATGTAAGCCTGATACAGGCCTTGCCAATATGAGGAGAATCAAGTGCTCCCCTCTCGGGGATCTGCCTACCTTTCTTCTAAGGATTTGGATACAGTCAGGCAGTGAATTGCCAGGAGGCATGACCCCAGTCTCTGACACCCACAGTTTACAGGTGCCCTGGAAACCAGTTTCAAAGTCGCAACATTGGTAAGCCACAAACGTGAACAGTTTCTGGGAGTTTATCAAACATTTTCACCTCCATGATTATAGTGGATCCTTAGGAAAGTGCTGCAGCTTCCTCGCATGCTGCTGATAAATTTGCAATCAAAGAGAGCCGAAGGAGAACAAGGGGCTTTTATTTATTTTACGATTCTTGATTATATTTGTTAGTCCAGCTTTGCAGGACAGCTCACGCCGCCATAAGTAGCTGAGGGAACTGAGGGTGCAGCAGAGCCACAGGGATTGCTGAGAGAGGCCAGGCAGCAAGACTGGAAAGCACGCTGAAGAACACCAACTTGCTAAACCAGCTCCCTCTGTCTTGTCCATCTCCCCAGGGAATAGTCCCATCCACTATTGACTGGGTCTTCCAACATCAGCCAATCTCTTGCAGGTTTACTTAGGACTTGCCTTAACCACTAATTCCTCACCAAGGTGACTAGAGCTCAAGCCTTCAATTGTCAAAGTGACAACAAGCAGAAAAACCCCTGGGAATGTGGTGTTTCCTCTCTATTTTCACAAATGAGGACATCAAGGCACCTCGTGGTTAATCAATGTGATCAAGGTCACACAACCAGTCAGGGCTGGCATGGGGACATAAGCTCATGGCTTTAGACTGGTGTTGGAAAACCATTTTGACATCTAAAGAGATGCAAAAGATTTCCATCTGAGAAGCCTGAGGCATAGCATGACAGTTTCTTACATTGCTGGTGTGACATTCCCTGTCCTCGCGTGCATCTTAGAAAGGGGCAAGGAGGGAAGAGGGTAGACTGCATGAAGTCCCATGACTCTGAGGAAGACAGGAGACTGTTTCTCACTAAGAACATAGTCATCACTGAAGCTAAGGGACACCACGTTAAGATGAGGATGAGGAAGTCATGTCAGCTGACAGGGAAGAAAGGTCAACATTCATGCATGTATTGAATGTGAGATGATAAGGCCTTATGTAAGCATCCAGGAAGACAAACAGATGAGAAAAGGAAGAGAAGATTTAAAAGAAGGGCCAACACTGTAACAGGCCTTGGAAACCATGAATATTTCCCAATATTGTGGTACAGATTGCTCTTGGTGGGTCTCAGGAATCTCTGGGAAAGCTCAAGATGACATAGTCGCTTAGTAGTACACAAAGAAATAGGACATTGGACTGTGCTAGATAGTTTTTCTATATTAAAATGTTTCCTTGTTTTAGCCCCTAACTGATGCTCTGTCACTTCTTCCTATTGATATTAGGTCTGACCTTTCCTATTGCAGAGGCCAAATCTGCTCCATCTCCCAGGATGGCTTTTTAGCAGTTTTCTGAAGGCAAGAATTTATCTTATCTGAATGGAATCTCTAGATAGAGAAGGTCTGGTTCTGACTAGTATACTTTCAAGGTCAGGGATCCCTGGATTTTGATGTGTTCCTAAACCTCCCAGAGCCCTAGTTAAAAGGCAAGTTTCTGATTCAGCTTAGTCCGGGATGAGTCCCATGATTCTGAATTTTTAATAAGGTCCCAGGTGATGCTGATATCTGGGTCATTGCTGAGTACTAAATCTCTTGGATTATGTTCAATCCAGAGATCCCTGTTGGACACCTGGGCAGGACTCAGGAGAGCTTTTTGAGTAGTTTATAGTAACACAGACCAGCATTGTTGGATCTCAGGAATCACTGGAGGAAAATCAGAGTGAGATAGCTGCTTGGTAACATGGGAGAAAGTAGGAGCAAGACAAACACCGGCCCTTAGCCTAGAAAGGGAGATAAGATTGAGGAGTTGAACTGCCTTAAAGGTACCTATAAGCCATACCTTAGATACATATGCAAGAAAAGGCAGATAAGACATGGAACGATGATATGCAGTTGAGAAGGGATCTGGGGGTGAGAGTCCCCACAGCTTTGATGGAAAGAATAGAGTCAGGAGCAAGCCACAACTGCTTTGGGAAAACTAGCTTAGCCTTTGAGAGTGCTCAAGGGCACAGTTGGCTGGGACACAAGGTCGATCTTGCAGCCTGATGTTGGAGACAGCTGAGTTAGTAAGCTGAATCCACAAGACTGTTTTTGATGACTGCATCACACGGGGGACTCACAAAGTCTTAAAGCTTCTCTAATTGGGCAAATAATCACCTGGTGCCCTGTTGCCAATTGTGATTGTTCTCACATTGGGTCTTATTGAGTGGATAGGGAGGTTTAAAAAAAAGGTTTATACAAATCTTTGCCCTTTCTCTCAGGCTTCATACTCATATTCTCAGTCCCAGATTAATAGAAGTGGTCCAAGATAGGGTATTTTATGGAATAGGATTTATATTAAGCCTCACATTTATGTAAAGGGTGGAGTTAGAGTAAAAATAACCTAAATATCATCTCATGGAAGGGCCTTCAATTCTTCCTCTCTGAACAGTCCCCTTTGGATTTTGGAGGAATGGGGGAAATCTCAGAAAGACACTTCTGTATTTGGACATGTTCCTGGCACTTGTAGAAAGACCCTTATACAAGTGAATCATGAGTAGCTAGCCCTGCTCATTTCCCTATGCCCCAGCCAGCTCTCCTTCTGGTGGGCTCCACAGAACATCTGCAACACCAGTCTGTGGTTATTCTGATTTATCGACAGTGAATGATGAGTAGTACAACCCATGTCTCCATCTCTCTCTTCCTCTAGGATGTGAGAGATGGCTCTCGTCTGACTGCTTCTTTGTAGCCATTTCCTCCTCGACGTCTGTATCACTTTTGAACACTAGTTTGTTTGAACTCCCTGTGTTGACAAACAGGACTATAAATACCCAGAGACTAGAGCAAATTCCCTCATTGAAGGTTTACATGAAAGTTGAGTCTTTCATGGAGTAGTGGCTTATTCATGTTTTTGTATCTGAAGCCTGCCTAAACCAGCCAAGCATAGTTGTTCCTAGTAACCTTACCTTGGATACCTGTTGGTTGAACTTGTTGAGTTTTTCTAAACCACTGGATTCTGACTTTTCCCATGGTCTCCCTGAATCTGGATTTGCCTCTCTGATCTTCATGTTTGTTCCACTGGATGCTCATCACTACTGCTGAAAGTGCTACTATTTAGGAACATTGGTGAATTCTTGGGGAAGAGGTTTTCTAATACTTTATTGAGATCTTCATTTTCCTGTCATCATGGACATATGACATAGTTTATCATTTGCTGCTTCTGGAAATACTTTCTTCCATTAGCTCCATGATGCTGTTTTCTTCCTACCTGTCTGTCTGGATACTCATTCAGTTTCCCAGGCATGTTAATCTTCTACCAACTCACTAAATGTTACAGATCTTCAAGTCTCTGTAGTGATTCTACATGTCCTTCAATTTGTTATTCTCTCCATGGGTGATTTCATTGGCTCTCCTATACTAAATAACATCTATAGTCATAAGGACTATACTTTTTTCTGTCTAGTTTAGACTTATTTCTTGATCTCTAGTCCTAAATTTTTAGCTATTTTCCTTCACATTCAAACTACCCTAAACATATATATGGTTTCCTTCTAAAGATGATTTTTTTAGTACAATCTTATTTCATTGACTTTAGTTAGTTAGTTAGTTAGTTAGTTAGTGTGTATATCAGAGGGCATTGCGTATACCTGTGGAGGGCCAAGGGGGACTTCAAGAATCATCCTGGATTTCTCTACCTCTTTTTAGGTTTGCTCTGGGGTTTCCCAGACTCTGTCTTCTAGGGCTATAAGTACAAGCCATCACCATTTCCATCTGGCATTTTTACACGGCATGTGAGATCTGAACTCTGGTCCTTCTGTTTGTGAGGCAGAGACTTAATACCTGAATCATCTCTCAAGTCCCTAAAGTTCTTCTTTTCCTAGTGGTTCCATAAATGTATTTATTCCGTAAATAGCATGATCATCTACCCTATCGAGCAAATTGAAGATTTGCGGCCATCATTGTTATTTTTGTCTTTTATTCCTGGACCCCATCTATCATCAGATTTTATCTATATCCACTTCAGGCAGTTATTTCATCTCTTAATCTCAAATGCTATTTTTCTTATTTTCATGTGTATAGTTTGCATACATGTTCTTATGTGTGTAATTCAATGTGTGGGGGAGGGTGCATGCACATGTATGTATGTGTGTGGAGGTCCAAGATGATATGAAGAATCATCCTCAGTCATCTTCTACCTTAGTCTTTTGAGACAGGATCTTTTACCAAACCCAGAGATTGTCAGTAGGGCTAATCTGACTAGCCAGTTTGCTTTGGGGATTCCCAGTCTCAACCATCCAGAAATGGAATTATGGGTGGGCTGCCATACTCACCTGGTATTCCAAATGAGATCCCAGAAACTGAACACTCTTCATCTTGCTTGCATAGCAACCGCTAAAACCGTTGAGCTAACTTCTCAGTCCTCCATTGCTATTTCTTCAGTCTGTATGACTATTATCTCCCATCTAGATGCCTGTAATAGTCTCAAAAATCATTTCTCCAAAACCACTTTGCCTTCCTTCTGAAGTTGAGATGATCTGTTGGGAAGGCAAATCTGAGCATGCTGTTGTTCCATGAACAGCATTTAGATAGTTGTTTGTGTTTCTTGCTCTACAATCAAAAACTCGCATCACATCTGTATGTTCTGTGCGAATTGGTTCTTGCTTCCCTCTCCAGCATCTTTCTTCACTCCCTCCTCTCTTGCTTTTCTTTAT
Source organism: Typhlomys cinereus (assembly GCA_023101885.1). Classification (NCBI taxonomy): domain Eukaryota; kingdom Metazoa; phylum Chordata; class Mammalia; order Rodentia; family Platacanthomyidae; genus Typhlomys; species Typhlomys cinereus. The sequence goes on along the minus strand of JALPQD010000254.1, from coordinate 2,551,365 downwards.
ACCCTCTTAACACTACATTTTTACAATGTACCAGGCTCCTTGCTCTATCACACAGCCTTGGCCAATGGGATACTCTTCAGTTGCTGCCCTCTAGTTACAGTCTTGGGGCTCACCCTGCTGGCCACTTCCTCTTAGCAGTGGTTCATTTCCCTATTACATACATTCCAAGTATCAAGTGCCTCTCTGTTCAAATCCTTGACCAAACTGAAAGTTTGCTGTTACTGATCCTTATTTATAGAGTATGTCTCCCCCTCCCACGCCCCCTAAGTCCCAAATACCACTAACTGCAGACTCTTAGAAGACAAAGACTGTATCTGTTTTATACCACAAGATGACCAAAATGCCTGCTATGTTGTAAGTGCTTGCAAGTATTTACCTAAGGAATAGAGTATGTGCCTTATTAGACCAAATTACGACAATGCTCTTATACCAAAAAGAGTCTCTTCAGGGGCTTTCCATCTTTACACTTGCAGCCTCTATAGCAGGACCTGACAGTAAGCACCAAGCAACGTGTAACTTCACCAGTGATTCAATGCTGTAGAAACAACCCTAACTGTAAATCTGAATAAAAAAGACTGCCAACATTAAAGGAGCATTGATCTGAGATATTCTACTTCCTTTGGCTTGATACATGGTAGACAAGCTGAATCTTGGAAATCATGTCTCCGGTCTGGTAAAAAAGGGGACCTACTTAGGAATGACAAAATCACTCCTGCAATGTCAAACTGTCCCTACTAAAGACTAAGTTAACTATACCCCTCCCCTGGAATTCACTGGACAATACATTAGCAGAGCCTTCTCAGGCAATCCTGGGATTGGATTAGTTGGTATTGCCATTAGCTGGAGAAAGAAGTGAATAAAATCCCTCACTCATAAGTCTTTTCAGGGGGGACTCTCTCTGACCCTACAAAGAGCACATGGATGCATAAAAGCAGAAAATTCATGAGTGAGGAACAAATAAAGCAAAAATTCTGGCCCTCTTACCTTTATGTCATTCTGCAATTATCTGTTGCACAGTGATTGTAAGGAAGGGTCCCTGACCAGACACTGACATTGGAATGACAAGGTGGACACTACCCTTGTTCTGCAAAGTGAGAAACACTTTCCAAAGTTACTGAAGTCCAGGAAGAGTGCATGGATAGATTTGCTCTAGCTTTTAAGCAAAAAGAAGGAAGTGTATCAGTGTGCCAGAAGGCTGTTCTTAGATAGCAGTGAGCTTGGGGAATCAGAATGGAAACTTCATGATGATTAGCATCCCTTAAACTCAATACTCAGCCAAGTCCTGTGAATCCATGACTGAAAACAAGAGAAAATTCAATTTGGTTCCATGAGAACAAATGTGTGTAGGCAGAGACATCATCCCTTTAGCTAAACACCAAACAACCGCAAACATTTAGCGAGCCTCTATTTATGAGTCAGGCTCTGTGCTAACATGGGAAAACAAAGATAAACGAGGCATAATGTTGCCCCTAAGGAGCTCGCAGGCCAGTGGAGGAGACAGATGTGGAAACAAACAACTAATAATATCAGTACATCGTGGTGAGAGATATTGTGAAGTATGTTCCAAGTGTTATAAAGTGTTATCAAAATTTAGAAGAGAGAGAAACTCTGCCAGGGGCACAGGAGACCACAGAAGGTGTACTGGCTGATGAATGATGGGCTGGTGCTGATGGAGCAGAAAAGTAGAGATGGGCTGGGAAAAGGTTCTGTCAACTTTGAGCTGCTAAACACAAATACGATACAAACAGGAATACACGGGCAGCAGGAGAAAGTTCACTTAGGGTGCTGGCAACTAACTCATGGACCACTCTCCAGGGTATCTGAGACAGGAAGTCTCTTTCCATTCCTAGTGACACATGAGGAGGCTGGGTTTCAGCATTCCTTGACTACTTACCTCTGCTATGGTTTAAGCGAAATGATTGCTTTGAATTCAGGGACTGAGGAGCTTGAAGACTTGAAAGTTGGGTTCAGGGATTCTGACCATCAGTACTCAAAGCTTTACAATTGTAGTCCTTACATTATCAGCCAAATAAATTCTAGTAAGACCTTTGGTTTCCTCATCTGTAAAATAGGAAAAAACAACACTGACCTGTGGAAATAATTTGTGAGGATTGACCAAGATAGATCTACCTATCACCCACAGAGGTTCAAGAGTCTTTACCAAGTATTGAGTCAACACACGAGCAAAACACATAGTATTAATATAAGTATCCACACTGGAACTAAACAGATATGTGTTTTCTAGATACAAGGCAATTTCCTTTAATGCACTAAATGTTTTTTACCCAATTTAATTCTTATAAGAAATAAAATATTTAAAAATCCAGAGACTTTAATTGTGCTACCTTCATACAAAGCTATTATTTTCAGTATTTAACCTGAAGAATAATTGTACAACCCAATTATAGAAACCCAAAAATGAAATGGTGGTTCCCATCCTGGACCCTTACAACAAAGCAGTATCATGAATAATACAGTCTTCTTCTTGGTCTCACTTAGAAAGACAATAGTTACAAGAAAAGAAACTCCAGAAATTCACTAATTGCTCAGCATGTCAGAATCTCCATCTTCAAAAAGACACAAGAACAATCCCAACTTCACAAGGAATTCATTCTAAAAGGGGACTAAATGGAACAACATGTATGAATCTCTTAGCACAGTGCCTGGCACATGGTTAGTTCTTAATGAAAATGGTCATAATTCTTGCCTAGTCGCATGAGTGAGCTTTTTAAACATTTTCTTCCTTCCCTTTTCCTCCTGAAGGTGCCTCCACCCAGAATTCTAACACCGTGGAGCCCGAGAAACAGGTAGACAACACGGTGAAGATGGCCGGCGTCATCGCTGGCCTACTCATGTTCATCATCATCCTCCTGGGCGTGATGCTCACCATCAAAAGGAGGTGAGTCTCTGATGCTGTGCGGAAGCCTCTACTAATCCCCCACATGGTCAGGTCATTTCTCTGCTGATGATCACTGTCAGATCTTCCAGGATGACTGTCAGGGTTCTAAAGACCTTAGTCCAACCATGGCTCCTTGTGGTATTGGTTGAAGTGTATGCGTTGCCTGTCGGGCAAATGGCTCTGAGAAAGCAACTCATTCAGGTGGCCAGTGAGTCATGGGATTCTACGCATTGTGAAATGGGTCTTCTTAGAGCTAACTGTTCTGTGTAATTAGTTATGTCATCAAGAAAGGTACTGGGGATGGGAGGAGGGCTGCTCAGGAACATCGATGAACTCAGAAAAGTAAAGTCTCCTCTTTCTCACCTGCATTTGCTAGATGTATACACTGGTCAAGAGCAGCCTCCCATGCTGTCTCCACAGCCACAAAAGGGACACAAGTGAGTCCCCGGGCCTCTCCTACTCCATCCTTCCTATGCCGTGTCTCACTAAACCTTTCCGGATGGTGTTGCTACTCGTCAGCTTTCATTAGGGTGCGTCCCTGGCTGACCAACACAGTTTTCTCGTGTTATGTTGTATGTGTTTTCTTCAAATTGTATTGTTCGTGAAAGCAAGGGGGGAAAGAGTACTTCCTTATTTGCAGGATTCACTAACAACATCCTGTGTTTAAAGAGATGTTCATGAAGAGATGTTGGGGCTAGCACAAGGGAAATAGAAAAGAAGCAGCATGAAGGGTGTGTGTATGTAGGAAGAATGGGAGGAGTGGGTGGATGTGTGTGTACAAGAGGGCACTTGAGTATGTGTGCCTGTGAAGGCACACTCCACAGGGATGAGTAACATCAGGAATTATCCTGGATTATTCTACCTCCTTATTGCTTTACTATGGGGTTTCCCAGGCTCTGCCTTCTGGGGCTGGAATTACAGGCCATTGCCATTTCTGCAAGCATTTTGCATTGCATCTGGGATCCAAACTCAAGTTTTTACTTGTAAGGCAAATTGTCATTAGGTCTGCACATTCTGTTCTCAACAGAGAGTCCTGCTGACCACTTCTGCCCGGTCCCTCCATGTCACCATATTGCTTACCTATTTCCCATCCTGTATCTTCTCCGCTTCATTATCAGTCTCAGAGTCCATCTTCCTACTCCCCAGACTGACTGAATCAGCAATGCAGTTGTGTGTATTGTAGTGACATGTACTGCACCATGCTCTATTCACGATGTAAGCAGCTTTTTACATGATGGAATGAGATAACAGCTGAGTTTGAAGCTTTGGGTTTGGTTACTTACAGAATTCAGGACCTCATCCCCCAAACAAAGAAAAACCAGGGAATTCCTTCCATCCACATGATGAAAGATACTTGTGAAATATGTGTTTCTCAACAAAATGAAGCAGTTAAATGTCTCCCAAAACACAAAAATATGAATACAGGAAAAGCTGAAAATCAGTATCTCCATTTATAGCTATAAGTGACTCAGAAATCATAGTGTTCCCATCATACATGCAGTCAGTCCTCTCTCAGTTGCATAGGTGCCAGAATGTTTCCTCCTCTGCTTTTATGTTTTCCTCTCTCCACTCCTTCCTTTCCTTTTCCACCATCTCCTCTCTGCCCTTCTTTTCCCTCTCCTTTCCTCCTCAACCTTCCCTTCCCTCCTCTTCCTTTCTTTCATCTCTTTCCCTCTCCACTTGTATTCTTTTAGTTCTGTTTCAAGCCAGCAGTCTTCCATCTAACCAGTATATCTTCTTACCAGGACTTTACTCAATTTTTTTTACATATTTTTCTAATGCTATGATTTTTCTCCCTGAGCACCCAGCAGAATAACTTCAAAGGAAAGGTTCTCTTACAGATACCTATTTTCCTGCTGCAGAAATTGGAGCAAAGAGAAGGTATCATGTTAGGAACAAAGAGACCTCAAGTCTGCACTGCATTGTCACGTACTCATTATCATCAGCACAACATGGCCATTCTCTAGGTCCAGTGACTAGTCAGCTGTTGTTTATTCTATGAGGTAGACATGAACTTTACTTCTCTGAGGGCAGTAAGCAGACTGCACATATAAGAACATTGGAAAGTTTCTTACTGTTGCAAATGAATTAGAGGCAGAGGTAAGTATGGGATAGTCTAACAGTCTTGTGATAGACAATCCTAAAGTCGCCAATTTAATGGAATTGAATATCTCTTTGATAGACCTGAAATTTTCTCATTCTTTGCCACTGATTTGTAAGTCAGATACGCTCTTCCAATTTTGCTCTTTCTAAAGCCTGGCTTAACCCACGTCACCATCCTCTGTGAGCTTGTGAAGAAATTTTACTTCCTTCTCCACAGCTATTTCTAGAATGTGTGACTTTCAGGGTGGGAGGGAGAGAAGGGCTTTCTGTTTCTAGGGTGAGGGTAAGAATCAAGTGAGTCTTCCACATGGTTTTAATCTCTCATTTTGTCAGACCAGACAAATAGGGTGTCACATGATCACTTTTTTTATTCCAAAAGGCAGAATTTAGACACTGTAGTAGTACGTAGGTTGGGGGTGTCAATCTGTGTTCATATACAGAGCATAGAGAAGATTTTCTTTAATAGCAATAATTTATAGATAGTGTTGGAAAGAGAAAGAAGTGTTAAGAAAAAGATGAGGAGAGGGATGGAAAGAGAAGAACAGGGAGGAGGAAGAGGACTGGAGGAAAGAAGCTAAACATAGGTCTGCATTCTCTTCACTAGCCTACAGTATCTTCCCATGTGTTAAGATGCCTCGAGGACAGTGAAGGACAGTGATTCTTTTACTTCTGAGGGCCTCTCCTGAACCTAGCCCCCGTGCATAAATATAGGGAAGCAGTCAATTTGGCCTCTTACTCATGTGCCAGACTGCTATCCAGAGAAACCTGTAAGGCAGAGGTGTCCAAGGAATAGAAACCTCTGAGTCATGTGCACATCACCCCAGCTCAGGATCCCTGTGAGCAACCTATCACTGTCCCAGAGCTTCAACCATGGAATTCTCGGAGGACAAATACTTGCTTCTGTCCTTTGGTGGCATGAGCTTGCCAGGGCATCCATAAACATAATGGCCCCAGCTCCGCAAGGATTGGCTATCATTAGCCTTGAAGCTCTCTTGTCACTTCCTAGTCTCTCTGTTTTTCTTTGCACCACAGAACTAGAAAGCAGGCAGAGAATGTGCCTGCGATACAAAAGACAGAGGGAAGGACTTAATGAAAGAAGCCAAATTAATTTACATTTAGATGACTTTGAAGAAGAAAGAGCAGGAGAGAGAGAGAGAGAAAAATCAATAGAACCCAAGGGATGTTTTGTTATTGCTGATTAAATTTTTTTATAATGGGGAAGATGATGTTGAGAGGTAAGAGGCAAACCAGTGACGTTGGTTGGAAATTTAAATAAAACTCCCCTACAGTTTGCAAAAGACTCAAGTTAAACTTTAGAAATATTTTGGATCATCCTGGGCTGTTAGGATTGGCCTATGCTTTGTGTACAATCTAGACTGCATGGGGATACAAAGAATCACATTATGAACAGGAAAACTGGCGCTCTTCCCTGATACATAAGTTCCAGTATGATTTTACCCATCCCTCTGCAAAATCCTTATCCACATTCTGTTTCTAGTTAATGATTCCGTCTTTTTCTCCTGGATATATCAATTCTACCTAGATCACAGAATGTTCTAGAATGGTACTTCATGTCACATATCATGCCATTATGTAATAACACATACCTTCTTTTCACAAATATCTGACACAGAGAGACCCTCATTATTAATTCCTCTTTGCAGTCCTGAGTTCCTCCACTTAGAAACATTCACCTTGATTGAAGATTGAGGTGTGAAAGCACCATAAACTCACATATGCCTGCATGAAAATCTAAAAGAATACAAAAAATAAATAAACAAATGGGCCAGATAGCTGGCTCAGGGGTTAAACCTCTGCTTCGCAAACAGAAAGTCCTGAGTTCAGATCTTGGATCCCATGTAAAACGATAGGGGAAATGGCAGCAGCCTATACTTCTGGTCTGGATAAACAGAACTTGGGAAAATCTAGAGCAAAGCAAACAGGGGGTAGAAGCAATCCAGGATGATTGCTGAAGTCACCCTTGGGCCTTCATAGTCACACACACACAGTGTCCTCTGATACACACACACACACACACACACACACACACACACACACACACACACACACACAAATAAAATTAAAAAATGAAGCAAACAAAAAAGAATCAGCTCCTACCAAAAAATGGGCAGGCAATATCATGCAATCTGATATTATTTGTTTAAAGGTCAAATTTTAAAGTCACCTTCTCCAGTAAAGCCTGCATCACGTGGGATCCAGACACAATCACTTCACCTGGAACTATGTTATGACTTACCTTTGTCCTGCATACTCACACTTTACCTTCTCTGCTGGACCACTAGCTGTCTATTCTGATCCTTATCTTAAGCATGCCTTGCAAATCCTAGGAATTTCCTACCAATATTTTGAATGTAATAACTCAGTGAAATTAAAATAGATGGGGCCCAGAATCAACACTCGGAACTTAAATAATACATCATTCAGAATACCTACCCAAATATCAGTATTTAGCGTCAATGGACTTAGGATAAGAGATGATAAAAATGAAGGATTGTACATAGAAAACCCATTGCTTGTGACTTCAGAATCCATTTGACTTGCCAGAAAAAATAGTTTCAGAAGCAGGGGGGCAATTAGAAGAGCTAACAACTGCTAGGTTAGGTAAAAAATACAATGTTCATTGTTCGCTTACAGTTTGCTATAGGTCAGAAAAACTCCAACACATAGAGTTTAAGACAATTACATGAAATCAGACAAATAAGTGGAAGTTCTGAGTTTCAGATTTGATCAGTGTGATGATGGAGTCCACGCTCTTGAGCGTCTTCTAAGAGGAAATATAAACCATGGCCAAATGGCATGCTAAATTGCATGGCATAATTTTGAGCAGCTCACTGAGGTGATAAAGCGTCCTGAATGAAACGAATCGTCTTGCATCCACCATCCAATCTCAATTGCTTTTTATCATATGCCCCAAACAGGGAGTCTTCCTCCTTTTCCAATTTGCGCTCACTTGAGCAGTCACTCAAACTACAATTTAGAAGTCAGCTTAATGTGCTCACACTAATCACCTGGTGTTATGTGTTTTAATCTCCCTTCTCATTCACCTCTTGTTTTTCATCCCCATGGTCACTATGAAAAAGGGCCCCAGTGTCTCTTGTCTTGAATGTTGACATAACTTCTATGGCTACTATACCTTTTCCCCCCCCAACCTTCTCTTTACGCTGCTGCCAGAATTGTCCATAAAAAACAAATTTTTTTCAGTGGGCTTTTGGATTTTTCCCTGTGACCTTTAAGACTGAGACCAAGCTTCTTTTCAGTATCATGACACTCTCAGCTCACTAGTACTCCACCCAGTCCCCAAGCAGTTCTTTCTGCTTTAAAATGCTCATTCACAAGCCTCTTTGAGACTTTGATTGGCATTTCACAGACTGTTGTCCACTTTACTGTTTTCCTTTCTCATCCCCAACTTTGCAGCTCATTGCTCCCTGTATTGTCATATCAGGCCTTTTATCACTCCAGTACACAGTTATCAACATAGTCTCTTTACATAAGACAGTCTGGATTTTAATATCTGCCCTGCTCTTTACAAACTATGTAAATCTGGAAAAATTACATCTTTGAGCCTCACTTTCCTTATCTGTAAAATAGGGAAAATATTACCCCATAGAACTTCTGTGAAGATTAAATGATACAGTCTCCATAATTTACTTAGAACAGTATCTAGTGCATAAGTGATGACCTTACTATTTAAGTGGTAGCTATTATTCTCGTTTATCTTGTAAATTTTCTTGTCTGGCTCTCACATCAGACAGATGGGCCAGATTAGAATTTCATTTGTCTGTCTGTGGTAGATGGGAGAGACAGGTATGTAGTAAACCCTTTAGAAGTTTTTGCTGAATTAATGATGGAAAGATGGTTGAGAGAATAATAGATATACTGATGGATGGATGAGTAGATAATTAGGTAGATGAATAGGTGAGTAGGTGCTTTTGTGCACTTGGTAGATAATGGAATGGATGGATGAATGGATGAACAGAGGGATGGATAGATGGATGGATGGATGGATGGATGGATGGATGGATGGATGGATGGATATGTGGGAGTGGTAGGTGGGTTCATGAACTAGATAAATGGTTAGATGGCCAAAATGGTGAAAAAAAGGAAGTTATCCCTGTTATAGTATGGAATAAATGGGGAACTATCTTAAGTCAATCTTGTCAGTCAGATAAGAAGACAGTTTTTCAGGATGTGATCTTACTAAGTTTGGTACTATTGGGTTTTTCTCCCAAACAGCTGTTTTTGTGTTCTGGATTTTTTGGTTTTAAGTAATCTGTGACCTGCAATATTATTGTATCCTTGTAAATTCAGATCTTAAGTAAAATCTTCAAGACTTAGAGAATACACACATGTAAACTGTGCTGTGATCACAGAGTAACTATTGAGTTACTTGACCTGAAAGCCTTTGCAGTTTGAGAAAAATCCATCCACTGCTAAAAATCTGCTGGTCACCATCATTCTAGGAATTTTTCTTGAGACCAGATGAGAGATAGCACTGATTTTGGTGATCTCCAGGATGACTCAGAAAAGTACTTGGGAGAGGCAGTCTGTGGTCTGCAGAGAAAGAAAGAAGCAGGTAAAGAAGGAAGTAGCCCAAGAAGAGATGAGTCTTGAAAGTTGAGAACATTAAAGTGTTACAATCCTGAACACATCCTGCCCCTAAGAAGGAAAATGATGCTGATAACAAGACAAACTAGTTCTGGATAGAAGCTTGTCAGTTCCTCCAAAGGAACACAGATCCTTTGGCCGCATGAAGACTGTCCTCCCGAGCCTTGGCTTCCTCAGGGAACAGAGAGCATAGCGATGTCTGTGCTCCAGTATCATCAGGAAGCTACATAGAGCTGCAGCATGTGGCATTACCAGACCCTGCTGTGGACCTGTTCCCTACTTCCTCAAAAGGCAGCGTAGACAGTGGCTGTTAGGGGCCTGAGCTTTACATCGTCATCCCATCAAATCCTGTTATAAGATGTGTGAGCTTTTGGGGGCTGGAGAGGTGGCTCAGGGGTTAAGCTTCTGCCTTACAGGCGGAAGGTCCTGAGTTTGGATCCTAGACCCTATTTATAGACACCAGGTGGAAGCAGGGGCGGCCTATGTTTCTGGTCCTGGTAGGGCGGAGCCTGTGAATCCTGGGGCAGAGTAAACAAGGAGGAGGTGGAGGCGTCCATGGTGGTTCCCGAATTCATCCATGGTTCTACACACACACACATACATACACACATACATACACACATACACACACACACAATACATACACATGCACACACACACGATGGAATAAATAATAAAAAATAAAATTGTTTTAAAGATGTGTGAGCTTCACCATATTTACCTGGGTTCACTCATCTGTAACATGAAGGTGATAATACCTATCTGGATGGACAGTTTGTTACTGTGTAATAAGCATCTATCTAGACAATGCCTAGCACCCTGCAAGTGCTGCCTAAATATTTGATCTCACTTTAAACCTATTTTTATTATCCCCCAAAGACTGTCCTGGTGACCACAGTAAGACATAACAAATCAACAATTGAATGAATGAGATGGAATTAGAAACCTTTCTTTATCTTCCTCAGTATTAGTTTTGTATAACTTATGTAACATTCTATATAGTGTATATTGACTATAATGTATATAATGAATACACTACAACCCAGTGGTAATGGTAAATTTTAGGAATTGTTAATTATTTCCTCAAAGCTTAAGGTGGAAAAACTGGTATTCAGTTTAAGGATTTGCTCAAGATTGTGCAGCTGGTAAACATTAGTACTGGGATGTTCTAGCCTCTTACAATTTCTGTGCCAAAAAGTTAGGTATCTGTTATCTGTGGCAGCCACTTGACACAAAGATCAGGAAACTAAAGTCCGAGGGCAGAATCCACTTGTCCAAAATTCTACCATAAGCAAGTGAAAGAATTATGATTAAAATTCTGGACTTTTGTTTGTCATTCAGTGCCATGTTCTTGAAAATATGCAGAATTCTGAGTCTTCTTTCGCTATAACAAAATGCCTGAGAATAAGTAATGAAGATCAAGTTATTTCTCCCAGAGCTGGAGACTAGGAGTTCAAAGAGCATGTAAGGTGCTGGACACCTGCCCAAGCTGATGATGTGGGCCTTGTGTCATTCTGTGATGTAGGGTATCCCAAGATGAGACAGAGCAATCAAGGCCTCTCTACCTCTTTTCATAAAGCCACAGGTTCCATCCTACCCTCCATTCTGATACCCTATCTAATCTCAATCATCTCCAGAAAGTTCTGCCTCTAATACCATTAGTATTTGCATTTGGGGATCCAGTTTTGGTGAGTTTCAGATGAAACACTGAAGCCATAACAAGAGATACTTGTATCCTGAATTTTCTGTCTCTATGGAATAACATTTTTTGGCACTGTACCCCATTCCCATCAGTGAAGCAAAGGAGCCATCTTCTTACAGAGCCATCCTATATTTTCCATGAGATTCCCCTCCATGTTTCCTAGTCAGAGACCTAAATCTTTGGCTCTGTCATGGTTACTCTTCTCCATTCCTATGACACAATACTCATGCATAGCTTAAGAGGAAAGTAGATTTATTTGGCTAATGCCTCCAGAACAGATATAATCTGCTATGGTAGAAAAGGCAACAGTGGTGGCAGAATCTGGAGGTGGTATCTTCAGGTCACTATAGCCATCATGGAGAAAGCAAGAAACAAACTGCAAGTATGGCTGGGCTTCTGAAACCTCAAGCCTGCCCCTTGTGACCTGCCTTCCTCCAGCAAGGGTCCACCTCCTAAAGATGCTGTTACCCTCCCAAACTTCAACTATAAATGTCAGACACATGAGTCTATGGAGGGCAACTCATATCCAAACCATGACAGACTTTATTATCATCTATGGTCACTCTTCACTTGCTTAGAGATATTGACTATTTCTCTGGGTTGTCAGATCTTGCTGTGCTATAATTCATTCCTGCTAGGTCAGCCTCCCAAGGAATCATGATTCCTCATGGTTTCTCAGTTCTCTGAGTTACTTTTCTCTTGGACATTAGGAGTATTGGGTGGGGCTTTTTCAGTAGCTAAGAAGAATCCTAGAAATAGCTTTGCCTTAGGGACTTTGGACATTTCCTACTCAAAAGGTGGAAATTCAGAGTCCTGAATATGTGTTCACATCTGAATCTTTCTGTGACAAGTAATCAGGTTAATGGATGCAATTAAGCAAACAATTCAAGAGTGAGGGAAACTATTCTGGCTTCCTCAGGTCAGGATTTGAGAATCTGAATTTTCTAGCAATTTTTTTCTCAATCCTCAAATGTCTCTCACTTATTGTCAATATAGCAAAATCTGTTGTGAAATAAATATATTCCTATTTGTTTTACCACCTAAGGCAGTTTACAACAAAAGGAATATCATGGTTAATGATAGCTCAGAAGCTCAGAGCCAATCAAGACATTAGGAAGAGATTGAAGGCAACAATTTTTCAAGTTTCCTTTTGGAGAGAAGAATTCTTGGCTACTTGTAATTTTAGATGAAACTACAATTCATAAAAAAGGTGTGAATGGAGATGTTCTTGTTTTGATAGATAGTGGGGGAAAAGCATTCTACTTTTTAGTATTCTCCTCCCTGCTATAGTGAAGCTGCTTGCTATACTGAACCCATGGACTCCTATAGCACTAAGCTAGTTCAACTGATCAATTTAGGTATGAACCTAAAGACATAGTTCATTTAAGTTAGTGTCTGCCAACACTGAGTGTTGAAACTTCTCTTTCTCTGGAGTATTCTTTCATGATGAGGTTAAACCTTGCCCTAGTCCTACTATGTGACATATGACTCCCAAATCTAATGACATTACACAGTGCAATTCTTTATTGTGCCTGGATCCTGAACTTTTGATACAGCATAAAGAGAATGACTTGTTTCTGTCCCATGATGCCAAAGGTCTCATCTGAGATAACTTGGTTAGATTCTGTCTTGTGCTGAAATGCACTATCTGGATATTTCTTTCTTTTTAGGTAGTCTCAGGGTTTCTCCATGTGATCTTTCTTGTGCAGTAACCTTGAGGTAGCTTGATTTCTCACATGGAGTTTCAATTATCCAGATAGAGCTAAAGACTTCCCTTTCCTGGACTCTTAAATACTAAAGTGCAACTCTTGCCACATTCCATTTGGTCACACAGGATTACTGTGATTCAGTACTAGAGGCAGGCCCTACACTCAGGTCTAAGTCCTGGGAAATGCAGATAAAGTGGGAAGTCAGCTAGGATGCTGGCTGTGTGTTGCTTGGCTTTGGGCATGACTTTACTCAGTAGATTTGGATGTAACCTGGCCTTAAACAGGGAAGATTGAAGGAGTTGCCATGTCATTGCTTGAATGCTAAGAACACAGGCACGTGGAATGTGGAATGATGGTAGACTGATCCAAGACCAAAAAGAAAAAAAAAATCTAAAATGTTGAGGAAGTTCGTTTTAGTTGACCATAAGGAAGAACTTTAAAACAATGGAAACAACCACTATGAAACTTAATTTCCTCTGCATGAGGGAGTGAATCTCCCTATTGCAGGAGTGGTAGCTGATTGGTAGAGAAATTGCATCTCCTTGAGTTTAGGGATGCTGAAATAATATGTGCATTTCTAAGAATCAAGATTTCATATAAATCTAATTCTTATTTGTTTGTCTTTTCTTTTCTCCCCCCCCCCTTTTGGACATTTCCTTCATCTGACTGCCCATCAATATATAGAAGAAATGCTTATTCCTACTCCTATTACTTGTAAGTATCGAGTCGGTGTTAACTGCTTTGTGCCCTGTAAGGGGACCTGTAGCATGCATTTCCTGCACCAACTGGTTGTCTGTTGGTTTCTTGTGTCCACTTCTGTCTAGTCATCGTAGTCTGAGATTTTTATCTTGTACAGATTTTTTTCTGTTTGAAAATATACTGTCATTGTTCACATCTGTTTTGTTTCTGCCATCCCAAATCTCCCACCACGTTTTGGAGAGGTAAGGGTCTGTTTCTCCTTTGGCAAGTGTAACTGTATAGTTAGGAGAACTTAAATTCCAACAAGAGAGGGGCCCTGTCCTTTCACAAGACTTGTGTATGTAAGAAAGAGTCAGAGAGTTCAGGAATTTCCGAGTCTATTTGTTTCCTCAGAGTAACAAATAGGCCTGGGAGCTCAGGTTAGGAAAGAGTCCACTGAATAGTTCTTCTTTCTACTGTATCAGGAAAGCTGCAAAGATTCTTGACTTTAATCTAGACCCAGCCTCATGGATGACAGAAATATCCAAGGTCTTTGCTTTAGGCTAGAATTATCCATTTGGTATTTAGCTTCAGCTACCTCGCATTATCAGTGCATTTCGTTTGCAGTAAGGTGCCCACTGACCTAACAATATTTTTATACTTGCTAAATAAAGATAATTTTTGCTATTAAATAGAGCTTTTTAAAGGGTAGAAGAAAAAAACCACTGAAATCATCCTACATAAGCATCATCTTATTATATCCAATGAGTATTGTCTGGTTTTGGGAAAATGAAGTTCAGAGAGAAGTATGTGACATCAGCACACATTCAGCTAGCAAATAATAGGATTAAAACCCAGAATGCCAGGTACTTGATCAACTCTATTATTCTCTACTCTTTGTCTTCTCTTGGTCTTGGCAAACCCAGCCTTGGGGAAAAGCCCTGCCTAGCAGACTTTCTGCTAACATTTTCACAGTTGGAAATGGAGCCAGCAAAGTAGCTGTGACATCTCCTCTACTCAGTTAGTGCCAATCTGTCAGCACAAAAGATGATGGCACCCAACACTGTCATTTGTACAGGATCCAATGGGCTCCACCACCAAAGTCCTGCAGAATTTATTGCACAGCTCTGTCATATCACAAACAGGCCTCAAGTATCCACATCATAGTCCATGTTGCCTTCTATAGAGGTGATTAGATAGAGCTGGATGCAGAAACTACTAGGGCCTCAAACCTCAATCTCATGGTGCTAAAGCCCAATTCAGAGAGCAGCATAAACAATAATTAATCACATAGAACTAGGACAGCCTAATCTCTCCCCATCCTGGAGCTCAGGGACATTTGCGGAAGAGGGGGCGGTAAGATTGTAAGAGCAAAAGGATGGGAGGAGCAACGATTTGCAAGATTCTCAACAATAGTTGGGGCCAAAGCAATCGTAATGGGACTTTGCATGCCCTGCGCAATGTCCAGCGCACTGTTGCCCTCATAAAGTCTAGCATCTGTTAAGGGCACCGAGACCCCTGGAGGCAAGGGATTGACAGCCATAGTAGTGATCTTATGCTTAAGGGGAACAAGAGAAAGGGCTTATGGAAATGCCACTGGGTCCTTATATGTCATCGGAGAGGAGGACCCAATAGAGAGTTAGGCATATACAATAAAGGATTCTCTGGGAATTGGGGGGGAGGCACTGGGGGAAGGGGAGGGGGAGGAGGGGGGAGGGAGGGAACTGGTAAAAAATTTTAAAATGTATAATTAAATTTTTAGTAAAAAAAAAATAAAATAAAATGTCAACTGAAAAGCAGGTAACCCTATTTAGTACAGGCACACTTAGTTGAGTGATAAGCTCATTGATATGGAAAGCACAACTTGTCAGTGGGTTTAGAAGTAGGCTTAGCCAATGCAAGGTAAATAAAAGTTTTGATTGGCCTGAGAAGCATCTGCAAAGACCTGGAGGTATAATTCAGTGCAGCTGCTATGATGGAAAGTGAGGGAACTTTAGGATTCTTGTAGTTCTGTGCTCAAGGGTAGTATCCATCACTTACTTAGTGGATGTACAGCCTTGCAAATGTTTCTAAACACTTTTAAGTCTCATGTCTCTGAATTGAAGGGCAGTAACACCTAACTTATAAAGTTACTTTGCAGAGGGAATGGGAAGAGTTTGCAAAGTGCCTGGCACAAGCCTATGAAATGTTTGTTTTCTTCCTTTCCACTTTTAAAAAATATATATGAGATCATGATAGTCATGCTGACCTCCAGGGAGCTTGTCTTCCAAGGATTCCTATGGAATAGGTATTCCACAGTAGTTGTGGACACACAGTGGCCCCACCACATCTTAGTGCACCTCACTTTTCTTTAGGTTAAGCAGCACACATAGCCTGTTTGGATGCTAACCCTGTGCTAGGATGTGTAGGTGCTATGGTAGAATGAAGATGAGCAGGTAGAAGTACTAGAGGTAGAAAAGCAAACATGTAGTTTAAATGCAGTGATAAACAATGGACTTTCATTTGGTGTGAATGGAAAGTTCTACGACAGTCCTTGAGCATGAAATTCTACAAGATCTGGAACATGAAATGCTTGCCAGGTCTGGGAGAAAGAAGCATGTGGATGCGATATGGGGTTTCCACAGTAATAATTTTTCATTAATCCCAAGTATGCTGTTTGTCACTGTAGAGCACTTCTATGAAATATGTTGCCTTCTATGGATGTGATTAGTTTTTCTCTTAGGCATTATCACTCCCTGTCCTGGGAATGGTACCACCCATGTTTAGAATGGGTCTTCTCATCTCAATTAAGTTAATCAAGGTAATTCCCCAGAGACAGGTCCAGGGCACACTTGTTAGAGACAATGGGCCACATGTGCATTAAAAGGACTGAATAGACAAGACATATTTAGTCATCTGGAGGCGATTCCACATGAACTAGAGGAAGTAACCGCATATGCTAGGTAACTTGTACATGCATTGCATACATTACTAAGTCCTTATGGTAAAAACCATGTGTGATAGGTAAGTTAATCTCTGAAGCCACTGAGCAATGGTGGGAGGGAGAATGGATTGTCTATAAAAAGAAACATCTGAAGGAGAAATATTCGGAACAAAGAGGATAGAAATGATTCCAAATGTGCTGGGCTAAGTAAACTAGTAGCATTGCCAAAGGAAAATGTCCCTTGAGACCATAAAACCACAGAAGTAGGGCTGGAGACAGGGCTCGGGGGTTAAGACTGCCTTGAAAGCAGAAGTTCTGAGTTTGAATCCCGATCCCGTATAAAAATACACCAGCTAGAAATGTTGGTGGACTGTATTTCTGACACTGGAAGGAAGAGCCTGGGAAACTCCAGAGTAATGATTCCTGAAGTCATCCTTGGTCCTCCACAGGCACACACTATACCTTCTGATTCACACAGACAGGCATGTTAAAAAGAAAAAAGAAAAGAAAAAGAACATAGAATTAGAACTTAAGTGGTTGATGGATGTTTGAATCTTGTTTCCTCTGATGGAAGAGGAGATTATAAGGTGAACAGAATTAAGAGTACAGAACAATCATGTGGGGGAAAAAAGAGAATTAAGGGCTGAGGTCCCTAAACTGACTTTGATTAGCAATTCATAAGGAGAAAGGAACCGGCAATGCAGACAGACAGTGGGGAAAGTAGTGACAGCCAAGAAAAGTCCACTGCAGAAGGAGTGAGTTGGTCATAGATGCTACAGACATAGATAGCAATCAGGGACTCATTCTGAACATTCAGATACCAGGAGCCACTTCTACAGGTTGTAGGGGACAGGTGGGAAAGGAATAGGCTGAAGACACTCAAGGTGGGGTCACCATGAAGAGGAATGTCTAGAGGTATATTGGTTACTTTCCTTATTCCTGAGACAAAATGCTTGACTAAAGCAACTTAAATCATGATGCATTTGCTCTGGTTTACATGTAGTTTAAGATTCCATCATGGCTGGAAGCCGGGGGGGTTATATTGGATCTATGGTCAGAAAGCGGAGAAAGGAGAATGTTGGTTCCCACCTAATGTTCTTCTCTTCATAGAGTCTAGACCCCCAGTCCTGGGAATGGTACTATCCACATTTGGGATTTAGTCACCTCAGATAACCTAAATGTCCTCAGAGATATGCCCAGGGATTATTTCCAATGTGATTCTAGGTCCTGTCAAGTTGACCAGGAGGCAAGATGTTTGGGACAGGAATGGACTTAAAAGAGGAAAATGAAAGATCTAATGAAGCCACGGGACTAAGAACATCTTAGAGATAAAGAAATTGAAAGAAAATAGTTCCTGCCCCATGATCTCCAGATTTGAAACTGTAGATCAAGTGCTGGGGTCAATCCTGAGGAGACGCCTGCAGTCCTCATTATGCAGAGCACAGATAACAGACCAGTAGGATAGCGGGCCTTGTATCATATAGCATCCAGGGTCCCAACCAAAATGCCTTGAATTAGGGGCAACATCAGGGTAAGGTCTCCTGTTGATTCTTATTCATATTTCAGTCTAAGAGGCAATGAGTTTACCAGATGCCAAGTTGTGCCCTTTACAAAATCAGAGAGATAATATTCTCTTCACAGAGGTTGGAGACCACATGAGTCCTCCAAAATCCCTCAGATCTTCCATGTACAAGAAAAGCCCCCAATGTACTTTGTCGCTCTCTCCAAAGAAATCATTGGTAATGTGTTCAGATATTTGTCAAGTGCCCACTCTATGTCAAGCACCAATCAAGATGCTGGGGATTTAGGAATTAGTATAAGTGAAAAAAAAATCTACCCATATGGAAATTTTCAGTAGAAGAGATGAAAAAATAAAGGGCATCTGTAATGAAAATAAATGTTATGCTAGGCATTGCAAAAGCTCAGAAAAAAATAATACAGCAGAGTTAAAGGAGAAAAGTAGAAGAATTTTTTATTTCCAAATGAAAAGGCCTTCAAGTTCTCTCCCCCATTGAGAGCATCCATACATGAGACCAGGGGTCTTCAAGCATTTTCTGTGTGAGAACAGACACTAAAGACTGTTGACTTTGCACCTCTTCAGCTCTGGTTTTGGTAGCATGTGAGCAGTTACAGGCAACATATATACAAATGAATACAGTCCAGTGAAACCTATTAAAAACAAAAGGATCCAGGCAATAAGCTAGGCCAGAGTTTCCTTATCTCTGTCCTAGACTTCCTAGGGTTATGGACAGGGGGAGGGTCAAGACTCACCCTGCATGTTCACAAAGGTGAACAAGGTCATCCTTTATCAACTTAGATGTGAGACAAGGAATTTCTCATTGCTTCCTTCTATGGGCAGTAGTTGTCTAAAGCTTAGAGCAGGCATTTCAAGAGTAAGACACTATGTAGGTTTTATTGAGATGTTAGCACTCAGGTTTGAATGACTTGTCTATATCTCATAGCCATGAAAGTAAAATGAGATGGTCAGAGTGAACCTATGACCAAATGATCTCCCCACTCTACACATTCTTCTTACCAACTGCCCAAGAGTACTAAGAACCAAGATAAAGAAAGACAGTAGTACAAACAGCTATGGATAGAAGAATCTGCATTGTCAGGGTCCCAGGAGAATTTGGAATAGAATTATTCCTTATTGCTCCAAGATACACACACACACACACACACACACACACACACACACACACACGGAAGGACAGAATGAGTTTAGGTGTCAGAACTAGATCATGATTCTAGGTCTGCTACTCTTGTCTGTTTTCATCTTGAACAATCTCAGAACCACACTTTAGTTTCCTCATCTGAAAAGTGTTGATAATAGCAACAGCGACTCCTGGCTTTTGGGTGAGAGATGATAAAAGTGTCTCCATAAGGCGCTCAGCACACAGTAGGTATCTTAAAAATAGAAGCTGCTATCCTTTACATTCTGAGCAGATATAAGCTCTTCTGTAAGGCCCTGTTCACCTTTCTATAGTACAGCAATCCTTGGCAACTTCAGTCATTCAGTGTCTGCTTTTGGATGGGCTGTTAAGAGCTGGCATGTATCCACAGGTTAATTTACCTCAAAGGTGTGATGAGCGCAGTCATTTTAGTGTGGTGATTCTTTTAAAATCACTAAGAATTAAGCATTCTATCAGAGAGAGAGAGAGAGACAGACAGACAGACAAACAGAAGAAGACAGAAAGACACAGAGAGAGATAGAATGCAGAGAGACAGAGACAGAATGCAGAGAGACACAGAGAGAGAAAGAGAGAGAGAGAGACAAAGACAGAAAGAAAGACACAGAGAGAGACAGAATGCAGAGAGACAGAGAGAGAGAGAGAGAAAGAGAGAGAGCACTTACCTGCTTTCCTGAGCCTTGGATGTGTGACTTAAGAAATCACTGCTGAGATAGGAGTCAATGACTTGACTGGTTTCTACACATCTCAGTCAGTCAGCAGGACTCCTGGACTCTCCTCATGTATTTCCTGTCTCCCTTATTTCAGCAAATTCTAGTTCTGCATCTTCAAAGTCCATTTCCACTTCTGCCTTCTACACCTTCTGATTCTCTGCACCTTCAGAAATTCTGCCTCCTCATCACCCCCCACCTTTCTTTCAATTCCCACTCCACTTAGTTTGTATCAGAGGCAGAAGTAGATATGTCTTCAGGTTGTTTCTGGTTCATGATGTTTCTGGCTATGCTACCCCTGGGACACTTGGGGAGCCCCCAGTAAATACATGTGAAATCAATGAAGGAATGAGATCAAATCAGAAAATATAAAAACATAGTTGGAATAATGTTGGCATCAAATTTTTCAGGAGTTCCATACTCTTTCCTTCCCTTACATCTGTAACTTCTAGGCAACTTTTGCTTCTGTGTTTGCATCTGTATGACCTAGAACATTGACCTCATTTATGCAAGTCTCAGTTTCTTGATATATAAGACAGTGGTTTAAAATGCAGACCATTTAGAAGTCTTTAGAATGTCAGTAGTTAAAATATTTATAATACTTAGTACATTGTAAGGCCTTAGCCAAGACAAGAGGCCATAACCTTTCCCCAGACGCCTATACCTGTTTACATAACCAGCTGTTACAAATTAGGTAGCATTGCCACACTGTGTTTAAAGAGACATTTAAAAATGATCAAGAGATGCTCGAGAAAACATTTTCTGTAACTCACCAGCCACCGTGAATAAAAAATGAAGGAAAAAATGGGAATTTCAAGATGATAAATATCAAATACCAAAAGCTGACAGCAAACATGTTAAGTAAACATCTAAGTGACTATCAGAAAGGAGAGAAGCTATTGCTACTGATTCCTAAACCCTGGTGCCAGCTGTCTGTAGTCTCTTTGAATATGTGGGTAGGACCTTGAATTTTTCGTTGTTAATGTTGCTGCTGGCTGTATTCAACCTAGGGCCTCAACTCATGCTAAACAGGTGGTCTACCGCTGAGCTACACCCCCAGCCCTTTCTTTACTTTTTTTAAATTTTGAGATAGAATCCCATTCTGCTTCCCAAAATGAGCTTCAAACTTGCAGTCCTCCTGACTCAACCTCCAGAGTGTCTGAAATTTCAGGTCCCTGTCACTAAAGAGGGCTTAGAATTTACATAGTAATAAGTATCTTGTATTAGTATTTTGCATGCTGACTTTGAGAAAACTTCCCTGACATCCTCAACTCTTTAATGAATATATCCCATTCTCAGCATTGTGCCTTTGGCTTTGCAGACATTTCTTTCTGGGATGCCTATCCCACTTATATGGCTAGAAAATTCTAAGATCTCTAAAAAAGGAAAGTTGGTTTCTTCTTTGTCAACACTCTCCTCAAACTATATCCACAGTACTGAACTAACATCTTTATTGTAGCACTTATTTCTCACTCCTTCACTTGTGAACCCTCTTTACTAATCAACTTTTCAAATTATGCTACTCTTGGAATAGTTGTACATCAGTCTCCTGGTAAACAATGATTATGTTTATTCATCATTCATTTCCTAGCAACTAGCTTAGTGCTCAGAATAATTCAGGTACTGAATGTATGTGGGCATGGATCTAGGGTTGTATCCCTCCACTTTTGATGTCCTCTCTGTTGAGTTTTATTATTTCATTTTCTGTAACTTGGTTAATATCCATTTTCACTGAATTTGGCATATGATGATATTTGGCTTTTAGATCACCAATTTTCATAGTTTGATATTATCTTTAGGTTTAGAACCATTGCACTTGTACTTGCATGGCATAATTATAAATGTGTAAAATTAATGCATGCTGCCACAATGAATAGATATAAATGCATTAGGCTAGATCATGTATACACATATGTGTGTGTGTGTGTGTGTGTGTGTGTGTGTGTGTGTGTGTGTAATATATACACACAGATAGATTTGGTTAGGAATTATGACTGAAGAATGCCTTGAGTTTGCTCAGTTGAATTTGAATCTCGACACAACAGTCGTGAATGTCAAACAGATGCAATCTATACGTTAGAGCTCCATCACATTACTCAAGAGGCATTCAAAAATGTCTCCTTTGAAGGTAGAAAAGGATGTTTAAACCTTACTTTTGAGTTTAGAACTAAGCTTTAACACCAGCCAGGTATTAATGATGCCTTGAAGCTTAGAAACACCTGTCTGTAATTCTGAATGTTTCTACTCTTCAAATGCATTTGGATTTTATAAAGAAGCTGAAAGAGACCACACGAGAGTCTCTGCTGACTGAAAGATGTTCAATGAAGTGTGGTTCTTTCTAGAACATTCATACAGGACAGTGTGACAGATAACTCAGTTTCTAATTCAAGAAGGGAAACCTTACTCTTCAAGAACAGTTGCTAGTTAACATTCTCCAAACATTCTCCCATTCAGTACTGTTTAGAGATTTTTCCACTCAAAATTATCCAATAGCTGGATGTCATCCCAGCTCCAAAACTGCTACAGGGTTAACTAAACTCATTTCTGTGATTATATCATTATTTGATTTCTCTTTCCCTCTCTTCCCCTCCCCTTCCCTCCCCTCCCCTTCTCTTTCCCTCCTTTTCCGTCCTTTCCCCTCCCCTCCCCTCCTTTCCCTCCCCTCCTCTCCCCTCCCCTCCCCTCCTCTTCCCTCCCTCCCCTCCCCTTCTCTTTCCCACTTTTCTGTCCTTTCCCCTCCCCTCCCCATCCCCTCCCTCCCCTCCTTTCCCTCCCCTCCCTTTTCTTCCCCTCCCCTCTTCTCCCCTCCTTTCCCCTCCCTTTCCCCTCCTTTTCCCTCCCTTCCCTCCTCTCTCCTCCTCTCCCCTTCCTTCCCCTCCTCTTCATTCCCTCCCTTTCCTCCCCTTTCTTCCCCTCTCCTCCCCTCCCCTCCCTTCTTCTTCCCTCTTCCCTTCCCCTTCCATTTCCTTCCCTTCCCTCACTTCTCTTCCTTCCAGTTTTCTCTTCCAGAATTCCTCAATATTTCTCCCGTATGTTGGTCTCTCCCAGTCTTCTTGTCATGAAATACAACCTGTGATGGTCCCATTGTCCTTCTTCTTGGCCACTGGAGACCAGTGTGTCTGAGAATTCTCTGTGCTTTTTTGTAGAGCACTCTCTTTAGAGCCTATGGGTACTTTGCATTTGAACCCATTGTAATCATTTCTTCATTGATCTTAAAATGCCCTTCCTTAGGCAACCTCAATCAACTTTGCTACTTGGGTAAGAGAACCATGGAGATATTTCTATCTAGCACTTCTCTGAGAGAATGCCAGTATATATATCACTAATCAGACTATAGTCATATCCTTTTTGTTGATTCAGCCATGTGAAAAAAGCCTAGGGCCAAAAGTGTTTGGCCACAATACTACTTAGTAGTGTGCTTCAAGACAAAAATAGGTTTGCTTTTTATCAAAACTGCCTTCAGCATGTGTCCTTAAAGTGGGAGCTATTCTTGCTGTTAGGGCCTTAGCAAAGATAGGATGGTGAGATGCGCCCACTGGAAAATGCCTTTCACAGTGTTTTGGTGAAGTGCTTTTAATGGAAGGAAGCGCTTTAGTTAAGCCCTGCAATGTTGATGATGATGATAATGATTACATGATTACATCCCGTTTGTATGAGAGGTGCTTTATCTCTCCTAAAGTACTTTCCTTCTTATTACCTAGTTGTCTGGTTGGGCTTGGAGGTATTTAGCAAGATATTATTAGATAGATGATGGTGCTGAGCAGCAAAGAGCCCTGGGGTTTCTGGCTCCAGTTCTAGAGAAGTCTGTGTCTCCACTTCAGTTTGTCATCTGTAAAATGGGAGTCATAACGCTGACATTTTAGAGCAGTTTTGCTACTGAAGAGTCATTTGCTTTCATTCATAAGCATTGGCTGAGCAATTCTTTTGTGAGAAGCACTGAGCTGGGTGTGGAGTACTTAGTAAGAAATGCCCTTATCTGGAGGAGCTCACAGCTTAAAAGAGACCTGGGGCGGTCTGGAGAGATAGCTCAGTAGTTAAGACTTTGCCTCGCAAGCAGAAGGTCCTGAGTCTGGATCCTAGGTCCCATGAAAAAATGTCAGACCAATAGAGAGACAGCTTGTACTTCTGGCCCTGGTGAGAGGAGCCTAGGAAATCCCAGAGTGAAGCAAAAAGGAAGTAGAAGCAATCCAGGATGATTCCTGAAGTTACCCTTGGTCTACCTCAGGGATGCACAGTGCCCTCCAACACACACACACACACACACACACACACACACACACACACACACACATGCACAAACGCACATACACATACTTGTGCGCACACATACATGCGCACACACACGTGCACACACACACAATGCAAAACATAAGTTTAAATGATTTTTTTTTAAAAAAGAGACCTGGATATCTCAACAAAGAGTTATAAAATAGTGTGACGAATGCACAAAAGAGGAATATAGAAGATTCAAAGGGGAAGAAGTCACCAAATTCACTTTAAGGAAAGATCCTGTAGCTAAACAATTCAATAACCTCCTGGGCATAAAAGAGACCTAGGGTGGCATGTATGCCTACTTTTCTTCTTGGTCACAGTATCTTGAAATAGATGCAAAATCCCACACTTATTTTTCATAGTTTGTGGCATGTTAGCACAAACAAATTAACAAAGAAAAATGATAGCAAAAGGAATGGATCAGAGAAGCAAAGAAAAGGAGAGAGAAAATATTCAAATCTTATTGCTGCTACTTGGCAGTTGTGAATCTCATACCTTCCAAGCTTCAGTTTTCTGTCAAATGGTATTGATAGTTTTCACCTCCTTGAACTATGAGAAGAGACCGAAAAAAGTTTGTGTATAGGGAAATTGTCACTCAGAAAAGATTAGGGCTATAGGATGCAGCTGTGATTAGGTCCATCAGAGACAAGGAGATCAGTCATAATCAGAAGGCGTACTATGCAGAAGAATGAAACAGAATAATGGTAGATAGAGATTCTTTTTTTTTAATTTATTTATTATTTATTCAACTGTGTGTGTATGCATGTGTGCGTGTGTGTGTGCGTGTGTGTGTAGAACCACCGACGAATTCGGAAACCACCATGGACGCCTCCACCTCCTCCTTGTTTACTCTGCCCTGGGATTCACAGCTCCGCCCTACCAGGACCAGAAACGCAGGCCGCCCCTGCTTCCGCCTGGCATCTATACATGGGGTCTAGGATCCAAACTCAGGACCTTTCGCCTGCAAGGCAGAGGCTTAACCCCTGAGCCACCTCTCCAGCCCCTAGATAGAGATTCTTAAGCTTCACAAATTCTCTCCTCTGAGAATGTGAATAGAATATGTGTTTTTGGCATCCATACCACAATAAGAGATCAGAGATAATTAACAATTCTAACAGAGCCACCAATGTAGACCATGTCACTGTATGCTTTGTAAACTTTGGGCAGAAGAAAGAACAATGGCTGTTGGCAACTCACCAAGACCTGTTTCAAATATAGTTTTGAGAGTCATGGTTGTCTTTTGTGTTGAAGTTTCTAACTCCTTTGTTTAAAAATCCAAAGTTCTTAGGATGCAGAAATGTAGAGCTTTCACACAGTATTACAAACTAGTCCATTGGATGCATCACTGCCTTCATTACAAGGCCCAGATGAGTTGGTGTACTTTTAGGGAAGGAAGTTATATAGAAAGGAACCAAAAGCTCAATCCACAATAAGAAGTTGAAAAGAATTCAATTAGATGCTGTGCATTAGTACCTTGATATAGTAGTAACTCTTTCTGATGCTGTGAGATGATACTTATGTACAATTTAAGGGAGAAAGGGAGATTTATTTGGCTCATAGTTCCAGAAAAGAGATATAGTGCGTTAAGGCAGGAATCACATGGCGGGTAACAGAAGTTGGAGGCTAGTTAAGGTCACCTCAGCCATCATGGCTGAGGCAGAGAGATCAAGAGCAAACTGTGAAATAGGGTTGGGCAATCAAACCTTGAAGTCTGACCCCTGATGTAATAACGCCCCTTCCTTTTATCAAGGCAACACCTCCACCTATGCTGCAAGCTTCCTAATCATTAATATGAACAAAGGATTCAAACTCATGAGCATTTTGGGGACAGTTCATATTCAAACTACAACCTAGACATTGTAAATATCTGAGACCACTGTTAAAAACTCCACTTTTTGGAGTTTGAGAATTTAGCTTCTTCAAAGCAGGATATTCAGAAGAGGAGAATGAAAGTAGAGTCCATATGTCATGCCCAGAACATTTTGATATAGGAGTTACTCTGGAATAAATTCTCAGACACCAGTAAAGCTGGAAGACAGAAGTTTAATTCATTGTTGGTCTGGAGCAGAGATCACTCCCCATGGCTTCAACTTTAGCTTACATTTTCATTTTACTCTAAAGCAGCACACGGTGGAGCAAAGGAAGCAGGACTTTCCAGAAGCAGAAGCAAAGCTTACTAAGTGTCAGCAGGATGGGCTGACTACAGAGGGTCCACACCCTTGGCATTTTCAGTGCCAGGGGTGGAGTGTGCCCTGGTGTCACTGAAGTATCCTTACTCACTCACTGCCTTTGGGATTTCAGTAATTTTCAATCTCAACTTATGCTACCAGTAACTCAACAGTTTTACATTTTTATTTCTCACTTTGTTGAAATTTGGTTCAATGGAATCATAAAATAAGGCTTTGATTGAAACAATGGAGCCTGAGTTTAACAGGCAAAGACCATAAAAAACAAGATGTTGTCTGTGACTCTATTTCCCTATATGTATATTGAGGTTCATAAATGCTTAGAAACAATGGAATGAATAGCAAAATAATGCCCAGTAACATATTTAAATAGCGTGTACTCCTTCCTTCCTTTTTTCCTCTCTTCCTTCCTTCTTTCCTTCCTTCTTTCCTTCCTTCCTTCCTTCCTTCCTTCCTTCCTTTCTTCCTTCCTTCTTTTCTTCCTTTCTTCCTTCTTTCTTTCTTCCTTCCTTTCTTTCTTTCTTTCCAAATCTTGGTACCACTATAGGAAGGAAAAGACCTTCATCATGATTAATCTCCTAGGAAATGTTTTCTCAGAAGCATCTCTTTATCACTGAACCCTAAAGAACCCCATAGTTCTGCAGATGAAATCTCCTTTCTAACAGAAAAAGAAAAGGTTGAACTGCTTTTCAGAGCAATTTTTCATCCCAATGGCATTGAACCCCTATTCAGAGCATCCTAAGACAGTAGAAATGCTTGATATATTACAGCCACCCACATTTTTAAGTAGAAGAATGGAAAGCTTAATGCAGTTTAAAACCTGTTTTCAGTGGGAGGCTTGATTTTTGTAAAGTGTGAAATAAAGTTGTATTAAGGCTATGAACCAAATTGAGCCTCAAAACTGAAAAAGGTTAGTTTTTTATTTTTTAAACACCCTAGCAACATTGTACATTATTTTAGGAAAAGAACAAATGTAAGAGAGTCTTTATAGTTTATTCTTCCTTCCTCTTGCTATTTATCATCTAGGCATCAACTAGATGAGAAGAGAACTCATGGTTAAAAAAAACTCAACTCAGATCTAGTTAGTATAAGACTCTTATTTTTTTCTTATCTTTGCTTTATATACAAAAACTACTATGAAAAAGTGGGACCAAAATTTTTTAAGAATATCCATGGCTGATTCAATATGGATGCTTTAATTTTATTACCATGCAGAAACTTCCCAGTCATCTGAGCAGGGGGCATCATGCTCAATAAGTTACATTCTTGTAATCTCATCTCTCATATCTTAAGCGTGTTACGTAGTAGGTTTTCTTGGCTTGATAAATAATATTGAATAATAAGTAGTGCTATTGTAAAAAGAACATGGAGCAGATTTAGGTTAAAATCCTGAACTTTGTAACTTTTCTCCTTTCCTTTACTCCTTCCTTCACTCCTTTTTCCTTCTGACTTCCAATCCTTCTTTCCTTTCTTTCTTCATTCTTTACTTCCTTCCTTCCTTTCATTATCCTTCTTTCTGTTTGTCCTCCCTTCCTCCATTCTTTTGAGACAAGTTCTTACCAAGTTTCTCAGTCTTCTAGAACCTTTGCCATCATCTAATCCAGGTTCTCTGAGGCTCTGTTTCCTCACATGTAAGTGTTAACCCTAAATTTATGTGTAGATTTATCAGAACAGCATAACAAACAGCATAAGAATGCAGAGACCCCATCTGGATATCTTTTGCATTTTTAATTTTCTATATGAAGTAGTACATAAAAACGGTGCTCATCAATGGGACACTAAGTAATTTTTGATACTGGTGTGATTTGTGTAACATTTAAATCAGCTTAAACATGTTCATCAACTAGCAAATGGATACTGAAAATGTGTTATGTACATAGACTGTTTTGTGTCTGGTATATTCTAGGTATGCAATATATTGAATATATATGTTATTATTTTTCTTTATATTTTGTATTAGGTCTATTTTTGTTATTTCATTTACAAAATACTTTTGTGTGGACAGCTCATGAAGCCTTTGAATTCATTCAAGAGGAAAGGACACTTTTGAATTCGGAGAAAGGAAGGTTCACCAAATTGATCAGGGAGATAGAACATGAAAGAGGAGAACAAAAAGTTCTGAGTTCCAGTGTGTGTACTTAGCATGAATTGAGAAACAGGCATGATAACCATCTTAAAGGAGGGCTCTCTCTCTGTAGCAGTAAAGCTGAGAAGGGCTATAGTCTCTTTCCCAGAGAGAAGCATTTCACCAGTCCAATTCCAGGTTTAGAGTGTGATGAACAAAGCCAAAGTGGACTCCAACTTGAAAATTTTTAACCATGGCCTTGAATTATAAAATCAAAGACAGAAACAAACAAAAAAACTGTGACAAATGTTTCATCTTCTTAAATACAATCACTGTATAAATAGGACAAGAATAAAATGGGAGCAAGCCATTCATCTTTTTTAATTGGTATGAAATTTATAATCTGTACTGGATAAATAAGGACAGATTAAAGAAAGGATAGAATGAAATTGTTTCGTGATTTTTTGTGTATGTGTTATGTGTATGCATGTGGAGACAGGAAGTATCTTCCTCAGTCATTCTGCACCTTATACATTGAGGCAGGGTCTGTCATTTAAATCTAAGGCTCACTGATTTGGCTAGTCAGCTTGGCCAGCTTGCTCTGACAATCCCTTGTTTTTACCTCCTAAGCACTGGAATTATAGGTAGATTCCCATTTCTACTCTATATTTACATAGGTGCTGAGGATTCCCATTCTGATCCATAGGATTATGCAGCAAGTTCCTTCCCCACTAGGGCATAGCCACAGCTCCCATTATTGCATTTTAAACGGGCCTCTTAAATCCTACTTTTGAATTTATTCCCAACACAATTTTGTTAATATTGTACTGTAAAAGGATTGTGCCATAGAGAAATTTTATTCAAACTCAGCTATTCCAGAGACAGAGAAACAACTAGTCAAACACTAGTTGCATCATTAACATCGTTACATGATAATGTATCATTTCAGATAACACGAGGCATGGAAGACCACCCCTCCTTTCTTTAAAATAAATGTGCAATGGCATTTTTAGCATTTATAAGAAATCTTGCTTACTTTTGACTAGGCTGCATTGAATTGATTCATCAGTTGATTAAATGATGATTGCCTTCTTTGTAATTTCCAGTCTTCTAACCTAGATATATACTATGCCCCATTCATTTGGATGGGCCTTCTTTGATTATTTTAAATATATATTTTTAGAAAAAAACAGTTTACTAAACATATTGTAAAGGGCAGTGGACTATAGAATAACAACAGTACTTCCTGCTAGTTTCTTTGTTTTGAAACAAGAGTCTTGCATGTATCCAACCTGATATTGATCTGCCTGAAGAGCACACTGGGCTTCATCTCTTCAGTCTTTCTGTTTCCTCCCTTGAATCCCTCCATTTCAGGTGTACACATACCCATCTTTCTTAACTGTTTTCATTATTCTCTCACTAATTTGTGATATGTAAATCCTTTGCAAATTTGTGGGGGGATTTATACCCAAATGTTTCTTTCCTTTGGTGCCATTATAAAGTAGCACTGATTGTTTTTAAATTCCTATTTTAGTTCTTTATTGTTAGTATATAGATATGATGCTAATTTTCACATTTTAAAACAGTGCTTAAATAATTAAACTGTTAAAAAAAAGTCAAAGAGAAGAGAATAGGTAAATAAAAGATAACTCACCTCACCTAAAGGTGCTATTCATGAAATTTGGATTGCTTAACCCAAGTCAGGTACTTAGCAAAGTGCCCAGTATGTGTCCAAGGTGAGTTCTCCTGTGCTGTGCCTTCTTGTTTTCTGTATTGCTTCCCAGTCGAGCTCCATTCAGTAAATGAAGATTACAGAATTTATAACTGAGTAGTAGCTTTGGCTCTTTGTTCTGTCATCTCCATACTATGTGCTCTTGATCATCACTCATTCTTCCTCATCCTCCACTGTAAGATAGAGATAATTCGAGATGAGGCTGCAGCTCTCCTATAGCCCAGCATCTCGCACCTAGTAACTGCTCAATAAGCACTATTGTCATGGTTAGGTTACAAGGGGAAGGATGCTATGGAAGCCTGACGAACTCCTTGTGATGCTGATCTAGCAACAGATACTGAGCTTCCCATCATAAGGGAGTAGCAGAGGGGACCCTGGACTCCCCTCTGAAGAACTTGCTTGCTGATTTAGCAATAGAGCAGGTTAACTGCAGGGTACAGAGCTTCCCATCATTAGGAGGCAGCAGAGGGGACTCCAAGAGTGTGGAGGGCACACTGACATTACAATCTGGACCACTTCTCAGGTCTCCCCAGTTTCCCGACACATTTGACCCACAGACACAAAGAGCTTGGAAGCAGGAGACAGAAATAGTTTCTCTAGAAAAACAAATGCAGGCCAGACTTATCCTTCCATCAGCTGCAGTTTATGACTGCACATTAAAGTCAATTGCTTTCCTTAGAGGTTGGTGTAGGGACCCGTCATCTCTAACCCAGCGCCATCCATTCTAGCTTTCCCCCAGGAGTGCAGACAGACCAGCCGCCTTCCTAGTGTACGCTAATTAATTTATCTCATGCTTGTGATTTTACGGCGCTTAAGTGCCAGCATTTCTGTTTATTCTTCTCCCCGCAAAGCACCTCGCAACGCATAAAGACCATGAATCTCCATTGCAAACGCTGTCTGTCTTGGGCTGGAGAACAGCCCGCCGCTGGCTGCCTGATGTCTTGTGGCACTGGCTCTTACAGCCCAAGTAACACATCCATTAATTTATCCTTAATGACATTTTGACATTCCAATCGGTTCATCAGATGCTCCTTTTGCAAGGCTGCTCTCGCTCGGCCAGGCCAGGGTGCCGGGCCACTCCTGATGCATTATGCATGTGGACAGCACACTGCTCAGTACCTTTGACAGACAGACACGTCCGCTCTTTAAGCCTGCATGCTGCTAATAGCTCTGGCTCCCTGAATGATACACAGTGATGCCTTCAGAGCCATTTTCTTTTGCTCTCCAGGCTCGCTGTGCATGGAGAAAACTGGTCAGATCAAGGAGACCCTAAGCTGAGGAACATACATGCAACAATTTTATTTGGAAGAATTTAGGTACAGCAACTTCTTGTCACACTTACCAGGCAAAGAACAGCTTGATTTCTCCTAATCCAAGCAGACTTAACATCTTGAATTTCGTCATGACCCTGTTACTGCTTAGAAATAGAGATCGTAAAGATGCTATAAAAATAATGGATATCAAAAAAGAAAGGAGAATTATCCCTAATGTCCTCAGTCTAACATCAGCCATCCACACGTAGACATACTTCCTCATAGTTGTAATCACAATGTAGACACGCTTTTATTTTCTAGTATTTTAACTTAATGTAATGCAGTTAGCATTTTTCCATGTTGTTACATAGTTTTCATTTTTAATGGCACTCCATCATTTTAATAGCTGCATAATATTCCATCCAGGGTATGCAGTGTAATTTACTGAGCCAGTTCCCTATTGTTAGACATTTATGAGTCTGTAACTGATCGTTTGCTGTTAAATGCAAGCACCAGATGAGGGTGAGAGAGAACACAGATTCTGCAGGCTGAAGAACAGGGCTCAAAACCCACCTGTTCCCTCTACCTACTTTATGAGCTTAGAATTCACCCTCCTTGGTGCTAGATTTTTCATCTCTAAGACAAAAGACATAAGCACCATTTCCTGATAGTATTATGAGAACTTCAACTATTTTCAAGATACCAGCCACATGGTTTTCTATAAAAGATTGAACTATATATATGAATGTGCATGCCTGTGTGTGTGTGTGTGTGTGTGTGTGTGTGTGTGTGTGTGTGTGTATGTGTGTGTGTGTAGGGTTAGGTTCCCAACTCTTATCCTAGGCAAATTTGAGATAGGGTCTCACTATGTAATACTGATTGGCTTTGAACTGAATAATCCTCCTGTCTCAGCCCATCCAGTGCTAAGTGTTGGGTCTGCCTTGGAGCTGGCTATACAAAGTAGGGATTTATCCCTACTATCATAGAGATTGCTTTTCTTTCTCAGGAGATGAGTGGTAATGATTGCCAGACACATTATTAGTATTGTACCCAGAAGAATACCTGGCATCTATAAAACACAGATCAAAGAGTCTACTAGCCATCCTTGGTATTAATCATTATATATTATATAAACCATCAACAGTGCCACAGTTGGGGAAACTCTAGCACACGTGAGCCTGTGTAGTTCTCACACTGTCGCATGCTAAATGTCTCAAGAACATATTGCTAAAACCAATGGCAGTTTTAGGAACAAGATGAGGTGGAGAATAGAAGTGTGGTTTCAGATACTGAGAGGAAAAAAGGACATCAGAGAAGTGGTTCCTCTTCTGCCCAGACTAATAGGTCCCATGCTCTTGTGTGTGTAGGGATGTAGTGTACATGCTTATGTGTACATGCGCATGTGTGTGCAGATATGTGGGCAGGTTATTGTGCACCTGTCTGCATGCGTGTGGAGGCCTGGGACTGACATTGAGTGTCTTCCTTGATTTTCCCTCTCCTTATCATTAAGGTAGGATCTCTCTGAACCTAGAACTTGATGATCTGGGCTAATCTGGCTAGCCAACTTGCTCTAGGATTCCCTGTTTCTGCCGTCTAAATACTGGCATTTTAGATAATCTTCTATGCCCACTTACACGGGTTCTGAAGATCCAAGGTCCAATCCTCACACTTATGCAGCAAGCATTTTACCCTTTGGGGGAATCTCTCCCGGACAAACCCGTAGTTCTGAAAACAGAGTACCTCCTTGGAAAAGCAAAGTGTATATCTGTACTATAGACTTACCAAATCTGCTGAATATGGAGACTTATCTTAATTTCATAAATTACTGCTTTAATAAACACCTAACCTAAAAACTTTAAGAGAACAGTAATTTTATTTCCTGTGGTTATCATGACAGTTATACCAATAGGAGCCAAGGGAACTTGCTGTATCGTATCCACACTTAAGAGTAGAGCAGGAGAACTGACACATGTTAGCCAGCTTTATACAGGGCATATCTTCATACATACACCTGCACAGGGAATGGTTCCATCCACAATGGCCAGGTCTTGCCACTTCAGTTAAGGTAATCAAGACAGTCTCCAACAGCTCTGCCCAGAGGTCTGTCTTAACTAGATAATTCCTCATGGGTGTGTCTATAGACCCCCCTCCTGTTTGTCAGATTGATATTTGAGAATGTCACATAGCCCAACACCCCCTATTTAAACCATGTAGGTGGTTTTGATGCATAACCAAGATGGACAATCATTACCACTCGTCTCCTGAGAAAGAAAAGCAATCTCTATGATAGTAGGGATAAATCCCTACTTTGTATAGCCAGCTCCAAGGCAGACCCAACAAGCTCCAACTGCACCTTAGAGAAGAACATAATGTGCAAGAAGGCAAAATGGACACAGGCAGGACAGAGAAGTAGAAAGAGACAGACAGAAGCACAGACATGGAAAGCAAGACCAAAGACAGATGGAGGCAACAAGTACTGAGGTCTCTCATGCCTTCAAGCTGTGATAGGCTCTGCTGCTTCTCTTGCTGCTGTTGTACTTTGCCAACTCGGGGGATGCACAGAGAAGCGTCAAGTCAGGGGAATGGAAAGAGGAAGGAAGGCACCACAGCTATGTACATCAGAATCGGTATCCAGCAGACACAAGGAGCATACAGGAGTCGTGGTGAGTGAATGTGAGCTCTCTTCAGGTATGTGCATGTGTACGTGAGTATTTTTGCCTACGGAAAAGGAAGCTAGGTGAGAAAGCTTTAGGATAGGAGGACAAGTACTTTTATAGGGTTGAGTATGACATAGCAAAGAGTCTCAGCAGTCAGAGTTTTGATTGCATGGGTCTGAACCCTAACTCTGGAAAGTTTGGGTGTCTTTGCATGAATCACTTCTTCCCTTCCCTTTTTGTTCCTCCCTCTGTTTAATGGGGACAGTACTATTGCTGATCTCACAGGGTTATGAAAGCTAAAGCCCTTAGTACATTGTGTCCATAAAAGACTTGAATAGCACCTGGAATTGTAAGTGCAGTACAAATGTGTGTTAAACAAACAAAGTACACGGATTGTTTATTTTATTGCAATCCCATTGGTTTTCCAAGGCTTCTGAAACAATGTACCCCAAAATAGGTGACTAAAAACAATTAAAATTTATTCTTTCTCATTTTTGAGGCTACATGTCTGAAATCAAGTATGGGAGAGAGGACCATGTTCCTGTCGAGACCCTGGACTAAATCCTTCACTCTTTCTGAAGTTTGATGGTGACTGTCATTCTTGGTATTCCTTGGCTTGCAGCTATATCACTCCCGTCTTCATCTGTATTCTCCCTGGATATCAAAGTTTCCTTTTCTTATAAGGACATGTGTAAATTGACCTGGATCCATCCTAATAGTGACATCTTATTGCAACTCCCCTATCCAAAAAATGATGTTACACCTCCAAATACCTGGGTTAGAACTTGACACATTTTTTTCAGGGTAGTGGCCTGGAGAGACACTATTCAGTCCACAACAGTTATTTAAAAATCACAAGTTCTTGCCGTGGTCCTTTGATGCCAACTCTGCTACATGTGGGCACCCAGCTATGGTCACTCATGCCTCCCACCTTCAACCTATTTTCACTGATGAATCTAGTAGGACTCTTCACCAATTCCAAGCAACTGAAAATGAGGTCTGTTTAAATCAGCATTTTTTCAACTTTGGCATATATTAAAATTGCTTGGGAAGTGTGTTTACTGCTCCAATTTTCTAATTCAGGGAGTCAGGGTGGAGTCCACGAAACCAAATGGCCAATATGTTTCACAGTCTATGCTACTGGCCTGGGAACCACACTTGGATGCTGACTGTTCTACATCAGTGGTGCTCACACTTTAAAAGCCAAAATTCCCAAGCTACACCCCATACTAGTTACACTAAATGCCAAAAGTTCTTTCAACTACAAAGGATATGTGCAAAGTTGAAGAACATGACTTTATAATACATCAACAGATATTTTGAAGCAAAACCATTCTTCAAGATATGCACCTTTAAAGGATTCACATTTCATAATAAATTAGCATATTGTTGTCTTATATTTAAAAGACTGCCACACTGTTGAGGGCTTATGATGTGTATGTCTTGGGCAAAATATTTTGCCAGCACTACGTATTTAATCTTCACAACCGCCTCGAGGGGAAACACTTTCTGAATCCTATGTTCCAGAGAGGTCGAGACTGGCAGGCAAAGGGAGGAGTAGCTTGCCCACACAGCTGGTCTGACTGGGTTCCAGGTTTTGATGCCAGGCCATCTGGCACCAAAGCCATATGCTGACTCCTATGCCATCCTGCCACCCAATACAAGGGAAAGTGCTGTATTATCCTATAACCTTGCCACACCCATGCCATCAATTCAAACTACCGACTGTGATGTGACACAACCTACCCTTTGCCTTAATTACAGTAATTTTGTGTTAGTAGGTTTGGGAGAATGAGGCTTTGCTGCATTTGTAAGAGACTAGAGTTATGTGTATGATGGACTGAATTTGCAGGTCTAATTTCAGAGAGTTAGAGAAATGTTAGCACAGGTGAACAGGTGTCCTGATCTTAGAGAGAGAAAGGAGACATTGGGTATTGTGGCTTCAACGTGCTATGTGCGCTGGCTCACAGCCCCCTGTCCAGGCCTCAGTAAGACAAACCCTCTTCTGTGAGAGGAGAAGCTGGTGAGTTCCTTCCTGTTTCGATGTGGGATCACCACCAGAAACTCAGCTACATTAGCATAGAGGACTCTGTCCATGAAGAGTGCAGTATTACTTCTAATAGGAGTGCAACCGCAATTCTCCTTTTTTTGCTGTCTCTTATGGGCTGAAAGGTTCACTGACTTCAGGACTCAAGTTTCTGTGGGTTACCAAGAAGCTCTGTCTAGACTTGCAATAGAAGGTAGGCCAGATTCACAAGACCCTATGGAGAGAAAAAATACGTGGTCAATGCCTACCTAGGAGTGTGGGCATAGCTATTCATTACCAGGGAAAATCTTGGATAAAACCACCAAGACTCCCACTGGTCCTCAGACTGAAAGATTTTGAGAATGTAGAGATTAAACCCCCCGCCCCATAAACACACACTGCCTGTATTCCAAGTAACTTCCTGATATCTACTTAGATTCTCTCCCTAAGGAAGATCTCAACACTCACATAAGCCTGAACAGAGCAAGTTTGTGTCTGGCTTTTCCCATGAGGATGTCATTATGTCTAGCAGGTCACTAATGTGAATGTATGTTAATTATATACCAGCAAATTAATAAGCAAAGGAAAGGAAAATAACTTTGGGGTAGACATGAAAACTAAGAGGGGAGAGCTTCTCAGTTTGGCCTTTGAAGTTTAGGGAAAGTTTCGTTTCACTTCATCATTGAGTATCAGCTATGTAGACCCTCTGCAAGCTTAGTATCCGTAAGCACCCCTGTTATCGGTGTATGATTGCTAACTTTGTATCATTTTGGAGGACACAATCTCAGTACCCCTTTCCCCACCTTCTAGCTTTAACATTCTTTCTACTCCCAATTCCATAGAGGTCCCTGTATCTTAGAGGTAGAGTATATGCCATGCAGAGGATTAAGTTCTTTTCCTTCATTTATTCTTGCACAACTGTGGTTCTCTGTATCTTTCTCCAATCAAGAGGATGTGAGAGTAATGTTGCTGTGAACTAAGGAGAAACCCACGGGACTCTACAAAGTGCTGGTCAACAATGGCACCCTACAAGTGTGAAAAGGGGAGCACATATATCTAGGTGTTTGTACTTGGAGAAGCCTACCAAGCTCCAAGAGAAGATCCTTAATTTCAGAATCACACATGGGCCCTGATGGAATCCAGTGTACATAAAACAAAGTGACTTGAATATGCAAGGAAGGGAGAAGTGAATGGAAGGTTTTGTATGCATGTATGAAAATGTCAAAGAGCAAAATTAATCAATAAAGAAAAGTGGGAAAGGGGGCATAGTTACAAAAGGATAATTGGGAAGAGAAAGTCAATCATTAAGCACTTCCAAAACAAAATAAAACTAAAAACCTATGTTATTTGCTTTGCAATGAACTCTTGGTGTCAAGCCAACCTGGTCCTTCTGGCCTCTGAAATACACAGGCAGCTGTGAGATGCATGAAGAAGACATGCCTCATCTGCTTGCTTTATTTCAGCACCCTCCTCTGTTTCTCACTCCTTTGAGCCGGTCTTCCTGCCATTACCCTTATAAAGACTGGTACTCAGGGTCATCAGAGGTATGTGCTCTACCTCCTGTCCCTCCTCCTTCAACTCATGGGCAGAGATAGAAGGGACCCCAGAGAACCCCTCCCCAGAAGGAAGAATGCCAAGAGCTACAGCCATGTATTAGTCACCGTGTCCCCACCTGTCAGGAATGTTAAACCTGGCACTGCTGTCTGAAAACAGTCTTCAGCTCTGGAAATGTCCTTGCAGAGGAATACACAGGCTTCTGCATGTTCTCTTTTTACCAGCTTTTGGTACCCCCTGCTGGTGAAATCTTATGACCTGATTGGCAGGAATCTCAGAACTAGTAGAGAAAAAATTGCAAATTCAGAAGTCCTTCATTGATGAAGGCTCTAAGAATGTCATGAGTTAGTTAATTATGTGACCATCTTGTGCATCATATGACTATTTTTGCAGTTTTGGGAACAGTTTTTTCAATATTCTGTGGCTATGGATGTTCTCTGGGGTCTGGAATTACAAAAAAAATTACTCTGACTTCTGTGAACACTACATTCATTAATTCATCAAGCATTCCCAGAATCGAATACAGAGTGACGAACCAAAAATATTCCTAGGTACAAATGTTCCTGGGCACAAAATGATGTCATGCAGAATTTTCCTTCTCCTGCCTGGCATCCATCTACTTTTAAAGTGGTTGCAATTTGCATTTTGAGCAGGAAAACAATCTTTTCTACACTTCAAACCATAGACTTTTAAATACAAATTTGCACAACAAATTTATTGAGTGTTGGCTATGTACCAGACACTCAGCCAAAGATTGGAGTTGATAAAAGATTTAAAAGCCCTTCTCCAGGACTGGAGAGATGGCTCAGGATTTAAGACTCTGCCTTGTAAGCAGATGCCGAGTTCAGATCTCAGGTCCCACATAAAAACACCAGGCAGAAATGGCAGTGGCCTGCACA
Organism: Typhlomys cinereus; assembly: GCA_023101885.1. NCBI lineage: Eukaryota > Metazoa > Chordata > Mammalia > Rodentia > Platacanthomyidae > Typhlomys > Typhlomys cinereus. The sequence goes on along the minus strand of JALPQD010000254.1, from coordinate 2,512,678 downwards.
TCTGGCCCTAATGGGCAGAGCCTGGGAAATCCCAAAGTGAAGCCAAAAGGAGGTAGAAGCAATCCAGGATGATTCCAGAAGTCACCCTCGGTCCTCCCCAAGGACATACAGTGCCCTCTGACACACACACACATACACATACACACACACACACACACACACACACACACAGAGAGAGAGAGAGAGAGAGAGAGAGAGAGAGAGAGAGAGAGAGAGAGAGAGAGAAAGTAAATAATAAAGTTTTTTTTTTTTAAAAAAAAGTCCTTATCCTGAGAGGAACTTGGTGGTGGGAGACTTGGATCACTGGCACAGGAATGGAGGAGTGCTTGGCTGATGTGACATCTAACCCTTCCCTGGTTTTCTGCCAGAATTCAAATCAGGTATTAATTCTCTCACCATGCCAAATATCTCTTCTTAGCATCCATCAGTTCTGAGGTTTTATATTTCCGCGCTCACCCACTTAAGACCCATCTTCGTCATTAGTTTGTAGGCTCCATGAGGAGTCAAAGTCAAGAAGCAGCAGAGACAGCTTCATGTATGCACTTGATAAATAAATATTTGTTCAAAGAGTGAGTCAGCAAAGAGGAGAAACTGACAATTCAGGAGAAGCAGCTGGACGTCTCAAAGGAGCTCAGACATTTGAATGACACCAGACAGGAAAGGTGACAAGGAGGTGGCCAGTGGAAAAGAAAGACAGACATCTTGAGGTACAGAGAACTGAACATTCTGGGTAGAGGAGACTCTGAGTGTTTGTCATGAGGAGATGTGTATCCAAGGCCTGGACCACAATTTAAAAGTCTTATGAGCCTTATTCTCAGGTGTGAATGCTTCCACCTGTTGCTGATTCAAAAAAAAAGAAACAAAAACAAAAACAGCCAGAGTGGGAGTGATAAATGAAACAATTTCATAATGGCAATGGATGTCAATTTTTGTATTCCTATGAGTATTTTAACACTTAAATTGTACATTATGAAAGATAAAGGCAGATCTTTGTAACTATGGTTTTGTGCTTTACTTCCTTCTACATCTCCTTTTCCACCTTTCAGGCTATTTATTGTCAAAGCCTATAAACAGAATGATCATCACCAGGAATATATACTAAGTCAGCCACGAGCTACCTAGAAAAGGTTACGACACAGTTTGAATGAGAGAACACAAAAGGTCTCAGTGTTTAGAGCTGGAGTCCAGAGTTGAAGGACTGTGAGGTGCTGTGGGACTTTGAGGTGTGAAGTAAAGCTTGGAGGGATGCCCTCAAAGAGGGTTTTAGGATCTTGGTCCATCCAAATCACCTTCTTTCCTGCTGCAGAACTTAAGCAGTTTGCTCTGTCATGCACATCCCACATTGTGTCTCTTCTGCTAGAGGACCAAGCATAGCAGGTCACCAAACGTTGGACAGAAACTTGAAGAACCATGAGCCATAATAAACCCTTTATCTTTCATAAGTTAATTTTCTCAGGTATATTGTTATGCACAATTGACTGATATAGATGTCTTGTATCTAATGTTTTATAGCTCATCTTCTTTAATTTTTAAGTATCTTTATGTTTTGGAAAAACTCGGCTGTTTGTTTCCTTTATTACAGCTATTCAGCTTTTCCCAAACATTTCTACAAAATACTGTTTGTTTCAGAAGCAGTGAGGCCTTTATTCTGTTATTTTTATTCCGTTGGAAACCAGTGATTTGTGTCTAAGACAACTCTCTCCATTTATCTTACACTTAATGGAACAAGATTGACCAGGAGTTCTGCCCCCAAGGACATATGGAAGCCTCTGACACATACTCATTTGTAGTTTTAAAGTTAATTCTCTTATGGGATTTCCTTCTAGTTCCTGCCAGGATAGTGTGAGCAAAGCTTGGGTAAGAAGCAAGGGATCAGCTGTATATCTTTTCAAATTTATGATTAAGAAGGTCGCATATACATTTTTAAACACTCCTTTTTGATAATAAATGAAGAATAAAATTTCGAAATGTCATCAGCTGCAGAGTTACTCGTTTTTCTTTCTTTGGTGCTCTCTTTGCCTGTTGATTGCTTGCCTATGGTGAGAAAAGGGCCTGGTGATCCAGTGTTTCATTTCTTGTTCCTTTGACTGCCTGGAATACTTTCACTATGTGAACAGTTTGCCTCTGGCCAAAGCATTATGACCAAAAGATACATTCTTCTCTCTCAGTGCCCTTCTTCCTGCAGGCCAATTTAAAAAAAAAATAAAGAAATAAATGGAGAATTCCACTATAGGCTGAATTCACCTTCAAATTACAGCAGAAATGGAAGATATAAAAGCTTTTTTCGGTTTTGGTCTAAATTTCTACACTCGAATACACATGCACCCCCTTTTCTCTGCCGTGGTTTCTGCTGCTGGGGTGTGTTCTGCAAGGACAACATTGAGGGGTCTCTTTGCCCCCTTTGGCTTTTTGTTGTATTTGGCTAACGAAAGCTGCCGTAGGAAGCCAGGGGATGCTAGAGAGTGTTGTCGGGACATCTCTGCAAGCTTCTATATGACTGGATAGACCCCCACAGCTCTGACCAGGTAGGCTTCTCTTCACACCCTCCTCCTGGGGAACCTGTTTACTGCTTTTCTCTCTGGACCCATAGTTGTAAAGCAACTCTTCTCAGTAACACTATATATCTCTCCAGCTGCCCTGATTTGAGTGTAGTGTTCATTATCCTACTTATTTTATACGTAGGCATCAGACCTGTGCTTTGCAAAGGAGGCTGTCGAATTGGAGTCAGTCCTAGATAAACTCTTCTAAAATACTTCTGCATCCAAGTTTATCCTTTCCTTTAATGCTTCCTAGGATGGGAGAACCGTTAGCTTCTCAATGGCCCATTTTATGATCAGGTGGGCTCTCTTTAGGAAAATTACTCCTTATGTTGCTCTGAATTTGACCTCTCTAAGACATCAGTTCTTTTTGAATTGAGATAGGAATAACCAAAATTAAACTTTAATTAAAATCAATTCTTGTGAAGAATGGAGCAAGAGATTCAAAGAAATTTATCCTTGAGATATTTATTTAGCCTATTGCTTTTCATTTGACAAGAATATAATGCCCATATTTAGATGCATTTGCATTCTTAGAACCCACAGAGACCACACTGACATTTGAGAGATATTTGAGTAATATGCAAGCAAAAAGGGTAAATGCATTTTATCATTATAGAATTGCTAACAACTATCAGTTAAAATTTAATTGAAATAGATATCATATCCATAAAAGAAGAAGCCTTTAACATATCAGTCCTCTGAGAAAGAGTTCAGGACTTGCAAAGACTAGCAAAAGCAAACTTACTTGAGAAAGATACAAAGATAGACTGTGTACTTACAGAAAAAGCTGAGCCCATCACCAGCCTCTAGAGTTTATGTAGTCCAGGATCTTTGCCACTTGATATAATTCAGAGAGATGGGAGTCTATAATGGAGTAGTTGGGAAGAGAACTGAGAAACTGGAATGTAGTTGAATGAGTTGACAATGATGTCATAGCAAATAGCAGCATGCATGTGAACATCTACTGTACTTGGCACTCTGCCCTACGTATTTTATATATTGCATTATATATATTTATATATTATCTTGTCCTCACAACCATATGAAGTTGGTCTGATTATTCAGCATGATATGTGGAGGAAGAGTTCAGGACTTGCAAAGACTAGCAAAAGCAAACTTACTTGAGGAAGATACAAAGATAGACTATGAACCATGTCTACCTGAAGCCAAAGCTGATGGTTTTTACCTCCAGTGATTGGTATGAGAATTATCATAGGATTATGATGCGTATACAAAGGGCCAAGACCCCAACATTTGGATGCTATCTGAAACATCTAGGTAATTGAGATTTATACCAAAGTTTGAGACCTGATGCTCTCTATTTATTATTATTATTATTATTATTATTATTATTATTACCCCTTTTGTTCCTATTGTCTATGCTATTCTTCTTTTATAACATTTTTATTATTATTTCCGTTCATACAAACTTAATAGGTAGACCAGTTCCCTCCCCCCTCCTCCTCCCCCCGAACCCCCTGCTCCCCCTCCCTCGCTCCCCATCTCCCAGTACCTCCCCCCCCAATTCCCAGAGAGTCCTTTATTGTGTATGCCTAACTCTCCTCTTGGTCCTCCTTTCTGATGACGTAAAAGGACCCAGTGGCATTTCCCTGAACCCTTTCTCGTGTTCCCCTTAAGCATAGGAACACTACTGTGGCCATCAATCCCTTGCCTCCAAGGATCTTGGTGCCTTTAGCAGATGCTAGACTTTGTGAGGTCAATAGTGTGACGGACATGGCGCAGGGCATGCAAAGGCCTATTATGATTGCTTCAGCCCTATCTAGTGTGGAGACTCTTCAAATCATTGCTCCCCCCATCCTTTTGCTCTTACAATCTTATGGCCCCCTCTTCCACAGATGTCCCTGAGCTTCAGGATGGGGGGAGATTAGGCTGGCTTAGTTCTATGTGGATGATATAGAGTCTCTGAAGTTCTGGATTGTGGTTTATTGATTTTCTTTTGCAGTTTTGCTGCTCCTGCTATGTCCTTCACTCCATCCTGATGGGCACTGTATGTCACCCCCTGGTCAGAGACAAAAAACTGTTAAACTGGAGTCTTGTTATAATAGCACATTCAAGGATAGATGTAATAAAAGCAGGAAACCTCGGTGAGGGAGGGATCAGTCATCCATTTGCAAAATGATCTCTTTTCATCTGCCAGACTATATGCCCTCTCCTTCTGGTGAGATCATACCCCCTCAGTTGTACATGATCAGGAACGAATGTCTGTGAACTTAACCAGGTGTCACATTACTTACTTGCATTCCTTGGAGGTCGATTTTCTCTACTGTAACATGGTCCCCTCTCTCCTTGTGTCTGGTGTGGCTCTCCAACCCCATCCCTCCTGTTCACAATCCTTGCAATTACCATATTACATATATTTACCCTTGAGTGTCTCAATGTGGGCTGGGTGAGTTTGGTACTCGGAGCCACCTATTAGGGAGTACATACAGCACTTAACTTTCTGGGATTGGGATATTTCACTTAATATAATTGTTTCTAATGACATCCATTTCCCAGCAAACTCCAGTAATTCATCATTTTTGATGGCTGAGTAGTACTCCATTGTATAGATGTACCACAGTTTCCTTATCCACTCGTCAACTGTTGGACATTTAGGTTGATTCCATGACTTTGCTATTGTAAACAGTGCTGCTATGAACATGGTCGTGCTTGTGCTATCGAGGCGAACCTCTGCTGCATGGGGGGTTATTCCCAAAAGTGGAATAGTAGGGTCATATGGCATTTCAATCTTTAATTTCTTTAACAATCTCCAGACAGCTCGCCAGAATGGCTGTATGAGTCTTCATTCCCACCAGCAATGTAGCAGGGTTCCCCTCTCTCCACATCCTCTCCAGCACTTGTTGTTGTTTGTATTGTGGATTTTTGCCATCCTCACCAGGGTGAGATGATATCTCAGGGAAGTTTTGATTTGCATTTCCCTGATAGCTAAAGAAGTGGAGCATTTTTTAAGATATTTGTTAGACATTTTAATTTCATCTCTGGTAAAATTTCTTTTAGGTTCCAGGGCCCATTTTTTAATTGGGCCATTGGTTTCCTTGGTGTTTAATTTTCTAAGTTCTTTGTGCACTCTGGACAGTAGAGCTCTATCAGATATGTGGTTAGTGAAGATTTTCTCCCATTCTTGGGTTGCCTTTGAGCTCGTGTGATAATCTCTTTATCTGAACAGCAGCTCTTTAATTTTGCAAGATCCCAACTGTTGAGAGTTGGTAGCAGTGACTGTGCCATTGGATGTCTGTTTAGGAAATGTTGGCCTAGCCCAATCAGCTCAAGGGAGTTCCCTATCCGTTCAGTTATGATTTTTATAGTCTCTGGCCTGATATCAAGTCCTTGATCCATTTGGAATTAAGTCTTGTACATGGTGACAAGTACGGGTCCAGCTTTAATCTTCTGCATGTGGAGATCCAGTTTTGCCAGCACCATTTGTTGAAGATGCTGTTCTTTTTCCTTTGGATTCTTTGGGCCCCTTTGTCAAAGATCAAATGGCTGTATTTTTGTGGGCTTATATCTGGGTCCTCAACCCTTATCCATTGGTCTGTGTGTCTATTTTGGAGCCAGTACCAGGCTGTTTTTATAACTATGGATTTGTAGCATAGACTAAGGTTTGGTATGGTAATACCTCCAGCAGTGTTTTTGTTACTCAGGATTGTCTTTGCTATTCTGGGTCTTTTGTGCCTCCATATGAATTTTGAGATTAATTGGTCTACTTCTTTAAAGAATTGTTTTGGGATTTTAATTGGTATAGCATTGAATTTGTATATTGCCTTAGGTAGGATGGTCATTTTTACGATGTTGATTCTGCCAATCCAGGAGCATGGGAGGTCTTTACACCTTCTGATGTCTTCAGCAATTTTTTTCTTTAGGGTTTTAAAGTTTTCATTTGTAAAGGTCTTTTACCTCCTTGGTTAGGTTTATACCAAGATATTTCATTTTTTTAGGGGCTACAGTAAATGGGATTGTTTCTCTCAAGGCTTTTTCACTTCTTTCATTTTGGGCATATAGGAAGGCCTCTGATTTTTGCACATTTATTTTGTATCCTGCCACCCTGCTGAACTTCTCAATTAGTTCCAGGAGCTTCCTGGTGGAGTTTTTGGGATCCCTCAGGTATAAGATCATGTCATCTGCAAATAGGGATAGCTTGACTTCTTCCTTGCTGATTTGAATCCCTTTTATGTCCCTTTCTTGTCTTATGGCTTCAGCTAAGACTTCAAGTACAATATTGAATAGAAGTGGTGAGAGTGGACAGCCTTGTCTAGTTCCTGATCGAAGTGGGAATGCTTCCAATTGTTCCCCATTGAGCATAATCCTTGCTGTGGGCTTGTTGTATACAGCTTTTATTATATTGATAAAGGTTCCTTCCATTCCTACTGTCTCTAGCGTTTTGATCATAAAAGGCTGTTGGATCTTGTCAAAGGCTTTTTCTGCGTCTATCAAGAGTATCATGTGGTCTTGGACTTTGGACTGGTTTACATGATGAATTACATTTATTGATTTGCGTATGTTGAACCAACCTTGCGTGCCGGGGATGAAGCATACTTGGTCCCTGTGAATGATCTTTTTGATATGTTTTTGAATCCGATTTGCTAAGAGTTTGTTGAGAATCTTTGCGTCTGTGTTCATCAGAGAGATCGGCCTATAGTTTTCTTTTTTAAGTGAATCTTTATTAGGTTTTGGGATTAAAACGATATTAGCTTCATAGAAGGAATTTGGTAGTGTTCCTTCCTTTGCTATTTGATGGAACAGTTTAAGGAGTATTGGTGTTATTGACTCCTTAAATGTCTGGTAGAATTCTGTGCTGAATTCATCTGGTCCAGGACATTTTTTGGTGGGAAGATTCGAGATTACTTCTTCAATTTCCTTATATGTTATAGGGCCATTTAAGTAATTCACAACTTCCTGATCCAATTTAGGTAAGATGTGTTTACTTAGAAATTCATCCATCTCTTCTGTGTTGTCAAACTTCACTGAGTATAAGTTTTTGAAATATGATGTTATAATTCTCTGGATTTCTTGGGTATCAGTAGTGATTACTCCATGTTCATTTCTAATTTTGTTAATTTGGGTTTTCTCTCTCTTGCTTTTGGTTAATTTAGCTAGGGGTGTATCTATCTTATTGATTTTTTCAAAGAACCAGCTTTTTGACTGGTTGATTTTTTCTATCGTTTTCTTAGTCTCGATTTCAGATATTTCTCCCCTTATTTTGCTAATCTCCTCTCTTCTACTACTTTTGGGATCAGATTGCTCAAGTTTCTCTAAAGCCTTAAGCTGCATCGTTAAGTTATTTATTTCTGATGTTTCCATTTTTTTGATGTAGGCATTAAGAGCTATGAACTTACCTCTTAGGACAGCTTTCATTGTGTCCCAGAGATTTTGGTAAGTTGTATTTTCGTTATCATTCACTTTCAGGAAATCTTGAATTTCCTTTTTAATTTCTTCCTGAATCCAGTTCTCATTCAACATCATAGTGTTAAGTTTCCAGGAGTTAGTGTATTTTCTCTTGTTTGTTGTGTTGTGGATGTCCAGCTTTAGGCCATGGTGGTCTGATAGGGCACAGGTTAGAATTTCAACTTTTTTGTATATGTGTAGATTTGTTTTGTGGCCCAATATGTGATCTATTTTTGAAAAAGTTCCGTGTGCTGCTGAGAAAAATGTGTATTCTTTGGTGCGTGGGTGAAAAGTTCGATAGAGATCTGTAAGGTCCATTTCTTTAAGGGTTTGATTAAGTTCCAAAGTGTCTCTGTTGAGCTTTTGACCTGTTGATCTATCCCATGTTGAGAGGGCGGTGTTGAAGTCCCCAAGAATTATCGTTTGGGGGTTGATATCTTGCTTTAGGCGCTGTAGGGTTTTCTTAATGAATGGGGAAGGGCCCGTATTGGGTGCATAAATGTTCAGGATTGTGAAGTCTTCCTGGTGAATTGTACCTGTGACTAAAATGTAGTATCCATCTGTGTCTCTTATGATTTTCTTTGGTTTGAAGTCCACTTTGTCTGAAAGCATAATTGCTACCCCTGCCTGTTTCCTGGTTCCATTAGCTTGTAAGATTTTGGACCAGCCTTTCATTCTTAGGATGTGCCTATCTTTTGTGGTGAGATGAGTTTCCTGAAAGCAGCAGATTGTTGGATTGTGGTTTTTAGTCCAAGTTTGTAATCTATGTCTCTTAATCGGTGAATTAATACCATTGACATTTAATGCTATAATGGAGAAATTATTTTTAATTCTAGACATTTTTTATGGTTAGTAGATTTTGTAAGCATGTTGTTTGATATTTATATTTTGGTGGTATTATACTTCCCTTCTGCCCTCCTGGATACGCTTGTTCTTTTCTTCAAGCTTGAGTATCAGTTCTAGGATTTTTTGAAGGCCTGGTATCCCTTCAAGTTGTCTTTGTGTTGGAAAACTTTTCTTTCTCCCTCAATCATGACAGATAGTTTTGCCGGGTATATCAGTCTGGGTTGGCATTTTTGCTCATTTAATACTTGAAGTATGTCTCTCCGAGCTCTTCTTGCTTTTACTGTTTCCATTGAGTAGTCATTTGTTATTCTAATAGGTTTACCTTTAAAAGTGAGTTGCTTTTTTTCTCTGGAAGCTCTCAGCACCTTTTCTTTGTCTTGAATGTGGAGTGTTTTGACTATTATTTGCCATGGCGATTTTCTATTTTGGTCGTATCTGTTTGGAGTGCGAAATGCCTCTTGTATTTGGATAGGCCTCTCATTCTTTAATTGTGGGAAGTTTTCATTTATGATGAATTGAAATATTTCCTCAGGTGTGGTATTTTGGGATTCTTGTTCTGGTATTCCATGAATGCGCATATTAGGCTTCTTCAGGGTGTCCCATATCTCTTGAATGTTCCTCTCAAGTATCTTTTTGGCTTTAACAATCTCTTCCATTGAGCTGGTTAATTCTCCCACTTTGTCTTCAAGATCTGAAATTCTATTTTCTGCCTCATTTGTTCTGCTGATAAGACTCTCTGTTGAGTTTTGGGTTGAAGATAACTTGTCTTTTAGTTCAATTTTAAACTCTGCCTGAGACTGTTTTAATTGCTCCATACCTATTTTTGTTTCTTGAACTGTTTTTCTCAACTCCTCCAAGTGCCTGTTGTGTTCCTGTTCAAAGTGGTTGATTCAGTTGTTTAAGTCTTCTCGGATTTCCTCTTTCATAGTATTAATCATGGTAAGGATCATACTCTGAAAGTCGTTATGTTGGGTCTGGCTTTCATGGCGATTTTCTGTGGATTTGTTCTGGTAGGAATCCCTCATTATGGGATTGATTCTTTCAGCAGGAGATGGGTCTTCTTGGGTTTTGTTTCTCGTGGATCTGCACTTTGACTTGTACATTGTTGTTTTGTTTTTTAGGACCTTTCAGTTTCTGTTTTTCACTGAATCCACGTAGTTAGTATTGTTACGCTTGCCAGTTATTACTAGTGCTTGCCTTGGATTGGGTATGTCTGTGTATTGTTAGTATTATATCCTAGATGAGGCTACTAGGCTGTTAGTACCGTCAGTTAAGTCAGGTTACGTTACCAGGGGGTGAGTATTAGTTTGGTAGTGCACTTTTATGATTTAGTTTCCTGATGAAATATGGGGGTGAGTGGTGTACTCCCTGGAGTTGTATGTTGTAGGGTGGCTATATGAGAAAGTTGATCTACAGCATTGATACTTGAAAGGATCAGTAAGGTGAAAAGAAAAAGTTTACTTATCTTTGGGCTGGATGAGAAGAAACTCGCCCACGTGATATAATGATTGTAGTGGAGTCCAGATGTATGGCCTGTGCTCCCTTTGTTCCTTAGAATTTTGCTTGAGTTTCCTTTGGGCTCTATTGAATTCTGAGTAGCAGTGTGTCTTCCGTGGACCGCGTGCGTAGGTCCCCGGTGGGCCAGAGAGGCAGAGGGTCTGATGTTGATGGCAGAATTCTTCACCTGCGACCTGGGAAGGTGGGCATGGAGAGGGGCGGGGCCCGTTGCAAAGCAGGCTGCGCAGTGTGGTGCTGCTGGCCGGGCGGCTCCCGGGTGGGGGGCATGGTGGGGCTGGGCTGGGCTCTTTCATCCTTGGCTCAATGGCAGAATTCTTCACCTGGGATCCAGGGGGGTGTTAGGCGCACGGGGCAAGAGGGTGGGAGGGGCTTGGGTCTGGGGCGGGGCCCAGGCTAAGCTGCAGTCAGCCTGGGTGCTCGCCGCCGGAACGAGTGGGGCTCCGGGGTGGTTGGGGGCTCGGCTGGTCTCTCTCTCTCTCTCACTTACCTTGGGCGGCAGGCGGAGGGCGGTGGGATGCGGGCGGGGGCGGGGACGGGGCGGCGTGGGGTCGTCCGGGCGGGGGGGGGGGGGGGGGGGGGGCGCAGGCCAAGCCGCAGTTGGCCTGGGTGCTCGCCGCAGGGATGGGTGGGGCTCCGGGGGGTGGGGCTGGGCTGGTCTCTCTCTCTCTCTCTCTCTCTCTCACTCACCTTGGGCGGGGGCGGGGCTGCGCGTGGAGGGGGCTGGGGTCGTCCGGGCGGGGGGGGGGGGGGGGGGGCGGGGGGGGGGCGCAGGCCAAGCCACAGTCGGCCTGGGTGCTCCCCGCCGGGACGCGTGGGGCTCCGGGGTGGGTGGGGGCTGGCCTGTGCTATTCTTGTAACTATAAATCAAGTCCAGTATTGACCTATTTTTAAATTTCGAGCTAAAAGACTAACCTTTACCCTCACCAAGCACCAGCCCCTACTTCAATCTACTGCTACTTCTTGGTGTGTTCTTCTATCAGTCAATCTGTGAGACAGACCAGACTTTATCAATCATATTCACAGGAAAGAGGACAGAAAAGACCAGCCTGATCCTTTCCTCTCTCTGAAAGGAAAGTAGAAGCAGCAGCATAGGATCTCATTGATTTCCCATTTTAAGCTCAAGTATAGAACATACCCATTGTCAGAGCCTCCTATTTTCTAACAATGGAAGTGATTCTGCTTCCCAGAGGGCCTGGGTTATTACAACCTTATATTGCCTGGCCTGCTCTCCTCCATTTCAGCAGAAGCTACCATGTATGGGGATGCAAATGAGGAATGGGAAAGGAGAGCTATCCATCTCTTTTCATGGAACTGGAATCATCTAACTGGGATTTTTCCCTTGCACATGTCCCAAAGGAAGCTGGCCAAGAAGCAGAAGGAGACGCAGAGTGGAGCCCAGAGGGAGATGGGGCCCGTGGCGACCACTGACAAACCCACTACCAAACTCAGCACCAGCCGCAATGATGAAGGTTTCTCCAGCTCTCAGGACGTGAATGGATTCAGTAAGTACAGTCAGCTAAGGTGAATGAGATAATGCTGGTTTATGTTGGCCTTGGTGCCTCTGTTGTGGGCCCTGCTCAGTGGTCAAGTGCTTCTCTGGGATGTCAGAGATTGAGATCCTCCCTGGCAAAGCTTCAATAGTCCATCGTGAGGTAAAAGAAAAAAAAAAAAAAAGACTAAGAATGTGGAACTGTGGATAGAGTTCAGTAAACAAAGTGCTTGCCACACAAATATGAGGACCTGAGTTCAAGTCACCAGTACTTACAGAAAAAGCTGAGCCCAGCAGTGTACCCCTACAGCCTCATTACTGGAAAGGGAGACACAGAAGGACCCCCTGAACCTTGCTGGTCAGACAGTCTAGACAAATCAGTGAGTTCCAATTTCAGTGAGATGCCCTGTTTCAAAAAATAGGGTTTAAAGCAGTTGAGGTAGACATTCAGTATCCAACCCTAGCCTACATCCATACACACAAGCACACGCAAAAAAAACATGTACCCACATATACCAAAAGCAATCTATCCTAAAGTAGATGAAAATAGGAACAAGTCATCTAACTGCTTATGGATCTAAATAGAGATGGGTGGTTAAAAATAATAATAGTTACAAAGAAGGAGGAGGAGGAGTATGGCTGTGCCCTAAGGCAAAGAGCATGCTGCACTGAGTTGAGTAGCTTAAAATTTCAAAACTTTTTCACATTCATTGGTAAGATAGATGAGTCATGGGTTTCTACTGTCTCTATTCTAAATGCATAGGAAACTTAGGCCTGAAGAAACAACCTCTCCGTAGCTCTGAGGCTGCCAGGTCCATATCCACACTTGAAACTGTGTCTCCAAATCCTTGGTCAACCCCAAGGAGCATTTCGTCAAGACTATCTCAGCTAAGCTACTAAGGGATCCCTATGTGAATAGTTAAGAACTGGAAAGATGGCTCAGCGATTAAGGCTCTGCCTCCAAAACAGAAGGTGTTGAGTTCAGATCCCAGATCCCATGTGAAAATCGAGGTAGAAATGGTGTCAGCCTACTCTTCTGGCCCTGGACAAAAGAACCTGGGAAATCCCAGAGCAAAGCAAAGCGGAGATAGAAACAATCCAGGATGATTCCTGAAGTCATCCTTGAGCCTCACAGGCACATACAGTGTCCCTGATACAGACATACATACAGACAGACAGACAGACAGACAGACAGACAGACAGACAGACACACAGACACACACACACACACACACACACACACACAAAGAAAAAAAAGTAGTGAAGATTCCACTGTTAGCTTTCATTCAGAGGGGAATTCCAAAACACAACTTAGAGGATTAGTTTGCTAAACAGGCTTGAGTAAACTGGCTGTTCTGATCTTCCAACCATACTGTATGCTTGTTCTTTTCTGGATTGAATAATAAAATAAAAGACAAATTTCCTCCAGGTAATCAATAAAATGTAGAAAGAACAAACCACATCTGTACAGACCACTTTGGATATAACCTACTTGGATTATGTGGGAGACACTACAAGAAAATGAAAGAAGGAAGAACACAAATATTTATGTGCTGCCTTCTGTGATGCAAATACAATTTATCATTTATCTTCACCATGGTCCTGTGAGATCCTTAGTAACATGGTTCCCATGTCATGGGTAAGGAATGTTTGTCTTAAACCAAGAATTATGCAGATTTGATGCATCCAAGATCTGAATGTAACTGAGGCTCTGATTCCTAGGCTGAAACGTAGCAGAAAATCCATCTGGGAAAATTTCCAAAATACACTGGTTTTTTTTTTTTTTGGTCCTACTCTTTTCTTTTTCCCTGGAATAATGAAGATTTGCATGTTTTATTTTTTCACTGTCTTTACTGAATTAAAATCCCCTTCTGGACAAGAGATAGGTCAGAAACTAATAGCTGTGAATTTTGTCAACCCATTCAGATGATTCTTACAGGCCCCCTGGCACTATTATTTTCAAATGCCATTGTGCTATTTGGTGGAGAGATTAGTTTACAAACCTCAAAAATGTTGAGAAGGGCTGGCGAGATGGTTTAAATTCTTTACCTCATAAACAAAAGGATGTGAGTTCTGATCCCAGATCCCATGTAAAAATGCCAAGCAGAAGTGGCTGTTACAACCTACACTTCTGGCCCTGGAAAAGAGAGCATGAGAAATCCCAAAGCAAAGGAATAAGGAGGGCTGGAAAGATGGCTCAAGGGTTAAGACACTGCTTTGCAAGCAGAAAGTCCTGAGTTTGGATCCCAGGTCCTGTGTAAAAACGCTACGCAGAAATGGCAGCAACCATTTCCAGACCTTGTGGGCAGAGCCTAAGAAATCCCACAGAGAAGCAAGAAGGAAGTAGAAGCAATCCAGGATGATTCCAGAAGTCACCCTGTGGTCCTCCACAGGGACACATGTGCCCTCTGATACCACACACACACACACACACACACACACACACACACACACACAATGAATGAATAATTAAATAAAGTTTAAAATATTTTTAGAAAAAAGAACAAGGAGATAGAACGATCTAGGATAATTCCCAATGCAGTCCTTAGGCCTCTACAGACCCACATTCACAAGTGCCTTTTGGTACAGACACACTACGTGCACATGCACATGCATACATGCACACAAAAAAAGTTAAGAAAAGTATCTTGTTCTTTTCTTACATTTAAAATTGCTTTCATTTTTGACTATGACATCTTGCACTTCTCTTTCTCTATATGCAATTTTCTGAACCATTTCTAAGAAGTATTTATAAGAAGTATCAGGCATCGGAACACTGGACTTCCAGAGGATTCAGCATATATTTTCCAAGAACTAAGACATCTCTCCAACACCTTGCAATGAAATGATTATCTTATTCATGAACTATACCTTTGATTTAGTGATTTACAATATACAGTCAAGATATTTCTTTTTTTATACATTTTTTATTATTTCCACTCATACAAACTTAATAGGTAGACCAGTTCCCTCCCTCCTTCCTCCTCCCCCAACCCCCTGCTCCCCCTCCCCTCCCTCCCCATCCCCCAGTGCCTCCCCCCCAATTCCCAGAGAGTCCTTTATTGTGTATGCCTGACTCTCCTCTGGGTCCTCCTCTCCGATGACGTACAAGGACCCAGTGGCATTTCCCTGAACCCTTTCCTGTGTTCCCCTTAAGCATAGGAACACTACTGTGGCTGCCAATCCCTTGCCTCCAAGGATCTTGGTGCCTTTAGCAGATGCTAGACTTTGTGAGGTCAATAGTGTGTTGGACGTTGTGCAGGGCACGCAAAGTCCTATTATGATTGCTTCGGCCCTAACTAGTGTGGAGAATCTTGCAAATCATTGCTCCTCCCATCCTTTTGCTCTTACAATCTTACCACCCCCTCTTCTGCAAATGTCCCTGAGCTTCAGGATGGGGAGAGATTAGTCTGGCCTAGTTCTAGGTGGTTGATATAGAGTCTCTGAAGTTCTGGATTGTGATTTGTTGATTTTCTTTTGCAGTTTTGCTGCTTTTGCAATGCCCTTCACTCCATCCTGCTGGGCACTGTATGTCACCCCCTGGCCAGAGACAAAAAGCTGTTAAACTGGAGTCTTGTTATAATAGCACATTCAAGGGTAGATGTAGTAAAAGTAGGAAACCTCAGTGAGGGAGGGGTCAATCACCCATTTGCAAAATGATTACTTTTTATCTGCCAGACTATATGCCCTCCCCTTCTGGTGAGATCATACCTCCTCAGTTGTAAATGATCAGGAACGTCTGTGAACTTAACCAGGTGTCACATTACTTACTTACAGAACATTGGAAATATCTTGACTGCATCCATCAAGGAATACAGTCAAGATATTTCCAATGTTCAGTCCAATATACAGTCAAGACATTCCAGCCAAAGTATCTAGCTTAGACATTCACATTTTATTTAGTCTTCTTGACTCTTTATCTCCTTTCATAATAAAAGTCTTCCTAAGATTTTTTTCTTTCATGATTCTGACACTTTTTTCCAAAGTCTGGGACTTTGAAAAATATAGTCTACAGTATATCCAGATTAGTCTAATGCTTTTGTCTTTGTTACATTCAGGTTAAATGCTTCATCAAACATACAACATAGTGATGTTTTATATACAGCTCCCTGCACCATACCAACAGACACAGTATCACCTCTCTTATCACTGAAGAAATTAAGTTTCAGCACTTCTTAAAAAGTGTAGGAAATGGATTTGAAAGACAAAATCTAAAACTATGATTATTTTATGCACAATTTAGTTTTTAGAGATCAGAGAAAAATCTATGATCTTCTTAACCATGCAACCAGCTCCATTTTTCTTGAAGCCATATGAATCACTAGGATTTGTCCATTCCTAGGAACCCAGAAACAGAACGTTCACATAGAACAGTTGAGGCACAGAAAGGGCTAGAAAGGATCTCGCTTGACTTCTTAAACAAAGATACTCTGATTGTTAAGGTTTTGAGCAGGCTTCTCAGCCACTGAACTATCTCTCCGGTCCTAATTAGACATATTAAAGATCAAGGATGGGCTGGAAAGATGGCTCAGGGTTAAGACTCTGTCGTGTAAGCAGAAGGTCCTGAGTTCAGATTCCAGATCTCACGTAAAAACACCAGGGAGAAATAGTAGGGGCCTGCACTTCCTGCTGTAGTGGGCAGAGCCTAGGAAATCACAGAGTAAATCAAAAAGGAGGTAAAAGAAATCTGGGATGATTCCCGAAGTCAGCCTTGGCCATCTACAGGAATACACAGTGCCCTCATATATATATATACACATACACATATATACACAAATGCAATTAGATAGATAGATAGATAGATAGATAGATAGATAGATAGATAGATAGATAGATAGATAGATAGAGTTTAAAGATTAGGGACAATCTTTCCAAATGATCATCTGTGTATATATATATGTGATATATGTTTGTATTTTGTATTTACATACATGCATAAAGATGTATCTATCTATAGATTCATTTTCGTGATATTCCTTTTAAAAAGAGAGCAAACTAATTTTAATTGATTCATTCTTATATTCAACTCTTACTACATTTTGCATTTGTTTGGATCACTGAATATTTTGGAACTGTTTCTGACATCTTCAAGCAGCAGCTATAAACACACTCTTGGGACTTTTTTTTTTTTTTTTTTTTGAATGCCCTAAAATACATCAGGTACCTTTTAAAATGCCCTGTGGAACCACTGGGATGAGATTTGAAGGGAAAAAAATGTAAGTAATGCTTACACTGGGGATGTAGAAATTGCTTCTGAAATCACCCTGATGTATGTAAAATTGAATCTATTTTTGTGACATTAGGGAAGTGGCTGTCTGGCTTCTGAATCGGCATCTTAAAGAGGGCCCAAGATTATGTGCAAATTTTTGAGGCAGCATTGAGAGAGAGGGCACAAGAACAGTGATTACATCAGAAAAGATTACAGAAGAATATGCTTGGAGCAATTATTTCATTATTGAACAGGTGGGCCTCGCTTTATTCAAATTCTGCCTCTTCCTGCACAGGTCTGTTTTTCTGGAGTTTTCTGCTACAAGTGACTGCTATGTTTGGCAACATTTATTCAATCAAACCTGGCAGTGTTGTATAGGAAAAGTGACCTCTGGGGCTACAGGGTGACAGGGCTCTGTCAGATTGCAGGCTGTCGCTGTGGCGTGCTTAGGCATTCTTTAAAAAAGGCATGCACGTCACATTCCAAGGACAAACAGCACACGTTGTTTTCCATTTAAAGAAATGCTGGCTTTTACCAAGTCATCTGATTTTGATCTTGCTGTCTTGGGTTCTGGTAAATTTTTTTTCTATGATCTTTTGCTCACTGGGATTGTTTTCTGGGTCTTTCTTCAAGTGCTCTTCTTCTATAATATGTGCACTTTTTCTGTTTTATGTCTTAGGTTCAAGTATCTTCTCTTTGCTCATTTTCAGCCCAAATAAAAATGCTTCAAAACAAATTCCAGTTGCATTCCTGTGACATGGCGACTTGCCCATCTGCCCTTCTCATACTGTGTTTAAGACTTAATAATTGGCTACTGGTAGCTAATGGTACCTTCATCTTCTATCCTTCCATTTTAATGAATCTTTCTGCTCTCATGAACATAAGCAGCTCATCTCTAGACTGGGCCATCAAGTACTCTGCTACATTGGGAACAGTTGAAGAGGGGAGGGTAGTTGAGGAGGGCAGAAGCTTCAAATATATTTAAGTTGGAACATTGCCTCACAGATAACATTTCACTCTGTCAATGTTTCACACGTTGCAATGTTCTTCTACAAAATGCTTACATTATAGACCCTCATTTCAATGTTAAAAGATATTTTCCAATCCTGACATTGCTTCCATTCTAGATATGACAAAACTAAGGCTCAGAACTCCAAGGGGGGAGATTACATAGCCTTTGAGAAGCCATGATTTGGAACCTATTTTCCCTAAGATGTTAGACTCTATCCACATACTTCTCTTAAAAAAATCAGGAAAATGTAAATAAGAACAAGGTCAAACAAGCATATATGAAAATATAATCATATTTTAATTGAATATAGGTATGCAGACTAGTAACTTTTAGATTTCTGTGATCTCTAAGATTTCTAGTAGCAAAAATACCAAAGAGAAGGGTAACATTTTTGGAGTACCCATTATCTGTTAGATCATTTGCTTTGTTTAAATTCTACTTGCAAGTTTTCTACAAATCTTGTAAGTTAGCTATCATTTCCATTTGAAAATAAAGAAACTGAATTTTAGATAGTTAAACAGGGCCACTGTCACTCAAGGTAGAAAGAGCTGAGGTGAAATAGAAGCCAGATATAATTATCCATCCCCTAAATCAATAGTCTTCCTCCTGTACTGTGAACGGTAGCCTGGAACTTGCCATTTTCACCAAGCTTGCTTTTTGGTGCAGGAGGAAACTGAAAACTCCATTCCCTAGGGATGGGCTGGCTGAATTTTTGATTGCATGAACAACAGTTGCTTCTACAAACGGAGACCTGGAGCTGGGCTCTGGCATGGATGCAATCAGACTGCCACAAGGTGCTGGATTCTGTAGTGAGCATCTCAGTCCAGCCTCCTAGCCATCGCATATGGACCATATACTGATGACTGAACCCATTTGACAGATGTCAGAACTAAAGTTATAGGAAGAATTAATAAAGAAACCTGGATCTTAGACATTCTTCTTTCCAAACCCTTTAATAGTCTTTCCATCATAAAGACAAGTGATGGATAAAAAGATAGCAAGGCAAATTTTCCCTGCTTGACTAGGAGACAGTGCCTCTTCCTATCCTTTCTATTCACCCAAATACTTACTACAGAGAAGCCTGTCCAGTGGATGCTCTCATAGGCAGATTCTGGGTGAATTGTTCAGGAAGGACACTTGGAAAGCAGAACTAAGCTCAGTGGTCTCATCTTCATGACTGATAAGATGAGCTAATCTGTGAGCAAATGTGACAATAAAGGGAATGTCTCCTGGGTACAGAGAGCTCACAACAGTGTAGGATACTAGAAGGTACAATAATAGATACTTTGTGACATTGCTATGTGTAGTAGCAACCTGTACAAAGAGTCCTAGAGCATTTTCCCTGGCTTTGTTACCAGAATTGTAGCAATATCCATCACATTGTGTATATTTTTCCATTTAAAGAAAATTAAAATTCAGTAATCCAATTTGGATCTTGCTGCCTTGTGTTTCAGTAATTCTTTTCCACGATCTTTTGTTCATCAGGATTATTTTCTGGGTCTTTCCTTGAGTGGTATCTTCATGCATCCTGCTACCATCTAATCCATCTCTTATATTCATGTGTCATCTTCTCCTTAGTCATTTTTAGTTCAAATAAAAGTACTCCCAGAGATATTTGCTACTGATAACAAGAGTGGATCATGAAGCCTGAGGTGACTTCTTACACAGAGCTCATAAAAGTGTTTCTTTGGGGCCAAGTCAGAGAATGTTCAAACTTGATTCTCTCATTGGACAGTTCAGCAGAAATGGCACAGGCAGAAGGCAGCAACAGGCAAAATATAGTCTGATTTGTTTTAATGATCACATTATGTAACTGAAGAAATTCATACAAGGAAGATAGATAGGACTTTAAAATGTAATGTAGGGGGGGTGTTGCATGTGTTTGGGATAAATTCCTTGAGAAACTTCCTTAACTCTGTTGGGAGGAAAGTGAGTCAGCTAGAGAAATGAGTCCCTGCCTGTTCTTTGACTTGATGATGTGTGTTGATAATGATTGCTACCTTGATTGGGTTCACGATTCTGGTTGTGTCATTGTATTGGATATTGAACATATATTATGTCTAATCTCCCAAAGTAGTGTGGCTAGGTAGGAAAACTGTTATCCTCGTGGTATAAGTGACATCGTTGTTGCCACTGGTGTAGTCTAAAATCCTAAGCATGGTTCCTGCATCTTCCATAATCACTTTTTTCCAAGTCTCTGTGCTGTTAGGTTCTCACTGTCAACTAGTGTGAGACAGTGTGAATATATGAATGAATGAAAGAGTTGGAATCCACACTAAGATCTCATTCCAAAACCACATACTCATGGCGCATTCCATCTCCTTTATTAAAAAAATTTATTATTATTTATTATATATTCAATTGTGCTTGTATGTGTGTGTGCGCGTGTGTGTATGTATGTGTGTGTGTGTAAACCACGGACGAATTCGGGAACCACCATGGACGCCTCCATCTCCTGTTTACTCTGCCCCAGGATTCACAGGCTCTGCCCTACCAGGACCAGAAACGTAGGCTGCCCCTGCTTCTGCTCAACATCTATATGTGGGATTTAGGATCCGAACTCAGGACCTTCCGCCCGCAAGGCAGAGGCTTAACCCCTGAGCCACCTCTTCAGCCCCTCCATCTCCTTTTAACCTGAAATCTATTCTCTATGACTTCAACTTGTTCATTTCTGTCTTTGCACACAAGCACCTACATGCCAGTTTTTGTCTGCCCTCTGCTGTTGCGCAGGGTAATGGAATCAGCCTTTCTCTTCCTATAGCACACCCCCCTTCATACACTAGAGCTTGACTCTGGCTACCTGTGCTCTTGGGTCCTTCCCATGGGCTAACCAGCTACTACTTCAACCATCAGCTTTCTTTGGAGTACATATCTGTTCCTGAAGCTGCCCTAAAACCCAAAGTGGTCCCCCATCTCTATTTGACCCTTATTCATGAAGTTTATGGCCTCAAAGATGACCATCATCTCTGTGTCAGGCTGAGTCATTAGGGGTTTAGATATTCCAAGCCTGGATTCAGAACACGCCACTTATGTTTGAATTCATATCCAAATGTCTATTGCATGTCTACTTAATGTAGACATGCTGGCTTCCAGCCAGGACCGCCTCAGTCATTCCAAACAAAGATGGCTTTATAGGCCCCAGACAAGGACTTTGTGCTTCATTTGTGTGGTTTCTTGTTAGATCCAAGACTCTTAAGTTTTGTGTTCTTTCTCATTGTGTCAACAATGACATTGTTTAATCTTTCCAGGCTGGAGTTTCTTTTTAAAAAAGCTATTATTCAAATTGGTAGTTCTAGTTTTCATTAATCAAGAATGCATGATATTCCCATTTCCATGCTAACCATTCTCTATGCTTACTTCCTTACCTCATTGGCATATTGGAAAAATTAAATAAATGTTCCACTATAACTATTCCTTTGCTTTATTACTTTTTGCATATGTGCGTATCCACATGCATGCGTGCATGCATGCGTGTGTGTGTGTGTGTGTGTGTGTGTGTGTGTGTGTGTGTATGTGTGTATGTGTGTATCAGAGGGCACTGTGTGTGTCTGTAGAAGCCTAAGAGTGACTTAGAGAATCAACCTGGATTGCTCTACCTCCTTTTTGCTTTGCTCTGAGGCTTTCCAGACTCGGCTATCCAGGGCCAAATGTGCAGACCACCCCCATTTTGACTCAATGTTTTTACATGGGATCTGGGATCTGAACTCAGTTTCTTCTGCTTATAAGGCAGAGGTTTAACCTCTGAATCATCTCTCCAGCTTATAACTGACATTTGAAGATGAAGGAAATTATGGCTTAAAATAGTGAAAGTAAAAGTAATTCCCTAAAGCTTTATTGCTTTAAGTAGAGTTGCTAGACCTCAAACCTAGATATGACACCTCTGATTCATAGTCCAAACTACTCCTTTATACTACCTTGCTTAAGATAGGTGATATTACTCCCAATTGTGTAGATAAGGAAACTCAGGTCCCTTCACAGAGTCATCTGTCAAATGCTGTCATTTTCAGATGAACAACATTAGCAACTCTTAGAAGTTAATTCAGAACAAGTTCTCAGGTCTCACCTCAAACCTTCTGAACCCAAAATTCTGGTGCAAGGACCTAGAATGAGTGTTTCCAAGTAATTCAAATGAAAGTTCAAGTTTGAAAATCACTGGCTCAAGCCAAGAACAGTCAGACTCCAAAGCCCTTCATAAGCTAAGCTGTCTCTGATAATTGCAACATCACTCTGGGATAGGAAGACTGTGATTCCTGCCTTCCTAGAGTAGATGTTCCAAGAGTATGTTACTGTCAGGAGTGTTGAACCTTAAGACTACTAACATCTGCTAACACGACTACTAACCTTCCTTTTTGCCTCTTCCTCCTGCCTTCTGACCACCAGGAGTTTGCTCTTGGACTTCTCTAGATTTTTTTTCTCCTTTTGCCTGAATAGCAGCCAAGTTAAGAGACAGCATGGAAAAAGTGGAAATTTACAAGAAGTGAAGATGAGTCACACAGTAAAACTAAGAGCTCAACAGAGCATCATGCAGAGGAAGCCAAAAAAGTGCAAAAATTCTGTTTGCAGGAACAATTATATTTTCTGGTTGCTCCAGGATTAAATTGAATCTAGGAGAAGAATTGAATGTTACAAGCTTGCCACCTCCAGTTTTATTGAATATTTTATGGGGATTATTGAATATTTTGCAATCATCCACTTGACTGACAGATAAAGGACACATTTATTAAACTCTTGGCAATCCAGAATTGAATGAAATTGTTTACTCTTTGAAAGAGCAAAATGGAAATATAAGTAGTCTTAAGAAAGGAGGCAAATTGTCCATCACAATCTCTGGGAGTTAAATTATAGCTACATGCACAAATAGACTTTAGACTAAAAGGGATGTAATATTATCATAGACGTAGTCAAAATTTTTAAAGTACCATAGCTTTCATAAGCTCCAACCTCTTCTTGTTAGAGGTGGGAGAATTGAGTCTCCAAGAGGTTTCTAAAAGTCACCCATTGAGTCACTAAAAAAGTCAAGGGTATATTGGTACCTGTTACTATTCTAGTCCTTGTCCAAAGGATTGAAATACTATTTATGCTGCATAGTTGATAGTGGTTTGTCTTCTAGTAATTTCTTTAGATGCCCCACCCCTCAGTGTGATTTCTGCAGAAACAGAACTTTCTCAAATTGAATTATACTTTTCATCTCCTTGTTATGGGAGCAATTGAGGTGTTCCTTTAAATATTCATTGAATACCGACAATAGAGGAAATATCATAGGGAATGTAAAGATAAATAAGGCACGGTCTCTGCCTTCAAGGATATTACTCTCCTCCACAAGGAGACCTGTAAGTGGATTCATTTCAATAAATGTGATAAGTGATAGAGGAAAGGCATGTCTTGTGTCCTAGGAATGCTGATCAAAGGCTCACCGTGTAATTAACTCTGCCTAAGTGAATTAGCAAATGCTATGCAAGGAGATAGATGTTGATTTAAAAGGAGTGCAAGAGAATGCTTGTCCTCCATGGAAAGTACAAGCTTGGAAGTGCCCAGAACATGGTGGGCTCTCCAGAAGTGGGCTTATAGTCCAAAATACTGTGCTGAGGGCATACAACTTGAAAAGAGGGTAGAATGGCAGCTGAACCTGCTAGGAAAGGGTCTCACATCTGTTCCCAATGTAAATTCACTTTCCAAAAAGGGTAATCCCTCTGAAAAGTATAGTGATCCCAGTACAAGGGCTATGTTGCACTGGATTCTGACCTCAGCTCCTTTGGTTGTGTAGCTTTTTCCCATTGCAGAGGAGTGGGTTGAACATTTTATCGGTGACAGACCTTCCTTGAAAGCATATCTAGCCATCCCTTCCCAATATCTTTCTAGGGGACTTCGCTGAAGTCACTTATGACAATTTATGCTCAGCCACTACATCTTGAGGAGAAAATAGAATTATTCTCCACATCTCACAGGTGGTCCTGAATTATAACAGGGCACTTAGAAAGTGCTTGTTAAAGTAATCAGGGATAAAGAAGAGAAGTCAGAAATGTAAACATGTAGTTGCTAGGTAGCAGAATAAACCAAGTCTGAGAGACCAATTTTTCCTTCCTCAGCACAAAGCTTACAGCCTTGCTAAGTTAGAAATACAGATGATTCTGTTCGCTAACATTTGGTGAGTAATTACTGGACAAAGCAAGCTGCACGCCTCATTTCACATAATATTCTCACCCATCCTGTAATGTAGATGAAAGAAACCAAGGCTCAGAGAGTTGAAACCTTTCTTGCTCAAGGTCATGCAGATTCCAAGAAAGCATGCCTGGTTATGAACCAAAGCTTATGGGATCGACCTGTCAGCAGCATCTTCCAGAAAGGACTTTGCTTGACTTTTTTGATCTCTCTGTTTCTTACCTTCATCCCCAGGCATTTCTCCTCTTATCTTCTTCATTGGGAGGAGGTGGGACTCCTCTTGTTCTTGACCTCTAACTACTGAAGGACCTAGTGCTTTCATTCTGAAGCTGATTTTTCTGACCTGTTTTCACTGTGGGCAGGGTATCAATAATGATAAGATGCTGAGCCTGGAAAGAAGATCAGATTTGAAGCAGAAGGAGAGCTTATATCTCAGCTTTTAGGTTTGAAGTACTATTGATTCTCTGCCTCCTGGCATGGCGTTGGATCTAGGAACCTGCAGTCCAGCAGCAACTGGTCTGAGTACCTAAATGTTGGCTACATTTTATTCATGTGGTGATTGAGGAAACTGCTATAAATAGAAAAGCTGAGGCGTCAAACTGATAAAACTCACCACCTAGGGACATTCATCAAGTCAGTAAAAGAACTAAAACTTGGAATGTAAAACTTCCTTTTGTAATGGAAGATACTTAATATAGGGAATTACAACTGCCCTAAATGCAGAGAATAAGTAAATGAGGCATGTTAGGCACTAAACAGGACATCTAAATCACCCCCACCCCAGAGCTCAGGGAACACTGTGGAAGAGGGGTTAGAGAGGAAGTAAAAGTTCGGCCAGTGACTTCTACATATGATAGGTCTGCTGCACCCATGAACTCAATGCAACTGTTTTCACTTCCACAAGACTTGCACTGATTGGCCTGCAAGCATTTCATTATGGAAGAGGTATGACCTTATAAGGTACCACTCTCTTTCAGAGACAGTTGAAGGTTAGTCCTGGATATGAAAAGGGAACATCTTTATTCAGGAGTATGTCCACTAATATACCATCCATGCTTTAGCAAGCATCCAGCCATATGCTAATATAAGCAACGTTTATGAAATTCACTGGGACACACACACACACACACACACACACACACACACACACTCACAAAGACATGAATGTAAAAGGAAGATTGGTTAGGCAGAAGCTTTTAAATTGGATAAATAGGGATGGGATCAAGTAATGTGATATAAAAATGTCTTGAATTCATTGTACACATGCATGAAACAGTTAAAGAATACAACAGGGGAAATTTGCTTCTGCTTGAAAGTACTTGGATGTCCTGAGTGACCAGAAATAGCTGTGGCAATTCAACTTGGGCTATAAGCCTAGGAATCCAGTTCTTCCTCACAGTTCATCTAACAGGGATAAAATGGCCAAAGAGTTCCTCTCCTTGCATGTCTATCCATGGGTTGAAGCCTCTAGAGCAGGCTGGCATTGTTCTGCCCTACATGTCCAGAAGCTTTCCCTGTGGTATGGCAACTTCCCAGCAGCCAGATGTCTTGCATGATGGCTGGTTTTACCCAGAGAAAGTGCTTCGAGAAAACTAAGAAGAATGTCAGCTATCTTAAAAACAAGGTGCTTAAAAACAACAGTTCCACTGCCTGTCATACTTGAGAGCAGTCACAGATCAGCTTAACTTGAAGATTAGGAAGCAGCAGTTTACATCCCTCAACAGGAGAAATGGCATATACCAGAGGAGGGAAAGGATTCCATGGTATGGTCATCCCAGAGACAAACTAACATACTACCTCAAAGGAAAGAATGAATATACAGGGGAAGAGAGGTTGGCAGAAAGTGTCTTTGGCTAACATACTCAATGACCAATGTGAATATTTTACAATTCTCCAGTTTCCTCTATGGTAAGTGACAACACTACTGTTGCTGGTACGTAGTTTGGCAGGTTCTGTACAGATTTAGACTGTGGAAAGAGCTTTTGTTCTCTTGCATGGTTCCTTCAGAGGGTAAGTATTTACTTACAAAAAAAAGAGTCCAGAACATTAACAGTTCCCTAGAGCTTTTAGTGAGATGTGGGTGATAGAAACCAGGTATTTGTTTCTCTGTCCATAGCTCTGATCATCCCTAACATCAAGGCACTCCTGGGATTTTTCCCCAGGAAAATCCTGAGGCTCGTAATTGTAAATTATTTAACCTCTTTGAAATTCTTAGGAATATTAGTTCCATGATGTCATGTGGAACAGATGGACCTGGGAAAGTAAAATAGACTGTGTGTTTAGTGTTAAATGCGAGAGAGTTGAAATGCATCATTTTGTATAAAGAGCCGATGCAAATTGTAAGCAATAAAAAGGATTGAATTCAGTTTTATACCAGTTATCCTGGTGACTGTGAGATTAATTGCTGGAATATGAGTGGGTAAGACTAATACAAAGGAAGTTTTGTTTTTCTGCATATATCAGACTTCAAGAAAAGTATAGAACAAAACACGAATGCAAATGGAAAGCACTTCTACACACACACACACACACACACACACACACACACACACACACACTCCAGCCTGTAGAAGTAATAATCACAGTACTCACTTGGCATGACTAACTCTTTGAAGAGATGACAGTGTGTTCTGCATTCCGCATGGTTACATTCTTAGAACTTTCTAAAGTCCATGATATTGATTAGATCTTCCTGGTCTGCTCTATATTTCCTTAGTCAATAAATATTTTGAGGACTTGATACCTGGAACTATTTGAACATGTTTGATTTTGAAATGAGTGTCATTATTCAGATAATGTCTCATCAGGACAGTTCAGTTTTTCCAAGGTGAAAACCCCTTTTCATCTTCAGGATCTTTGATCTAGGTTAGATGAAATTCCCTCTGATCTACAGATATGACAGAGGCTTAGAAAGTAAGAGAGTCATTTCAGTCAAGCATAGTCACGGCTATCCCTACTGCACTGGAGATCCCAGCGGTGAGTCTTGAGCCAGCTGTGCCCCGTCAAATATATCCACTTGCAAATCTGGTCCCTGAGCATTCTCTCTGTGACCCCTCTTCTGTCTTGTCAGACTCCTTTCAAATTGATCCATCAGCAGAGATGCATCTAATAACTCAATGCCATTGTTAGGCTTTACTTATGAAATAGACACTTGCCTGACTTGTTCTGTAATTTAAAAATGTAGATCTCACCATGGCTCTGCCTAACCAAAAACCTGTCATTGAATCCACATAGAATGAAGATCTTAGAATGAAGTTTAAGTGTACTCTGAGGACCACAGAGGAATGGAATGAGCTGACTTCTGTTTGTATCTTTATAACTTCTTTATGAACATATGTATGTATGTATGTGCATGTCAGTGTGTGGGTGTGTGTGTGTCTGTGTGTATAAGCCAGGGGTCTGTATCAGGTGTTTTCTTCAATAACTTTCTACCATATATGTATATGTGTATTATATGTGTGTGTGTGTGTGTGTGTGTGTGTGTGTGTGTGTGTGTGTGTGATGCATATGCATGTACCTGTGTGCATTTGTGGGGGGAGTCCTATGTGTATAGGCCAGGTGTCTGTATCAGGGGTCTTCCTCAATCACTCTCCATCTTATTTTGTATCTAATGCTCATATATATAATGTGTGTGTTTATTTTTGTGCATGATGCATATGCATGTGTTTGTGTGTGATGTGGGGACAATGTCAGATGCCTTTCTCTATTTCTGTTCTCTTTATTTTTCAAGGAAGGGACTCTCATTGAACACAAAGCTCACAATTTCAGCTATACTGTCCAGTGAAGGACAGGCAAATTCCACCCCCAGTGCTAAGGTTACAAACAGTTCCTACAGTGCCTGGCTTTTGCTTTCACATAGGTGCTAGGATCAAACTGAAGCACTAATGCTTGTGTGGCAAGCACTTAACCTTGATCCATCTTTCCTGCCCTGTTTATATTCTTAATCTCATCTATGGCCACCCTGGTCTATGTAATACATCCCGGTCATGTTGTTTTATGAAAATACTAAATATTTTTCAACGTCATAACTTCAACAATTCTGTGCACTCCTTCTAGAATCTTCTTATCATGTATACAAATGTTTATCCTTCTAAATGTGCTGTGGCCAATACCTGCCTCCTTTAATAGATTGTCAAAACACAATACCTAGATCACTCACTTCTCTTTAGGCCACCACCACACCCCTGGAAATTAACATGATACTTGGCATGGAATAGATAATTGACTGAAATTTTTGAATGAGTCATTTATTAATGCTGGTGTTTGTGGAATGCATTGCATGTTAATCTTGGAGTCAATATGTACTAGAATGGATCTTTTTAACAGTTTAGTATCCAATCAAATATTCTGGTATACTGACAGAAAATAAAATGAAGGACTGATTATATGGAGAATTCTAAAGCTGCTCTTTGGTTTCAAACCCTTGGTGAAAGAGAGAAGTTTTTAGAGACACAATAGCTCTAGTCTAGGAAAGCCATAGGGTGTACAGTGCCTGTATGTTGCTTAAAAAGCCAAAGTCCTAGTTCCTTTGTCCTGTACTTTAGATCTAAATATTCTATCATTCCATCATTCTCCCCTTTCAAGAGCAGTCTTCAGAACCTCTCTGTGGACCACACAACCACTCTCAGGATGACCTCTCCCTTTGTCTTCTGCAGGTTTTAAATTTCTAAAGTTTAATCCTTTCCCAGCACATAGGATCTGTCTTCAACTTTATATTCCTGGCACAATTTGAAAAATTGACTTATCCCTATGTATTCAGAAATATACTTCCTTTTTGCCTTCATGTTGTACTATAAGATTCTAACATGTATTGAGCCCTAACTATGTGCCAGGGCCTCTACTATATGCTGTGTGTTTGTTATATTAGCTATGTCTATAGTCTGTGAAGTGTTAGTTATTAATGACGCAAGATATCCTTCACAAGTGTGGAGATTGATATTGGGAGACATTAAGTAACTTCCTTATTTTCACATTGCAATCATGTGGCAGAATTGGTGCTCAAACCTGGTCTTTTTATTGTGCATGATGCTATTTCCATAATGACCTCTTTCACAAATCATGGGAAATATGCAGATACTGCTGAGACCCTGGAAATGATGTCCCACTTGGATGGTGATGCCTCAAAATCCCAGACTGCAGTCTTTCCCTTCATCTATTTTTAAGATTGCACAGTCTTTCCTTCTAGAAATAGCCATGAGAAACTATATCCAGAATTTCTTTCTAAGAAATTATATATATATATATATATATATATATATGCACTATGTACATGTCTACATATATAGTTCTTTTCTATACAGTGACAAAATTAGTAATACTTTGCAACTTTTTAAAATTTGACAGTATGTGCTGAGTATCTTCCCAACAAAAGCATATATTGCTACTTTATTATTGTTATGGCTACATGCTATCATGTGCATTAAGGTTGCTAAACCCATATTGTTATGAATAGAAGTTTAAAATACACAGATGTCTCCATTGTAACACCCATTCACACAACAGTATCTCTTGAGTACCTACTTATTACATGCTGATGTGCCACCTTTGTGCTATGTCAGTGAATTGTGCAGAAAATTAAAATTCCTTACCTCTGCATAATTTGTATGTTAACAGTAGTAGGAAGTAGAGAATCATACAAGCATCAAAAGATGAGTCAATTTTATGGCATGATAAAAAGTGGAAAAGGGAAGTGGGATTAGTGGTCCCAAGTTAGGGGAGTATTTCAGTTTTTTTAAGAAGTTGGAATTTGGACAAAGTTTTTTGAAAGGTAGAAAATGTGTCAAGAAATGGCTCTACTAGAAGTTTCCAAAGCAAGTGTGTTCTTAATATGTTGGAGGAAAGATAAGGTAAGACTGTGTCCTAGCTGCAAAGGTCCACAGAACAAGATCTTAGCTGTGGAAATCCATCACTTTTTTATTGGCTGAGACTTGGAATCAACTTTAGAGCCCATGAAAAATAAAAACTTCTCTGAATTCAGATCTTTCCAAAAGGCATCATTATAGATGGGTTGAAGCTGTAATTCTTCCACAGGACAACAAAATGCTTATACTTTGGATGGTTGGATCCTGCCATTATGCAGCTCTTCCGGGGTAGAAAACAAGTCCTTTAATCTTCATACTCCTTATTCTTGGTAAGACACATGTCTATCTGCAGGTAAATCTCCTTGAATCACAGTTTTAGGGAGCTCTCCCTAGTACTGAATCTGATTTTTTTTTTTAGTACATTACGTTCTAATGTTATCTGGACTCTTCTTGGCCATGGATTTTACTGTTACTGTAATTTGGCCATGCTGACCTATTCTAAGTCCTCACTTATATTTGTCATCAAGGGCATGACCACGATGATTTCCCTGACCACCCACTCCTCCAGACACTACTAAATCTACCCTATTCAGACTCATTCTCTGAGTCTTGTTTGGCAAGGAGCCCAGTGGAATGTTGTAAGGATGTTAGCCCACATAGTCGCTTCTGTCATTGTTTCTTAAAAGCATCTTTTTCAAGTGACCCTCAATGCACTGAGTGCTTAGTCACCATTCCAAGTCATTTATTTAGCATGAAAATTTATTAGTTAAGCTATTGTTTAGCAAATTCATCCCATTACACAATTTTTTTTTACTTAGCAGAATCACTTAATTAGTGTTTTATTACTGGAATTGGCTGTCAATTATGTGGCTAATTCATTTACTTAAGGAATGAAGTTTTTATCTGGGTAAAGCAATTCAAAGTGCATTGTTAACTCTTTAACGATTAAAGATTGCTGTCAATAGCAATTCATGTCATCAGGAAAATTAAACCATTTATTTCCTTTGAAATATCAGATGCTAGAAAAGTGCAGAGGGACTCTCATAGAATTTTTTTAATTAAAAAACTTTGATCAAATAAATGGCTTAGAATACTTGGCAAAACTAAGCAATGTAACTGGGAGATTCTAATTAGACCCATTAGAATGGATTATTATCATAATAGAAATATGTATATAATCCTTTGAAGTTCTTAAGTGTTCTTTTGACATTCTCTCTTTGGTATCCCACAAAACCCTCATGGACTGGTAAGATTTGTCATTGGCAGCCTATAAAGATGACCCCAGTGATCCCTGCTTTCTCTTCCACATCCTTGTATCACCCCTTTTCTGCAATCACTAGTTAGAGTCAGAGGCAGGCTTCTAATGCATAGAATATGAAAAAGCGATGAGCTGTCAGTTTCAAAATTAGGTCATAGGATGCTCCTCTCACTTGCTCTGTGAGAAGACAGTTGGGCTATTGTATGTATCCCTATGGAAAAGACCACTAGCCAGGAACTGTTGGAGACCTGCATTCAATACATATATTCAAGGAACTGAGGCCCATAGTCAAATTTTTTGGGAGAAAATGAATCCACCTGCAATCATGAAAGTAAATTTGCAATCAGTTGAGTCTTCAGGTGAAGTCACTCATAGCTAAAGTACAACCTTATGAGTGACTTAGAGCGAGAGACATCCAATAAACTGCACTCAAACTTCTGAGCTATATATTTTTAATACAGTAAGCTTCTAAGCTTGATAAGGATAATTTATTATGAAATCACAAATAACTAGCTCATGACTTAATAGACAAGATGTTATAACAGTTTATCAAAATCCTTTTGACTAAGAAGTCAAAAACCAGGATTATGTTCTGGTTCTGCTGATGGATCGCAACAGATAAAAAGAAGATGGAATTCAAACCAGACCCTTCCCTGAAATTTTCAGTGATTCCCCAAAGTTTGACACCCCATCAAGGCAACTGCAGCCATAATTTTCTTATGATTTATATACTTCTTTTGCATGAGAAAAAAAATTGCAATTTTTGAGAAACTGGCAAGCAACCTTGAAGAACAGGTCTTTACCATAGTTTCAAACAGTAATTGAGTCAAACTTACCTTGATCTCTATGAAATGGCTATAGCAGTGATTCCTAAGCATGAAAGATTGATATAAAGTTGATCTCCTGACTATGGAGTCAAGTACACTGCATTTGATATGCTTCTCAAATGATTCAAAGCAACATCACGATTTTGGATCCACTCTGTGAGACAAAGTAGGCTGACCTTCTGTTATTAGTCCTGTGATTCAGCTGAGGGTCTGCCAAGCTGATCCTCAATATGGATACAATATTTTAGTGGCTCTAATTATTAGTGTGCATTTCCTCAAGAAAAAGCATCAGTTTTTTTGTTTGCATGATTTTTTTTCCTTTTTGGTTGGTTTTGAACAAGGCCAATCTGAACTCCTTTATTCATTCACTGAAAGCAGAAAGAGTCTTCTAGTTTATGAGCAATCCTAGGGACTTCTGTAAATACAAAATAAATTCATTTCCTAGAATTTCATTAAGGACTATCCAGTCCCTTTCTGCTCAGAATGTGGTCAGGGGACCAGCACCAACAGCATCTTCTAAGGATTGGCTACAAATGCAGAATTTTTTTTATTATAACATTTTTTATTATTATTTCTGCTCATACAAACTTAATAGGTAGACCAGTTCCCTCCCCCCTCCTCCTCCCCCCGAACCCCCTGCTCCCCCTCCCTCCCTACCCCTCTCCCAGTGCCTCCCCCCCAATTCCCAGAGAGTCCTTTATTGTGTATGCCTAACTCTCACAAATGCAGAATTTGAAGCCCCGCATTAGACTTACTGTTTTAGTTTCAGAACTTCATTACTGCAGCAAATGCCTGACCCAAACAATTTAGGGAAGTTTATTGGCTCACAATTCCAGGTTATGGTCTGTTGTGGCAGCAGGAACTGAGAGAAGTAGTCCACATCCCATCCCAAGTGCAGAGGGCAAAGACCAGTGCTGCCCCTTTGCTGTCTGTCAGCTTGCCAAATTCTCAGTTCACTCCCTTCATTTTTATTCATCTGCCCAGGAAAAGGTTCCACCCACTATGGACTCGGTCTTTCCATATCAATTAAACAACTAAGGCTGTATCTTGTAGGTTTGCTCAGAGACATGCTTTGCCTACATAATTCCTCACAGGTGTGCCTCAAGGCCTATCTCAGAAGTGTCAACTTGAATGATAAAACTGTCACACTTGCCAAATCAGAATCATTTTATAGGACCTCAGAGATATAAGTTAAAGTTTGAGGCACACTGTTCTAATTCAGCTTCTTAATTAAAGTTAAGATCTACAGAGATGAAAGAAATATTATAAGATAATTCATTTGCAAAAGTATGGTTTAAAAATCTTTACACTTTTGAGTTCCCAAGCCGTGTTCTTTCTACTCTACCAATCTTCTGCTTTCTGTGTTGTTTAATATGGCTACAAGCTCAGTCTAAGTGCAAGGGCACACTTTGCAATGGAGAAAGGAACTTTCTACATTGGACCTTGTACAGTGGCAATCTCATTTCAAATTCTCTCCCTGAGACAAGGTTAGTCATTTCATTTTCTCTCTTTTACCCATCATTGAAAGACAAAGTTACCTGTCAAGCTGAAGATTGTAAAACCTGTCAAAATTGAATTTTTCCAGTTTAGCTAAGTATTACTCTGCAATTGTTTTGTATGCCTTTGTCTTATTACAATTTTGGTGAATGAGAAATAGGAAATAAGACAAATCTGTGTTTTAGGTTGAGATAGTAAAGATTTTTCTTGCCACATTACATATTACCTCTTTCTATGAGCATGTGGGCCCTGGAGGTTGGCAATACATACATGCAAAATCTTCAGTGTATGCATAATTACCTTGAACCAATGAGAAATTTCTGGTGTCACATAGAAATGGGCAATTTTTGGACACTGCAGTAGATATTGGATCTGAGTTTAATCAAGGTCACTAGACACTTTTCTTCCATAGAAGCAGGCTATTGAGTAAATGTTCACCACTGTCTACTTCCCCACGTTCAATAGGGCAGGTGGGACAGAGTCAGGAAGTAGGGAAAAGCAGGTCTTGCAATGTTTATCAGCTAGTTATAGTGTTTGGTTAGTCCACACTGCACAGCAGGGTCTATATCTGCCAAGCCTATATCTTGGAGATACCGTGATAAACAACATCGATGTGGCATCTGCCTTCTATAGAATTTTCAGCCAAGCACTTCACTATTAATTAGTTTTAGTTACATTTCATAGCGATGGCACATGTTCAGAGATATATGTTGTGATTCATGAAAGTGATTGTCAGAATACAATATGGGATCCTCAGATGAAAACAGATAGGGATGTCTTCCTTTATATCTTTATTTGGAAAAGTTAAAAAAAAGTGAATAATCACTACCTACCTTCTGCTGTTAACATTTTACTTTACTTATTCTGTCATTGGTCTTTCCATCCCTTAATTTATCTTGATTTTGTTACACATGTCAAAGGAGATTTCAGAAATCTTTATTTTCCCCTTTCCCTATATATTTAGCTGTACATATTACGAGGCAGGTTCAATATTATATTTTCTCCCTTTGAAATAAAATTTTTTTTAAATTTTTTTATTATTATTATTTATTCAACTGTGTGCATGTGCGTGTGTATGTGTGCGCACGTGTGTGTGTGTATCTGTGTGTGCGTGTGTCTGTGTATGTGTAGAACCACGGACGAATTCGCGAACCACCATGGACTCCTCCATCTCCTTCTGCCCCGGAATTCACAGGCTCCGCCCTACCAGGACCAGAAGCGCAGGCCGCCCCGCTTCCACCTGGCGTCTATACGTGGGATCTGGGATCCGAACTCAGGACCTTCCGCCTGCAAAGCGGAGGCTTAATCCCTGAACCACCTCTCCAGCCCTGAAATAAAATTTAAATACAAAGTATGTGTTTCTAAAATGTTCTGTCCCATGATTTCAACATTTGGAGATACTTGTGCAGCCCCACTCCATCTTCTAATAACACAGAGATATATCCAAAAGTTCTCTCTGTCAGTTCCCAGCAAACACCTGCCCCAACTCCATGCAATAGGAAACCACATTTCTGATATTTTTGCTATCACAGACCAGTGTATATTTTATAGAGGAGAATATGACCTTCTCTTGATTTTGGTTTTTTAAGAAGGTGTTTCATTTTGTTTTGAGACAGAATCTTCCTAGGTAGCCCAAGCTGATACCCAAGTTTGCAATCTTTCTGACTAAGCCTCCCAAGGATTGTGATCATAGGCCTATGATTGTTTACTGGGTATGAAGTGACTTTTAAGGAAAATTCTAGAAGACAAATAGAATCCACATGGCCTTTGAAGGCTGGAGAAAGAGTAAACACTCTAGGAAAAGAAGCTACCATGCACGATATCAGGTGGACAAGAACTTCTTGACAGGGCAATGTGAGTTCAGCCTAGTGAGAAGCGGGCAGAAAGACACATAACTGGACATGTTTGAGAAGTGAGAAGAAGACTAATCATAGCCTTGGAAGCATATTGAACATTTTAAATGGTCAGTATAGCTGGAAAGCCCAAGTTAGTGATAAAAGGTCTGAGCAGAGAGGGACACGCTCAGCTTTGGACTCCTGCAGTGTTCTCCTGCTTTCTTGTGCAACATAGAACATGAGAAAAGCTGAAAGGATCCTGTGAGTTGCAGAATGCTCTAAGCCATCCAGAAGGAAGAGAGAATGGCAGACATGAGGATCCTGGACATGGAGAGGAGGAACCATCTTCTCTTCACTATTAGCTTCTAATGTGTTGAGCTTCCAGTAATTATACCACAGGACTTGATTTTCCCTTTATAGCTTCTGTTTTCAGAAATACCAATAGTCAGGCTTTTACAGAAACTGGTTCTAAAAGGTTAAGTGAATTTGCGCATATACCATGGTCAGTAGGTAGCAATGTCAGAGTTCTCACTGTGGTCTGTTTATTCCTGATGTTCATCTTTGTTTTCATGGCTTCAAACATAAAAGTTCCTTGTTCTTTCTAATGGAATCACTGTCCTTCATTCTACCAGATTCTTTAGTCACTACAGAGTCTTCAAGATAGATTGCCCAAGTTGATTGGAAGCCTAGTCAACAGTGCAGGTTCTCCCTTTGAGGGAGCGTAAGCCGGGTTCCTGTGAGCAATGGTTGGGGACAGAGCAGATGAGGCACCATGGATCGTCCACTAGTTTTATTTCTGCTTATGCTGACAGTTGCTCCGTCAAGCAGAGAAATGACATCAGGTCCCATCTGCAGTTTATTGTGCGTGCAGCCTCAATCAATCTTTTTATCTGTGATTCATAATCTCATTCCTTCCTTGTATGTAAATGGCTCTCAGATGCTGCCCCCAAATTGTTCTTTCATGCTTGCAAAAATATCAAAACTGTGCAAATTACTCGTATTTATTACTTCTGCTTGAAGTAACTTACTGACCAAGATACATTCCTCTAAGTTCTTTTGCATATTCTATTTATGTTAACATATTGAAGCCATGCACAGAACTTGCTAGAATTATATAAATCCATAATGATAGTCAACTTTCGACATTAAGCAACCTCATCCTTTCTTCTTATTTTAGCATGCTCCATTCTCTTCTGGAAGTCCATTCCTTATCAGTCAATATCTGTACCATGTTTTATCATCAGTTTATAAAATTTTTAGCACAATATACTATTGTCTACTTGTGGGGTATGTTTTTGCAGGTGAAAGTTCAACATTTCCCAGGGCCATTATTTTAGAATATAAATGTCTCTGAAAGTACAAATGAATAATGAGCTTGCAAGAAAGAAATCACAGACTTATATCTTACAAAAAGGTTTCCTGTTTTGAGTGAGCTAAAACATCTTAAAAGCCTGCAATTATATCCCTTCTCCTTTGTGATCCAGCAGTATTTTTGCATGCTCCCATGCCCACCCTTTGCCTTTATTCCTTGCTTCATAGTTAGAACACACTAAGTGATTACCACTAAGAAGTCCCCTAGCCTTGATTCTGGAACACCCAACACTTTTCACTTTGGCTTCATTCATGATAAGTATACAAAGCCCAGGCTGGCAGAACATTGGTATTAGTGCTTTTGTTGCCCATTTTTCCTACCAATTTGAAAAGATGAGGAAAAAGGGCTTTCAAAGTTTTATTTTTTATTCTTAGTGAAACCCATTCATCAGACAAAATCACCCCTAAAAGTCTCTTTTCTAAGGCAGACAAAAACCCAGATAGCTCTGGTTAGAGCAGAGGTGAGGGAGGATATGGCAGGACAGACACTCTAGCATGTCCACACACACAAACACACACACACACACACACACACACACACACAGAGTACCTCTGTACACACATACCTCTACACACAGCACACCAATCTAACACCCACATACTCTTACATATAGTACAACACCTCTATATGCACAAACCTCCTCTATGTACACATATGTATCCCTACACACAACACAACATCCCTACATACTTGCACATATAGACTTATTCACTTATACCTATATACACATGTACACACCTCTGTGCACAAATACCTTTACGTACAACTCAATACCCTTACACACACATATACACAACCTCTGTTCATACATATATTAAAGACTCATAACACAACATATTACCCCTACACATAAAATTCCAACATACAAACATCCTTTTATATACACACACTGCCACACACACACAATGCCTACACACACCTGCTCACATACCACATACATGAGCACAAAGCCCTCCATGATATCCTGATTCACAGAAGTAACTCCAGACAAAGATCTCCTTTCCTATCACTGCCTCAGAGCTTAGAGTGTTGTACAGACACTAATAATTTGCTTATTCTGTCCCTTCTAAATCAGACAGATAAAACTTTCTATTTGGTAACTTGGCCAAAATGAAAGTAACAGCCCCAGTTGTTGGTCATTGGAGCCGGTCAAGAATGACAGTCTTTAATTAGAAACAACATTGGTTACCAAAGCAGTACTCATGGCACCCTCTGAATCTAAGAGTGTACAGCATAGACATTTCACCTCATGTGTTGATCCTGTGTAAGCCTGGATAAGGGGATATCAGGAGAAATGGGAACCCTGGTTGTGAGATCCCAACAGAATTTGGCAGTTCCCAAAGAGACACTTAACTTTTGTAATTAGTACTGTCGCTAAATCCCAGCGAAGTCAGAAAGAGACTCAAAGACTCCTATTCTGCCACATGAAAAATTCATGGGTTTCAACTTGCATCCTTGGTAACCATCAAGTATCTGCATATGTGACAGAGTTACCTAAAACTAAATGTGCACCTTCTGGTCTTTCATTCTGACTGCCCTCTCTTCCGCAATGCCCCCTGAGTCTGAAGAATGGGGGTATTTCAAAGTCCTGTTTCGGGTCATGCAATCCACAGTCACTTTTCCTGAACTTTAGCCAGTTGTAATTTTCTTTGATAGGCACATTCCATTACAAAATAGGCTAAGTGGTCCTCAGTTTTATCGCTGTAACAATAGATGTTCAGAAGGCAGTTTTGCTATAGCTAAACCTCAATAGTTTCTTTCCCCCATCCCTAACATCTAGACCTGCCTGTTCCATAAATTGGCCTGTTTTTCAGTACCAAAGATGTGATTCCTGCTTGAAAGCAGAGCTTAAATCCAATCAGAGAACAGTTTCCATTCATATCACTACTGCACTGCTGGTCACATCTTGGTCGGGTGGTTGTTGTTGCGGCTTTCACAAGTGGATGAGATTGCTGTTTGCCTTTCTCCCCATGAAGCTCGCATGGTGCTTTCTGGTACTATGAGAATTGACAAGTTAGAAGGAAACCAGAAGGCCTCATGATTTGGTGTATCTAATTTACATCATGAAGGGGGAAAGATCTCAAAACACCCAGCACCTCCCTCAGCGATTAATGAGGCTTAAGACAGGGCAAGAGAGAAAGGAAGCAACTCTCCTTAGAGATATGCTCCTCACTGCAGCAAATTCTCAGACGTGTCATTAACAAGAACCTAGATGAGGGTAAGTGAACCGTAGTGCACAAAAGGACATGAAAGTAGAAGGGAGACAAGTGGAGAAGAAGCAGACTTTGGATTGGGAAAAATAGGGACTGGGTTGGGGGTAATAAAGGGTGAAAAAGATAAAATTACATCTATAAATCCCTAAAAGAATATAAATACATAAATAAACATGCAGACATACAGACACACAGACATGCACGTGAATCTGAATCAGATTAATGGAGTATGTCAAAGTCAATTTCCTGATTATATGTAGTACTACAGTTATGCAAATGTCAGCTTTTACAGGTAAACTGGGTGAAGGATATATGGAAGCTTTCCATCTCATTTCTTATTGCTGTATGTGAATCTGAAAAATCTCAAAGCAAGACTTTCTGTTTAAAACCAGCTAGAGCCTAGTGTTGGGCCGGCCTGTGCTATTTTGGTGCTAGCCTTGTTTACCATAGTACCTACATGTATCTCACAGATTCCTTAGCTCTGATCATTCACCAGCCCACATGTGTGCTATGCATTCTCTACCAATCTCTAGCAATAGTGTGCTGGTTTATTTGAATCTTTTCCTCATAATTATTTTTTTTGGAAGAGGCTGGTCTAATATATGTGCTATCGTCAAAGGTAGGAAAGAGATTTCCTTTTCTTCAGTTTGTCTGTTTCATTCTAACTTCCGTGTGTTCCATTGGCTTCTGCTTTTACATATTTATTTACTTTATTTCTGTTTTCAATGGTGATATTTTTCATCTCTAGAAGTCAAATTTATATGTTGAAATCTGCCTCTTCTTTCTTCACCCTGCATGCTGGATCATAGTGATGGTTCATTTTTTCTCTTTAATCCATCTAAAGGTGTTTATTTTAGAGTCTCTCAGATTGCATTATAATTTCCAGTTCTGGGAGGAGTTTTTCTCCGTGTATGTCTGCGTCCTCTCCCTTATGGGGAAGAACTTCCTCTCTTGGCTTGCCATTCTCTATACTTCATTTTTCCACTGTGAGTTCATTTTATTGGAGGTGGTTTGTTCAGAGATAATGGATGTGTCTTGGATGATGGTTTCTCACTTCCTTGCCAGAACAGGAAAGGTTTCCAGTGGTTGTAGGTTTTGTATATTGATTTCCAGGTTTACAAAAATCTCTGTCACACAAGCGGTATAAATATTGATCCCAGGTTTTGTTATGGTAGAAGTATATTCAGGGTTTTCATTGTTTTTTGCCTCTAACTCTTCGAAACCTGTATACTCTTATTTTCATTGTACTGACTGATGCTTTTAACTCACACACACAAATACTGGTACACAAAATGCCCAGTCACATTATATCCTTTAATTAAGGGTGCCATAATTTAAGATACTCTAGGGTAGGGGCTGGTGAGATGGATCAGCATACAAAAGCACTTGACTAGCAAACCTAACAGCCTAAGTGTAACCCTACAACCCATGCCAAAAGCTGGGTGCAGTAGCATGCATCTGTAATTCCAGCACTCCTGTAGTAAGATGGAATGACAGAAACAGGTGCCTCATCTAGAAGCAGACAGGCCAGTTAACCTGGAATACACAGAATAGCAGAAATACACCTGATTCAACAGGGCCAAAGAAGAATGTCTTCTAAAAAGTTGCTTTCTTAACTCCATAAATGGTCCATAACACACACACACACACACACACACACACACACACACACACTCACATACACACACATGTACTCATATATACCACACATACACAACCACCACCACAATGCATAATAATAATAATTAATAACTTAAAATGAAAAATAATTTATCCTCCCATTGAAAGGAGCTGTCAATATGGCTGAGCCTTTAAAACACACATCATGCAAACAGAAGGGCTGGACTTTGGATCCCCAGACCTCACTGGCTAGGCAGGTGTGGTGACCCACCTGTGAAGCCCTAGAAGGCAATGCCTAGGAATCCCAAAGGAAACTGGCCCAGTCATCAAGCTCTAGTTTTAATCAGAGACCTAGCCTCAAAATTTTTTAAAAAAACTTAGCCCTACAATTAATCTTTAGCATGATCAGGTGAATGATTTCTCCTTAAAAATCATGTTTTGCCTCATTCTGTTGATTCATACTTGTTGTGAGCTTCATATTGGTTATAATTACTCTTCTGTTGCTGTGGCAAAGGGTTTATTTTCGCTTACATTTTCAAGATAGATGCATGACGGAGAGGAAGGCACAGTAACAGGAGGCCAACTCACACTGTACTCACACTGTGTTCAACTTACATTCAGAACCAGGACAGACAGGAAGTGGGCCAGCGTTATCCACTGCAGGCCAGTCCAGATGACATACTTCCTCCAGCAAGGGCTTACTTCCCAAAGGTTCCATAACCTTCCCGAACAGCACACTATCCAGAGATCAAGTATTTGAACACATGAACAGTGGGAGACATTTTACATTCAGACCAAAGTGATGATCATATCTATATTTAACTCATTTTGGTGTTACCAAATCATTTCTTTTGTGACCTACATTGTTTCCTTTTGTGGGCTGTTTTATTAATTTTAGTCTGGGATTTGGACTTTTTTTTTCCTGGAATTACATCTTTGGAGACTTTGACGTCTCCAACCTTTTGAAAAAGAATCATCCTGCATACTGTTGGATTCTTTGTGTGTCAGAGAATATCTTTCCATAACCCACAAATGAAAAAAGAACACCCCTCACCATACAATCTTGGGGTCATGCCTTTGTCCCTTCGAAAATTGTGTTTCATTGCTTTCTGGCTTTCAAAATTGGACAGGAAAAAATATGGCCAGCATTATTTCTGTTATTTTAAAGAGAATCATCTTCAGCCTAGTTGTTTTTCTAGTCTTCTATGCTAATAATATTTAAACAATGAGATCAGTATATAGATTCTATTTTTAAATTGTACGTGAAGAACTCTACACTTGAAGATGTAGATTTTTATCCTGGCAGGAGCTGTTTTTACCAAGCATTCATTATTGCTTCTGTTCATTTATTCTGTTCTCTTCTATAACACCAATTATCTGTCATTTATATGTCTGTTTTCTTTTCTCTGAAGTTGTCTTTTTGTTTCCTTTACACCTGAACACACCTGGGTGGATAGGATGATAGATACAGAGGAAACACATGTCTTCTTGTCTTTTCATCTGAAAGTTTCTTCAGTTAATTTTCCACAAGTTTCTTCCTGACTGCTGCTTGTTCTCATGGACTTTGTGTCCTTTTTGATTCTGCATTTGGTTTAATTTTTTTTAGCTCTTAGAAATCTTTGTTCACCTGCTAAAAATTGTTTCAGTGTATTTTGATTAATAGGTATTAATTGTACATATCAAAGGCACTCAGTGTGATAATGCATGCTTACAACATACCCCTGGAGCATGCGCGCGCATACACACACACACACACATACACACACACACACACACATACGTACATACACATGCACACATATATACACCCACACATACTCATGTACACAAAAACACATCCACACATGTGTGCATACACACACTAATGCTTTCAAACCACTAGTTATCACTAGCTTACATTCAGGTTGATGTTTCTCAGCTCTACAGATGAAAGAGAACATGCACTTCTTGCTTTTCTGTGTCTGGCTTATTTCAGTGATCATAAAGTCCTCCAGTTAGAGCTATTTTGCTGCAAATGACAGGAATTTCTGCCTTCTGTGTGGATGAGTAGACAAGCCTTACTGAACTCGATTCATATTTCAAAAGCTCTATTGTCGTATTAATATTTTGCTTCCTTTATTTGTTATGTTTCCATGAATTTCACTTTCTGAAATGCTTCTGCTTTCTATTAAGTAGGGTATCACAGTAAGAGAAGCACACACTAGAGTTGTTTTCAATGATGACTGACTATATTGGGTCACAGAACAGAACAGCAATCAGGAGAACAGGTTCCAGAAAGATTTTTCAGAACTAAGCAAGGAGGTAGAAGAAATCCAGGATGATTCCAAAAGTCAACCATGGTCCTCCCCAGGGACACACAGTGCCCCTCCTCTCTCTCACACACACACATACACACACACACACTAAATAAATAAAATATTAAATGCTGTATTTTTGTCACTACTCAGGGTATCATTTTCCTTACTGCTAACGTGCTGTATTTTTCACAAGACCCCCTTTTCCTTTTTCATGCCTGCTTATTTTTTTCATTTTCATGTGCATCACAGGTTCATCATATGTGTGGGGGGCACACCGTAGGCATGGGTGCTTAAGCAAGTGTGTGAGTGTGCCTGTGGACTACATTGCTCTTCCACCTCATTCTTTTTTTTCAATTATTCTATTTTATTTTTCTACTTTTACAAGCATATTGAGTCCTTATCCCTGCTTCCTTTCATTCCCACTCCCTCCAGTTCCCCTCCTTTTCCTTCATCAATCCCTCCCATTCTCTCCTACCTTCTGACCTCTCTGCTTCTATGGATCCCAGGGTTCCCTCTGTCTTATCTACTGTGGGGGTCCTGGCCTCTGTGGCATACCTAGTTGCCTCTCTTCAGCCCATCCCACTGATAGGAACATTTCCATTCACTCATTCAACTTTAGTCCCCAAGGTTTCCACTGTATCTTCTTATCTTTCTTAAGTTCCTAGTTAGTCTATGGGAGTGTGTTGATATGTTAGTCATTATGCAGGTCTGGTAAAGACAAGTCATGACAAGTGGTGGAGGAGTAATTAAGAAAAATATATAGGGGAATGGACAATCCCTTAGCAGAGGATCACAGAGTAAGGAAAAACAGGGGGAAAAAAGTCTTGAGCTGATCCACTTAGAAGAACCCAGTGACAAAATTATATTAGAAGTAACAGGAATGTGACACATCCTGATAAAATGTTGGTCAAAAAGGTCTCAAAAGTCCCCAAACACTACAGACTTTTGCCATTGCTCAGTAAGACAGTTTGAAGTTGTATTGAAGATGCAGTACATATGGATCACAGAACATGAGCAAAATACAAGTAGAATTGGTCTGAGAACTTCCTCCTTGCTGAATAGCTTACACAGTACCAATACTGTAGAAGCTGCTGGGAAAGACAAATAATTATAGGTCTCATCAAACCATGATATGCAAGTTGCAATAAAAATCATTATGGCAACAGGTGACCACCGGTATAATAGTGGCACGAGTATCAAGGAAACAACCAACAGCTTTCTGATTGAACTCAAGACACGCTTATCAGAATGGAATACATTC
The DNA here is from genome assembly GCA_023101885.1 of Typhlomys cinereus. Taxonomy (NCBI): domain Eukaryota; kingdom Metazoa; phylum Chordata; class Mammalia; order Rodentia; family Platacanthomyidae; genus Typhlomys; species Typhlomys cinereus. The sequence continues at coordinate 2,468,521 of JALPQD010000254.1, read as the reverse complement.
CTGTTACTGTATAAACTAGAACAAGAATCTCAAAAAGGAAAGGAAATAGATCAATAGGGAAAAATGCCTATGAAACTATAGGTAAGAAGACAGTACACCAAACTGCTATATAAATAGCTGTTACCCATAGATTGGAAGAACACTTACCATCCAACCTGGAAGTCTTCTTCTACAGCAGAGGTAGAGGATCTCAACACCCTGGCAGGGTACAGCCTAGGGCAGTAAAGAGCAATGAAGTGGACAGCAACAGCCAGTCATAATGCAGAGTATCAGTGACTCAACAAGTCTCACCCAAAATCAGGTCAACCTAATTTCTCCCCATCCTAAGGCTTTGGGAATCTCGGAGAAAAGGAGGTTGTGAGATAATAAGAACCTAAAGATGGGAAAGTACTGTTGGACAAGACATTCCAATCCACCGTATTCTTTTGAGATAGGCTCTATAATAAAACACAGAGCTCATCAACAGGGTTAGATCAGTCTGAATAACAAGCCCATGGATTCCCAGATTTGGCCTTCCAAAGGTGTGATTATAGGAAGGCTGCCATACCCACCTTGATTTTTTTCTAGTTTTACAAACATATTAAGTACTCATCCCTACTTCCCTCCATCCCCCCTTTCTCCCATCCCTCTTCCCTTCCTTTCATCAATCCATCCTATTCCCTCCCACACTCGTGCCTGTCTGCTTCTATGGAACCCAGGATTTCCTCTGGTTTGTCTACTCTTGTGGGACTTTAGCCCCAAAGATTTCCACTGTATGTTCTTATTTCTCTTGAATTCCTCTATAGTCTATGGGGGCATGTTGGAGAGTTACTTAGAGATCCTATGCCTAGCTCTCTGCCTAGTACAGGTGTTTTGGGGAAAGCAGTGCATGTTTTCTCTTGTAAAGAGGAGGATTGGCTTCTGATCAGAAACAATGACTGAATCTAGAAGACATTTTGTTCATGCCTGTGCTCATAACTGTTTCCTAACTCTGCATCAGCATCTGGAATACAGAGTCCTATGCTTTCTTTTGTCTTTGTCATGTCAAAGACTCCAGATTGGAAAGCATGAGGAAGAGATATCACTGGAAGACACCTCACTCCTAATATTTGGGTACTGGGTGGTTAAAGGTTAAAGCATTTATTTTCTATCCCAAACCAATGGGTTTTCTTGACCTCAAAATGTAGCAGATCTTACTGTCATTTTACATGTCCAGCTCAGTTTCAAAATGCAAGCACAGTGGGTAACATACATCTTGCTATCAATTTTACAAGTCCAATCCTATTTATTTGGTCAAACTCAAGAAAGAGAAAGAAAATACTTCATAATGTCATTACCTTCAATGAAAGCAGGTCTTCAAATGGATATGAGATGGGGATGTGAGTATAGAGTCCCTTCAGGGGCACAATTATACCTATTCTAGTGTAAGTCTAGAATTCAAAGATGTAAGACATATTCTTGTCTTATAACATGACTTCTAACCACAAGCCAACTGCTTTATCTTATGCTTCACTGAAGAAATCGCAATTGCTTCCAACTCTGCAGGGGAAAGTGCCTTGTCGCATCAGTTGGAAGATTATTTTGTGCAATTTCAGAGACGTTTAGGAAATTTTGACAAAATTAAGTCTTTATCTTCATGTACATGTTACGTGTGATACTGCTATAATTAACAGATATTCCTCCCAAATTCTGAAACTAGGTTGCTAGACAGACTTAGATTTTTGTTCTCTTATATATTATAAGTTTATCCTTAGACTGTTTAGATATTTGGTGGGAAAGGAGAAAAAAATCTACTGATGCCATCTGGAAACTTCCAGTAGAATACCATTTAACCTTTCCAAAAATTTTCTTATATGAGGAATTATGAAGATCATATGATGAAATTAATAATGACCACCAATCACCACTGAAAATAATATTTGACTCAACAGTAATTTACATGAGCTCTCAGAGTTAGAAAGTTGTGAATTTCCTATTTGAATCCTAGTTTGCTTTAAGATCCTGTGTTCTGGCACCCACTGTAGCCACAGCCCCTGTAGTGTTAGTTTTAATCATTGCCCCTCGCTAAGCAGGTGACCCAGCCTCCTCTTCAAACTGGCTCTCCTCTCCAACTCTGTCCTCTCAGGAATCAGTCTAGATATTTGCCATCCTCTGTTTATGTTTTCCTGCCCTAAAGGGCACACAGACTTGAAAAGAATTTTAATAGATAAAATAAGAAATTGATAGTGGTATAAAAAATTGCAGGAATTTGGTTGGCTAGACCAAAAATGTGATCTGGACTCCATGAAGACTTTTGCTAAGAAAAATGACTTAGTCATGGTTGTGTAAAGAGAACTGCAAAAGCAAAAAGAACGTTTAGTAAACTCATGGAGTGGCCCTGTCAGGGGGACCTGAAACAGGGTAACAGTGGCAGGAATGGAGTGGGGGGCAGAAGGAAGACCAAGAAAGGAGAGAGCAGCTGTGTTAGTCTGTCAATGCTGCTACAGCAAAATTTCTAAGGCTGAATGCTTTGCAAAGAAGATAGATTTGTTTAGATCAAATACAAGATTGGGGATGCCCTCTGTTTGGGTTCTGGTGAGAGTGCCTTTGTCTGTGTCTCTCAGCAAGGCAGAAGCACATATGAGAAAACATACCGTGGTGAAACGGGAAGCCAGAGTAAGGGTATAGCTCAGTCTTGGTCTTCATAAGAATAATCTCTCACAGTACTGAGGAGTGATCATTGCCTCCATTGACTGTGTCCACCTCTTCAATACCCCACCTCCTGAAGGCTCCTTTTGCTCCCCCAATATACCCATTTAAGACCAAGCTTCCAACACATGAACATGGAGGGGGTGCACACTCGGTCTACATATAAACCATGGGGGAAGCCTTGAAATGTTCCCTAGAGTCTCTGTGCAATTTGTGACTTCATTGTGTCCATGATGCACACAATGACATTAAAACAGCTTTGTGTGTTTACGCTAAGCAGCCATTGCCCTGAACTCTTGTCATTCTGTCTCTCTAGTTCCCCACAACACTTATTTTTCCTATATTACAGATGGAGTAACTGAGGTCCAGAAAGACCTATCACTTGCCCAAGGTCATAGAGCCCCTTTAAACTTCACTCTGCCAGAGCCCAGAATCAATCCATAAACACTGTTACTGTCACAAAACATGAATAGATTATTTCTTAAATTGTTCTGAAAAATAGTTTGAGGAGCACTAAAATGACATGCATACACCACACCTTTGACTGTTTCCCAGGCGTTCATAATGAAGAAGAATCAGAATAAGGATTAAAAGTTTATTTAAAGGAAATACCAAAGTTACCATTATATATATCTGGATTGTTCAGTACAGTTACCCATTCACATATGACTACTTCCATTTAAAGTAATTGAAATTAAAGGCATATGTACTCAGTCACATTCATCACAATTAAGTGTTCACTAGCTTCAGATGGCAAATGGGAAACATACTGAGTGGTGAAAATAAAGAACCTTTCTGCCATTGTGTAAATTTTACTGCACAGAACTTGGGCTAGAGTCATCTTAAACTATACAAATCCCTTTTTATTCAGCATTCATTCAGGTTCTAAATGAGCTGTCTTCAGGACTTTATCTGTCTCTGAATGAGTCTGTGCACATCTGTGTTGTCCAGTGTAGTAACTATTTATCAACAGTGTCTGGCAACTGGAAATATGATTAATTGGAATGAAAATGGTCCACTAGTATAAAATGCACATTGGATTTCAAAACTTTTATGTGAAGAAATAACGTAACATGCAGCACTTATAATTTTTATACTGAGTATCAGTTGAAATCTATCTTTAGTTATATTGGGTTAAATAAAATGTACTGTTGAAATTACTTACCCATGTTCTCTTTTTGCCTTGTTTAATGTTGCCTTCTGCATTCTGAACTGCAGATTTGGTTTGCATTGGGTTTTCACCAGTGCTCCCGTAGGTCTCTTCACCCTCTGTGACTCCGGAGATCAGTCCCTTTCTCTCTCTCTTGCACTAGATCTTATTACCCAATAATAGTAGCCACATGTGGCTCTAACTCTCTCTCTTTCTCACTCACTCTCTCGCTCTGGATATGTGTGCTTGTGTATGTGCACATGCATATTTGTGGATGTGCATTCATGTGTGTGCATGTGTGTAGAGGCCAGAGGTCTGTGTTGGGTTCTTCTTCAATCATTCTCCAATCTTGTGTTTTGATACAGGGTCTCTTAATGAACCTGAAACTCATTGACACAGACAGCTTTGTTAGTCAGCAAATCCTCTTGCCTCTATCTCCCCAGTGCTAGTATTCAAGCACGTGCCATCATGCCTGAGTCTTTTTATCTGGATTCTAGGAATTCAGATTCAAATGCTTACAGAGCAAGTTCTTTACCAACTGAATCACCTTCCTAACCCCCACATTTGGGCATTTTACTTGAAATTAATTCCAACTCATCAACATTTAAAATTCATTTTCTCTGCCACATTATCGACAGTTCAGATGTTCCTAGTTACAAATAGTGGTTACCACAGTCCAGGGCATAGATGTAATGTCTGTGGTCACAGGAAGTTCTATCATACAGCACTAACATAGGCTGCACATAAAAATAGTAAGAGCCACAAAGGTGAATTGTGAAGGTTGGAACAGATCTCTGCAGTGTTCTATCCTCTGTCACACTGTCCTTCCATCCCCTGGACATGTGTCCCTTCTTATTTTATTAGATCTATGTATATATACAACTTATTTTTTCCATCTTCTTCAAAGGTCTTTGGTGTTCTTATCTCTTCTGGAACACATCTTCACATCTTCTCCCCCCCATGTGTATATAGTAGCTAACATGGTGCTTTGTACAAGGCAAGTACAAAAAGTATCTGTTAATCAACTGAAGTGACACTTCCTGTTTAGTGATTGGAACTATGTGGCTGGAACAAGGGAGATCTAAAAGGCTGGTAGCAAGGGAATATAGGAGAGGAGAAGAGAGAGAGAGACAGAGAGAGAGAGACAGAGAAAGAGAGAGAGAGACAGAGAGAGAGAAAGAATGTACTAAGATCCCATGGAAGAAAGAAGAAGAACAGACAGAAAGATAGGAGAAGAAAGCAGAAAGTGTTTGACCCAGAATCCAATGCATGTCACCCATGTCAGGGGAGCCCACCCCACAAGCTCACCTCAAGCAGCAGCAAGTTGCACAAGGCAATACACAGGTTTAAGAAGCAGCTCCATAAAGAATGCAAAAGACAGGGCTGGAGAGGTGACTCAGGGCTTAAAGCTTTTGTTTCCCAAACAAAAGAACCTGAGTTCAGATCCCATGTCCCATGGAAAAAAAATCAGGTGGAAATGGTAGAGACCTGCAATTCTAGTTCTGGAAAACAGAGTCTGGGAAACTCAGGCAAAGCAATAAGGAGGCAGAACAATCCAGGAGTATTACTCATGTCACCTTCAGCCTTCATAGTCATACAGTCAAATACACTCTGATACATATATCCACACCTACACCTGCACCCCCCCACACACACACATTAAAAAAGTGCAAAGGAAATCCAAATTTTTATTATGCGATAAATAAATATGCAAGGACCTATAAATGGAAAGCACAAAAATTAAGGGTCTGGTGAGCAAGAAAAATGAAAAATGTCCTCTCCCTGGGCCAGCTGGTTTGAGTTACATTTTATGAGCAGCATGTGGATTCCAGCATCCTTGTTGAATTAGTGGCAGAATCGCACATTAGTTTTAAGGCTCCCTCTCGAATAGGAACATCATAACGTTTTTTAATTGGGGCTGATAAAAAACGTGGCATTACTTGTAGATTCCTGAGAGAAGCGAGTTGTGAAATTGGGTTTTCATTAAACCTAATGACGGAAAATTAAGTATAGTGCGTCTGGTGAAATGGGGTGTGATAAAAAGCATCACTTCTGCATTATCGGAGGTTAATAAGGGATTAGGTGAGGCAAGATACATTGGAAAAGGGAGTCCAACTAGTTGAATTAATAAACCTTGAAAATCCCTTGGTTCTGAGTCCTCATGGTATCATTAGCACTGGCACTGACGTTACTACAAATGTTACAGCAATACAAGTTATTATATTACAAATGCATCTATTTTCCATCCCAGTGTTGGTTTTTGCTGACACCAAGTTTACATTCTGTCTAGCAATGTGTTTAGGAGAAAATACCCACATTGGTAGCTGTTTCTGTTTGAAAACATGTGGCATCTCACCAAACTTGCCAGGTACCCACTCCTAAGAATCCTGCTTCTACCAGACTGCTGGACACCCATGTAGCCCATGCCCACTCTTTAGGAGAGTGGTGGGGTGGGGGGAAGGTATTTCTGAGATGTCTCATCCCCACAGGATGACGTTCAAGTGGCAGGCATGAGGTTCCAGGCATTGAGTCTGGTCTACACTCTTGGGAATCGTGAAGAACGGCAACTAAAAACTCAAACTCAAGTCTCCTTCCTCTCCATCTCCAATCCCGTCACATCATCGCAGGAGTGATATTCACTAGAAATGTGCCTCCAGTTGAGGACAGCTGGGACACCTACCAGAAAAACGTGTGAGTCTTTAAGGAGAGGGAATCTTCTGCAGAGCCTTCAGCAGCTTCACTCAGGCTCTGAGAGTCTTCACATTCACACCCTGCTGCATCACTGCCAACAGCACTGCCCCTTGCTTTTACCCACACCAGCCTCTCTGCTTTTGCCCAAATGCGCCCTGACCCTCATCTGTCTTGCCTTCCCAGACCATCAAGACCATGAGGGCAGGTCTGCATTTATCGCTACATTGCCACCTAGAGAAGTTCTTGATACAGAGCAGGTTCTAACTCATGAAGGGTGTGACAGAACAAAGAGACAGCCCCAACATGTACCAAGCATCATATTTAATCAATGCCACTGAAGATGTATCAACCCATTATTTAAAATCCTAGGGAGATAAAAGCAGCAGGATTTTCTTAAATGCAGTCAGGAGGGTTTTGCTCTCATCTCTCCTAGGCCATTCTTCCCAGTGTGTGAATCTGCATTCTCAGCATCAACAGGTGACTGGGCTGAATGCTCAAGGACTGCTTGGCCTCAGTTGTGTTCACTGACTATGTTAAAATAGAAAATTGCCTGCTAATTAGATGTGACCCAATCAGTATCTCCAGTTCAGGCCAATCTAATGTGTGAGTCCTCCTCTTTTGGAGGAGGTAATCAATGGGGTCAGACAGGACAGAGAAGTAAGAAATGTGTCCTTGCTCTGTCCACAACACAGTTGAAAATATGATGATAACCAACACTCTCATTGGCCCAAGGCTGAGGGATTTCCCTGAATGCCAGACATTGATTATTAAAGCCAGGGAAATGCCATGCTAATAAGGATCAGTCAGTCACCCTGGGAAGTATGCAGGTCATGCATTTCTCTTCGGTTTCCTGTCTCCTGAGGAACAACTTTTGATAGGAGTGTAGTGTGTTTGCCTACAGAAGTCGGTCTGACAGATTGTTGTGACAGGCGAGCCAAATAAGCTGGAGGGGACATGGTCTTTCAAAAGCCAAGTTGCAGAAAATCAAGACTCTATGCTAAACCTCTCAGGGAATGAGTATGGCACAGGTGTCACGGCTGTCTGCATGGACGCCTTGTGATATCTGAAAACATCTGGGCAAGGCGCATTGACTGCCACATCTGGCCATTCTTTTCACTTGCATGTCACAAATAGAAGGGCCCAGTGCAGCAGACTGTCCAAGTTTTCAAAAGGATGATGGAAGAGGAGAAAGGAGGCACAAGCCTAGATGGTTCTGGAGCAGGTAAACTGGTCCTGCAAGATCCGTGATGTATGATTGGCAAGGAGTTGATAGGAAAAAGAAAGGATCTTATGCATCAAAGAGGTTCACATACCAATCAGATTGGCATCAGTTTCCAGAATGACTAAACCAACCAAAGGTAGTTAAAATAACTTATTGAATAGAAGAATTCTTACAGTGAGAGACTGAAAGGGTCTCGTGTAGCCAAGGCTGAATTCTAACTTCCTATGTAGTTGAAAATGACCTTGAACTTCTGATCCTCCCGTGTCTACTTCTAGAGTATTGGGATAGTAAGCATATGCTGTCACACTTGATTGAATATGGATTAGGAATCAAACCCTGGGCTTTATGTATCTAAGCAAGCACTCTTGACAACTGAGCCAAAACCCTAACTCCATATCGAGATGCAATGTATGATGGAGGAGTAACGATGAAACTGAAGGAATAAGCTTTAAAAATATCTCCAAGCTGAGTTCAGACACACTTCAGGGTCAACAGTATGAAGGGAAATGGATAATATCAGAAGGTAGTCGCTGTGACAAGAGAGAGCAGTTGGAGGGTTGTGGTCTCTGCTGTCTGTTGGGAGGCTAAGCCTTCCTCCAGTTTCTCTCAACATGCAACATAAAGGAAATAAATTAGGAAATCAGGTCATAGAGATGCAGGCAAATGGTCCAGAAACAAACATATCCAGGCATACAAGGTTGTCCTCACCTGCAGACAGGCAACAGAAACTATATACGGGCTTCCTACTTTCTAAACAATAGGGTACACACCCAAGATTCAGTCTGCCTGGGTTCTTACTAGTTCTGAGATTAGCCAGCATTGGCCAAGATCACTTGAAAGGCTAGAGGAAGAGAGGGGAGGGACAATAAAAAGCTCTGCTGTGTCTTCACTTAGTAATGAACTCTTGCAATTGAAATGATCCAAGGATTTTTGTGTGCAATCTCCCTAGCCTTGCTCTAGTTTCCTAACTAGTAGAGTACCCAGTTAGTTCCCTCTGCCCTCCTCAGGCCACATGGGGGAGGAAAGGGGGCAGATGTAGAAAAATATAGTACCCCGAGTGATGACCTGTCCTGCCTCCTTTTCTTGAAGCAGATGGCAGCCGTGGGGAGCTGTCCCAGCCCACCCTCACCATTCAAACTCACCCTTACCGGACCTGTGACCCTGTGGAAATGAGCTACCCCAGAGACCAGTTCCAGCCGGCCATCCGGGTGGCCGACCTGTTGCAGCACATCACCCAGATGAAGCGGGGCCAGGGCTACGGGTTCAAGGAGGAGTATGAGGTAAGAGACCAGCCTGTGGGGGGAATTCCCTAACAGTCCACAGGCTTGCTTAGGGGTGTCAAAGTCTTGCTGTTGAAAGTCTAGTCTCTGACCATTACAACAGTACTACTAAAGAATTATCATAGAAATGCTCCATCAGATTACTGAATCAGAGTTTACAGATTAACCAGAAACTACACATCGAATGTGAGGAGCATCTTGTCCCAAAATCTCTACACTTTGGAAACATGTCTTCCTTCAGCATGAAGATTAAATAGGCTCAAGCCTTCCTCTCATATGATGTAAAACAAGAAGAAAGCCAACCCTTGCTGGTTCTTGCTCATCTCTTGCCCAGCATCCATGCTTCTGTGCTGTTCCCACGATGCCCCACCAAAAAATGCCTTGGCTCTAGTGACTGCCACCTCCTCTTTCAACTTTCACATTAGACGTCCCTTTCCTTCTCCTGCACCCAAAGCATTGTAAGAACAAAATACATGCCTGCATATGATGGTTATTACAGGAGCTTTGGCAATAACAGAGAAAGATTACAGCAAAGTTCGGGAAGTGCCTGAATTCAGCACTGTGACTCGTGTAAGTCCTTCACCACCCACATTGCTCCTAGCTTCTATGATTCTGGTGTCCTGGAAGATCTCCGTCTTCTCCCCTGTCTAAAACCCTCTTGATTATCTTTGAGCACTTCCAGTAATATCCAGGGATTTGATTTCCACATTCCCCTTATCTACTGCCCTTCCCCTTTTATATCATGAAGACATTTTCCTAGACCAGAGAATTCCCCAAAAGGAATTCTATAACATTCACAGTCCAGGTGGAATCCAGCTGCTGCCATATTTCATATATTTCTTTCTTTACTTTCTCTTTCCTTTCTCTTTCCATCTTCTCCTCCCTTTTCCAAATAGTCTTTGAAGCATCTTGTTTCCCTCCCTCCTTTCCTTTCTTCCTTTCTGTTTCCCTACTTCCCTCTCCCTTCCTCCCTCTCTCCTTCCATTCTTTCTTTCCTTCCTTCTTTCCCTCATGTTTCCTTTTGTCTTTCCTTTCTTTCTTCATTCTTTCCTTACTCTGTTTGTTCCTTCTTTCATCCTTCATTCCTCCCCTCCCTTTCACTTCTTGCCTCCTTCCTTCCTTTCCATTCTTCCTCTCTTCATCTTCTTCCTTTTCCTTCCCCTTCCTCTATTCCTTCTCCTTCCTCCCTTCCTTCCTTTTTCCTTCCTTCTTCCCTTTCTCCCTCCCTCTCTCCTTTCCTTCCTCCCTCTCTTCCTTTCTTCCTTCCTTCCTTCCCTCCCTCTATTACTTCCAGCAATGCCCCAGATACATTCAATTCACTTTCACTGTGTTCAAGTGAAAAGCCTTTGGCTCAAACGCCACACATTGGAAAGTCTAGATAATACAGACTAAGTTTATCACTCAGACTGCATGCTGAGTATGCTGAGAAAGCAATTACACAAGGTAATCTTTCTGAACTCTTTCTGAAATTATGTGAAATCATGAATTGTGCTAAACTTGGGATCCAGATATCTGGTTTCCAATGCAGTGAATGTGATTTTGGCATACCATGTTGCTGCCTTGGTTTTAAAATTTTTCATTAGTTGAGGTGTTTGGGTAAGGTGATTTTCAAAGACCTGCCTGGTTCTAAAACTTTTATGTGAATATAAAACAGAGTGGCAAGGGGCATGTCTGAAGTACTTATGAGAACAAAAACATTTATGCCAATGGATGTGAGCAATTACCAGCTCAAGAGACCCAGCAGTTCATTTCCAATATAATCTGAGTAAAATAACGTTTTTTCATATACTGTCTGTTACAGGGGGCACTTAGCTTCATAAACCTGCTGCTTCTTTGAAAAAAGTATTAGAACATAAATGGGCTTATTTATAGTTTGGACAAACCAAGGAGAGAAAGATTTGTAGCATCAGTTTTTACTGTAGCAGTGTTGCAAGTTTATAAAATGGATGAAACAAAATCCAGGAAATAATGCATTTATTAGTGTAAGTTGTCAGAATGATGTGGATTACCCAAATGTTTCCCTTCCCACAACATGGAATTCATGGGAAAATTGGAATTAATTATGGTCTATTGCTTCAACGGTCTGTTGGCTGAAAGGGGGGCTACAAGTGTCTCTCTTTAGAAGAATTCCTGTCCTCTCCTGACAAGACAGTGTTAATGCTACAAATTTTGAAAGAATATCCCAAACCTCTTCAAGGATCAGAGAATTTAAATTAAAATAGAAAAATAAGTTGCTAAAATGGTACAGAAAGTATGAAGTGGTTAGTAAACACTCCTAAATCTTTAAAGTTCCTCTCTTGCAACATCTAGAGATAAACATTTGTAACTGTATTGGGAATATCTCTCTAAGAAATGATAGATAGATAGATAGACAGACAGAGAGACAGACAGACAGGCATTATATACATATTTACATAGTTCTCTTGTATACAAATGTAAAGTTAATACAATAGTACCTTGTAACTTTTTAAAACTTGACAGTGTGCCCTGAGTATCTTCACAATGAAGACATACAATGCTGCTTTATCTGTTTTTATGGCTGCATGATAGCATTATGCATCAAAATTACTAAACCTATATTGTATGAATGGAAGTTTAAAATACACAGATGTTCCTACTGCAATAAATGAGAAAGAAATAGAGAGGTATAAGAGCAACAGGGAGACTGATTTGCTGGGGAAATAAACTTGAAGGCTATAGAAAAGTCTGATCTCTGTTATGATAATTTCACTGTTCCTTCCCTTCATTCTAAATTCTACCAGCAAAAATTTAGAACTTATTTTGACCAGTACATATATTCTTTTTATGGTTCTTCAACTGTCTCTGTCTTTTTACATTCTCTCCTAACTCAATAAAGCAGGTTACTGGTTAAGTGTTACCACCAAAAATGTTATAGAAAATGGTTTCATCATCACTCAGCCCAGGTCTTATTTTCTAAGTAGACAAATAGTCCCAACCCCTGGGGAAGTGAACGTGTGTGTGTGTGTGTGTGTGTGTGTGTGTGTGTGTGTGTGTATGTATGCTGATGCATGTAGAGTAGATGTTGTTTAAGCAAGTGACAGGGCAGTGTGTGTTGTTTTAAAGACTTTTTCAATATTATGATAGAGTTATATATATCCTAATAATATTGTGACTTATAAGTCTTTAGTCATATTAATTTGTCTTAATCTTTCAAGTAACATTAAGAGATGGATATACTTTATCATAAATGAGGGGAAAACACCCAAACATTACAAAACGCCTGTTCTAAAAACTCATAATCTAAAATTCACATGCAGTTGGATGTGTTGGTACATTGCATTTCAAAATATTTCTTTTGAAGCATTCATTGCTTTGCCATTGGTTGCTTTTTTAAAATTTTCTTCTTTATACCTGTTTGCATTTTCCAAACTTTCAAGTGAGGAAATGAATTGTTTTCAGAGCAAAGCAAACAATGAATGTTGTTCTGTCATTTGGACCTCAACCAAAAATATCTCTAATGAGGCCAGCCTTGCCCTCAATTAGTTCAAATTATATTAATCAGCTAGCTAAAATGCCTAACTTCTAGTTAACAGCATTTTCAGATTAACCAAGGGTTAATTAGAAAACATTTTTGAATGGAAATATGCTGCTTTCACAATGTGCTCAACTTCTTTCTTATAACTACATTTTGCTATGCTTGTAAAAGCTTCTTTGATATCTAGAATCTTCATCCTAAATATGAGTTACAGATATGCTTGAAAACTCAGTGTAGACATAAAACTCCCAGGCTCTAGGTTCACTTTTACACAAGTCTGCTTTGTGATATCTGTTCCCTGCCACTTTCCTATATTGCTTTGTTTGTTTGTTTGTTTGTTTCAGTGTGTGGGTTTTATGAGTTGGCATCTAAGAGACCTCTCAGCTTTAGCAAGCTGTCTTTAAAATGCAATTGAGGCACACAATCACTTAGATTTGTTCAGTAAATATATGCTGAGTGTTTACTATTGCCAAGGACTTTTATGGTTATTTTTACAGTGAACAAAACAAAGATTCATACCCTCATGGAGCTTGTATTCTAGCAAGAGAAGTAGAAAATAAACATGGGCTTAAAAATGAATAGATCCCTGTTTCCTATGTTACCAACAACCCTCAATCTGAGCAACATGAAATAATGACTGCAGTCATTGGTTCTGTGGGTTAGGCATTTTGGACAATACATAAGAGATACAGTCTATCCCTCTCCATGGTGCTTGAGATTTAAATAGGAAGACTCCAAGGCTGGAGACTGAAAGTATCTGCAGTGTCTTTAGTCTCATGTCTAATGACCAATGTAGACATCACCCATGGTCTCCTTGGAGATTTACTACTGGACCACTTTCAAGCAGCCTCCTCATTGACCTCATTCCTCAATGTGTAACTTCAAAATTACTGGTCTTTTATAAGGTGGCTTAAAGCTCTAACAGTGATATAATATATATAACAAGATATATTACTTTTCCTGTTGATGTAATAATATACCCTAACAAAAACAAGTCAAGAAAAAGAAGTATTTTTGGCTAAGCGTTCAAGAGTTTAGTCCATCATGATGGGAAAGTCACAGCAGTAGAAGCTTGAGTCCGCTGGCCACAGTGCATCCACAGTCAAAAGGCAGAGAGCAACACATGCCCGGATTCAACTTGCATCATCCTTTGTGTACATTCCAGGACTTCAGCCTACTTATATTTAGTTTGTGACTTTCCACTTCAATTAACCTAATCAAAACATTCATCACAGATATGACCAGAGGTTTGTCTCATGGGTGATTCTAGATCCTGACTGTTGACATTATTAACCACAACACAAAGTAAAAATCTGATTCATTTTTGAGACCTTGACTTTGACATCACATTCATTGGATATAAGCAAGGACAATCTGCCTCCTGTGGGAGGGAAAATGGACTCCATTATGAGATAGAGGACCACATGTCAAACTCTAGAAGGGGTTAGAGAAAAGAAGACAATGGAAAATCGAGTACTTTGAAAATACAATCTTTCATAACTTCCATGAAAAATTAAAAAGAATGAGAAGGGATATATTATATTCCAAAACTAAGACATGGAGGAGGTTCCTATACTAATTAGAGTGAAATGGTATTTGGAAGAAAGCACTTACATGCCAAGGGAACAAAGTACCACACCAGTACAAACCCAGAAAAGGAGAGCTGGTAAGAGCAGAGAGAACAAGTGGTAATGTAAAGAAATTAGGTTGGACAAAATAAAAGGCATCTGGCACCATTGTGCATTGCAAGTCGTTATGGGGACTTTTGACTTTTACTCTGAACAAATGGAAAAAGTCACTGAATGGCTTTGCGACTGCAGGTGCTAATGATCTGATTTTATGTTGAAGGATTTATTCTAGCTACTGTGCTGAGAATAGGATATAGGGAGCCAGGGCTATGACCAGGGATGCGGTCACTGCAGTAATCCAGGTAGGTATAACAGTGACTCCAGCCAAGCCTAGCAGAGGGTCTGTAAGAAATGGTTATGGTCTGAATCTTCTCTAAAGATAGAGCCAACAAGAATCCTTAAAAATATGGTGTGTAAGTGAAAGAGAAAAGTTGTTGCCTGAGCTCCTGAAAAGAAGGGATTGACATCTGCAGACAGAAGGTTATGGGTAGTCATGATTTGCAGCAATGAAGAGTTCAAGATACCTTGACATCATAATATTCAGCCACATGTATTAGACCTTGGGAAAGAAGTTCAGTTGAAGAGAAAACACTGGGAGCCATTGACATATAGATAATATAAAAGCCCATAAGACCAAGGTGACCAAGCATGTAAACGGAGACAAAGATCAAGGAACTGAACCCCTTCATAATTCCAACGGAAGAAGAAATGGGGTACTTAATGTTGAACATGAGTTGTGCCCCACTGTAAACCTGTGGAGCTGTAATAGTGCTTACCTTCTGAGACACATATAATCTGATCATTTTCATTTCAAGACAAAATGTCAGATGAGAGGTATATCCACAGTTAGAGAAAACCAGTTGGGCAAGGTATATTAAGCTTATCTTGAATAGGTTTCTTGAAAGACATGAGCCTCAAGCAAAGGCAGAGAAATAAGAAGATACATTAAAAAAAAGAAAGGGTGTTCCTGAGAGAGAATCTCCACAAACTATGTCATTGGAACATATAGAGCAGGTTAAGTTAGGGGAGCTACAAGTAGTGTGAAATACAAAATATGGGAGGAAACAGAATTGATATCAGGGGCTGAGCTGGCCAGGGAGGGCAGTATTTGGGAGGCCACAGAATTTTCATTTTATCCCAGGAGCCAGAGAGGAATGTAAAGTAGATTTGTCTTTTAAATGTACTATCAGAGCAGAGATAACAGAGACAGGTAAGCGGCCAGGACAATAATTCTTGGAAAGATAGGACAACTCAAACCAGGAGACTGGGCCCAGAGCCCATTCAAGCCCACACACTCTCTGCATGTAAAGCTATAAAACCAGCTCGTTCTCTGGCATGGAAACTGGAGCCTCTCGATATATATTTTAAGTTCAACTAGTTGAAGTAATACATGAATTGTCCTAAATTAAAAGTCAAATGCCTATTAAATCCTGTCATTTCATCAAGCATGCAGGGCTGCTTCAACTCCCTTATTCCTCTAATTATGTACTGAATGTGTGGGGATTGATGAAAGTGATTCAAAGCACCCACCTGTCCCTGATATTCTGAGTCCAAAGAGTCACCTGTTGCACAAGGTTAGGTGGACCTCCCTCTCACAGAAATCCCAACCTTTAGTGGTTATATCCCAAGTTCCAGCATCTTTGGTTATCCAAGATCCATGAATTCCTAAGATTCAAGATAGCCTAAAACAAATTAACTTAATCTACCATCTTGACTTCAGGTTGGAATTACCTGGGAGAACTGTGAAAACACCAATACTCAGGCCATATCTTGCTTGGCTCAATTAAAATAAAAAAAAATCACTAGGATGAAACAGAGATAAATATTTGATAAACTTTCCCGCCAATTGGCACGTTAGTAAAATTGTGAGTGTTACTGAGCTTAAAAACCAGTGGAATGTGCATGTGGTTCATATCTATGTTTTAGAGCCATTACTTGTCTTGCTGCACTTGCTAACCCTCAAATGTACCCCAAGATGGAGCATAGTCATATTCAATCAAGAATCATGATACCATGTAAAATGGTAGTTTTTCCTCCTCTCCATTTCCCTTACTCTGCTCCAAATGATCCCATTCTCCCCAGTGATAAATAGAAAGCCTTAGCATTCCATCGCCTACAAGCAGATGCTAGCTAGAGAGAAAAGTCACTTGTGTACCTGTGAGTGTAATGGGCAGAAAGGTAATAGGTTTGGGGTAGATGGGAGAGCACAGGAAGGGGTAACTTTGTGATAGAGAGAAGAGAAAAGCATGTTAATCCCAGTCCAATGCAGACAGCCTGTCACTGTAATGAATGGAACGAGCCCAGTAGGGCGACCAGAAGGTGTCTGGTTATTACAGCTCCATTAAGACTATTTAAGGCAACAAGGAACAGCTGTGAGGAATATGATGCAGCCTAATGAAGAGCAAACATTTGTTCATTTTCCAGCTCTGGGCGTACGTGCCATGTGCACAGCTTTTGAGGGAAGAGGCCATCTTGCCTAGTCATCTGTGGGTGATGGCAAACAGGCAGTCTCCTAATGGGCCATAACCATGGGAAATGTAAGCTTCAGGTCATCCCGCATGCTCCTTCCTCTGCCCGAAGCTATCTGAGCAGGGTCTAAAGAAGCAGGGGCCAAGGACAGGCTGCTGCCTTTTTCAGTTGGTAGCAATGCTCATAGAGCATCCTGATCCCACAGACATTCTGGTTCAGTTACTTAATTTTCAGATTGAGAGCAGTCCTGGGGACAGGCATGAGGAATTAGTGGCAGATGCGCAAATCATAAGGGAAAATCGGGGTTGTTCTTCCACTCTGGGAGCTCAGAATGACCAAACTGGAAGACCTGGGTTCCATCTGCTCATTTCACTCCCCTGATGGATTAAAATAAGAAGAAATATTGGCCAGCTTCAGAAAGTAGACAAACATCATGAACTCATGTGCTTTTAAACTCTTGTGAAAGATATTGTGAAGGAAGCTAATTTCCTTTTAGCCTATTTTCATCATTCCATTAATAATCCTGTTATAAAACAGCCAACGGGATCCTTTTTGTTTAACACAAGAACCCTACAACCAAATGTAATGGCTTCTCTTTTTCTGTTGCTGTGAGATAACACTTAAACTCAACTTTTGGGAGAAAATGAGATTTGTTTGACTTACGGTTCCAGAGGGGAGAAAAGGCATGGCTGGATGGCAGAAGCTGAAAACTGTTTAAGTCATATCCATCCTGGAGGCTGAGAGAGCTGACTGCAAACTCTAAGAGCAGACTTCTGGAAGCAAGGGAGAGAGCAACAAACTCAAGGCCCACCCCCTGTCATGTGCCTTCTTCCATCAAGGGTCCATCTTCTAAAGGTGCCATGACATTCCCAAGCATCAATCAAGAATTGGGGGACAACTGGCATTGAAATCATGATAACAAATGAGTGACTCTCAAAGATTAAAAAAAAAAAAAAACCTCCCTAAACCAAGATTCAAAGCCCCGTTGGTTCTCTACCAGCTCTTAAGATTCTGTTGTCTCTGGCAAGACTCTTTCCCACTGATCCCAGTTTTATCATAGATTTTTGAAATCCGATAGTCTATACTGTCTTCTATTCATTCATTAGCTGGAAACATTGAGTAATCACAGTATCATTTACACTGTTTTAGACACTGGAGATAGCTACATAGAGAAATAAAGGCTCTCTGGTAAAGGAAACTCATGACTTTACCACCCAAGGGAATTCCACAACAAAACTCAGCTAAAAATGCTTTGAAAATACATGATTAAGGCAAGCCAGGGCAGAGGTAGGTAGCTGTGACTCCTGTACTTATCATTTAGTTTTGTTACTTCTGGTGGCTAGGATCAGTCATAAGCATCGTCAGAGGTACAGATGTGACAATGCAGCAAAGCAGAAGATGGAGGGAGCTACATGCACAGTGCTGGAGACATGTTAAACCTAAAAGGCTGTAGCCAGTCTTCGGAAGGAAAGCAAAGATGTCTGCTTAAATAAGGCTGGGGATATGGCTCACGGGTTAAAGCCTTTGCTTTAACAAGTAAATGGACTTGATTTCAGATTCCCAGATCCCCACATAAAAATGCCAGAAAGATATGGGAATAGTCTGCACTTCTAACCTTGGAAAGTGAAGCCTAGGAAAGCCCAAAACAAAAAAATAAGGCAGTAGAATAATCCAGAATGGTTCCCAATATCAACCTTAGGCTCTTTGGGCACACCACTCAAGTCCCCTCTTGTATATAAGCTCCCTTCCCCTTTATACACAAACACACATAAAAAGAGAAATAAAAATGACCCCTTTAGATTTTCTTGATCAAGATTACCAAGATCATAATCATGACATCTAATGATTCGTAACTTTCAACATGTACTGACTTCAAGTTTAGAGAAGAGTTGTGGTCCTAGAAATAGGTATGTGTATGTATACAGATAGGCTAGATTCTGAGACCACAGCTCAGATCCAAGAGGATTAAGAGCATCCTGGTGTGTGCTTCCCCACTGAGCTGGATAGTATGGGAAGGGTTTACTCATCTTTCTTCTTCATGACTCTGAAAAAATAGCATATAAATATAAAGATATTACTTAATTGAATTATAAAGTGCTGGTTAAAAATTTTTAAGTGATTAACAGTAGATTCACCCCAAATGCAAATCTAAACCATAGCAAGTTGTTTCCTCCAGTTAGAATCCTTGTTATCAGAAAGGCAAATATAAATGCTGATAGGATATGTAGAGAAAGGGAAACCCATTCATTGTTAGTGTGAATATCAATTAGTATGGCTATCATGGAAAATAGCATGGAGCTTCTTTAAAAAGCTAGAAATAGGGGGCTGGAGAGGTGGCTCAGGGGTTAAGCCTTTGCCTTTCAGGTGGAAGGTCCTAAGTTCGGACCCTAGACCCCACATATAGACGCCAGATGGAAGCTGGGCAGCCTGCCTTTCTGGTCCTGGTAGGGCGGAGCCTGTGAATCGTGGGGGCAGAGTAAACAAGGAGGAGGTGGAGGCAGTCCATGGTGGTTCCCGAATTTGCCTGTGGTTCTACACACATACATACACACACGTGCATGCGCACACACACAATTGAATAAATGTTTAAAAAGCTAGAAATAGAACTACCACATGATCCAACTATTCCTCTACTGAATATATACCAAAGGAATTTAAATCCATATGTAGAAAAGATGCCTTAACTCACATTCTTACGGAAGGATTGCTCGCAGTAGCCAAATGTGTAATCAAAATATCATTTATGTATCCATTAACAGATGAGTAGATAAATTAAATGTGAGATGTGTACTCTATGAAATATTACTCATTCATAAAAAGGAAAATATCATTTGTAGCAATATGGATGTACTGGAGAAAAGTATGTTAAGTAAAATAGACCCAGCATAGAAAGACAAATAGCACATTAAAGGACTCTCTGGGAATTGGGGTGGGAGGCACTGGGGGATGGGTAGGGAGGGGTGAGGGGAGGGGGAGCAGGGGGTTGGAGGGAGGAGGAGGGAGGGAGGGAACCAGTGTACCTATTAAGTTTGTATGAACGGAAATAATAATAAAAAATGTTAAAAAAAAGAACAAACTGAAAAAAAAAGAAAGACAAATAGCAGATGTTTTCTTACTTTGTGTGGAAGATAATAAGTTTATATTAAAGAAACAGACTTGAATAATAGTCCCTGGAGGCCTAGAAAGGGCTTGGGGAAAGAAGAGACGTAGAGGAGAATGGTTTATGAACACAGGGTAAGGTTGGATAGGAAGAAGAATTTAATATGTATACCAGGTTAATTATGGTTGATAACATTTAATTGTGCATTTCAGAGTAGCTATTAGACATTTTGAATATTCCCAGTACAAAGAAATGGCATATGTTTGAGGTGACAGACATGCCAGTCACTTGATCTGATTAGTATACCTTGAATACACAAAAGGAAATGTCAGCCAGGGTCCCAGAGATATGCACAATTACTATACATCTGCTAAAAATAAGAATAAGTGTTTAAAAGAATAATTCCATCTGGGAAAATAGACAACATTTTTTGAAGAAAGAAATCAATATAAAAAGTCCCTCACCTCTGTAAGCATTTTCTCAGCGTGCACTGGGCACCTGTCCTTTTTTTTTTTTTTTAGGTTAAGTTTCTTTCTGGGATTTTCTGTGTCTGTTTCCCTTGCTGCCTAAAAGCAGTGGTTTTCCAGCTGTGGCGTATGTTGGAATTATCTGGAGGCTTAATAGAAGACACTGAGGCACAGGTTCATTCATGCTAGGTGGTCTAACTCTCTGTATATTAATGAAGTTCTTACTTAGAAAAATCTGGATACCTAAAAAAAGGAAAGGGTGAGTGCATTCATCTAAACATTGATAATCTGAAAGAAATCTGTGTGCAAGTGTGCACATTTGTGGAGAACAGAGCGTGTGTGTGTGTACATTTAAGTGTTCCAGACGGAAAACAACCTAAGATGCCATCCCACCTCTTTGTTTTTGAAGGGTCTCTCCCTGGCCTGGAATTTGATGATTTCACTAGGTTAATTAGATGGTGAACCCCAGGAATCTGCCTGTCTCCACCGCCCCACAAGTGTGTACCACTACATTTGATATGGCAATTAGCTTTAGGTATAAACATGACTGTTGAAAAAATGGACCTGTAGGCACACCTGTGAGGAAGTAGTTATATAAGGCAAACCTCTGAGGAAGCCTAGAGAAGAATATCAAATTGATAAGGGAAAATCTAATCCATAGTAGGCGAGCACATTCTCCAGGTAGGTAGATAAGATGGAGAGAGAACTAGTTGGGAGATTGGAAAAACTAGCAGACTGTCAAGGTAGAAGGTATGCCCTGCTCCTTATTCCTCTCTCTTCTTCCAGTGCATAGGAGGTAGCCATTTCCTTTGGCCCCTGCTGGTAACTCCTCTGCCATAATGGACTGTAACTGAATTTTGATCAATTCAGAACTGAGATAAAATATCCCAGCATTCCCCTAAATTGTTTAGGTCACATACTTACAACAACTGAAATGTGAAACTGTAACACTGCCTTTTTACTTAAATGCTAAGATCAAACTCGGATACCCCAGGTACTCATGCTAGCATGACAAGAACTTTCCTAACCAGTCTATCTCCCAATATCCCCCCCCCCTTTTTTTACTTTGAACACTGTTCCACTATGTAATCCAAGCTGGTTTTGAACTCTTGTCTCCATCCCCCAAGTGCTGGGATGACAGGCAGGCATCATCACACCTGGCTGTAATTAGTCCTTTGAAAGGATGCTGCTGGACTCTATACACAGACACGCTCTGAGCTCTTCTACCTTGATCCAAGCTCCTGGCATAGACAAATACTGACGTCTTGCAGCGATCTGATTTTCTACTTAGCTTCACCAGCAGAACTCATAAATTACCGTCTATTTAGTGACATGGTATGCAATAATATTTGCTCTCCTGATGCCACTCTGAGTAGATGTCATTAGTCATCCCCTCCTGCCTTCCCTGTGTACATTTATAATCCCCAAGGCATGTGCTCTTCAGTGTAAAAGGTGGCATCTGTTGAAAGATTAGTCTCTATCCATGGCCACCACTAACTCACACCACACCTTCAAGTGAAATAGCAAATGGTATCTGTCCCAGGATATTTGACTGTCACCTTCTAGAAATGTGTGTGTGTGGCGTGTGTGTGTGTAACACCAACCAACAAAAAACCAAAGAAATTATCCAATTCTAGCTTAGTGAACCAATAAATTTAATGGGGTTGCTTATAGGAATATAGCTGACTAAAGTGTATATGTACACACACACACATGCAAATACAAATATGTATATATCTATAATGTCTACTGTATGCACAATGCTTCCTTAGACCCAGTGCTCTTGTATTTCCTCAATCTACACAATCTGCATGGTGACTCTTATTTTCTACTAGGTTGCCTAATAGAAAGTCTTAGTAATTATATTAAATAAGCCAATGAACCTATAGAGACTAGACCTTAGACACCCAGTAGATCTTGAAATTCTCCATCACTTAAATTCTGTGTCCTTCCCTGAACCTTAGTAAACAGCTCACTCCCTTCTTCCCAGAATGATTCCATCCCAGAGACCCCTGAGTTTGCATTCCAGAAATCCCTTTGGTCTGATAGGAGACAGAATGAATATTGCTGAGAGTCCCCCCATCTTTGCTTCTATGACAGCAAGTTGAACCTTGTCATTGGGGGTACAGAGTGAAATCTAGGAAGTAGACTTTCAAAGTCTAATGTCACATCATTGTAATGGAAAAGGAGGAGTTTCTAAACACCTTCAGTGTACTAAGCTTTGGGCCAGGTGCTTTGAGTATGATCTCATCAAAGTAATCACTAATTGTCACAACATATATATATATGTGTATGTATTAATGATGATGTGATATATTTTTCACATATTGTGTATATATACATATACACTTTAAATTTGGATTTTGAATATATACAATGCTATTAGTTTTAACAAGTACATAAAATCTCGTAAATGCCAACAGAGTGAGGATATCAAATGGAGGAGACAAGATTAAAACATTCTCTACTAACTGTTTAGATCTATCTTTCCTCTACTCTTACCTGAAAGATGTATTGTTGTCTTAGCTCTCAGAAAAATTCATTGAACTTTGGGTGGCAAAATGATTTGCAGTAAATATTCAAGCACTATAGTCCATCTGCCTTATGCAAAGCTCTATCTTCCCTGGTTCCCATGTATAGTTTGTGTATAAGAAGTATTTTTTTGACAAAAATGAAGGATAGTCTATTGTAAAATGGCTCCTCCTTGGTGGGCATGTGCCTTAAGTCTTTGCACATAGTTCAGTATGTGCAGGAGAAATCCCCGTGGGCCAGACAATCATGGAGGAGTCAGACCCTTGGCAGTGCCCTGAAGCATCAGCCGGGAACTGGCTGATCAGCAATCCTGGGGCCTGCTTTTGCTACACCCCAGGGCATTTCACATCCAATTATCTCCTGGGATATAGTGAAGCCATGGGGGACTGAAGGATGGCATTGCAACTGACAGAATCTGCCAGGATAGTGGGGTACAGGTAAATGGAATGGAATGGCACACCTCAGCCTGGGATTGGAGGTGAGCTGTCCTTAGAAATGTTCAGAGGTCTTTTATTTGGGGCATGACTCTTAAAGAGGCTAAGGAAAACAAAAGGCTTCAGGAAGACCCCTCTTAGCTCAGCAGAACCAATCCAGCCGGTAGAAGAGAAGCCAGCAGACATATTTCTAATGGGGAATTAAAGTTCTAAATGGGGAAATAGATGGGTTACTCTGACCTATGGACTGAATCAGCATAGCAGAGTCTAGGCAGCTCTGACTTATGATCCTGTGGCCTGAGCCTCTCACGGGCATTCCAACTGGGTGGGTGAGTTACAGCCACAGGAAGAGTACATTTCATCCAAAAATCTGTGATATCATCACTGAGATGAAGGGAGGCTTCCAATGATGAAGTGCTGTTGCCTACGTATGATCGTGTGACCCTGATTCAGGTTCCTTCTCTTCGTACACTTGCAAAATTCTCCCCCTCACTTCAACTCATGACTGTGGTCTTCGATATCTTCATTGTGTGTGTGTGCCTTTCCCTCTTGTTCTCCTGCTCTGGGGAGCTTCTCTCAAGTCCTAAAATGTAGCAAGTTCATTCTATCCCAAAGCCTCAGTACTTGATCTTCCTTCAACTTATGCCTTATTATTTTTATATCAACTGTGTCACTCAGAGCTAAGCAAAAGCACAGATGTTGTTAAATAAGTCACGGTCATTGCACATCCATGGCATTGTGTGGCTGTACCTAAGAAGACATGAACAAATGTCCATTCGGTCCACAGAGGACACGAACAAAAGATGGAAGACATGAACTCAATGGGGTTGTTACAGGAGCACAGATGACTTTAAAACTCAGCTGTGTCACCCAAAGGCCCACCTAGCATTGGGGTGATAACTCACAAAAGCTACATCCCTGGCGCTCCCCATGGGCCTTGGGCCTTGAAGATAGCTTGGCTAGTTGGAGAGTCTCCTCTCCTCACCACTTGATACTGCTTACATTACCTAGAGAATAGCAAAAGGCTTCAAGAACTTCCCAAGACTTGTGAGATGTTTGCTTTCTGAGCCTTGTAAATTTTTTCTACTACCTGAATCTTAGGGAGCCTCCCTCCAACATGGAAGATTTCAACTGGAAGGAGATTTCTATGCCACACAGAGAGGAAGGTTGGCATCTTAGGAAGCAGACCACAGAAAGGAATTATAGACTGGGGGCTCTGCTCAGTGGTGTGGAAGAAGGTTTCAGGAATGAATGCTAGAAGGGATATGATTGGAGCTTGATAAGTCTTAACTGAGAGTCTAGGAGGAACCTAGAGATATGATTGGCAGAAGAGGCATTTATTGTTGTTGTTGTTGTTATTAGCTGAGATAGAAAGTAATGTTCATAATCTTGTTTCTGTTCAGAGTGATTGTAGATAGTCTTGCCTTTGTCCCCTTCCACCGTGACTTCAGAGTTGCTTTGTCTGAGGCTGATGCTCTGTGAAGTTTATGTGTTCAGCAGGAGAGCTTCAGGGCTCAGTGTAAATCGTAGACCAGCTTGTCAATGTCAAAAGCTATTTTTCTTCTTCTCAGTTGTTACCCTTTCAATGAATCCTGCCCAGACCTCCTTATCTGAATTGTCCCTCTCTACTCTGTACCCTGGGTTTTGCCTTCACAGCCCTCATTACCATCATTTTCTGTGTGTTTGCATATTGTATCCACCTCTCTCTAATGAAAATTGTTCATGAGACTGTGTCTGTCACCTCCACTGCCATTATGTCTAGAACCTAGCACAACATCTGGCCTCAATGGCTTCTATGGAAGTAAGGAATTGTAGGAGGAAAGAAGAGAAAGAAGGACAGTAGCTTGTATAAGTCCCTGAGCAAGTCATTTCCTGCCTTTGTTTTTTTTAATATTTATTTATTTTTCCACTCATACAAGCTTGATCAGTAGCCCATTCCCCTCCCTCCACCCCTCCTTGAATCCCCTTGCTCCCTTCCTCCTTTCCCCCTTTCTTCTCCCCCCTTACTCCCATTATCCCCCCATCCCTAGAGCATCTTTTATTGTGCATGTTAAACTGATGATGTATAAGGACTCAGTAGCATTGCCTAGAGTACTTTTTTGTGTTCCCCTTTAGTATGGGAACACTATTATGGCTGTTAATCCCTTGCCTCTGAGGATCCTAGTGCCTGTGATCCATGCTAGACTTTGGGGGGTGGGGTCAATGATATGTAGGTCAATGCGCAGGTCATGCAAAGTCCTATTATGATTAATTCAGCCCTAACTTGTGTGGAGTATCTTGCATGTCATAACTCCTCCCCATCTTTAGGCTCTTACAATCTTACCGCCCCTTCTTCCACAAATTTCCCTGCGCTTTAGGATGGGGAGAGATTAGGCTGGCCTGGTTCCAAGTGGTTGATATAGAGCTGCATTTCCTGCCTTTGGAACTGGTTTTCAGGTCTATGAGATAAACTGAGACTGGCAGGATAGCTCTGTGTGTAAGATGTCAGCTTGCACACCTGACAACCTAAGTTTGATCCCCCATATATTAGAAGGAGTGAACTGACTTCCAGAAGTTGTCCCCTGACCTCCACTCCACAAGCCATGACATGCATGTAAATTCTCTCTCTCTCTCTCTCTTCCCTCCCTCCAAGTAAATAAATAAAATAAAAATCTAAAGTAAGCAAACATTTCTCTCAGAGGACCTTTACAAATCTGACTTTTGAAGATTCTATGAATACTAAGGCTTAGTTCTTCGGGTACAGGGGCATCCCCAAATGTATCATTTGGACAAAAATAAATAAAAATGACTGCCTTGGGAAAGCAGCAGTAAAGAAGAGAGGGAAACACTTCCATGAGCAGAGAGCAGTGTGAAAATAGAGCTCCGTATTCTACAGAGAAAGGAGAGTGGAGACTGATAATGGGGGAGTACCCAAGAAGGCAATTTTGGTTTCAAAAGAATGTGATTAGCTCCTAATGACTGCCACCATTCCCCGGTCAATCTACTGTAACTAGCCACTAATGTAAAAATAATGCCCCTCGTTGGTTCCTTTGAAGATAGAGATGAGTCTCTCTTCCCCTAGGGTTTGTTTCCTTGAGGATATTCTCCCCTGTTAGTCCTCTGCTCCCACAAACAGAACTAGATGGGTGTTCAAAGCTTGCCAATTAGGGGGTCATTTACCACCCCCTCCTGAGTAGTTCCATGTGACAGTACCTCCTCTGAATTTGTCCACATCGCTAGTCTGACCCCCTTCCACATGTCTCCTTCAGCTCCACCTGGGGGAGACAGAGGCTCTGGGGCTGTGGTAGGTAGTTGTGCATTTTCCCTTGGGGAAGCGCCCCTCACTTATCACAACTGATGTGTTTGGTGCAGGATTGTCCACGGACGATATCATGCTAGGCTTGTGCCAAAGTGCATGGCTTTGATGTTGAGCAATCTAAGAACTCTGGTGACAAGAGGGACGCTGATCAGATCTTTGCATTGTTGAATATACATGCTTAGTCTATGGAGACCCATGGAAGCAAACCCAGCAAAATGTAAGGGGCAGAGGAAAGAAAAAATCATAGAGTGATTTTGTTCAAAGGGAAACAGGATATTTTGGAAGACAGTGAGCCACCTGTAACCGAGGATGTCCAAGTCATTAATGCTGTGGATCAGTTGCCTGAAGGCTGTGGTATACTGGAATCCAACTAGATGAATTTCAAAGTAACTTCCATCTATGTAATGCTAGAATTTTTTCCACCTAAAAGTATACAAGTACCTCATTTATTATTTTACTCGTTCTTTCTAAACAGGTCAATTCAAGCAATGTGAACTGCAGAGTCAGCAGTGAACCCTGCACATGGTATCATAAATAAGATGCTATCCTTCCCTTAAAGAAGCCCATGGCCAAGTTAGATGATAGGCTGCTAGGCTATTCTATGTAGAGATGTTCGTGTGGGGGACTAGAGAAATGGCTCAGGGGTTAAGCCTCTGCCTTGCAAGCAAAAGAACCTGAGTTTGGATCCCACATCCCATGTAAAAACGCCTGGTAGAAATGGTGGTAGCTTCACTTTCCTGGAAGGCAAAGCCTAGGAATTCCCAGAACATTAAAGGAGGCAGAGCAATCCAGGATGATTCCTGGAATCATCGTTAGACCTCCACAGGCACACAGAGTGCCCTGTGATACACACATGCATGCACTCACGGGCACATGCTCATGCACTCCAAAGATAGAGATGTTCATGTAATAGTACAAGTGACTAACTGGAGATGCAATAAAAAAGGTTGTACACAGAAGACTGTACACAAGAGAAATTGCTTAGATTGCATCTTGAAGGATACACAGGGGCTTTCACAGGCAAACTCAGAAGAGAATTTCAGGTAGAAAAAAAGCATATTTAAAAGCTTAGAAATCTGAAAAAATTTTTTGTAATAAAGCAAGATGGAAAGGCATTTGGCATAAAGTTATAAAAGACTTGTTATTTAAGACTCTGAAGAAGAAGAAGGAAAAGGTGAAAAAAGGAGGAGGAGAAAGAATCAAAGAAAGAGAAACCTAAGAGGGTATTCACGTGAAATAATTTTCCAGGTAAACTGACCATTTTCAAGAATTATGGCTGCACAGTAGAATCCCATGCAAGCCTGTATCCCACCCCAAAGACTGATCTATGTGGTCTGAGGCAGAAACTTAGCTTTCAGGGTTTTGAAGCCTCCTTGAGTGATTCTAGCATGAAGCCATATAAAGACCTTAATTGGGTTAAAGACCTTAACCCAAATTCTGGCACATGGCAGATGCTAAGCACAATGTTTTCAAGAGATTAATGTGAAAACATTGAGTGTATTCTGCCCATGCATTATGTTGAGATGGCCTTTATCCCAGTCAGTTTTAGGTAGGGTATTCACTCACAAGAAATCGGTCCACACATCAAAAAAACCAAAGCTGTAGCTAAAATTCCAACATTACAGCAATAGACCTGGCTAGACTGGGAAGGTGGGACTGCCTGACAGCAGATGAGTCTACAAGCTGAGTCAGGTATAGGAGCAACAGGCATCTGGGTCTAGAGACATTCTAAACAAAGGGCAGGATGATTACTAGATTGCTTCCTGTTCGGAGCCCTGAACCTGCTTTGTTTCCCTTCCAGTAAACCTAAAGGCTTATAAAGATGAAAGAGAGGAAGAGAGAGGGAGACAGAGAGATAGGGAGAGAAGAGAGGGAGAGAGGCGGGAGAGACAGACAGACAGACAGACAGACAGACAGACAGATAGAATATAACATTCTTATTTAATAGTAGCTGGAAGGCAAATAAATACCCAGGATCAAGTAAAGGAAAAGCTAATGTGGACAACATGACTTAGTGTAGAAAGTCCAAGCAAGGACCCCGCCCTACTCTGTTCCCCTTCTGTGACTTTGAAGTGACAGAATGGACACCAGTTCCATCTACTCAACCACTGCATGGATGAAGACCGTGATCAGACTTCTAGATTAAAGTCTTTCTGACCTGCATCGCATCTGACATCTGCTTTTGTACATAAGTTGGAATAGACCTGTGTCCATGGGCTTTTTTTTCTCAGTGGCTATTTTTATGCTCCAACTAGAGAGATCAGGATGTGATGAATTAACCACAAGACAGTTACTCTCCGGCTCATGCCAACCATCCCTGCTCTAGAAGATCCATCCAGGTTGGCGAAGTAAATGGGAGACTAGAAGCAGGAAAGCGGTACTGTGAGTGAGCACTACCCTTTACATGCACAGTGGTCTTGGGGACCACTGCCTGAGAAGTACATGGATTTCTAGTCCATTCAAGGAAAGCTCCTTCTTTCTGAGGATGGACCTAGTGGGGAAGATAGACGTTAAGATGAGTGAAGGATGTCTCCTCACATGTGAAGACTGATAGTTGCAAATTCAATGACACAAGAATCATGGGCAGGTTAATTCAGCCTTTTAGCCTAGAGTCAGAATGGGTTAAGTGCTTTGCTAAAGCTGTTCTTGCCTGCTTAAATACCCACCCATCTCTCCCCTGTATAATGTGACCATCTGATGTGATGTCCCCTGAGGTATAGTCCTCTTGGATCATAGCTTTTATAAGCCACCCCATAAGGTTGTTTGTCTGTTATTTTCTGTGATTGCCTTCATTTTAAACTGATCAATGAAAACATCTACTTCCTCCCCCTAATCTCTGAATCTCTATGTTCAACTTCCTCTCCAACGTCTCAGCTTAGGCTTTTTACGAGACTCTCTTGGCATTGTCCTTGCTATTGATTTTTATTATATATTTTAAATATTATTTTTTGTGTAACATACATGGATATAGTGAATATCCATGTAATATTTTCCTACCTTAATCTCCAATCCCATTCCCCCTTCTCTTCCCATTACAGCTCTTCTTCTCCCATGCCAGACTCCCTCCTATTTTCAATTCTTTTTCACATGTGTGACGCACTAGATTTCATCTGGTTTGCTTTGGATGTCATGTTCCTGAGTACTTGGTGGAGCATGGATCTTATATTAGTGAATATACACCATTGACGCTTGCATTTTCTCCCATCAGCAGTAACCTTCATTGGTCTCTCAGACACTTGTGGTCTCTTGAGATCTTTCCTCTTGCATGATGAGATGTTGATAGGACAATTCCCTTGCGGGTTTTGTGGGAATATACATATTACTATGGATGTTGTCGTGTTATAAAGTCCACATTACCTAGCCGTGGGTCCTGTTCTAAGTGAGTCATGTGCCTACAACAGAGCACTTGATTTCTGCCTTCTCCATCCTGCTTCTCCTTCAGATTTCCCCATTTTAGTAAATGACTCTCTCCAGTTCATCAACTAATAGTTAGGGGCTCTCCTTCATGCTTCTTTCTTATCCAGCCCCTGTGTGTAGTAGAGCTGTTGCCCCCCCATGAACACATCCCCCACATGTGCATGGTTCCCATGAATGTGCACCTAATGACTTCTTTCCATTTATCACCTTAGTTACTTTTCCTGTTTCCGTGATAAAATATGATGGCCAAAACAATGTAAGGGAGAAAGGATTTATTTTGGCTTATGGTTGCAGAGGAAGACAGTCTATCATAGTGCAAACATCAAGAACAGGAAACCAGGTGGTCACATTCCATCTGCACTTAGAATGCACTCAGAACAAGAATAGGAAGAGGGGCAAGTCTGTGAAACCTCAAAGCCTATTTCCACTGATATACTTCCCCCAGCCAAGTTCTTAATGTTCCATAACCTTCCTGTGATGTCCCAAATATCAACCTAATATCTATGTTGATATCAAATATAAATCTGGACACACCTATGAGGAATTACCTCATTAAGTAAGGCCTTTGAATAAACCCGTAAGGAGATTGTTTTGAATGCTTTGATTGAGGTAGGAAGAGCTGCCTATTGTGGGTGGTACCATGCTTTGTGATGTGTCAGACAGTGAACCGAGCATCGACAAGCTACCCAGCATGCATTGCTCTTGATTTTGGATGTGATGTGACCAATTCCCTCAGCTTCTGTTGTTATGCCATGGTGAACTGTAAGCTGGAATTGTGAGTTGAGTACAACTCCTAAGTCCCCTAAGTTGTTTGGGTCAGGTGTTCTGTTGCAGCAGATAGCTATAAAACAAAAATATTTCCCAGCAGTGCCACCAGCTGGAAAGCAAGCTTTTCCTGGGTGCATGGAGGACATGCCACATTCAAACCACAATGGTGCACATAGTTCATCAAGGGATTTCTCAATGTGCAAAAACAGTCACACTATCTACAGAGCATGACAGAGGTGATAAAGTTTCCCAAGTGCTGACTTTCATTGGTGCTACATGGGAATTCATAAATAAACCCACCTCCCTTCTTTTGGGACAATTCCAAGCATGACATGTGCCCACAGAATAAGCCCCAATTGTACACAGTGGAAGCCCATCTCTTTAGGTCCTTGGTTGTTTTCTCTGGCCTATGTTCCTTAAGCATCTCTCAAGCCAACTAGTTGTCCTCAAATTCTTATCTCTGGCTCTGCTTCTACAGCAACCCAAGCCATCCACAGAATACCCATTCATCTCTGCTACTTGCTGCTGCCTGCTCAACAGTGAAAGGAACCATCGTCTCTTGCATGCATAACTGCACTAATTTCCCAGCTGATCCCCTTGCTTTTCTTTCTGACCTTCCTAAAGGCTGCATTCTACAGAAGATCCAGAACCCTTCATACAGCAGAGGGGGTGATCACCTAAGCAGAACCTTCCAGCAGTTTCCCACCACACTTAGAACAATACTCATTTTATTGACCAGGAGCTAAAAGGCCTTCAGTCATCTGGACTCTTCTTCTAAAAAGCATCTTTAGTCTGACATTCTGCCTTATTCTCATCTTTCAATGTGATCATTAGATTGCTGTCTGATCCTCACACCTGCTATTCCTTTTGCCTGGAAAGCACTTTGTACATTTTTCTGGGCTGTGACTGGCTTCTTCACATCATTAAGGAATAAACATGAATGTGACTTTCTCAGGAGGACTCTCCTGAATTGGGTCATCTGAAGTGGTACCTGTTCCTCATCACTGTCTTTTTTTTTCCTGATTTATTTTCTACATGGTACTTTTCACTACTATAAATGATACCTGCTTTGGTCCAGCAATATGGCTCAATGAACAAAGATGCTTGTGTGCAAATGCAGTGTCCTGAATTTGATCCCCACATCCTATGTCGTTGAAACAGAGAACTGATTTCCAAAAGATGGCCCCTGACCTCCACTCTCCATGTATGTGTTATGCATAAGTATGCTCATATTCTCTCTCTCTTAAATAAAGCCTATAAGTAAATAAAATAATAAAATGTATGTTTAATCACATTTCCTTATTTATTCACTTCCCAGTCTGTCGGATGCTCAAAGGTTCTTTTATTAATGCCTAAAACTGTGCCCTAAACTGTGCCCAAAACACATTATAGGATCAGTGAATATCTGTTGAGTGCATGAATGAATAAAGAAGTGAATGAATGAATGACTTCCCTCTGATGAAGTTACTCCTATCTGCTGTTGTGAGACAACATTCTTACAACCAGGTTAAGGGAGAAAGAAGAGATTTATTTGGCTTATGGATGCGGAGGGAAGACATAGTACATTATGGAAGAAAGGACATGGAAGGCAGTAGAAGTTGGAGGCAGGTTCAGAGCGCAGCTGTCAAGGAGGCAGGAAGAGCAAACTGCAAAGATAAACTGCTAGCAGAAGCGGGGCAGAGCTACCAAATCTCAAGTCCCAGCCCTGCGATGTGCCTTCCTCCAGCAAGGCGCCATCTCCTAAAGGTGCCATGACCTTCCTAAACATTAACAGCTATGGATACAAACACATGAGCCTGTGGGGAATACTCACATTCAAACCATGACAGCTACTGAGCCAGACCATAAGCTCAACGCACAGAAGACATCGCAATGCTTGAGTCAATGAACAAGGTCTGTGGAAAGCTTGAGTATCTCTCAAGCCATTTATCCTCAGTGCGCCCTCACGGTGGGCTTTCATTTCCTGCTGTTGGTTCATCCACACCTGGGCAGAGCTTCTAGCTCAGGCTACTCTAATCACTCTGTTTTGCTTTTCAGGCCTTACCAGAGGGGCAAACGGCTTCATGGGATACAGCCAAGGAAGATGAAAACCGCAATAAGAACCGATATGGGAACATCATATCCTGTAGGTGTCCTTCTGGTAGGGCCTATGTACTAGACTTTGGGAAATGGGGGCGATGGGGTTATCTTTCCCTGGAATTTGTTATTAAATAATCCTTATGTTTTCAACTTTGAGTAAACTACTGTGAAGAGTCCAGCAAGGGATGGCGAGGCCTAAACAAAAGTAATAACAATACCCTTGGTGGCTTGTGCATGGCATTTCACTCTGGGAGGAAGGAAAGAGAAAGAGGAATAACCACGAAAGGGACAGTCTTCAAAGCAACACCAACACACAGTGCACAATCATCTCAGGGAAGACATAGTACATTATGGAGGACAAGGCATGGTGGCCAGTAGATAACAGGTTCCTGTATGTTGCATGCTCTGTATAGACCTTTCTACATCTCACCTGTTTTGAATCCCTTCTTGGCCCAAGCTCTTAGGGCAACCCAATTCAGCCAAAGAAAAGGAAGAACAGGGGTGGGGGAAAATCTAAGTGACAAGTTATTTCTAGCACAGTTTACAGTTTTGTTTTGTGTGAACTGTCTAGACATTGCCTCAGGGGGGAAAAACTTGGAGAAAGAAAGAATAAGCTACAGGCAGATTGTAAAGGAAGAACGAGGCAGAAGTTTTTGCTTAGCTGTTTCCTGTGCTGATTTAGGAATGGGCTCTGAATAGTGGAACTAATCAGAAAACATTTATAATTTGTCTCTTGGAAGATAGCAGTGCAGACTGTTAGATTTCTTGCAAGTGGGGTGGCGGAAAGCGATATTCAAACAGTCAGCAAACACGTATTAAGATATGACGTGTGGGCCTCCTCAGAGCACTTCCTTTACTGGGCACCAGGAGATGCAGTTGCATTGTTCCGGCCCAGATGTCAGCTTGCTCTGGCTCCCACCATTGGTTTTGGCATGGTGCTTACAGGGTGCTGAAATCTCTGATTCCTGAGTCATTGCCTCTGTCCACTAGACTGCAATCAGTCAGTGCCATTCTTAACTACAGAAAATGGGCTTCCAGTGTCCTATAACACACAGAAGGAAACCTGACTCTTTCAAAAGCAGGGACTCCTAACTAAGATGAGGGGAGAAGGTCAAGCTTTATCAGTAATGTGTAACAGCTGGAAGAGGTCTCCCCAGGTTTCCCACAGCTTGCCTTCCTTCCTTGCTGGGACCCTGCTCAGTCTCTTTGGAGCTGCTGTTCCACATTCTAAATGGCTCAAACATTCTGCCTTTCTTCACCCTGACAGAAATCAGAAAGGATCTTTAAAAATGTGCCTTGGAATGATGCCCTCCTACTACTGAAAGATCTTCCAATGTTTCCCTTCATTCTGCAGGTCTCTTTGTTGAAGGAGGCCCTTTCTGGACCCCTTCACCCCAGGCTCACACCATCATAGCCTCCTGAGTCACCCACACTGAACATCATGCAAACTCATGAGCTTCTCGTATCCTTCCATGCCTCGGAACCTTGTCACATTCTGTTCCATCTATCAAAGTTCTGTTCCCTTCTCTTCTTGCCCTACAAGTCACTTGCTCTTTGACTCTCAGCTCAGTCATTGTATCCTCAGGGAAGTCCTCTGAACCCCTCACATATGCAAAAACCCCATTAGTCATAGAGTACTGTCTGCCTTCCCTTTGACTCTTGTCACTGCTAACTTAAGAGACATTTGCATGGCTCCGCCTGCCATTTCAGTAGAACTGTGGCTGTCTCTAGACCTATCACATGACTGGTGTCCAGGAAATAGGAACTATGAAAAAAGACCTCACAGGGCATGGAGAGTAGGGACCTCTCTGCTGCTTTCCAGAAAAGGCAGATAAGAGGTGGTGGGAGGATGGATTGATTGAGCCAACTTGTGGAATGAGGAGTTCCAGTGGGGAAGAAGAGTCTGAGACAGACACAAAAGGAAGAAACAAGAGGATCCTCCATCCCCACTAAAAGCTCTGGCCGGGAGCCAGGAGTCCAGGGGTGGAACTGGAGCACTGGAGTGCTCTCCTAGGTCCCACAGCCACATTACCTACTATGCAGTGGTACCAGGTAGCAGAGTGGACACTAGAGGGAAGACAGTATAGCAGGGGTGACTCACCAGGGCCACTGCTTGGGGAGTGGGGGACTTCTCAGCTGTGGATGCTACATATGAGCTTCTGTTTTTATTTCATTTATGTACGTGTGATGTATATGGCGGGCATACATAAGTGAATGTATGCACACTGATTGTGCATGTCTGTGGAGACCCAAGGGTAATACTGCGAACCAACCTTCGTTGTTCTTCCATATTGTGTTTATAAGCCTGGGTCTCAGTTAAATTCAAAGTCACACCATTTGGACTTGTCGGGCTAGCAGCTTGTTTTGGGAATTTCCAGGCTCTACCTTCCAGGGATAGAATTATAGGACACCCACCTGGCATTTTTACGTGGGAAGCAGGGATCCTAACTTGGGTCCCTTTGCTTGTGAGGCAAGGGTTTTAACCAGTAATCCATCTTGATTAGCCCGTTAGTTCCTCTTTAAAGTGTATCCCCCACGTGCTCATGGTTTCACTCTATATCTGCAAAAGAAAAAAGAAAAAAAAAGTTTTCCAACTATGGGAAAAGATGCTTGGATCAAGCACAAGGGATCCAGCAAATCTGAAGAATCAACGTAAGTGAGAGAAAACTTCAAGCCAAGAAACACCAAGTTACTTCATTGGTCCAATGAAGTTAATCTTCTACATCTCTTTTGAGATTCCCAGGGGACTTAGGTGGCAGTTGCTCACAGTAACAACAGGCTGGAAAACTCATCTTTCTTGGCTGCCTCCTCCTTCCTGTCTTACTTCCCTCTTCCCTATCAAATTCCTTTTTCCTACAGAAATGGCTTGTGCTGGAATCTTTGTCTTGCATCCACTCCCTACTGAGGGCCTAGGAAGTAGTTCTGTCTTTCTGTGTGCCCCTCCCAAAGGCAAAGGCTGCCCGGCCTTGATAAACAGAAACATCCTTGGCTTAAAAATCAAACCATTTGTGATTAGTATCTTAAGGAATCCAGAGCCCCCAAAGGGCCAGAACAGAAGACAAAGGCACGGGCCAGGGAAAACAGAAAAGATTAAATGGTAAAAGGAGGGAGAATACTGACATCAAACAAAACAGTGAAAGGGAAACCTTGCTGAAATGAACCCTTTCTTCCAAATGCTCCTATTTAGAACTTAGCAATAGAGACCAAGGCTTCCAGGGAATGGAGAGGGAAAGGAAGCAAAGGGGAAGGAAATGAATAGGGAAGAAAGAACAAAGGGTCTGTCTTTCACGTAGTTCCAGGGCAGAGACTGTCAGCATGGGAAAATTCCGAGAATACTAAATCATCATCCCTCCCCGGGGGAAGTTCTGGAGCTTTCTGCACTGGCAGGAAGGAGACAAAAAGGAAGTAATCACAGGGGCTGCAAATTTTACAAAATCAGACTCCCTTCTGGGATCAGTGGGGAGCCCAGCAGGAAGCAGATGAGATCCGCAAATTGGGTCATTCAAGGGAAAGTAACTGGGAGGTCCTTCTTAAAGGTGTGGTCTGGGACCAGAGACATTGCAAGAGATCCTGGGGTATGTGGGGCTACAACTGCACAAGACCATCAGGACTCACCCCCAGGAGTGGGAGGCAAAAGAGAATGCTTACCAGCATGTGTAACCTCTAGGGGCAACTCCAACAAAGGAAGTTGAAGAATAAGTTCCCAGACTGTGGATTGTGCTCTCCTTCTATCCACTCTGAACTCTGTGCTGGCTGAGACCCACTGGAAGCCAGAAAATGGTGTTAGTCCAATAATTTCCAAGAGTGGTTCCCAGGGCAACACCATCACTTAGGAGCTCATTAGGAATGCTAATGATGGCGTACCACCCTGGGGCAACATCCAGCACTCTCTTGTCTTCGAAAGCCCTTCAAGCGATGCTATTGCATCTTCAACTTTGGAAATCTCCTATGGTCTCCAGAGACCCAGCCCCCTAGGTGGGGAAAGTGGAGAATGGGTTGTGGAAACACTCAGCTCTCTTACAGACTTCTTTTTTCTCCAAATCTTTGGGAAAAATCTTGGAAAGCCACTAAGTTCGGGTGTATTGGAGTTTTAGACATAAGGTCAGTCAGAGTCACTTCTGTCAGTGACCTTTAGGTAATCTTCAGCAAGTTCTCTTCAGTTCTCTAACTTGTCTCTTCCCCTGTGGGACTCAGATGCAGAAAGGCCAGTCTAGTCTTTGTGGAGTCATCCATCGATTTTTAGTGTAGATGTGACTTTCTCCAGCCTCTGAGTTCTTAGGTGTCTTCATTTCATTTCTCTCTGATAAAAGCAACTTAAGAAAGAAAAAGGGTTTTGTGGCTGCTGTTCTGCCTCAAAATTCCTAGTTCCAGTCCACTGTAACATATAACATCCCACTGTGGGGAAGTCAAGGCAGCAAGATTTTGAAGCGGCAATTACGTCACATCCGTGGTTAGAAAGCAGAGAGAAACCAATTAATGCATGTACTCCTGCTCAACTCGCTTTCACCAGCTTGTGCACTCCAGGGTCTGCTGACCCTCAGTGAATGCAAGCAAGATAATGCCTCACCAAGACACCCAGAGACTCCCCACACGAGCTATCCTAGATCTCACCCAGTTGACAAGAATGACTCGCCATCACAACAGACCGAGACAGATGGCTCGGGGAGGGACCGTGCCCTGCCCGAGGTGCTACAGTCATACAACCCAGGCATGGCACAGCCGTGACCAGCGCTCGCTTCTGTCATCTGCTAGGATGCCTCACACTCCTTGCCAAGTGTTTCTCCCCTGTGAAGCCGTATCCATGCTCTCAAGAAGAAAGTGCCACTAGGGGCTGAGTTTCAGGATGGATGAGTTGCTCAGAGTGCCTGGAGCCCTGAGGCACCTCAAGGAAAGGGTAAAGGAAGACCACACTCCTTGGGAAGACTCGGCTTCAAATAAACCCATGCAGCAGGATTCCTGTCAATTCCTAAGGAGAGAACTGGGGTGGCAGTATATGGGTCCCTTTTCGATGTGTGTGTGTGTGTGTGTGTGTGTATGTATGTGTGTGCGTGTGTGTACAATAGGGTACTTGAGTGTGTGTGCCTGTGGAGGCCCAAGGGTGACATCAGGAGTCATCTTGGATTGCTATACCTCCTATAGCTTTGCTCTTGGTTCCCCAGGCTCTGTCTTCTAGGACTGGAATTTCAGACTGTTGCCATTTCCCCCTGGAATTTTTAAGTGGAATCTGCATATCTGAACTCAGGTCCTTCTGCTTGTGAGCCAAAAGCTTTAATCCCTGAGCCATCTCCCCAGCCTCCTTGTCGGATGACCTTGACTCTCAGTCCTGCTCTCCTTTGCCATCTTTGCAAGCTGATCCTTTGCAAGCTGATATTACGCCAGAAAATTAAATGTCTCCAGGATCAGTCCTCAAATGATGACTCATAGGAGGATGTCTAAATGCCTCAATTCTCCTTCCTGCAGCTTCATGCTCCTTACCCTCCCCCAGAGCTCCTCAGCAGAATTAAATCCCAGTTGTCCACTGTGGCCACCACTAGGTAACACTCCCTTGTTGGAAACCTTCCTCCCCCCTCCATTCCTTCCTTTCCTCCTTCCCTCCCTTCCTCTCTTGCTTCCTCCCTCCCTCCCTTCCTTCCTTTGTGGTGTTTCCTAAATCAGTCTCATGACTACTCCATTTTTCTACTCAGATTTTTGACTCAAACTCTGCCTCTGAAGTTTTTGAAGATGCATAAAAGTGCATCAAGAAGACCACCATCTCTCTGGACTCTTTGGCATGCTCTTCCTTTCTATCCCGTTCTTCCCCCAAAAAATTATTTCTAGCAAATCACCTCCCTAAGAGGTTTCCAACTTCAGCCAGCATGGATGTGGTAGGACAGGACAGTGCATACAATGTCTGCCTGTCACCGTGGGGTGTCCATGCCATACCCTCTCTCTCGACAATGGTAATTCAATCAAGATTGAATGTTCAGACCTTTAGCTTCAATGAGGTACCCAGGCAGTCCCAATGGAATTACCTGCCTCCTCCCTACCCACTTGAATAGGATGATGGCATTAACATTTCCAATACTTCTAGGAAATGGTTTTTCAGCTCCACAATTCATTGTAATGAGTCAAATCTCTTTTCTCTGAAAAATTGCACCTGTTTTTACCCTCCGCAGTGCCCAGCAGGCAGGAGGAGGAAAGAACATCAAGTATCCAAATGATATGCTCTTCCCAGCCCCACCTCTGTGAAGTGATTCTCTGTTAAAGTGGATGTGACTTGCGATGATGGATTTATTGGTTTCCTTCTGATGATGGAGGAGGGAGGGTGACTTGGGGTTTGTTTTGAGTTAGAACAAGGAAAGCAACTGAGCTTTCTTCTCTGGGCTTAGTGTGAGATATCAATAAGTTGGGGAACAAGCACCTGTACTGGAGAATGATGGTGGGAAGTGAAGAGCAAAGGTGTGTGTAGCCAGTGGGCCTCAGGGGTCAAGAACCCCCCTACCCAAAACAAACTCTTAACCTTACACGTTCCCTTGAGTTACTGAATTCCTGGGAGCCTTGAATTTCTCATCCATGAAATGGAACAGCAATCTAGACCACTCAGAGTTACTATAGAATGAAATGGCACAATGCCCTTGTAGCTTCTGTTATAGTGCATGGAACACCTTACCCCCTCCATGAAGATAGTGCTAGTCCCTTGCCATCTGCCACAGAGTAATGTCTGCTCCCAGTTGCAGCCAGAGCTGTTGATCTTTCCCAAGAGGGATTAGAGTGAACCATCAAGTTATTTAACCTCTGTGTTAAGAGTAATTGAACATTGATTTCCCCATTCAAACCACAGTGGGCTACATAATCATCCAAAAGATTTATGAAAGTCCCACAATGCAGGGCTGCGAGATGGCTCAGGGGTTAAGACTTATGCCTTGCAAGTAGAAGGTCCTGAGTTCAGATCCCAGGTCCCATGTAAAAACACTTGGCAGAAACAGTGTTAGCCTACACTTCTGCCCCTGATGGGCAGAGCCTGAGAAATCACAGAGTGAAGCAAAAAAAAGGAGTAGAAGCAATCCAGGATGATTCCTTAAGTCACCCTTGGTCCTCCATAGACACACAAGATGTCCTTTGATACACACACACACACACACACACACACACACACACACACGCATGCACATGCAAAAATAAAGTTTAGAAAGCAGCAGCTACTTTGTCTAAGTCTGATTAGTGACTCATTTTTAAAAAAAAGTTTCACAATGCCAGCTCCCACCTGCAGCTTCAGATACAGGAAGTCCAGTGTGGGGTCTAAGAATCTACCTTTCTATGAAATTTCTAGGTATTGCTAATCATTTGGCTCCCTGAGCCACCTGTCTAGAATAATAATACAGCTAAATCTCTATAGTTGTGTTGCTTCTTGCAGTATATCAGCTGCTTTCAGGTCAGATCTCTCCCATCCCTGCTGCAAGTCTACAAAGAATAGACATGATTTTGAAGTTACAGTTGCATAAGTCAGAGTTGAGGAAAGATGGCAACTCATCCAAAGTGATGGAGTTAGTGGGAGGCAAGCCTTGGGCCATTCTGCAAACATCATCCAAAACCCTTAACTGTCTTCTCCCAAAGATAGAATACCTGACTATAAATCTTGGAACAGTGTAGGAATGAGGAGGGAAAGAATTCAAATGCAACATTCTGATGAATTAACTTGGCCGAGAGCATTTCAAACACCCTTTGGTCAGAATGAACATCATACAGGTGAACAACTTCAGGCCGCAGTCATAAGAGAAGGATGTAGGGAGGAGAATGGGAGGAGGAAGTAGATCCCAGACCATCCAATCATGTATAGCTTTGTTGCATTAAAACTGTGTACCCTGTCAGTGGCTTACTGAACTGACTCATACCAGTAGGCAAGAATGGGTTATTAAATTTTCCAGCAGTTTTTTGAGTGTGTTTATTGCTTGAAATTGGTGATGGTGGGAATATTTACACCACAGAAGTCAGTAGATGATACAGAGCAGAATTTTCTGGCCTGTAGAGAGCTCTTTGTAAAACACGTACCCCCATACTTTGTCCTAAAGCAGGGAGGAAATAAATCAATTGAAGACAGAGGGGAGATGCTACACTCCAGCTGTATTCAGGGGACAGCACTGGGTGTCCAAGTCCTTAAGACCCCCTTTTACCTGCTCCCAGCAGCTCCCTATTTCCCATCTCCCACCTCCTCTGAGAACATGGGGTACAGTCTCTGCATCTTCCTCTCACTTCACCTTCAGGGAGTCAGTCTCTCCTCCACATGACTCTTCCTAACGCCTCTCCTTGTCTTGAATATCAAACGAGGCATGCCAAATTAGCTGTTTTTCAAGCTTGCAAAATGTAGATAGAGCATAATGAACATTCTGGGCGGCCTGTAAATTACCTTGTATGAGCTCCTTCCCATCGCCAGCCGCCCCATCTTTCTCCACGTGCATGTGGGTAAACACGATTTTTTATCTTTCTAATTATATAAAGTTAGAAGAAGAAAGGGACACAGAATAATATTAGCATTTACCAGAAGGAATAAATAAACCATGAGGACGCTGCCCCTCCTTGTACTGCCTTTGTGCTGGACCTGTAGCTGAATTTTGTCTTTAAGGAGCACTCGCACCATGTTGTGGCCTCACTCAGATCAATGTGTCTCTGACACTGAAGGACAGATGAGGAGCGTCAGCTTTCTAAGGTCTCTACTATCACTCCACTGGGTGCCTCATAGCCACAAGTCACTGTATACCAGGCACTGTCCTAGTGCTTCTTTTAAGAGTATTCTTAGATTTATAAGAAATCCGAGAACTCCCATGTACGCTTCTCCCCACTACCTGAATACTATTTCCCCCTTTATTAACATCACCCATGTATTGCACTTGTCAAAATTAATGAAACAATAGTGCTCAATTATTATTATTAGTCAAGTTTCCAGTTCGTATACTGGTCAGTTTTATTAATTTAGGCAAATGTATGTATTCTAGTCACAGTATTATACAGAATAATTTCACTGCCCTGAGAATCCCCCATGCTCAGCCTATTCAGCCTCTTTCCTCCTTTTCCAAGTCCCTTGCAACCATGTAGTTTTTTTCACTATCTCCATAGTTTTTCTTTTTCCAGAAAGTCTTATAGCTGGAATCATATAAATGTAGCCTTTCCAGATTGGCTTCCATCAGTTAGCAATATGTGCTTAAGTCCCTCCATGTCTCTCACAGCATGCAAACTCATTTCTTTTTATCACTGAATAATATTCCATTATATGGCTATATCACAACTTGTTTATCCATTCACTTACTGAAGATATCTTGGTTGTTTTCAAGCTTTTACAGTCTTGGGGAAAGCTGCTATAAACATTTATGTACAGTTGTTTTATATAGTCTTAAGTTTTTCAGTTCATTGAGTAAGTACCAAGGAGGGTAATTACTGGATCATATGGTGAAAGTGTGTTTAGTTTTGTATGAAACTATCCAATTATCTCCCAAAGTGGCTGTATCATTGTGCATTCCCACCACCAGTGAATGAATGGTGCTGTTATTCTACATACTTTTGAAAATTTGCTAATTTATTTGATGTGTATGTTTGTGTGCATACATGTGCACGCACACACACGCACACACACACACACACACACACACACACACACACACACACACATGCACCACCATGCCCATTTGGAAGTCACATGCCATTTGGAAAGCACAGTTGCCCTGAGTCATCTCTCTGGCCTGTTATTCTGCATCCTTGACAGCATTTGATGTTGTGAGTGTTTTTGTTTTGGGACCATTCTATTGTGTATAGAGTGACATTTCATTGTTCTAATTTACAATTCCCTAGTAATATGGGATGATGATCATTTCTATATGCTTTATTCATGATCTGTACATCTTCAATGAAATAGATATTCATATCTTTGTACTTCTACTTTCATTTTCTTTTCTTTGTTAAAGTTTTATAAAAATTAAGAACAGTTTAGACTTTTGTAAGTTTTTTTGTTCTTCAATACTTTCACACCAGAAAACAACGAATTTATATCATTTTCTTTCCTTACTTCCCAATCTCACACTCCCCCAACTTTTCCCAGTACATATTCTTCCTCCTTTCATCCACTCTCCCTCCTATGTTCATGTCTTCTTGATGTGTAGACTACTGGATTTAATCTTGAACTTACGTACTGGCAGGTACCTAAGTACTTGCTGGTGCACAGAGGACAACAGCAGGCAAATCACTAA
Source organism: Typhlomys cinereus (assembly GCA_023101885.1). NCBI lineage: Eukaryota > Metazoa > Chordata > Mammalia > Rodentia > Platacanthomyidae > Typhlomys > Typhlomys cinereus. The sequence goes on along the minus strand of JALPQD010000254.1, from coordinate 2,425,609 downwards.
GTAAGGAATCTCCCCTGATCCTGTCTGGCATTAACTTTCAATCATCTCTCAGGGAAGTGTTGAATCTCTTGAATTGTCTTCCTTCTATATTTAAATGTTGATTGGCCAGATATTGTGCAGGTCTTGTATAAATAGACATCTCTGAAGTGAGTTCTTGGGTCTGTCACGACCAGAGGATATTGTCTGGCGGCACCTCTCTCCACCTCTGGGGTCTTTCATTCTCACCACCCCTTCTTCTACAAGATTCCCTGGGCCTCGAGAACTGCCCTAACATGCTCCTAACACAACTCATAGACAATTAAGCAAAATTTCCAATTCCAGGTATGTGATTCCTCCTAATGAGGTGTTGTTCAGAGAGGTCTTAAAGACTCCCAAAACAATATAGGCATTTGCCATTGCTCTTGGTGGCGCTCCAGAGCCTGACAGACCCCATTACTGAAGGCACTACACATGTGCATCACAGGACATGGAGAAAACAAGGTGGAATCGATCTGGAAGCTTCCTCTTTTCTGCTCAGCTTTCACAGTACCAGAAGGTGGGATGCAGGCTGCGGGGAGGAAAGCGATCAACAGTCTCACCCAGCTGTGAATGCTGCAAGCTAAAATAACAAGCATTTGGCAAGAGGTGGCCATTGGTACAATAGCTGCATGAATAGTATGAAGATAATCAACTGACTTCTGATTGGATTTAAGATTCACATTTTGGGTACCGTAAACCAAGCCAAGTATCTGTGGAAAGGAAGACCATCAGCAAACTAGTAAGGTTAAACTATAAGTACTTGATAGCAAACTATCATCTAAGCACTTATCATTATATCATAGACTAGAACACTTCTCAACCTTGAACAAGAAACAATAGAAGGTGTTCAACAGAGAAACTCATAAGGGATCAAAGTACAGAGAACAGGTATCTGTGAATTAGTCATGAAAATGAACTATTAATTTCCTTTTTGTTAAATTTTAAATATTCTTTGTATTTTTTGTACATGTCCTTTATCAAATATGGCCTTGGCAAATATCTTCTGTTGCTTGTATTTTCATTGTCTTCATGTTCTGGAACTTTCTATGCCTATGTATTCTCAGTTAATTCTCCCAGCATTCTGAAAGCTAGGCAGTAGTGGTCCCCTTTTATTTTGTTTGTAGTGATTTTGGCATTCAATTTCTAATTTTTCATTTTATATTTTTAAAACAAAATTCCTTCAAACATTTTAAGCCAAAATCTCTTTTTCCAAATGTTGTAGGTTCCAGACAGACGTACCTCAGAAAATAAAGAAGATTCTGAATCACTAAGCCATTAATAAGACCTTCAAATGAAATATAATATACATTTGCACTTTTCTGAGACCTACAATTTCTGATACGGCTGATATCAGGATAACTGTCGTTCAGAGTTAGGTGCCAATCCTACTAGATATCCACTCAAAAAGGAAGTTTCCCTTTATGGAGAACCATTTACTTGCACAGACTTCAGTAGTAATTATCCCTGAGATTCTCAAGATCCCAGGAACGTGTACTGCATGTGCAGATCGGGAGTTCAAGGCTACACGGACCTTAGAAAGTAGCTGTACAACTTATGTAACCTACTTACCCTCTCTAAGCCCTAGTTTCTTCATCCATGAAATTGGAAGAATCATAACAGTACATCATTCTGATTATAATAAGATATAGAGCTATTTTGAGGGAAAGTGATTAAAGATAATATATGTAAAGTGTTAGGAACCTACCATGAACCCAATACAGCTCAAGTTCAAAACTTCTTCCTCACCTCATACCCACTCCTCCATTCCATACCCAATCAAAGATATTTCCTACCTACTTCTCTTTCAAATGGCTTCCCCTGAAACCCTGTCTCATGGATAATTAGGAAAAGCGCATTCAGTGTCATTCACTACTATACATTGTGTCTGCTGCCTGAAGATGCTGATGGTAAACTCTGAATGTATTGGTTAGTAGGTATGAGATGGTAACTTGTACTAGTCCTGGACTTACTTACCTATAGCTGGACCCATGTCTTGTTTTCTACCTGATGTCATCTCACCTCAGTGAGATTTCTTCGAAATCTGAGAAGATGCTCATCTCCAGCTCCCCACAGGGAGTCCTAGAGTGGCCCTATTTTCAACATGTAGACTTAGAACCTGGGCTCTGGGAACCCCACTTTCTCCCTCTCTTTTTCTTCCTCTCTTTGTCTTTGTCTCTCTCTCCCTCCCCGGAGTTGGACTTTCCCTGTTGATCCTCTACATTATTTTGCTTCTGAAGATCTCCATCACATAGGCAACCATTTATCTTTGGTTATTTTCCTCCACCACATATCCTTGAGATAGTTTCTGATACCCTGCTAAGAACCCTTTAGAAAACAAGAATGTGTGAACTTGGAGCTAAGAGAACCCCACTTTGCTCGGCACTGCTATTCACTGGCCATGAGGCCAATATTAGGAGCCTCAGTTGTCTCCTTTGAAGCAAGGGCTACCAGAACCTATTTGCCTCTCTGTTGAGACCACTGAAATGATCCAATAAAGTCATCCATCCAGTCATTATGAATTCACCCAGAATTCACCAAGTGTATGCCAAAGATCATTCTCTTTGAGAACCACAGGAGATAGAAGCAGGACAAGATAATGTCTTTGTTCTTCAAGGACAATACATGTGCTTATAAACTGAAGAGTGCTGTATAAGTCTCATGGAATAAGCTGACTTTTCCCCTTCACCTCTGACCTCCTTCAGGATGTCCAGACCTCTCCATCCCACTGACTGCAAACCCTGCCTCTGCCTTGGAGTCCTACAGACCAGTTAGGATCCCCCAGATGCACAATGGCACGAGCCAGTTGGCCCTAGGGACATATTCAGGGTCTCTTCCCAACCATAGTCAACCCATTCCCTTTGCATGTATCTCTCTTTCAATATATCTTTTAGCATGTCAGAGCTCAGCTTAATTAATTGTAAAGGATTATCCCACTTCTTCTGATACACCATTTTCAATGATTTTTACTTGGTGTTATTTGAAGTAAGCATGCTATCGACCAAAGCCTGCAAGTCTTGTTTACATCTAGATTGTGTTTGAAAAGGAATCCTCAGTAACGTGATTTTTAGTTATCAATGACCTCTTTTTAATGATTCAGTCAGTCTCACTTTAATGATGGTATCGATAACAGTGGATGGCCAGCAATCTCTTTTGCACCTGTGCTCTGAGAAGTAAATGAGAAATAATTTTGCGCACATGGGAAAAATTGGTAAACTGGCTGTTTTTAAACAAGCAGGGAAAAAAATGCATAGTTACTGAAGCTTAGCATCCTCATGAACTGGGGGATTTATGGGTCTCTCTTGCATTGTGCATGGAGTACTTGTTTCCAGGTCCATGTTGATGATGTCATCAATAAGACAAGAAGACTCACCTGCTAGGTTAGGTAATAATGAGGCCAGAATCAAAATGAAAGGTTGGGGGAAGGACCTTTGTTAGGCCAGTCACCTCCATGAGCCTTGGCTTCCTCATCCATAAACAAGAGAGGACAGTGCTGCTCTTAAAGGAGGGAGTGACATGCTCCCTGGTATGTGGTAACTAAGCAGTGGTGGTCCTAAGGAGGGAACAGAGGGCTCCCCACCCTATGGCCTCTTATGCACCATCCCCTGCTTTCTGCTTTTTCTACAGATGACCACTCCCGGGTGAGGCTGCTGGTCCTGGATGGAGACCCCCACTCTGACTACATCAACGCCAACTACATTGATGTGAGTATCTTGGTGTGGCTCAAGAGCCGGGAGCTGGAGTTGGCTGTGCAGACTTAAGATCTAGGGCTGCCTTTAATCTGTCCCCCAGAAAGTAGCCTATGCAGAACATGTCCAGAGCAGTCTACTTTCTGGATTATATGACCCAAGCTGATCACCCACCTAAAACTACATCCTCTTTGAAGACCAGAGTAGACTGCCCCGGGAAAACTGTTAGTCATATTCATTCACCTCATACATTAATTTATGCACCTCTCTGTCTACTCAGTCATTTGCAGGTACAACCATTAGTGCAACAAGAAATTAAAGGTGCCAACTGTATTCTAGATGCTTTGCAAACCATAACATTAAAAATGCCAAGGTCTCTATCATCCCAAAGTCTCCAAAGGGAGATGAGGATGCACATCAATAGCGCCAGGGAAAACCAGAAAGTGGTAAGTGTCATAGGTTCAGATAAAATGCCGCAGGGATTCAGAGGTGGGAAACATATCGCTTCTTCCATCAGGAATGCAAAATGCAATGCGAGCCAAAGCTCCAAGCTCGAGTAGAATTTAAAATCAAAGCGAGGAAAGATGGGCCTTCGGTTAGAGAACAGTTCAAGCCAAGATGAAACAGCTTGGAAGGAAATATGTAGCATCGCTGTTTGAGGGCTGTGGAGACAGTACAGTGGGAATACAGCAAAATGTGTTTGGCACTGGATCCTTGATGGCTTGGATAGCTAGACTAAGGAGGTTGGACTTTGCCCTGAAGGCAAGAAGCAGCCATTGGAGATATTTGATCCTGCAGGCGCCCCATTTGCAACTGAGTAAAAGTCTGATGTGACTGTTACCGAGGGTGAGGTAGATCAGAGAGAGGAGATTCTCAATTTAATGCAGCCAAGTAGGAGAGAGCTACTCCAATTGCAGACATCGCCAAAGAAGAGAGAGACACAACTTAAACGGGAAGCAGCAGAGGTGCAGATAAAAAGGAGAGAGTCTGGAAAGCCAAAGTGCGGCCATTGTAGCCAGGTGGACGTCTCAGCATGCCTGATTCAAGCCAGGCCTTTCCAGGCCTCAGACAGAGCTCAAGGGCTTGAAAAATGGCTCAGAGAGGCTCATGGGTCCCTCAGGCTCTCTAATGTCTTTATAAACAAGCCATAAAGCTCAATGGTGTGCTTGGTGAATTCACTCATAATCTAGTCGGAGCCAGATGGTTCATTAATTCAATAACTACTTATCAAACCTTGAACCTGACTCCACCCCACAGCCTGTATTCTGTGGATACTGCCAGCACATGTTGATCCAGGTCAAATTGGTTCCTTCCTTGCCTTCTATACCTCGTCTATACCTAAGAAGAATGACAGCTCTAAGAGATATAGAATCTTGCGTGCTTAAGTTGCTGCATCTAACTGGCATTTGTCATCTGAATGGAAACCTCTAGCAAAAGCACTTTTCTGGATATGCATTCAATCAAGAGTAGATCATTTGTCTGCTTTCCTTGTCCTTCTCTGGTCTCCTTTGCTCTGAAAATGGTTGTGCGGGCGTACTTACGAGCCTGTGTGTAGTGTTCAGGGAGAGAAGGAAGCTGTCTTCCTCAATTAGAGGTACTGATGGGAGATCTGAGGATAATAGAAGACAATGTATCCTTCCTCTCTTCCTTCTTGGGGACAGTTTCTGTTTGGCCATACTCCATCTGTAGCTCCATCTTTCCTCAATTAGATACATCCTGGCTTCAGCCCCCGCTAGGTAGCTCCAGATTCCGAGCTCTTGTCATTTCTCTGTCTCCCTTTGTCCCTTAGCCACCTGAGACTGTCAATGCCAAGGTTGCCCCCACTGTTCTCTATATATCTTGCTTCTCTAGCAACTGTGTAACCAATTTACTATTTTGAACTCTCTCTGTTTACAATGTAGAAAGGATCTGCCATGTGGCCAAGAGCCACAGTGGAGGTGGAGGACAGTCTTTGTCACCATGGCCCCTTTCAGTGATTTCACAAGGAGGTATCTCCAGCCAGAGCAAAGTACTCTAAACACGCCACCCGACATGCCATCAGCCTCTCCCTCTACTCCTCATTTCACAAAGACTGAACAGACTGTATGCTAGAAATACTAACCTTTGAGATGAGGACTCATTCTGGCAAGGGGGTTCAAATGAGAAAAGAGACCTACACAGAGCAGGTACTGTGGTACCAAAACCTCCTAGTGGGGAAGGGTTGGCCAGTGAAGGCTTCTTGGAGGAGGTGACTCGGTCCTCAATCTTGTCTAAGAGGGTGACAAAGCACCAGCCAGGCAAGTAACCGTTCGTTTTCATTATGTGTTGCTACAATAAAATACCTAACCTAAGCAACTTGGAGAGGTGTGGGGAGGGGGAGTTAATGACTCATAATTGCAGGTTACAGCTCTTCATTGCTAGGAAGGCACAATGACTGAAGCCCAAAGCAGCTGATCTTATCACATTCATAGCAAAAGCAGAGACAGCGAATCAATGTGCACTTGGTCCTCCTTATTCTTAGATAGTCTGCATCCCCTTCCTAGAGACCGGTACCCCCTGTAAGGGGCTGAGTCTTCTCACATCAATTATGCAATTAAAACAATCTTTCATAGGCGTGCCCAGAAGCCTGTCTCCCAGGTGTCAAGTTGACAGTGAATACTAGCCATCACACAGAAACCTGAGAAAGAGTAATAACTTCTCAGGCACCACCTTTACCTTAAATAGTGCTTCAGCTTCACTGGGGAAGTACTCCTAGTATCTATTTCAGAATGAGTGGGCCAAGTGTCTTCCAGCTAGGTAACATATGGATGATTACACTGCAAAGAGGTAAGAAAAGTGAAGCAGGAGTTCATATCAGGACTTTGCTCTGTGTGATAACAGAAGGATAATAAAGGTGGTAAGTTCTTAGTGTGTTACTCCTGAGTGCTCCCTGATCAAAAACCTTGAATGACTAGGATGGATGCTAGCATGTATCAAGACTTTAAGGTGGATCTTCCCACTCCCACATTTCAGATGTGGGAACTGAGGTTTAGAGAGACCAAAGCTTGTCCAAAGTCATACTTCTGATCAGTGAAGGACCAGAGGCAAATGAGCCCATCTTTCTCCTGTCCCTCCATTCACCCTTGACACCACCCCTCAAGCTGTATTCAGTAGACATTCAGCCAGCACATGTTGATCCAAATTGGGTTGGTTCCTTCCTTTTCTTCCATGTTATGACTGTATCCAGGTAGATGTGACATCCCCAGGGGACACAGTCCATGCTGAGTCTCATATGCTCAAGTTGATGGGCGATCTGGCATTTCACATCTGAATGGTAACTCCCAGCAAAATCATTTTTCTATATAAGCACTCAGCCCATGGAGGCATAATGACTATAATTAGAAACAAGAAATCCCCATGTCATATAGGCAGCAAATGAAATAACTATGAATGCAAGTCAGTCTTTACAATACCCATACTAGTCAGTCAGGCCTCCCGTTTTGTCCTGAACTATCATCATAAAGTATTTTGCAAGCCTTTAGAGACAGGAGACTGGGGGTTGAGGTTAAGAGCACTGCCCAAGGTCGCACAGCTAGACTTTAATTCTCTGCACAGCTAGAACATATCGCAGCTCTTTCCCCGTCTCTGTAAGGATGATTGTGCAGACAGATCAAATATCTCTACCACCTGCTGTCTTAATAGGCCATGTCAAGTCCTGAGCTGCATCTCAGTGGCTCATATCAAGGGCTAACATGGCTTTAGTTGTGAATTTGGTCCTCATTGGGCCTGTTGATTGGAGACTTGTCTGATGACTAGCTTTGTGATTATGGATACATTACTTACTTGCTCTAATATCTGTAAAATGAAATAATAATACCAACCCACAGGAATGTAATAACTGATATAAAATACTCATCAGGGTCCCAAGAGGAAACAGATGTTCACTCTAAGTGGGTAACAAGGGAGAGTTAATAAAGGTGTGAGTAGGACCAACAGGTTGGGTGGAGTATCTTGGGGCTAGAGATGGCAAAGAGCTCTCCTAATTGTAGTACTAAATAAGGGGAGAAAGTAACTGTAGGGGGAAAGGGTCACACTGTAAGGAAAGAACTACCCTTCCTACAGAATCTGGAGCCCTTCATACAGACAGACAAGCCCCTGCCGTCTTGCATGACAGGGAGAGACTTAGAAGGACGTATGCCCCAATGTTCCATAAGCTGTGAATTTCTGCTTTCTACTCCGGACAGTCAAATGCTCCTAGAAGCAGGAGCACATGGGACCCTATCATGGCAGTTCATATATGATCACCTCTTATGGCATCAAGCAGAGTGTGAAAGGGAAAATGTGGAAGAGAGGGACAAAGAAGACCTAACTGTGACCTCTCGCGAATTCTTACTGTTTTATCACTGTGGGGCGGGAAGTACTAGAATCTTAAAAATTGAGAATCTACCTTACATTCCTGTGAAATTAAATTCTGATTGACTTCTAGGAACTCCTAGCAACACGCATGCATTCATGTACACAAACACACTCTTACATGCATGAAGGCAGATAGAGAGAAAGAGAAAGAAAGCGCGCGCGCGAGAGAGAGAGAGAGAGACTTGTGCACATACGCATACACCCCTATATAATTTGATGTCGATTCTTTGCTCTGATCCCCACCCCAGCCAAGTCAAGCACTAGCTACTTGTGCTAGATGCCTTTCCCTGCCATTGGATCTTGACAATTCATTAAAATGATTCCATTTGGATAATGAGTTGGATGGGGACAACCCTATCTGAGCCTCTGGCGGCTGTGATCTGCTGCCTCCTGAACCATCCCGCCGGCGGGTTTGTTTGCACACCCGAAAATGCATTGGCCACTTGAATCTGTTATAAATTACCAGCCTGGAAATAAATATCGTATCTGAGTCCCCAGTAAGTAACAGATGCAGGAGTACAGAGTGAGATAAATGCATTTTGGATGCAAACCTCTTCCCCATCGCTCACAGACAGATGGAGGCAGGCCCAGTGCTGGTTTGCAGTCAATCTGCGTGCTGTGTAGGTGGGACTTAAATGAACTCAAAGTTCTTTTAAGGTTAGCAAGTTTTCCGTACCAGCTCTTGGCAAATCCCTAGAGGAGACCCAATTGAGCAGTACATTTCCTTTCATCTCCTTAGCTGAGGAGTCTTGTGGTTGGAATGTTTTCTCTTTGGGGACTGTGTGGGTTTCTGGAATCCAGAGAGGGTCTGTTTATGCAGATACGGCACAGAGACAGGCACGTGCCATGTGTGGCTTTAATATGGTTTTGCCAGAGGTAATGGCCCCGGCAGACGTTTCAGTGCCAAGAGAAAAGCAAGTCAGACACAGCCCTGCCCTGGTGGAGCTTTTGTTCAGTGGTGGGGAACAGACAGGCAAGAACATGAATAATGAACAGCGTGTCACCTGGTGATTAGTCAGTCCTTTAAAGAAAAGGAAACTTTAAAGAAAAGGGAGTAGGACATGGCTCATTTGGTGAAGTGTTTGCCATGCAAGCATGAGAATCTGAATAGCACCCTCGTAAAAAGCCAAGCACAGCAGTGTACACCCATAATCAGCATGAGGAGATGAAGTCAGTGTTTTACCTGGGCTGCAGGTTTAAGTGAAAGACCCTGTTTGAAAAAGTGTGATGAACAGTGATTGAGGCAGACATCTGACTTCAAATTCTACCTTCCACCACATATGTTACATATCTACAAGCTTGTGTGTGCATGCACAGAGAGGAGAGAGAGAGAGAGAGAGAGAGAGAGAGAGAAGCTAGGAGAAGAGGAAAGAAGCAACAACGTGGCCAGATGGCCAGATATGAACCATCCGAGGCAGTGACTGGCAGCAGCATCAGGTGCTTGAGGGAATGGAGAAAACAACCATTCCACTCTGCGGGGACCAGTCCCGTAAGTACAGAGCATAGCCAGGGGTAAGGTCTCTGGACAGAACTGTGATTTGTTTGAGGAAGAGCAATGAGTATTGAGTGAAAAGACTAGACAGGCTGCTGGCAGCTAAAGTGGGAATGCGGGCAGATCGAGAGGCCAAACAAAACTTAATTAAGAAGCCAATTAAACCACCAGCTCCTCAGAGAACCTTCCTCTGCCCTTGTGGCTGAGGCAGTTCTCCAGGGTGCTCTGCAGAGCTCCACATCTTCCCTTGGAGGTTCTAATCCCCCCATTTGTTGAAATCTACAAGCTGTTCCAAAGCATAACCCACATCTTTCTGTCTGATTCACTTTGAAAAAAAAAAAGATCTAGTGATTTAAACATAGAAGAAGTGCTCCTTTAGTACTTGTCGATTGAATAAAAAATCACCAAATAAACAAATGAAAGCAAGACGTGGTAAGTCATAGCCATCTAACTTCATGGTACAAGTGTGACTTCTGGGCTCAGAATTTCTTAATTGACTTTCAGGCACATGAGCATGTTTCAAACCCTGGTTTCTGCCAGGGACTCTGATCTTATAGTCGATCCATTAAGAGGGTGCTCCAGTATCACCTCAAAAGTTTATTTTTTTTTTTTGTCACTGTGCTAAAATATCCTGAGTAAAGGAATTTAAGGGAGAAAGCATTTATTTGGCTCACAGTTTTAGGGTATAGTCCATCATGGCAGGGAAGTCACAGCCACAGGAGCCTGAAAGAACCAGTCACAGCACATCCACAGTCAAGAGCAGAGAACAGTGAATGAATGCTTGCATGCATCCAAGTACTCATCTCGCTTTCTCCACTTTACACAGCCCAGGGAATGGTCCCATCCTCCGGTAAGAGGTCCCATCCTCCGTTAAGACGGGCTTTCCTACACCAATTAAGGCAATCACAGACATTCCCACAAGACTTTCTCCCAAATGACTCACGATTGTTTCAAGTTGACATGAATCAAAACTAACCACCACATGGAAAGCTTATCATTCTGGCCTCTAGAGGATTATATCCTATTCCCATACCTACCACAGGCAATTCCTGAGTTTAGTTCTTCCTGACAGCCTGAAACAGCCCTGTCCATTTTGACTTGGAGAAACAGACATGCCTTCCTACCACTTATGTCTCAGATCAGTTACTCCCAACAAGGGAGGGCTCATCAGCTCAGAAACCCCTAAAGGCCTTGTATTTACAGTTAATCATGGTAAGGTCTTAATAAATGTTTGTCCAGGAATAATATAGTGACAAAACAAAGGCATACATGTTATGTCTTAGAATTGTGCCTAGAACATAGTATTAATCACTGTTACATATTGAACTCATTTAATCTGCTTAAAAGGCAGAGTCAGGATTCAAAACCAAACAACTGAGCCAATCTATGGTATATATAACCCCTGTGCTATACTGTCTTTCTGGTTGGCTTGGCATAGCTTGCTTATCAAGAATGTGTTGTGAGTCTCATGCATGCAAGACTCAGTGGAAAGCTGTTTCAAACTTAAGAGTCAATGTTTGTCAACTGAATGTCCTTACTAAGTGGAGAGTATCATCCACACAGAGCTTAGAGTCACTCACAGTGAGTGAGTGGTTAATCCAACTATATAAACTATATATATGTGTGTGTGTGTGTGTGTGTGTGTGTGTATACATATGTATATATGTATGTATATATATAGTTGCAGTCAGCCTGCAACATTGCTGATAAATGACCATCAAAAACTTAAGGCAACAAGGGGTTTATTTCCTTATGATAGTCCAGTTATAATTCTCAGTCCAGCTTGACAGGAGAATACGCTCCAACACCAAGGCTGAGGGAACTGGCCACACCATCACTGCATAATGGCTGAAAGATGGACAATCCTTACTTGCCAGACCAGCATGTCTGGCCAAGTGAACAGAAGGATGCCAACTCTCTCAACCAGCTCTTTGTGATTTATCCAGGGCCTAATCCCACCTACCATGAGCTGGGTCTTCCCCATCAGCTAGAAAATCTCCTTCAGGTTTGCTCTGGGCTTAACTCAACCATCAACTCTCTATGACTGTGTCCAGAGCTCAAACCCTCAACAGTCAAGTTGACACCTGTGCTTAACTATGACATCTTTATTATATATTTCTATATTTCTATATATTATCTTGGTTCACAGTTTCAGAGTTGTCTATTCATGGCAAGTAAGATGTGGTAGAGCAGAACAGTTCAAATTATAGTTGGAAAGCAGAGAAAAAGGATCAATAGGAACAGTCCAGGACAAGACAAATCTCACAAGGACACAGCCCAGTGACCTGCATCCTCCAACTAGGATTCACTTCTTACCCTTCACCACCTTCCAACAACACCATCACATTAGGAATCAAAGAGTCAGTCTATCTCTTAGGTCACAGTACTGATGATCTACTTGTCACTAGAAGTGATATTGCAGACACACTCAGAGGTGTGCTTTGCTCATCTCCTGAGCATCTCTCAGTCCATCATTGAGCACCATACAGTTTCTGGACATGATATTGTGAACAGAAATTTAAAGACACCTACCAAATAGTTATTGGGTAAGTAAAAATTCTAAGACTGAAGAATGTAAAGAGAATCCCACAGAACCCACATAATGGAAGGAAAGAACTCCTGTAAGTTGTCCCATGTTCACCATGGAACACTCACCCTCCCGTGTACAGACAATTAATGTTAAGAACAATCAAAAAGACATCCAACACCAATCTCTGGTGTTACATACATATGTACACATGTGTATATGTGTACACACACATAGATGTTTATATCCACAAGATCACATTTATACTCATAAAATAAATAAAAATTTATCTACTTATTCACTAAAGATCAATTATGCTAATGCTCTGAACTAAATCCAGACCTGTCAGTCTCTGAAACTTAAACTTCCATTCAGTATGATATACCACTGCTCTATAACAATGAAGGTAGCTCTCCATCTATGCCAAGAAAAAAGAGTCAATCTCTTCCTTCACAACTATGGTTAGGAACTACTTAAATCAGCAAGTAGCTTTTAGGTGTCCAAGTTCACACCTCCATAAGATCTCTACCCAGAACGTTCACACTGTCTGATATAGGCAATGCAACAGTCCTTCTATTGTCCTCTAATTATTACTAATGTAGAGTTAGGGATGGAATTGTCTACCTCGCTACTTTCTACTCTTGGTATCCCACAAGACCTGGTACTCTAATCTCTATCCAGTATTGTTAGCTGACATCCCCCTATAGGACTGAACTCTCCTTCATCCCTTCTTTTTTGAGTGCATGAGCATTAGGGAACCCACCCAGTTTTTGCTTCCAGGGCCATCAGCCTCACAGCAAGCCTCTGTGGGCACTTCACAGGTGGCCATAATAATAACTAATATCAGATGACTAAGAACTACGTGATATTCTCAGCTACCTTTTGGACTCTTCTCTGGGGAGCATCAGTGCTTTTCCCATTTTGCCTGTGAGAACAACAAGCTGGGAAAATTACATATTAGTGCTATGCTAATGTTGTTTGCAAGCTTTGACTAACGCCCTTCGCTGTATCGTCTTCTCACCTAGGGGTATCATCGGCCTCGGCACTACATCGCAACACAAGGTAAGTGTCTTGGAGAGACCTCAAGGACACCAGGGAGCAAGGCTTTCTGAGAAATCACTGCAACACTCCTTTTTCCACTAAAGGACCTGACCCTCCTTGATGGAAAGGAATGAATTGCCACAGACAAAGGAAACCAGAGGGGCAGAACAGGAAAGACCGCAGAGATCCTTGAGAATCAAGGAGGTGATGAGTTTAACCTAGAAGGGAAAAGGGAAGGAGCTGTCACTAGGAAACATGGTTAAAGATAGTCCCAAGCCCAGGATCGCACAAAAGGTTCTGGCTAAACCCAGTGGAACACTAAAGGGCATGAACATGGGAAGGAGCTCTCCAGGGAAGGGAGCTGGCAGAGGGAGGGAGATAAGAAAAGGCACAGAGGAAAGGAATCAGAACTTTTCATATACATGTATGAAATTGCCAAGGAGCAAAATTCATCAATCAAGAAAACTGGAGAAAAAGAAGTAAAAGAGAAAGGTGAGAAGGAGAAGGAGCAGAAGGAAAAAGGGACTCAGCAGACCAGATCAGAAGTATCATCCCCAGGGTTGCTACCCAACAGAGTTGGAGCTGAAGCGCCTTATCTTCCAATGGGTACATGTCCCGGCAAGAGATGCAGAAGATGCCTTGGAAAGCAGCATAGCTGTGCATTATCTGAAAGATTAAAAATGATCATACCTTTCAAATTTCTTCTGGGAAAAAAGCCCACAGATAATTATTTATATGGACAGTGTGTATGTAAGAGTCATTCTTCACAATGCTGTCATGTTATCTATAATAGGAAAAAAAGTGAAAAATCTTAAATATCCAGTAATAGACAGGTTGGTTAAATAAAGTATAGTGTCTCCATACTGTAGAAACCTCTGCAACTATGAGGACACCATGCTTCGTAAGTACTTTAAAACTATCAAAATTACTTGTAATAGACTTGACACTTACTGCAGTTAAAAACTACACGTACACATAAACACAGGAAAAATGATATTCAATTTTATATCAAATACATGAATTGCTCTTGTAATTTTAAAAATGATGAAGGCATGGGACATTAAGAGTGATTTCCTGGAAAATTGCTCTAGACTATCAGAACCTGTCTCATATTCCTTATTCTCTCTCTCTCTCTCTCTCTCTCTCTTCTTTCTCTCTTTCTCTCTCTCTCCTTTCTTCCCTCCATCCCTTCTTCCTTTCTCTCTCTCTCCCTCTCTTGCTCTCCTTCCTCTCTCCCTCTCCCTTTTTCCTTCTTCCTCCTTCCTTTCCTGTTCAGGCTTTAGACTCCAGATGAAGTCTTTGAACACTTGTCAAGCTCTGAGCTCTGCATCCTCAGCCTTTGCACTCAGCAGCTCCACCCTTCACACCCAAATGTAGTCTAGATAGGGTGGCAGGTCAGGGGGAAAGGAACCGAGTTGAACCTGAGGGTAACAGATCATGAATATCTATAGTGGGGCTTTTCTGATCCTCACTTGAATCTGGCCATAGCCTCAAGTCCCAGCAAGCTACTTGGTACTCTATTAGGGATACTCTAGCCTTATCGGCCTCTATGCAACCTTTTTTTCCTCTCCCACATTTTTTCTTTTTCCTAGTCATACAAACTCAATAGATGGTCCCGTCTTCTCCCTCCTCCCCTCCCCCATTGTCCCCCATTGCATTCGCTCCCTTTCCCCACTTCCTTTCGCTCCCCTCCCTCTCTCCTCGTGCCTCCCCTTCCCTCCCTCCCATCCCCTGGAGCATCCGTTTATATGGAAACCGAACCTCTCTCTGAGTCTTTTATCCTAGTGAGGATTCAGGACTCAGTGGCATAGCCCAGAGCCCCTTCTTGGGCTCCCCATTAGCATGGAAACTCTAGTATGACTGTTTAATCCCTTGCCTCTAAGGATCCTACTGCCTGAAGCCTTCTCCATGGTGATCCATGCTAGACTTTGGGGTGAGGGGTTGTTGACATGTCACCCATTGTGCAGCTCAGGCAAAGTCCAATCCTAGCTGTTGCAGCCCTAACTTGTGTGGCGTATCTTGCATATGGTTGGTTATCCCCATCTTTAGGCTCTTACAATCTTGCCACCCCCTCTTCTGCAAGGTTCCCTGAGCTTTAGGATGGGGAGAGATTTGGCTAGTCTGGTTCCAGGTGAATAATATAGGGATTTTTACTGTTCCGAATCACTCCATGAAACCTTGATTAAGCACTTCCCGTGTGTTGTCTCTAATCCCATTGCCTTCTCTGTTGGCAGGCCCAATGCAGGAGACAGTGAAGGACTTTTGGAGAATGATCTGGCAGGAAAACTCCGCCAGCATCGTCATGGTCACAAACCTCGTGGAGGTGGGCAGGGTAAGCCTCTCTTGCAGTCACCTGGGTAGAGGATGATGGAAGTATGCTCCTGCTCTGCATTGTGCCCTGTGCCTCCTAGTTAGTACCACACCCTCCCAGAAGCCTCCAGGGATGGGAAACAGCCTCACTCTTCCAGTAGTGTCCTTGCCCTTCAAGTCACCCATCCCTTTTTTCCTCCCTCACTATAAATGACGTCATCTCATCCATTTTGAGGAAATTGAAGCTGTCTGATGTGAACTCCCTCTTCATCCCATCTCAAAGCTACAATCTTTCATGCTTCTACCCCATCTTCACATCCTTCACCTCTGTTGTGGGTTCAGCCATGAGAAAAGGTTGTTTCTATAAATCCCCGATGGTCAAACATTGGCGATTCTTGTTCAGCATGTTGCAGCAGGAGCTGAGTTTTTACCCTTCAAAAGGTCTACTTTGGGAAAAGGGCTCTATTAATCTCTCCTCCATCTCTTGTCCCAGCATTCTTTTTTTCCACCCAAGTACCTGGCCTTCCCTGAAATAAGGAAATGATTTTCCACTGGCAATGAAGTTGGAGGGAGCAAGGTGGGGAAACCCCCAGAAGTCCTTCAGAAGCAAGGAAGTGATAAGTTCAGCCTAGAAAGGAGAGGGGGAGGAATTGATGGTGAGAAGTAAGAAGTACGGGCCAGGCAGTCCCAGCAGGTGCTAAGTAATGGGACTGGAGCCTTGTGGCAGACCTTCCTCTCCAAGATTTTTCTCACTTGGAAAACAAGTCTCTTCCTTATTGCTAAATTTTGTCCTCTCAGTGTATGGACATGCTCAGTACTTTTTACCTCAAAAAGACAGATAACAAAGAAAAAACGTCTCTCTGTCCACACCTTTCTACTCAGCTTCCAATGACTCCCACAGCTCAGTGTCCCCACTCAGTTCCCATGCACCCACTGTAGCATAATCGCTCTTCCATTCCACCAGTGGTGAGATTGTCAGCATCCCTCATTTCTCCCATACTGACAGACTTCTCTCTTCTCATCTTCCACTGCCTCTCTGTAGCATCTCATCTTCTGCGACCTAGTCTTCTCCTTTCCCAACCTCCTCGCTATTCTTCATGGACAGACTTGTCATCCCTCTTTTTTGTCTAGATGCTACCTGTACTAAGTCATCCTTAACTGAGGCTTAGGAATAGGACTACTATTGCTTTTCAGATTGTGAAGGTTAGCAGTGGCCTTTGGGTGGGCAAAAGGCAGGTACACACACATCTGGACTCCTATATATATGTGTGTGTGTGTGTGTGTGTGTATAAATTAACTAACTCAAGAGGGGGCAGGTAAGTCTTTAATGGGTAGTCCATGAAGGTAAAGTACCCTGGCCATAGTCATGCATAAGAGGAGCAATCAAGCCTGTTATGATGTAATAAAAAGGCATAGACATTTCATGGCCTAATAAGAGGATCAGGGTCAGATGAGACTTTGTCCTTGAAATCACCTTTATCTGGCCCTTTTCCCCTTATAACAGGCCTGAATGCGTCAGGGTCTCAAAGTCACTCAGTCAATAATTTGACTCTCATTCCAATGCTCCCTACTCCCCTGTTCAGACTGCTCCCCAGGGGTTCAGGCCCAGGCTGCAGCTCCAATGGATAAAAAGGTCAGCCCAGAGTTTGAGAATTCCAACCTGGCTCACAACGCATTCACGCTGGACACAGATTCCTCTTCCTGGACAGACCATGAATCAAAACTGTTTGAGAAGGGGACAGTCTCTTGGGGGAAACTCCTGTTGATGGCCAGACATAGACATTACATTAAATTTGTCTCACAATCATTGCACAGTGTTCCTGGTTATGATTCAAGCAGCCTGTGTTTGCCTGCTAGGTCCCTTGCCAACAGTTAGCTTTGGACAATTTTCTTGGCTTCCCAGTGTCAAGATCCTCATCTGTATAATGTGGACAATCACAATGTTGGAGGTCATGCTGATAATTAGATTGTTTATAGAGAACCGAATGAGTGGTGTTAGACAAAGCATTTACTGTCATCACTGACAGGGACCTGAGACTCAAAGAAGTTTTGGTACTTTCTAAAAGTCACTGAGCTAGGGAGTATTAGAATCAAGCAGTGAATCCATTTCCTTCCAAATGTGACAGGTCTCATTCTCTCGATGTTTCCCTAAGTGGGTTCCGTGGGATGCTAGTGTGCAGGATGCCTAGTGAGCAGAGGGTTCCCTGGTTAAATATGTTTGGGAAATGCTGTATCCTCTGCCCCTGTTGGAGAGTCCTAAGACATTATTAGCATTAGTACTTCTGAGGAACTGAACAGTCTACTGTAGTGAAACAGCCTGTTGAACTTTGTTGAAACAGCATTTCCCAAACTCATTTGACCACAAAACCTTTTTTGTTTGTTTGTTTTTTGTTCCCTGTTTTTCTTTTCTTTTTTTCTTTTCTTTTCTTTTTTTTTTTTTTTTTTTTTTTTTTTTTTTTACCTAACACCTATTAGCACCCAGCGGAACACACTGTGGGAAATGCCACGCTAGGCCGTGCGGCGTCCCCCGGAATGGTAATAATGCTTTTGTTATTTTAAGGGGAAAACCATGATCTTTTTCCCTCTGCGGAGTGTGACTTAGAGCTGAATGTGGGAATTGCTTGTTGGTACATCAGTGCCCACTGCCAGAGCAGAGAATAGGTGCAAATCTTCCCTTTGACCCAAAACTTTCCATCCTTTGCCCAACTACAAGCCTTTCTCCTTCCAGCCTCCATGACCACTTCTCAATACAGACCCTCTCCTAACCTCTGCTTCTACTTCCTCTCTGTTTCCCTCCTGTAATCCTTATCTTTGCTCAGCTGAAAATATTCAACCTCTCTAGTCCAACTAGAGCAGAAAAGGAACAGACACCAAGCCTCCAAACTTGAGGGTTATTTTTCATCTACTAAGTGGGGAAAATCAGTTTCCCATCTTGCCTAGTTCTGCCTAATTGTTTAGTCTATGTGGTGAAGCGTAGGAAAATTGCAAGGAACTTTGTCGAAGAAGGTGCTACTATTATGTTCAATGGCCCCAGTGTCTCTGGCAGTGAGTTTGGCCCCATACCATTGGTCGATCCCTGGTCAGCTGGGTACCCTGTGGCTTGAAATGCCACCAAAGCACCCTTGGGATTATTTGGATGGGGAAACCAAATGAGGTGTGTTTTCACAATCGGCTGCCTGCTCATGTATTCTCCTTTCTGTCCTTTCCCTGTCTCTCTGTCGACCACAGGTAAAGTGTGTGAGATACTGGCCAGATGATACAGAGGTATACGGAGACATTAAGGTCACCCTGATTGAAACAGAGCCCCTGGCAGAATACGTCATCCGCACCTTCACGGTCCAGAAGGTGAGCTTCCCTCGGCTTTGAGAAGCCCGTCTACCAGACCAACCGGCTTAACTGGCCAGGCAGGCAGAGAACCAGGGTCTGGTTTGTGCCCAGCCCCCACATCTGATGCTGCAGACATGTCAACAATCAGGTCAGCCTTGGATCCTGCTATAGGGGATCCCACAGCTGGTGAGACCGACTATCAATAGGCAACTTAGTGGCCAAAGGACATATTGAAATAAAAGTCATGTGGGAGCAGAGTAAAGACAGAAATCCACAGGAGGGGAAAGTTAGAAAACCCTTCTCTGGAGGAGGAAGAGTTTGAGCAAAGAGTGAGGAAGAAGAAGGCTGCAGGTTAGGAGAGGATGGAAAGAGTAGGTTATTCCTGGTCAAGGGTAAGAAATGTGTGAAGTATGGGGCAAAGGATGTCAACATTTCCCAGGCCTCTGTTCCTCAAGCAGGAGTGATTGATCCTTAGGGGAATATCTGTCAATTTCTGAAGACATTTGGGGTCATCACAACTTGGAAGAAGGTTAGGTTGTTACTGGCATCTAATGATCAGAGGCCAGAAGTCTTCTTAAATAATCTACAATACTCAGCACAACACAGCACCCATGATAAAGAATTATCTAGCCTTGCATGCCTCACCTGTGTTCAGAGATGTCCTGGTTTAGATATTGAAAGGAAGCCTTGAGGTTTAGGAGCTTGAGAAGCAAGCGCAATATCTCAAATAATAATATGGTCGTATTTGTTAAGTGTTTCTAGACTTGTAATAAGCTTTTGTATCAAAAATTGATAATTGAAAATATTCTGAATTGAAAGTGCATTTACTATATCTAGCTAATCAAACATTAATGTGTAGTTAAACAGCACTTTCCACTTGCCCCAGTACACCTGGTCTTGTCATCCTCCAGTGCCTGTCTTCTCCAGTCCTCTAGTACTTCCTAAGTTTTCATGGCTTTCTGCACAGAGTTTGCCTTATCCTATTCCCAAGCCCTTAGCCAGATTTCCCCTCCTCTTCACTTCCCTCCATGTCTTTCCTGGTGTGGCAACTCAGGTATCATAGGGAAGAGTGGGTCAGACAGCCAGGGCACATATTGTCAGCCTTACAACTGGTTCCATCATGACTCCTTGTTTGGCCTCAGTTTCCTCATTCACAACATGGACATAACAACAGGAGGTCTGGCATGATGTTAGATGATTAGGTACATGGGTGGGCTTATAAGAGTTACTGTGTTGATGAACATTAGCTGTTAGTTTCACTCTAAATATGTTTCCAGATTGGGTAAAGGAGTTCCTTCTCTGGGAAGCCTTTTCTGATTTCTCCTTCCCCCAAATCATATTAGCTCAACTTGTTGGTACACATCAAAAGAATTATCCACAAAGGTCATATGCTGCTCCAGGAGCACAAGGCTGGGCACAGATAACCCTTGGTGAATATCTCTTCACTGACCTGATGAACAAAGGAATAAACTCTTCCCAATTAACGCTCTCTGAATGCTTGCAGAAGTTTGCTAAGTAGGAAGAGCTGGTCAGGGAGAATTGCCCAAGCAAAGGCTCAGAGGCGCCCCTGCCACGGAATGGTCAGAAAACCACTTCTGGCCTGGTATGTAGCTGTGTGAGGGTGAAGGAGGAGGAAGGGCTACCCAGTAGAGCTGCCTGCCCTCTCTCCATTACAGCAGCTCTGCTATTAGCATGCTGCCCATCTTAGCATTCCAAATAAAGGTCTATTTAATGAAAAGGTCTGCTAATATGGTTTTAAAACTTTTAAAAAATGTTTTATTTGAGAGAAAGAGAGAAGGTTAAAGGATAAGAGAGGGGAGAAAAAGAGAGGAGAGAGGGGAGAAAAAGGGGGGAGAGAGAAAGAGAGAGAAAGAGCTAAAGTGCACACAGGTGGAGGTCAAAGAATAACTTTCCTAAAAAAATATAAAAAAAAAATAAAAAAGAATAACTTTCCTTCACCATGTGGGCTTCCGAGGACCGAACTTGGGTCACCAGATTTGTGAACAGGTGCTTTACCTACTGGGTTATTTTATCTGTCCAGCTTTTAAACTTTAATAGTCACATGAACTGCCCCAGCCATCAGAGCTCAGCTTTCTGAAAGGTCTCATCTCCCACTGCAAACACATGAAGCATGTCCTTTGCAGCCACCATATCTTTTTTTATATACATTTTTATTATTATTTCAGCTCATACAAACTTAATAGGTACACCAGTTCCCTCCTTCCCTCCTCCTCCCCCCGAACCCCCTACTCCCCCTCCCCTCACCCCTCCCTCCCCATCTCCCAGTGCTTCCCGCCCCAATTCCCAGAGAATCCTTTCTTGTGCATGCAGCCACCATATCTTTCAAGCTGTTCTACTGAATATACTTCCCATGAGATGTCTGTAGAAGAGGGTTCTCCCTGGGTAAGCACTAGATGCTATTTCACCGTCTTGGGGACTCCAAATATGAACCAGTACACTGGAGAAGTCCTGCTTTTCCATCGTCCAAAGATAACCAATCTGAATCTCTCTGTACAGCATATTATAGTACTATGTACAGTAACACCATTCATCCTACAAGGACCTCATCTTTCCCTGAACAGCAGGGAGATCTGTTCTTTAGCCTGGCAGCTGCCACCCCCTCGTGGAGCTGGCTAGGTCCATGAGGGCAGCAGCTAGAGAAACAGGCCCATTCTCTCCTCAGAAAAACTACCATGAGATTCGAGAGCTCCGCCTCTTCCATTTCACCAGCTGGCCTGACCACGGCGTCCCCTGCTATGCCACTGGCCTTCTGGGCTTCGTCCGTCAGGTCAAGTTCCTCAACCCCCCAGAAGCTGGGCCCATAGTGGTCCATTGCAGGTGAGTCAAATCTGTCTCCTAACCCGTGACCAAGTGTAACCTTCCCAGCTCTCCTCTCCCAGTAGTGCCCTTGATTCCTTGACTCAGAGACCACCACCCTCTTCTGACGAGACCTGGGTCCCAAGGTCTAACAAGGCCCATAGCGGTCTCTGGTACTGCTGTTGCCTGGGGCTGTTACAGCCTGGTGGTGTAGACACCTGATTCGCCTGCCACATGCATCTGCCCACCTCCGTTCCCATTCGCTTCTCGCCCAACCTGAAGAGTTGAACACTCTCATTGCTCCCATTTTCAACTGAGGAAATTGAGGCACACAGATGACAGACAGAGGTGGAAAAATGGCAAAGCTAGGAGAGTTAACATGGTCTGCGGATACTTGCTAGCAGCTCCTTAACATGGTAGTTAAGGTGCATTGGTATGAGAGTACAGCTCTTCATTTCATTATTTTTTAAATCAATTGCTGGCCTTCAGAGTCCTTAATAGAGAACAAATGGACAGTGCCAGGTTTCCCCTTATTACCAAGACAGGATATTTTCAGCTTTGACCTAGCAAGTCACATTGACCATGAGTAGCATTGAATCCTTCTAAATGGAGATGAAGTATGATGTCAAGGATATAGAGAATAGAAAAGGGTAGACGTTCAGACCCGAAGGCCACAGAGATTGTGTCCCCCTCCTGCTCGATGCCCCTCCATTCCAGTGTGACCTTGGACTCAGTCCATCTTTCTATACCCTGCATACTCTGGTCATTTCATGTGGCCTGGGCAATGCTTTGTCAGTGCAAGTGACCAGGAAAGACTCTATAAACTGTGAGTGTCTTAGACTCACACTTCCTGAGATAGCATCCATCTGTCTTCTCCACAACGATAGATATACAACCCCACTGCACAAGTGGGAATTGAAGGTTTGGTAGTTTGCATTGCATGGAGTTTCTCTGTTCTGCATATCATAACCAACAAAGAATAACAGTACCTTGTGTCCACACCTCAAATTCCAAACAGCAACCAGAGCAGGGGGAAAAGAGAGTAGGAGTTAAACAAAGGGGGGAGGCAAAGGAAATAGTTTAATCAGATTTCTCCTATGGGTAGCTATGTGTAAGATCGACCATACCTGTATCTTCATGGCGAATGACTGTAATGAACAAAGTAGTACCCATTCCTGGGGCTAGTATTATTGAGCTAATGCATATTAAGTGCTTGACAGAATTCCTGACATAGTAACTACTGTTCTTCCTACCTCTTTATCTCTCTCCTCACTCCAGACAAGGCTTAAGATACCCTTTAGGATAGGAACCGTGTCTTCCTCATCTTTGTAGCCACAGTCCTAATCTCAGCACCCAGGCCATCATGAATACTCAACAAATATTGGTGGAATATAAAGACTAATTATTTATTGAGAAATTACCGTGCATCCAGCCACAGAGCTAGGCAATTTACATGCATTATGCTTTTTAAATGTAATTTCATGCAATTTACATATATTATATGATTAATGCTAAGAGGTATACTACTATCAGGTTTATTTTATGAATGAGAGCAGTAAAACCTAAAAATATTAAGTCATTTACCCAAGGTCACACAGTTAGTAAGTAACAGAGCCAGGAATTAATGCCAGGAGTCTCTTCAAATATCATGTGTTTAATTGCTATTAATATTTGATTCCAGACAAAATGCAGCCCAGACCTTACAAAGACTCTGCCAGGGAGCATGTTATATGTGTAAGAAAATCAAGGCTCATGGTTACCAGGCAACTTATTCACTGATGGCAGAGCCAAGATTCAAAACCAAGTTGCACTGGTTTGTTCCCCTAAGACATGCTGAAAATGAAGCTTTGGAGAACAGATGCATGAATAACTCTTTGTACTCCCACGCTACCTGGGGGACCCATCCTGTTCAGTTCCTTTCAAAGCAGTGTGCAGCATGCTGGGGGACAGGTATTGTGAGCCAAGACTAAGTCATTGTCTACTCAGGTGAAACTGTGGCATTTTATCATGAATGAAGACGGCTTCCTAGAGATTTACTTTTCAGACCATTAGAGATGTTGGTCCCCACTGGCGGATGCTCCTTGGAATTTATCATCTAGTACTGCTTCTACATCTTATCCCATCTCTCCTTCTCTTATGCATTTCTTTTGGATTCCACTTTTCAGACAGACACTTGTTTCCTCAGGGGAAGAAAAGTGTAAAAACACAGCCAAGACAGGCCTCCTTGATAGCCTGTCCTAGCTTCTCATCCAGAACCGGGAAATTGATGTTCTCCTTGTCCCTGGCCCAGGCCTATTGTTTTAGAATCAAGAGTCCATGTGGACTGGGGACACTCCATGGAGTCCTGAGGAATCCTCTTGCTATGTTGTGTCTGCCCTGAGATTTTCCTGTCAAAGTCATCCATGATCAAAAACTGACTGTGTATCAGGAGACTTGATAGCTCAGGGATGTCCTGCTGCTTCAGTTTAACGATATGTCTGGCTTGTAGCCCCCTGGGATACAGGTACAGATAAAGCCAATTGCAAGTCCTTGGAAAGAAGGCTTCAGAAATACTCTTTGCCTTTGAGACAGTTCAGAGATCTCTGATCAACTCCTCTCTCCCTCCCTCCCTCTCTGTAATCTCTCTGCTCTTCCTTACTTCTGTCCACCAACTCATTTGTTGAAAAGAAAGAAGATAAAAGCAAAGAAGGGGTAAAGGAAGAGAGGTTTATTAGGCAGCTCCAGTACCCAGACATTGGGTTAAGTACTTTATGGGATAGAGTTGGGCTATCATTATCCATCAAACAAGGAACCCTCAGGTACATACTAGGAATCTTATTTAAGAAGGAAGGGAAAGCACCCAGACTGCCTGGGGAAACGTCTTAGCTCTCCTGTCAGCTGTATGACCTCATATAAGGTAAGCCCTCTGAGCCTCAGTTACTCATCTGTAAAATGGGATGCAGACATTACTAGCCACCTCCTAAGGGAGTCTATGAGTAAGATCGTAAAGAGTTCAGAAAACAACGTGTGTCACTTTATAGGCACTGAGTAACTGTTTGCTGTGTCCTGATAAATAGCATCAAAGACAAGCACAACTCCCACTTATAAGGGGAAATATGTTCACTTCAGCAACTAATAGCAGTGTTGGGGTTCTAACTGTTGACCCACACTACCTTTGACAAAGGCCCTCGGGACAGGGGTGCCACCCTGAGATTCCTAACACGAACCAAGCTTCTCTTCCAGTGCGGGAGCCGGGAGGACTGGCTGCTTCATTGCCATTGACACCATGCTTGACATGGCAGAGAATGAAGGGGTGGTGGACATCTTCAACTGTGTGCGTGAGCTTCGGGCACAGAGGGTCAACCTGGTGCAGACAGAGGTGAGTCCTGGGGCACTGAACCAGACTGTTACCTGCTACCCTGGCCAAGGGAAGCAAGGTAGAACTGAGGTCCCTGGAGGGAGAAATCCTTTTTTAAAAAAAAGGAAGAAAACAAAGAACTAGGGTCTATGAACAGAGTGACCATACAGCTTGCTATGGTGAGTCCACTGTAGAAGCTAGCACATCCCAGCCAATCCCAAGTGCTAAACAATGGTCTTCCCCATCTGTGAGGTCATCCAAGCAAGAGCTGAATGACAACTGTCAAGGATGGTATTGCAGCCTCGTGTGAAGAAACAAAGAACACATTGGCACTCGTAGACGACTTATGTGCCAAGCATCCAATCAATCCTTGCAGATGAGAACTTTGGTATGAACCAAGGTATGGGGAATCCCAAGAGAAACAACACAAATTTCCTATTATTGCAGTTTCTTTTCTCTTTGTTCCTGTGAGACAAAACTTGTACATGACTTGAGGGAGAAAGGGAGATTTTATTTATTGCCTTACTTTTCCAGAGGGGATATGTTTACTTATGGTGAGATTCAAATAGCAGAAGGTATGACTGAAAGCAAAAACTGGAAGCTGATTCAGGTCACCGTAGCCCTCATGAAGGCAGAGAAACAGGCAAGAACAGACTCAGAGGAAACAAGACCAAGCTACCAAACCTCAAGACCTATGGCATGCCTTCCTCCAGCAAGGCTCCACCTCCTGAAGACATTATGACCTTTCCAAACATTAATATTGGCTAAGGATCCAACTCCGTGAACTGCAGGGAAGACTGGCTCCCCTGTACCTCTTATTTTTCAGTGAAAATATTTATTTATTTTTATAATTTTCTTGTTTGAAAAATTGAAAATAGGAGGACACATTAGAAAAAATTGTAGGTGAAACATTTCCATATCATAAACAGAAATGCGGCATTGCATTTAACATTGAAATTAAAATTAAAATACCCACAAGAAGAACTCCAGGAACTTCTCTGTTCCATTCTAGAGCTTCAGATTCAAGGAAAATGGAAGACTTCATCTTTGTGGTCACCTTCAATGAGCCAAGAGACGCACACTCTTTGCATTCAGGATGTTGTTCACAAGCTGTAGCACAGCTCCTATTAGTATCTCCATTTTATCAATGAGCAGGATACTTAGACATGATATTCCCCAAGACCTCTCATGGCCAGACTGTGGTAGAATATAGGCAGACCCATGTGACCTTAAGACCCATGTTCTCTGCCTGAACCACCTTCTCACTAGTGACCCTTTCTCGGGCAGTCCCACTTTTCTATGCTTTAGCTTGTTGTGCCTCTAATGAGTCCATCCTCTAGATCTGAAGACTATGGGTGCCCCCAGAAGATGTGGAACACAATGGATATGTTTATCATCAGCCCTACAAAAGGAAATGACTCATGGCTTTAACCATGGTCATCTCTTCCTGCTCTGCTGTGAAGACCCACATTGACAGTTTTATCATACTGGACCTTGCAGCAGACTCTGAGAACACTCACAAGGCCCATCCTCAGGCCTGTAGCATCAGAACAAGAACACCAGTCTATCTGTGGCTAGTCTCTTGCATGTGGAAAACAGCTGTACTGGCTAGATTCAGACACATAGTCTTACTGTCAAGAAAGGAAATATTTCAATGCAAATATGTCATGATACATCTGGATAAGCACTTTATGTAGAGAGCTAGGCCAAGTTTTTGCAGGGGAAAAAAAAAGGTCACTCAACAAACTCTAATCAAGGACCTAGAAGTAGCCATGACTTCTGCCTGGTAGATTTGGAAAAGAATTTGTGGAAATAATAAAACATGAAAGTACCGAAGTGAAGTGGAGTTTGAGCAGAAGAAAACAAATAGCAGGTGCTAAAAATCAGGGTGGGAAGGCTGACACACATGTGTCGGGAGTAGACCCTGAGCTTTGAGACAGGCTGTGTGTATTTGGAAGCAATCCAAGGAACACTGGTTGGTGAATGGAAAGAAAAAAAAAATAAACAGAGTACACTTTGGGGTTGTAGACAACCCAAGTCCAGTCCCACTGGGGAACTCTCAAAGACAGTGTGGGCCATGCACCTTTCAGTTGTCCTACAGAAATGGAGAGGAAACATGGCTTTGTATCCCCAACTCTCCATCTGTTGTTTGGGGGCTCCTTCTTATATATTGACACCCCTTGACTGCCCTGCAAACAGCCCTGGTGCACTTCTGGGATAAGGAGGAAACCCTCAGCAGAACAATTGGAGAAAACAGCTTTCAGCAGATAAACGTGAAAGCTGGGTATGAAGAAGCAGAGCACCCACCGGGGATCAGGGAGATGATGGGTTACTTGGTAAAGTGCTTAGCATGAGGACCTGAGGTTGGATCCCCAGCCCCCACATAAAAATAGCCAGGCATGGTGGCATGCACCTGTAATCCTCTTTCTGGGAAGGCCGACAGGAGGATTCCGGGGGCTTACTGACCAGCTAGTTAGTCTTGCTGAATCGGTGAGTTGCACATTTAGTTCGAGACTCCATCCCAGAAGAAAATGAAAGGGCAGTCACATGCCATCAAAAATAACCCAGATGAATTTCAGTGGGCCATGCATGAGTTTAAAAAAAAACATGAAAATAGGAGGGAGACTGCCAGAGAAGAAAAATGGTTGTAATGGGAAAAGGGGGGCGGAGATGGAATTGGGAATTAAGGTATGAAAATATCAAAAATTCATTATATTCAGGTATGGAATTCTAAAAGAATAAAAAAAAAAACTTAAAAAGAGTCAAAAAGTGAGGAGAGGTCTACCAGTATAGACCTTTGACTTTCATGTACCCAACATAAGCACACACATACAGGTATGCATGCACACATACAGCACCTGCTATGACATGTCCTCAAGTTACCCATTCTTTGTGTGGGGGGGTGGTGTCCAAGGGTGACTTCAGGAATAATCCTGGATTGTTCTACCTCCTTTTGGCTTTGATCTGGGGTTTCCCAGACTCCTCCTTCCATGGTCCAAAAGTGCAGACTTGCCTAGTATTTTTCCATGGGGTCTGGAATCCAAACTTAGATCGTTCTGCTTTTGTGATAGAGGTTTAACCCCTGAGCCATCAGTCCAGTCCAGGTTTCTCATTTTTATCAGTGATTATGCTGCTCCATTTTATACAAGGATAAGAGGTCCCACAGCTAAGACAATCACTATGAAACATGAAGATCTTGCCCTTTGAGTTGGATGCTTAAAGTAAGGATTCTGCAGTACAAGTCATGCGCTTTCTTCATCTGCCGACCTTGATATGGGACAGAAAGCTTCAAGGCCGCTCTTCTTACCTGATAACTTCTTCCCAACCCATTGACCTTATAGGAGCAATATGTGTTTGTACACGATGCCATCCTGGAAGCATGTCTCTGTGGCAATACCGCCATCCCTGTGTGTGAGTTTCGCTCTCTCTACTACAACATCAGCAGGCTGGACCCCCAGACAAACTCCAGTCAGATCAAAGATGAATTTCAGGTATGGATGATGACTATCTTTTTCAATCTGGACCATAATGACAAATTTTCAATCTGGGTAACTTACACAACAAACATTCATTTATCTCATTCCTGGAGACATGAAATCCAAGGTCACCCTATTAGCACTTCTAGTACCTGGGAAGGCCTCAGACACGACATGAACCTGGGTCGTGGATACCTGTTTTCTCATAGTCTTCCTTGGTGGAAAATAGAAAAAGCAGACTATGGAATCTGTTCTTGCCTGGACACTAATCCTATTTATAAAATTCTACTCCATCCTATGACCCAGTTACTTCCCAAAGTCCAACTTGTTAACGTTCCTAATACCCCAACATTGGAAGTCAGGATGTCAGCCCATGAATTTGGAGAGGTGGCCAAATTCAATCTATAGCAATGATCCAGCCAGCTACAGTGCTGCTCTGCACACTGTGAGACTTTCTTTGCAAGACTGTTGTGTATACATGTGTTCAGCCTGCAGTGCCGGGCAACTGCAGCAGTTATCTCATAGTATCATACGTGCGCTCACTAGCAACCATTAACTAGCCGCTCAATGACAACTGACACTTTTTTTTAAACATGATTGTATTTATGAACTGAGGCCTTAGTTAATTATTTCCTGGGCTGTGGGTGGAGAGACGTGTATATTCACATGACTATGAATTTCATGCATCTTTTTCCCTGGATAGACAGACTTTCTCAGTATTTTCATTAGAAATATAGTCTGCTGACCAAATGTA
Source organism: Typhlomys cinereus (assembly GCA_023101885.1). Lineage (NCBI taxonomy): Eukaryota > Metazoa > Chordata > Mammalia > Rodentia > Platacanthomyidae > Typhlomys > Typhlomys cinereus. Next base: position 2,396,450 of record JALPQD010000254.1, on the reverse strand, counting down.
TGAGCCTCACTTGGGAGTTAGAAATTTAGACTCTTCGGCCCACCTGAACCTACTGAATAGGAACCTACAATTAATTGGACGGGAAGCACTGGGTAAAAAGCTAGGGACCAACCCTTTATCCCAAATCCAGTGATAGGACCACCTCTGGGCAGTATTAGATAGAAGGATGCAAGAAAACCCATGGTCAATCCCAGGCCCATGATACTTTATTCTGCCCAATATTTTAGGACCTTGACAAGCAGAGTCTGGTCACTACACATGGGACCTGGTCTATTGGCCAGGGCACCTCTGGTCCCAATTGTGTCAGACTGTGTGGAACACAAGCCCTGCAGTGTTGTGGACCCACTAGACTGCCCCTTAAAGTCTCTCCTTCTCCTGGGCAGCTCATCTCAGCATTCTTCTATCCTCTCACAGCTTTCTCTCTGAAAAGAGTGCCGGGAAATCATTTCCCCAACCCGCGACACTTCAGAGTGGTGTTGAGCATGCATTAGGCCTTCTCTGCCTCCACCTCTACCATATGTCCTGCTGGCTGGCCTTTGCTCTAACGCCGCACTGGCTGAGTTGAACAACTTAGTTCAAATGGTTGGCAGGCATCATCAGCCTGTGTCTGAGCTTGTGAGTGGGCGGGCTGCCCTTGCCGCCTTGGCATCTTGAAGATGTCACACAGTCCCTGGCAAAGATTCTCAGCCCAGAAGTCCTGTAACAGCAAGCAGGATATAATAGAATATCGCCATCAGAGGAGAACCATGTGTTCCAGGAAAGAGGTACCCATGCCACACTAAGAGGGTGGTGGCAACAGGTGAGTGAAGCTAACTTGGGACATCACATTGCCCCCTTTGTATTTAGTAACTGTTTTTCCGCCCATCTTGGTGCCCCACAGACACTCAACATTGTAACGCCTCGTGTTCGGCCTGAGGATTGCAGCATCGGGCTCTTGCCCCGGAATCACGATAAGAATCGGAGCATGGACGTCCTGCCTCTGGACCGCTGTCTGCCCTTCCTCATCTCGGTGGATGGAGAGTCCAGCAACTACATCAATGCGGCACTGATGGATGTAAGCTGAGTTCTGGCAGGAAGCCCCTGGCTGGCATTGCAGGGAAAGTTACCTTTCAAAGTGGAGAAGGCTAGAACCCCGGAACCCCAACTCCACTAGCCACCTTGATTTTGTGTGCTGGTTTCTGGGACCATTGCTTTTCCTGAAGCTTTCTGGTCCTAACGCAGATGCATGCTATGGCCTTAGCTCTTTAGTTTAAAGGAGCTGGAAGGAATAGATGGAAAGCTAAGAGGTAATTCCCACAACAGCTTAAGTCTATAGTCCTATCTGAACACCCTTGTACCTCCCACAAAGATGATTCTCAGCCTGAATTTCATGGCCACATTCTCAATGCAAGAGATTGGCCTGAGGCCTGGGGACACCAAATGCTATAAACCATCTTGGAGGTCCTGCTGGTACTTTCCATGTAGTTTCTCAGTTAACTTCTGTGCAGAGGCGAGGAGGGTGGCACATTGTATGTGCTCGGTAAATGGCTATTGGGCAGTGATGGAGTGTGGTAATAAAGATCAAGGCAGGAAATATGCCAAGATCCTTATTCTGCTATGGCTGCGATTCTTTGCTTTCTTAATATCCCACTCAAGAACGAAATTCTCTTCAAAGAAACTTTACCAGGGATGAAATTAAAATGTCTAACAATTATCTTAAAAAATGCTCCACTTCCTTCGCCATCAGGGAAATGCAAATCAAAACTTCCCTGAGATATCATCTCACCCCGGTCAGGATGGCAAAAATCCACAATACAAACAACGACAAATGCTGGAGAGGATGTGGAGAGAGGGGAACTCTCCTACATTGTTGGTGGGAATGCAAGCTCATACAGCCACTCTGGCGAGCCGTCTGGAGATTCTTAAAGATATTAAAGATTGAAATGCCATATGACCCTGCTATCCCATCTTTGGGAATAACCCCCCCATGCAGCAGAGGTTCGCCTCGATAGCACAAGCTCGACCATGTTCATAGCAGCATTGTTTACAATAGCAAAGTCATGGAATCAACCTAAATGTCCAACAGTTGACGAGTAGATAAGGAAACTGTGGTACATCTATACAATGGAGTACTACTCAGCCATCAAAATGATGAATTACTGGAATTTGCTGGGAAATGGATGTCATTAGAAAGAATTATATTAAGTGAAGTATCCCAAACCCAGAAAATTAAGCGCCGTATGTACTCCCTAATAGGTGGCTCCTAGTACCAAACTCGCCCAGCCCACATTGGGACACTCAAAAGTAAACCTATGTAACACAGTAATTGCAAGGATTATGAACAAGAGAGATGGGTTAGGAGGGCCACACCAGAAACAAGGAGAGAGGGGACCATGTTACAGCAGAGAAAATAGGCCTTCATCAAGGTCTGCAAGTAAGTAATGAGAAACCTGGTTAAGTCACAGACGTTCTTTCCTGATCTCACCAGAAGGGGAGGGCATATAGTCTAGCAGATAAAAAGTAATCATTTTGCAAATGGGTGATGGACCCCTCCCACAGTGAGGTTTCCTACTCTTATTACATCTACCCTTGAATGTGCTATTACAACAAGACTCCAGTTTAACAGCTTTTTGTCTCTGGCCAGGGGGTGACATACAGTGCCCAGCAGAATGGAGTGAAGGGAATTGCAGGAGCAGCAAAACTGCAAAAGAAAATCAACAAACCACAATCCAGAACTTCAGAGACTCTATATCAATCACATAAAACTAGGACAGCCTAATCTCTCCCCATCCTGGAGCTCAGGGACATTTGCGGAAGAGGGGGCGGTAAGATTGTAAGAGCAAAAGGATGGGAGGAGCAACGATTTGCAAGATTCTCAACAATAGTTGGGGCCAAAGCAATCATAATGGAACTTTGCATGCCCTGCGCAATGTCCAGCGCACTGTTGCCCTCATAAAGTCTAGCATCTGTTAAGGGCACCGAGACCCTGGAGGCAAGGGATTGACAGCCATAGTAGTAATCTTATGCTTAAGGGGAACAAGAGAAAGGGCTTATGGAAATGCCACTGGGTCCTTATATGTCATCGGAGAGGAGGACCCAGTGGAGAGTTAGGCGCACACAATAAAGGACTCTCTGGGAATTGGGGGGGAGACACTGGGGGAAGGGGAGGGGGAAGGGAGGGAACTGGTAAAAAATTTTAAAATGTATAATTAAATTTTTAATAAAAAAAAAAAGTATTTTCCAAATATAAAAAAAAAAAAAAAGAACGAAATTCTTATCTTCTATAATTTGGGATTAGAGAAACACCCTACCACAGCAGACCCATGTTTTCGGCCTCAAGTGCCTTGCCCATGTCCTCTAGCAACTTTATGCAAACATCATCCCACTTCCAGGATGTGGAGATACTTACCAAAGGACCGAACCAAGGCATCCCAGAGGACTAGTGGCTAAGCCACACCCAGGGCTCCTGATTTCCCACCTTAAATATCATTTCTTGAACCTCTCACAGCTTGTTAAATCCACCAAGATTCAAGTGTCTTTCCTCCTGAGGCCCAAGATCAAAAAAACCATTGCCTGATTAGAATGACCCATTCCGGGTTCCATTCCTTACCAGTTCCCTCTCCCAGGTCATGTCCACCAATCCTCCCATCTCAAAGACAAGGGAATGGATTATTCTCACCTTTTGATCAAGAACAACTATTTCTCTGACTTCCGTTCCTCTCCCCAAATCCCAGGTTTTGAAGGAAAACAAAATGATACAAGGCCAATGTCTAGCTCAGTTCTCAGGAGGCCTGTATTGACATGCACCCATAGGTGCTTTACATCCTCCATGAAAACCCTGGTTCTACATCTAGAAGCAGGAGTCTTGTCTTAATCATATTAAATAGCTTAAACAGAGCTATTTAATGGGGTGAGCTTAGGGCTTTACAAGGTCAATGGTTGTATACCTCTGTGCTGTGTGTGTGTATGTGAATACATACGTGAGTATGTGTGTGTATGTATGCTGAATGTGTGTGCATGTTGCATGTGTGCATGTGTATGTGTGTCATATGTGCATGTGTCTGATTGGAATGAGATTTAGGAGTTCACCCCCCCACCTAGATCCTCCCACTATTGTTCCCCAATTGCCCATATGCCCATTTTCTGCCTTCATGCAAGTAAGGATCAAGGAAGCTCTTGGCCTCTACTTTGTAGGTTAGATGCTGCCTGGAATCAAATGCTTTCTGCCAAGCCCTGATTTTGATTGCATTCTCTTTGTCCACAGGGCATTTCTCCTGCCAGCCATCACTAGGGCCTTTGCCTTTCTTATATTAAAAAAAAAAATCCTTATCTGTATTCCAGCTCAGTCTGCGCATTATCTGGTAACCATAGCAGCTTTGCCTCTAGCAGAAAAATATGAAGTCCTCTGGGTTAATTTTTAATGTTTCCCCTGGTAAAGGATGATGTTATCCATGAAACGGATTGCTGGCTGATCCCTGAAACCCAGCAGGAGCACGGATCTCGAACATATTTTCAGATAAGGTTTTGTCAGGCGTACTGGCCTAATAGAGCATTTATCACAGAGACAGGAAAAGCAAAGAAAACTAACATTCTCTGCATGTTTGGGCACCATGTCGGGCCCTCCACTTGCATTGTCTCACTCTGTGCTGGAGTATTGTTATCCCTATTTTCTGGAGAAAGACCAAAGGTCAGAGTCTCTCTATCACTTACTTGAGAAATAGTGGAACCAAGGGTCTAGGCCTCACATAGACTGTCTTGAAAACCTAGATTGTTATTTTTTTAAGGTTTTGAAATGGTCAAACGGCCATTTGTCTGTGGCTGGAGAATCTGGCTCTGTGGCAGTTAAGTGATCTGTCCCCCTGTGCCTCTCATTTGACCATCAGGAGAAGGCTCTGGAAGACAAGGCTTCCTTGTGCACACACACATAGGCAGGCATGTGTGCAAGTCCTTGTTCTGCTGTTTCCAGGGCACCCCTCTTCCTTCTGACTTCCTTCCCTACTTCTTTCTGCCTCATGACTCCACTGAAGCAGTTGTGACCACCTACCAAGAAAATTTGTTGAGACATAGGCTAGTTCTCAGGTTTCATAAGCCACTGAGGAAGGAGAGACACTCTCCAATCTTTCCAAATACCTCCTCTAGGTGTGTTGTGACCTGTAGGTCCAATGAAGCTCTATGACTCCCCTACCCCCATCAGTGCCCTCTCAATTTATTTGTCAGAGCTGCACTGGGTATAATGTGAGCTAGCCACTCTGCTGGCACTGAGATAGAAGCCAGTGTTTCTTCCCTGCAATGACCATCTAGTCAGGTTTCTGCTGGCTGGTCTTCTCACTTTATAGACCTCACTCACTGCCAGACAACTATCCCTTTGGATTTACATATCCCATTTTCCAGGTAAGAAATCTAAGCTTGAAACCTTCTCCCAGTCGACCAGAGTCTAGTACTCCTCTCCCTGCAAAGTCCTATACAAATGTTATTTAAGTATGTGAATGAATAAGCAAATGGATACATGATGGATGGATCAAAGGACAGATGGATGACTCATGATTTACAAGGAACAATGTGGGTTTGAACCTCAGCTCTACCTAACACTAATAAGCAGGCTGTCTGCCATGCCCCACTAACTAAAGGACTCAATGTTACCTTCTACCAGGCTAGCTCGGCCCTCAACCAACCCAAAGACAGGGAGAGCCTTGCACCCCAAGCCCTTTCAGAGGCCAGTGGGTCTCTCCTCGGCATCACAGGCACGGGGACCCTCTCAGAGGCCTCCCATCCCAGGCATTGTCTTGGCCAGCCAAGTGGCCAATCTGCATCCTGAATCTTTCATTTCATATTGGTAATGATGATGATTTGCTGAGCTCCAAGTCATAAATAATTTATTTGGATAATCCCCATCCGAGTGACACTTTCCTAATGAAATGTCTTAGTTTAGAGGGGAATGTGTTCATTATGAGAAGGTTCCCTTTGCCGCCAGGGCACCAAGATAACAGAATGGGCAGGTGCTTTGTGAAATCCTTTTGGCAGGCGCGGGGCCTCTGGCAGCCATCTGGGGCTCGTCATCATCGGCCTAGCACTGATTGGGTATGTATTTGACTAAACCTCTGCCATTTCCTTTGTCAGAGCCACAAGCAGCCTGCCGCCTTCGTGGTCACCCAGCACCCTCTACCCAACACTGTGGCGGACTTCTGGAGGCTGGTGTTCGATTATAACTGCTCCTCTGTGGTGATGCTGAATGAGATGGACACTGCCCAGGTAAGAGGAGGTTAGGTGGGTCTCAGTAGGTCAGAAGAACCATGCTGTTGTAGACCTGGAGACCCTGCGACGTGCTCAGTGATCGACACCACCTGAGGACCAGGCACACTCGTATTCCACTACCTGCAGTTGAGGAGTCTCTGTGAGATCTACCCCAGAAGGGATGACCCTCGTTTATGGGCATTGTCCAACTCCATCAAGGGCCAGACAATGGTGTCCCAGCCCCCAGAGACTGGTTAGGGTCTTGCTCTAAATCACACAGAGCACAGACAGGCAGAATGCCACTCCAACACCAAGTGTCACTAGTTTCAAAGAATAGCCAATGTCTGGCCACACACAAACTCACCCCCTCCGATTCCTCTGTCATCCATCCTGCGTGCTGGCAGAACACAGAGTCGGAACCTGGGAGGCTTGTCTCCTGACCAAACCCTCTGAGCCCTGACTTCCCTGCTTTATGTCTTCCTCTGGGTTTGGCAGCCCCAACCATCACATACCTGCATAATATCACATCCCCATACTCACGATATGGGACCCATGTCTTGGGACAGTGCCAGTAATGTACCACACAGCAGCAGGGCAGCCATCTGGGGTGAAGGGGTTGAGAATGGTCATCACAATATTCGCAAAACTGTCTCTTCACCACCCTGGAGAAGACTGGAAGTAATTCAGCACTCCCAGATGAGTGTTGGCTTTGTGCAGATCTTGGGAGGCAATAGAACTTTTTTTTTAGAACTTTTTTATGGAATGGGGCTGAGCTATGCTCTTAACCTCCCAAGAATCACCAGTCTCAGTACAGAGACTGGATGGGCAGGTTGTCCCAGCCTCATGTGGCTGTGCTGTAATAGAGGTCAGCAATGAAGTGCTATGCTGACCCAAAACAGAGAACAATTAATTCTGCCCAGAGGGTGAGGGAAGACTTCAAAAGGAAAGTGACTGGGACCTTGAAGGAAGCCAGAGAGGGAGGTTGGGGGAGAAAAGGAGGGGAAGACATCGTGGGGGAGCAATACAAGAGATGAACAGCTGAGAACAGGCATTCGAGGTAGAGAGACTGGCAGGGGCAAAGGTAAGGCAGAAGGATGTCGAGGCGAGCTTGCAGTCAGCCTCTGTTCCAAAGCGGCTGCATGGTGTCCAGAGAAAATGAGCAAGGTGACGCTGGAAAAGGTAGCAGGGGCCCCGGCTTGCAGAGAGACTCTGTCTGCCAGGCAGAGGAGCTCAGGCCTTGGGCAGAAGCACTGAAAACATCAGACTTTTGCTCTGTAAGTTGTAGAATTCATTCTGCTAATGAAAGCTGTCAGGCAAGCCCAGGGTACGAAGCAGTCAAAGTCAAAAAGAGCTGGTTATGCTAACTCAAGAGAGGTAGAAGGTCCAAAGTCCTACCCACACTGGCCTTTCACCTGGGGAAAAGGTGGAAGGTCTTTTCCTGGTAGCCCTTTGATGGACTGTCCCTTTGCTATGTTACAGCTAGAAAACTCCTGCTATGTAGTGAAGGGAGATTCAGTGAAGCGGGGCTTCCTGTTAAAAAGCCAAATCTAAGACTAGAGATTTCCAGGCAGACCTGGGAAGCAGAGACTGGAAGAAACCGTGACAAGTGCGTAGAAATTGAAAGAAGCAATCTGAGCTGAGGATGCGGCTCGGGAGTCGGGAGACCTGGCACTAGATGTGAGAAAGTTTCCAAAGCCAAGTCCGCAAGGTTTGGGGAGAGGCCGCCTACAGGATCCAAAAGAGAAGGAAAAGTGAGAGAGGGCGGCAGGTGGCTTGTCTCAGCTATCAGACAGCCAGGGTGCACCTGTCCAAAACGGAAAGGCAGGAAGGTGGGGACACGTGGAGAAGAGCAGAGCAGGAGGGGCGGAATGTGCTGCAACTCAGGATGTGTCGGAGAGAGACATCCAGGAGAGGTTCCCTTCATTTGTTGAGCATCTGCTCCTGCTATTTGTTGGAAGCTATTCTAAGTGCTTGGAAGGCATTGCGAATAACAGACAAGGCAAAACAAGAATATTCCCATCTCCTGTGCTCTTCCTCTTCTGAAGGGGAAAGACAGACCATAAACAACAAATGCTCTGCAATGGATTCTGCAATGGGGGAGACAAAGATATAGGAAAAGCAAATAGGAAGGCAGCATAATGGTGACTGGAAAGCAGAGCATGGGGCATAAGACAGAGCTGCATTAGGGTGGCCAAGAAATGTCCTGTTGAGAAGAGAACCATGGAATAGAGACTCAGAGGAGGTAAGACAGCAAGCCATGTGCCTCTTCTAGGAAACAGTGTCTTAGGCTGAGGGAACAACCTGCACCATGACAGTGCCCTTGAAGAACAGCAGAGTAAGCTAGGATAGGAGGAGGTCAGGTGTGGAGAGCAGCAGATGGAGAGTCAGGGCTGTAGCAGGATCATGGGAGACCTTGGGTATTGCAGGGAAAATGTGGGGATTTCCTCTGCAAAAAAATGGAAAGCACAGACTGACTTGTGGCAGAAGACTGGAATGAATTAACAGTTTGAAAGCATCCCTTTGGCTGCTGTGAAGAAGGGATTCTCAATGGGGTAAGAGAACGACGGTTGCTGAGAGTAAGTGTGGAGAGAACAGGCAAGAGGCAACCAGGGCAGGTGACTGTGACTTGGTCTGGGGTGGGGACAAGGGTGTAGGTTCTCAAGATGTCCTGATGGCAAAGGATCCTAATAGGATGGCAAAGGGAAAGGAAACCATCAAAGTTTGGAGCCTGAAGAGCAGAAGGTTGAAAACTGAGATAACCATGAAGATGAAGTCTCAGAAAACAGAGTCCAGGAGAGTTCCCTGCAGGTTCGGATAAAATGATCAGCACGGGACCTGCTGCCTGAACAAGGCCTGTCTGCTCTTCTCTCTTCCCAGCATCTCTTCTGCAGAACTGGAGCCGAGGAACAGAACCAGTTACCAAGGCCTTCTCTTAGGGGCGTGTATCATCACAGTACCAGCTACAGCTCCCCTGTAGGGATTGGTCCCAAGTGAACAACAGGTCTTGTGGCCCCAGATGTTGGCACAGCCTTGGAGAACGGAGTCTCAAAATGCCAGCACATCAGGCTCAGAGGCACCCTGAGGTTGGCTGCCTTACGCAGCTGGCAAGCGTCCCCTGAAATCGGCAGATGAATAGAGTACTTATTGATATAAATATCATCACCACAGCAGCTGGGCGCCTTGCAAAAATAAACAATGACACAGCATGAGCGTCAGAAAAGCCGCCCTCAGCACCTGGAGGGGCGGTTCTTTGAAGTGGCATCAGTATTTGCCTGCCAACATGCTCCTGCCAAGGCAGCCCAGAATCTGAGCCAGCCCAAGAGGGTGGACATATCTCTCAATTGCTCCCAAGAGGACTAACACCACATCCTGTGGTTTGACCATGGACCATAAGCGCTCATGTTGGGGCAAGCTATCCGTAAGGATGCAGGAAAATCCAAACAAGGAAAAAGGATGTGAGCTCACAAGTCTTCACTGTCTCGCACTGTTTTCCAAATCTATCTATCTGTTGTGGTTTGTCTGCAGGTCACTGATGAATACATGACCAAACAACTTAAGGGGAATAAGGGAATTTATGCTTGCTTAAGGTTCTGGTTAGATTTCATTGTCTAGCTTGAGAGGAGAGTTGATACTAATGTCAGGAGCCAAGCGAAGGGGCTACAGGATGTCCATAGGAATTGCTGAGAGGAGACTAAACCTCCTCACACCTGCAAGACTGCAAACCTGCCGAAATATGCCCAAGAATTCGAAATGACTGAGCCAGCTCTCTCTATCTTATCCACCTGCCCAGGAAATAGTCCTGCCCTATGGGCTTGGGTCTTCCCTCGTCAATTAGACGCCTACAGGCTCACTTATGGCTCTCTCTCTCTCTCTCTCTCTCTCTCTCTCTTTCTGTGTGTGTGTGTGTGTGTGTGTGTGTGTGTGTGTGTGTGTGTGTGTGTGTGTGTTATTTGCCAGAGGGCATTTGAACATCAGTAGAGGCCCAAGGGTGACATCAGGAATCACCCCGATCTACCTCCTTATTGCTTTGCTCTGAATTTTCCCAGGCTCTGCCTTACAGGGCTAGAATTACAAGTCACTACCATTTCTGTTTAGTATTTTCCCCTGTTATCCTGGATCCAAACTCAGGTCTTTCTACTTGCAAAACAGAAACTTTGACCTCTGAGCCATCCCTCCAGCCCAGAGCTCCCCTTAACTACTAAACTATTACAGATATGCCCAGAGTTCAGCCTTCACTTGTCAGATTGACACCTGCATCTCACTAGCATCCCATCGTTCCTCAGAAACCCATATTCAGTCATCCCCATCCGCCAGCATCTGGTTTTTCATAGCAGCCACTGTTTGAAAAGAATTATGATCAAAGCGGGTTATGATAAAGATTCTCAGATCTCTGCCTTTGACCCTAGAGATCTAGCTAACTCTTTAAGAGGAATTAGAAAGTCTGTGGTCAAAGGGGCATGGCAAAGTTCTAGATCCACAACATCCCAATAAAGACAACTCCTCAGGCAGCACAAGGATACACAGTGCCCTCTGACACACACATACACACACACACACACACACACACACACGTGCGTGTGCACATACATTCATGAAAAAGTTTTTTTTTTTAAAAAAAGATCAAAGAATTGATTCTCTCCTAGATTCTAGAAAGCTCAAATCTCAATTACAATCCTGCAAGGATTCATTCACAAGTCTGACCTTCACAACTATAAGATAAAAAATTCTATATAGGTTGGAGCTCTAAAAGTCTGATAACTTCTAAAAGAATCCACAGAAAATGAACAAAAGCGGGGGGGGATGAGATAATTCAGCAGGTAAGTCACCTGCTTGCAAACCTGAAGACCTGAGTCCAATCCCTAGAAGTACATGTGGTGGAAGAGAACTGACTTGTGAAGGTCATAACTGAGCTCCACCAGTGTGTCACTATGTGCATGTTCTCTCTCTCTCTCCCCCCTCTCTCTCTCTCTCGCCTCTCCTCTCCTCTCATAAATGACATGTAAAATATTTTCTAACAAAGAAAATGAATACAAGAATGAGACAGCAAGTCCCAATTCACAACAATAGAAATTAGAATGTATGTCTATTATGATGAGCTTGCTAAGCAAGCATGAAGACCAGATTTCTCTGATTCCCCCAGCATCCACATAAAAGTCAGGCATGGCAGAATGTGTCTATCATCTCAGCCCTGAGAGGGTGAAGAAGGGTGGAGCAATGGAGAGTATGCAGGGGACAGATCCTCCTTGTGTTCAGTCCATGCATAGCTCAGTGGAAGGGAGGAGATAGGTGGGTCAAGAAAGAGCAGATGACTCGATAGGTTTCCATACAATGAAGACTCTGGAAGTGAGGGAGGCGAGCACTTGGTCCTTGAAGAACAGTGTGGAATTTCAGAGATGTGTTTGCTGCCATTGTATCCACAGCAAGCATCAGCTGCCTCATCGTTATCTCAGCTTGTCGAAGCATAAACTAATGTGCCAGCCAAGTACACATAATGTCCTGTTCTGCAGTGCAGCCAGCCCGGGTCTGACTCTTGTAAGAAAGCTGTGCTGCTAGCCCCAACCCCATGGAACTGTCACTTTGGGGGAGAGACCTGGCCTCATATTCTGTGCGTGCTACTTGCATACCGCGTTGCTCTGAGCCAGTTACCGTATACCCTCATGCCTCAACTCCAAATATTACCCACTGTTACATTATTATAATCCAGATGTCAACCAAGGTCACTATATCTTTGAAGAGTTAGATAAAATCGAATCTGTTTGTTACACAAATCCCCATCATGCAGGAAAACCCAGCACTCACTGTATTTCTAAAGAATTCCAAAAGTTCCCAATATTACATACATTTCTAAGTTCCAAGTGGAATGGTGTGGGGTTCATATCCCATCAATTGCATGACTTATAGCTGAGAATCACAGGTCCTCATTCTGAATCTCCATCTTGTTCCTAGCCCAGAGTGGCACATCTTCCTCTCACTGTTATTCAAATCATTAGCTCTCCCACTCCTTACTCAGTCCTTCCATCCCATTCCCAAAAGTTCTTTCTTTTGCCACAAAATCTATCTCTTTCCTTAGTATCTCTCTCCAAAACGTTCCTAGAGCTCATCTGCCAATATGACACTTTTGTAGGTATTGCAGCTAAACCTTACCCTCCTTCCTAAGAGTTGAGCTCAACTTTGGCTGCTATTGAGTTTCAACTCACCGTGGGGAAATCATATCACTTATGTGGCTGTTAGGGGTTGGAGGTGGTGAGAAATGAGGGTATCCTTTCTTAACAGGCCATGCAGCTCTCTCTCTCACTCTCTCTCTCTCGTATTTATTGCCTCTACTTTTATCACTCTCTTTCCTAACTGCCCACAGTGTCAAACCCAATTATACAACATTATAAAATCTATTTAAAGGAACTTTATAATCACTGATTAAATTCTTAAACCAACTCAGGGGACTCTACTCATGCCTCTGTTTAAAATACTAATTCACTCATTGTTAGGTGGGCTGGGATTGGTCTCCTTCCCCCCTCTAGAACAATCACAGGAATCATGCTAAATGGAATCTTTCACTTCTGAAGCTGCAATATTACTTGGCCTTTCCCCTTTATCAAGGTTTTTTTTTAATTAACAAAAGGCATAACTAAGGTGTACTGAAATGTGCTTTAAAATTGTTTTCTTCCAAAAATAGGCCCATCTGCTAGTTTTCATTCAACTCATCAGAGTATGTTTATTCCAGTGACTAACAAGCTTTCTGATTCCATCAGCAAGAAAAAGATGTCTAACGAGGGAGGCTACCTCTGCATTTGTTACATTTCATGCGTGAGCCTGCACCCCTCCACCCTCACCCCCCAAGGGCATCTTTTCATGGCAGGAACAGTGATGGGACTCACTGAGTGGAATAATGTATGGCAGCTGCTCCAGCGCTGTCCATGCAGACCTCTCAGCTTTTGCTTGGTTTAACTCATTCTGACAATAGATAGCACAAGCCCCTCTACTTTCCTGGAAGAAACGTGGACGTTTCTAAATCATCAAAAACAACAGGATAGACGGCCCTGCCCGGGGGTAGTGATGGGCACTTCCTGTGTGACTATGGGAGGCTCTTGCTTCTGATAGTACCATAGAAAAGGGGTAGGCGGCAAGGACCCCAAAGGAAAAGAGGCAGTAATGAGTTGGTCAACACTGTTAAAGAATTTATTCTAAAAAAAATGGAATGTTATTCTTGTGTGTGTGCATATGTGTATTCATGTGTTCAGTATGGATATGTGTGCAGGTGTGTATGCATGTGTGGGTGTGAGCTCTAGAGAGGTCAATTTCTGTATCACTCTCCAGTTTAACTCTTCGAGACAAAGTTCTGTCACTGAAACTAGAACTCACCAATTCAGCAAGACTAGATGGCCAGCAAGCTTCAGTGGTCCACCTGCCTCTGCTTTCCCAGCAATGAAGGTTAGACACACACACTACCATGCTTGGCTTTCAAGTTTCCTGTCCAAGCAAGAAAATGTCAAGTCCATCTCTAGTGTAAGTGTGACCTTGAGGTGCTCATAGAAAATCCAAACAGGTTGCTCTGAACCTCTGTCCTTTTGCAGGGTCTTAAGAAGCTGTTAAGACTCCTGTCAGGAGTTCTGAAAATTGTGGATGCATATATACCCATCATCTGGCCCTAGACCCACATATGTGGTCTCTGCTTCATGTCTACATCACTAAGAAAGCAAGATTCCACAAGAAATCTATGGATGGACTCTGAACTTTCTAGAGTCCATAAAAAGTTCTGGATTTTTTAGTTGGAAGCTTAGGCGAGGGAATTACATTACCTATTGCATCCCCCACTAGCTCCCCCTGGTTCTCCTAGTCTCCAAACCTTCCTCTTTCGTTTGCTCTTTCTCCTTTGTCAGGAAGAGAAATGTTCCTTTGTCCAGAACAGGAAAAATCTTCTGGTTTTGTTTTTCTCCAAAAGCAAAATTTTCTTAGGAACTGAAAATGAAAAGAGAAGAAAAGCCTTCTTCTCGTTATCTATCATGTTTTGAATACCATGGACTGGTGACGATAGCTACCGTGCACCGAGTGCTCCCTAGAGGCCAATCTCTGTGGGAGAAGGCATTAAAGTGCACAGCCACCCATAATACGACCTGGAGAAACAGAAGCTTGACCAAGGAACCCCTTAGAAAATGACAGAAGTGGGATCCCTGCTTTTGATTGGGTATTTATTGGGTTAGGGGTAAGTGCAAGTAGAGATCAGAAAACTGGAAGGCTTTGAGGGAGAGGGAAAGGTCCTAGATCACAGGGGACATGGAAGCAAAAAAGGGAAGGAAGGAAGACTGAGAGGATGGAGGCTGGGGGGAAGGGCCAACAAAAGCAAATTAGGTATGAAACTGCCATAGGAAGCCCATTACTTTGTTGTTTTTAATTAACACACAAAAGAACACTTTTCCTCATGACATGTTCCTTTAGTTGACCTCCCTGTTCCTCTCCTCCTTGTCCCTATTCCCTTCCCCACTTGAATCTTTCCACCCAGTGTTCTACTTTCTACTTTTTTGGCACCCTTCCTCCCAATCTCTTTTGGTCCCTTTCTCGGGCCCCTTTCTAGTCTCCTGACCTGTACCCATCCTTCATTCCCACTTAAATGCACATATATAAAAATTAGAAGCTGAGGATCCACAGATGAGAAAGAACATGCGGTAAAACATGTCTTCCTTTGTATGCAAATTAAAAATCACCAGACGAGGCCTAGAAATCAAAGAAAAGGAAATTAAAAACGGTTTTAAAATATATTTTAAAGGACAAAAAAAAGAAAGAATCAGAACTTGAATCCAGGGCATTTCAAACAGCAGACTACTCTTCCCCCAAAGTTATCTTCCCACCTTTTTCTATACTACATGCACAAGAAAAGATGGTTGCTTCCATCCAATAGAGCCATGCACTGGTACACCGGGGTACTCCTAATGTAAACCACAGAGGACATTTTCATTACTGATGTGAATCATTTCTGAGTCCCACAGGGTCACTGGGAAGAAAAGATGTAGCTTCCCTCCTCCTTCTCCTCCTCCTCCTCCTGCTCTTCCTCCTTCTTCTCTCTCTCTCTCTCTCTCTCTCTCTCTCTCTCCCTCTCTCTCTCTCTCTCCCTCCCTCCCTCCCCTCTGTGGTTGCATTACATGCTGCCTCCATGGAAGTGGGGAGACTTCAATGGCCCCTGGCCGCTCACTTCAATGGCCCCTGGCCGCTCACAGGCACATCACCCAGCTACATGTCGCCCTCTGCGGCTGATGTATTCTCACAAATTGGGGGACCCAAGGGAAAAGATAGCTTGGATTCATGATTCATAGGACCCCCTCAACCTTCCCCCACCCCTGTGGGCATTTACGGGACAGTGACATGGAAAATCAAATGTAGAGAGCATCCCAAACTCCAGGAGTCTTGTTGGAGGCGTAGTGGAACCTATTAGCTTGAGAAATTGGTCTGGAAATCTTATTAAAAGAGACAAATCATTCCGCATTCTCTTCAGACTGAAAATATTGGGGGTAATAGACTTTTGCCTGCTGCCTCGGATTCACGTACCTCGTGTCAGAATCACAGCCAAATTCTGGCAAGACTAAATTCAATGCAGGCGATAAAGGCAATTATTTTTTTTAAGTGGGAAGCTCTGATTAATTCCAATTTCTCTGGCTAGCTATAGACTTATCTGCACCGTTCCCTCGTTACTGTGAAGGCTGGAAGGCAGTAGAGCCAACGGCAACAAGAAATGAAGTTTAATTTCTGGATTTGTTGTGACCGTATAGTTCAACAGTGGCAGGTCGCCCAGCCACGGAGGACTTGTGACCAGTCCTCCTTTCTCACACACCCACCCCACCCCACCCGACACATCTCCTGTCTCAATATGCTTGATTAACCCTCAATGGAGAGAGGCCCGAGCAAGCCAGACACCATTGTGCTAATTAGATAAACAGGTGTCAACTTAACAATTGCAGGCTGAACTCTGGGAACATCTGTAAAGAATTAGTAGTTAAGGCAAACCCTTAGCAAACCTGCAGGAGATTGTCTGATTGATGTGGAGGGTCCAGTCCATAGTGGGTGGGATCATTTTCTGAGCGGGTGGGTAAGATGAAGGGAGTGGGTTCAGCATGTTGGCATTCTGCAGCAAACTTTGACAGATTTGCTGTCTGGCAAGTGAGGTTTGTCCCTCTCTCAGCCATCCCTGTGGATACGGTGTGGCTAGTTGGCTCAGCTATTAGAGTTGCTATGAGCTCGCCCACCAAGCTGGACTAAGAACTGTAACCAGAATTGTAAGAAAGAATAAAAACCCCCTTGCTTCCCTAAGTGCTTTGATCCTGAATTTATCAGTCACATGAAGACAAACTGCAACAGTTTCCTTATGAAAAGTCATCTATGCCTGTCTTTGCCTTCCGCTCAGGAGGGGAATATGAGAAGATGTCTTCAAATCTAAGAATGTCCCCAACTTACAGCAGATCATTGGACTTAGGTATTTTTTTCTTTATAATGTTACCTAAGTGATATGCATTCAATAGAAACTAAACTCCAGATTCTGACTTGGATGTCTTGCTGGGCTGGCGATAGGTAATAGGATACTCTATGATGCTGCATGGACAGGGGCAGCAAGCTGAGCTTCCTAGTCATCTATAGAATCCATAGGAAAACAACCGGGATCTATAGTCTATAGTACTGGATTACAACATTGTGATATTCAGTAGGTTATGTGTGTTCAGTGCATTGGTTTTGGAGTCCTGGAGACTGAACCTAGAGTCTTGTGCAGGTTAGTGCTCTACCACTCAAGTACATACCAAGCTCCAACTGCATTTTTTTTTAAAAGGCAGAAATTTATTATTCTTGCTCATAGTTTCATTTGTATTTGATCATGGCAGGAGATCTATATCTACATCAGGAACTGAGAAAATTGACCACACCATATTCAAAAGGAATATACTTTCTACCTTTATAGTGTGCCAAATACTAAACCAACTCTCTTCATTTTCCACCTGCCAGGAAAATGGCCCCACATAAATGAGCTGGGTCTTACCATATTTGCAGGCTTGTTTCAGTGTTATCTTTTTTTTTTTTCTGTTACTTGTTTTTTTTTTATTAAAAATTTAATTATACATTTTAAAATTTTTTACCAGTTCCCTCCCTCCCCCCTCTCCTTCCCCCAGTGTCTCCCCCCCAATTCCCAGAGAGTCCTTTATTGTGTACGCCTGACTCTCCACTGGGTCCTCCTCTCCAATGACATATAAGGACCCAGTGGCATGTCCATAAGCCCTTTCTCTTGTTCCCCTTAAGCATAAGATTACTACTATGGCTGTCAATCCCTTGCCTCCAGGGGTCTCGGTGCCCTTAACAGATGCTAGACTTTATGAGGGCAACAGTGCGCTGGACATTGCGCAGGGCATGCAAAGTTCCATTATGATTGCTTTGGCCCCAACTATTGTTGAGAATCTTGCAAATCGTTGCTCCTCCCATCCTTTTGCTCCTACAATCTTACCGTCCCCTCTTCCGCAAATGTCCCTGAGCTCCAGGATGGGGAGAGATTAGGCTGTCCTAGTTCTATGTGATTGATATAGAGTCTCTGAAGTTCTGGATTGTGGTTTGTTGATTTTCTTTTGCAGTTTTGCTGCTCCTGCAATTCCCTTCACTCCATTCTGCTGGGCACTGTATGTCACCCCCTGGCCAGAGACAAAAAGCTGTTAAACTGGAGTCTTGTTGTAATAGCACATTCAAGGGTAGATGCAATAAGAGTAGGAAACCTCACTGAGGGAGGGGTCCATCACCCATTTGCAAAATGTTTACTTTTTATCTGCTAGACTATATGCCCTCCCCTTCTGGTGAGATCAGGAAAGAACGTCTGTGAACTTAACCAGGTTTCTCATTACTTACTTGCAGACCTTGATGGAGGCCTATTTTCTCTGCTGTAACATGGTCTCCTCTCTCCTTGTTTCTGGTGTGGCCCTCCTAACCCATCTCTCTTGTTCATAATCCTTGCAATTACTGTGTTACATAGGTTTACTTTTGAGTGTCCCAATGTGGGCTGGGCGAGTTTGGTACTAGGAGCCACCTATTAGGGAGTACATACGGCGCTTAATTTTCTGGGTTTGGGATACTTCACTTAATATAATTCTTTCTAATGACATCCATTTCCCAGCAAATTCCAGTAATTCATCATTTTTGATGGCTGAGTAGTACTCCATTGTATAGATGTACCACAGTTTCCTTATCCACTCGTCAACTGTTGGACATTTAGGTTGATTCCATGACTTTGCTATTGTAAACAGTGCTGCTATGAACATGGTCGAGCTTGTGCTATCGAGGCGAACCTCTGCTGCTTGGGGGGTTATTCCCAAAAGTGGGATAGCAGGGTCATATGGCATTTCAATCTTTAATTTCTTTAAGAATCTCCAGACGGCTCGCCAGAGTGGCTGTATGAGCCTGCATTCCCACCAACAATGTAGGAGAGTTCCCCTCTCCCCACATCCTCTCCAGCA
Source organism: Typhlomys cinereus (assembly GCA_023101885.1). Taxonomy (NCBI): domain Eukaryota; kingdom Metazoa; phylum Chordata; class Mammalia; order Rodentia; family Platacanthomyidae; genus Typhlomys; species Typhlomys cinereus. The sequence continues at coordinate 2,377,770 of JALPQD010000254.1, read as the reverse complement.
TTTGTCGTTGTTTATATTGTGGATTTTTGCCATCCTGACCGGGGTGAGATGATATCTCAGGGAAGTTTTGATTTGCATTTCCCTGATGGCGAAGGAAGTGGAGCATTTTTTAAGATAATTGTTAGACATTTTAATTTCATCCCTGGTAAAGTTTCTTTGAAGTTCCAGGGCCCATTTTTTAATTGGGCCAGTGTTTTCCTTGGAGTTTAATTTTCTAAGTTCTTTGTGCACTCTGGACAGTAGAGCTCTGTCAGATATGTGGTTAGTGAAGATTTTCTCCCATTCTGTGGGTTGCCTTTGAGCTCGTGTGACTATCTCTTTATCTGAACAGAAGCTCTTTAATTTCACAAGATCCCAACTGTTGAGAGTTGGTAGCAGTGACTGTGCCATTGGATGTCTGTTTAGGAAGTGTTGGCCTAGCCCAATCAGCTCGAGGGAGTTCCCTATCCTTTCAACTATGGCTTTTAAAGTCTCTGGCCTGATATCAAGGTCCTTGATCCATTTGGAATTAAGTCTTGTACATGGTGACAAGTACGGGTCCAGCTTTAATCTTCTGCATGTGGAGATCCAGTTTTGCCAGCACCATTTGTTGAAGATGCTGTTCTTTTTCCATTGGATTCTTTGGGCCCCTTTGTCAAAGACCAAATGGCTGTAACTTTGTGGGCTTATATCTGGGTCTTCAATCCTTATCCATTGATCTGTGTGTCTATTTTGGAGCCAGTACCAGGCTGTCTTTATAACTATGGATTTGTAGTATAGACTTAGGTTTGGTATGGTAATACCTCCAGCTGTGTTTTTGTTACTCAGGATTGTTTTTGCTATCCTGGGTCTTTTGTGCCTCCATATGAACTTTGAGATTGTTTGGTCAACTTCTTTGAAGAATTGCTTTGGGATTTTGATTGGTATAGCATTGAATCTGTATATTGCCTTTGGTAGGATGGTCATTTTTACAATGTTGATTCTGCCAATCCAGGAACAAGGGAGGTCTTTCCACCTTCTGGTGTCTTCTGCAATTTCTTTCTTTAGGGTTTTAAAGTTTTCATTGTAAAGGTCTTTTACCTCCTTAGTTAGGTTTATACCAAGGTATTTCATTTTTTAGGGGTTATAGTAAATGGCATGGTTTCTCTCAAGGCTTTTTTCACTTCTTTCATTCTGGGCATATAGGAAGGCCTCTGATTTTTGCACATTTATTTTGTATCCTGCCACCCTGCTGAACTTCTCAATTAGTTCCAGGAGCTTCCTGGTGGAGTTTTTGGGATCACTCAGGTATAAGATCATGTCATCTGCAAATAGAGATAGCTTGACTTCTTCCTTGCCAATTTGAATCCCTCTTATGTCCCTTTCTTGTCTTATGGCTTCGGCTAAGACTTCAAGTACAATATTGAATAGAAGTGGTGAGAGTGGACAGCCTTGTCTTGTTCCTGATCGAAGTGGGAATGCTTCCAATTGTTCCCCATTGAGCATAATCCTTGCTGTGGGCTTGTTGTATACAGCTTTTATTATATTGATAAAGGTTCCTTCCATTCCTACTGTCTCTAGCGTTTTGATCATAAAAGGCTGTCCAACTGCATTTTTAACTAAATGATATTATCAGCCCATGATTGCACCTGCCCTTTCCTCTGATTCCTCTCTGATACTGACAGTAGCATCTCAGGGTAGACACTATTCTCTCCATTTTACAGATGAGAAAACTGAGGTTAACAAACTAACAATGGTTTGAAGTCAGCATAGCAAAGATTTTTAAGCCTGGCCCTGTGTGCTTTGATATTTCAACACCAAAGCATAGGCACTTGCTTTCCAAGCAGGAGGCTGAGTCTAACTTACTTTGTTAAGAGTCTACTTTTCCAGGCATGTGTCCTACCTGCCAACAACAGGAAAGGAAAGGCAACAGAGGACATCAAAGGCTCCTTCCCTCTCCCTGGGCTTTCCTCTAAAACCCCTCTTCTTTTCTAGCTCTGTATGCAGTACTGGCCCGAGAAGACCTCTGGGTGCTACGGTCCCATCCAAGTGGAGTTTGTCTCTGCAGACATCGATGAGGACATCATCCACAGAATATTCCGCATCTGTAACATGGCTCGGGTGAGTGTGCAGCCTCCATTGCATGCCGTGCCCGCTCGTTCATGAGACAGATGGAGACTGCTGGGAGACGATCCCACTGAGCCAGCCAAGAGTCTACGCTACACGCTCCTGATTATCTCTCCCTTGGGGAACCGATGTCTTTGCAGATTCCGGCTCCAGATTCAGCAATGGCTCCAACACAGATTTCTGCAAAGAGTATCATCTAGCCTGCCATCTGCCTGTTTCCTGACACCCTATGTAGACAAAACTTCCCAGACATTAGCTCTTCCCACTGTGGCACTTATGCTGGCACCAGTTGTCTTACCCATGGGTTGGATCCTATAAGCTTTGGACTGGGCCCTACCAACATTGACATAGAAAAGAGTTTCTTTTAGGAGAATAGTTACTGGTTGAAGGGTGGGTGGGATGAATCATCCATGAAATGTCGGTGAGCTCTTGGTCTGTACTCAGAGGCTAGGGAGAATGGAACTAGGTCTCTACCCTCAGAGTTCACTACTAAGTGGGAGCACCAGATGCATTCTGACACATGAGCCTTAGAGAGAGGGAGCTCTGAGGCCCAGAAGAATTAAAGAAGGTATATCTAAAGAATAGAGCATTTGAATTGGGTTTGAAAACTAATGTTTGTTTTTTTTTAAGTAGAAAGGAGAAGACAGTCAGTGTATACAGAGGCATAGAGTTAGCTATGGGGATAGTCTTCTAACTATGACCATGATGACATGGGTGAGACCCCACTTGGTCTGTCCTCCACTCTGCTGCAGCTCCCCTCCCCCCCCCAGGGAATCCAGAAGGCTGGCATCCAGAAGTATCCCCAACAGAAGAACTCTAACTAGGTCTCTATCCTCAGCCACAGGATGGGTATCGTATAGTCCAGCATCTCCAGTACATTGGCTGGCCTGCCTACCGGGACACACCCCCCTCCAAGCGTTCTCTGCTCAAAGTGGTTCGACGGTTGGAGAAGTGGCAGGAGCAGTATGATGGAAGGGAGGGGCGCACCGTGGTCCACTGCCTGTGAGTACAGCAAACACGTCTCCAGAACAGTAGGGATGATGGGTGATAGGGCACTTGAGGGTGCTGCTACTCATGTACATCAGTCCTAGGCGTGTCCAACTGCATGTACCTCTGCTCAAAATCCCCTTTATATCCCAATGGCAGTCTATTCAAAGGATTGGAATCCTTTAATGGACTGAGATGCCTGACATCCTGAACTATTATTATATGCATAATACTGATGCACAACCTGGAGGGAGCAGCCATTCTTCCACACAATATTGGATCCCACTGTCAAAATGGGAAATTGCATGTCCTGTTAGACAGAGAAAAACTCAAGACAAAGTGGGTCTCAGTGAAGAGCCCCCCCGCTATTATTTAATAAAGACAGAGAAGGGGGAAGGTTTTGTATTAGCTTCATTTAAGCCAGACACTGTAAATAAGTCACCCCTTCCAACTGGGAGGTTGAAAATCTCATTTTGTAACAAGCCTGCTGAAGCATGGATGGGTTAAAGGATTAGGAGCTGCTAGAGGAGATAAAATTTACATTCACTGGACTGTGAGTTAATGTGCTGTCTAGTAGCCCACACTGCCTATGAGAAAAGAGAACAAGGCAACAGGAGAGTTCAGTGTCCCCATACCTTGGACTTGCCCATTGTTATGGCATCTTGGGACTTCTCCTGCCACGGGCTTAGTGGGAACAGGGACACAGAGAACAGAAGACACTACTGTGACAGATGGATTTACAGGGTTGTAGGAAGTTTGTCTCTTGGAGATTTGCTGGGCTGAGGAACAGTTTCTGAGATGAACTGGAGTCTTTATCTCCTGTCTTGGAATGGGCAAAGCCCAGACAAATGCACCCCATCAATGTCATCATGCATGCTAAGCATAGGACCCCTGGAGAACCACATGCAGCATCAAGAAAATTACTTACTTTTGTAAATGGAAATTCCTCCACTGCCCTTCAGGTATGTTGAATTAGAGCATCGTTAGACCATGAAGTGGTTGAACATGAAGTGCTTAGAAAAAGCACAATGTATCTGCCAATGTGAAGATCAAAACTGTCATAGCAGAAAATATGCAAATATAATTCTTTAAAAGAACAGGTGTTGGACTGGAGAGGATGAGAGTTAAAGAATATGCCCGGAAATAAAAGGTCCTGAGTTGAGATCTCAGGTTCCACGTAAAAACGCTGAGGTGGAAATGGAGGCTGTGCTGCAGCAGCCTGCACTTCTGGCCCTGTTGGGTGGGGGCTGGAAAATCCCAGAGCCAAACAAAAAGGAGGTAGAAGCAATCCAGGATGGTTCCCAAAGTTACCTTTAGCCCTCCACAGTGATATACAGTACCCTTTCACAACACACACACACACACACACACACACACACACACACATGCAATTAATAAAATTTGAAATAAATAAAAGAGCAAGTATCATGGAGTTTATCACAAAGAAGGGTTGCATGAAGATCTCAGCCCTGTAGCAAATCCTTAGCTAGTCATCATAGATTTACATGGGATGTTAAATTCACAATTATTTATTTCTTAGCACATTAGTGATTTAAAAAGAATGACTTAAGACAGTTTCCTTCTTTAAAAGTACTGTTTTACATCTGAATTGAAGTTTTCTTTTTCAGAATAGTGATTTGTGGAAGGAACACAGATATTGATTGCATTGCACTGACCTCTGAATTGAGTTGCCTTTTTGAAGGAAGCTAATTGTTTACTTTCTTTCAATTAGGAAGTACACATACACACTTCAGGAAAATCAGAGCCTAAAGCAGGTTAAACTCACACAACCATGCTCAGAGCTTAAAATCCATCTGCAGAAACCTTCCCCCTTAGGACACAGATCTCAGAGTAGAATCCATGAAGATGTATGTTATGTAGATACATATGCCTTATCATGGCAATAAGTGATGTCAGACATGTCAAGCCTGTTCTATCCCTACCTCAGAGATTGGCAGGTGGATTTCTGGTAACTGACCCTGGCTCACTCCAGCTGTTTCCTACACATTCAGATGCCTCCTCCAGTAGCACAGGCTTATACCCATCCCTCCAAGACATCCCTCTACCAGGTCCTGAGGTCCCACACCCTCTCTTTATTTCATTGTCTTGAACTCTATGTTGTGTTTCAAAATATATTGACCCTACCTTCCTTAGCAGTCTTTCTTATGTACTTACTTTCTAATCTGTGGAGAATTTTTGCTTTTTTGTTTTTGTTTTGATTGGTTGGTTTGGGTTTTTTCTTTGTTTTCAAGAGAATATTTTAAATCCTTGTTTCCCTTAGCCAAGGTAACCAGTGTAGGAGTATCTTTCTACAATTGAGAACTGGGATACCCTTTGGCAGCACAGGTACCATAACGGTCCCAGAAATGCAAGCACTAGCCAGTGAAGGGAGGACAATTATCTACATTCGAAACATCTGGTTAGATTTCCTGTAGCTAAAACATCTGGGAGATTGACTGTGTGCCTTAGTTTCTGCCCAGATGTTCTTTAGATACAGCCCATTACTTGAAATCACTGAGTGCTCTTGGCAATATGCCCAGGAGTTCAGAATCTGATGGGTTGCTAGAGGAACTTTCCATAAGAATCTGAAAGGTGTCCTTATGAGGACGATCTGTGGTGGTTCAGAAAGAAGGATAAACTGAGAAATGGCCATGCCAAGAGCACTCCATACTTAAGATTCGTAGGATGCTATCTAAACAAGATGTACTAGAAGAGATGTGGTGTTGGCTAATCCTAAACCACCTGAATATTATTGTCCTCATTGAGAAATAAGAAGATGTAATAAGAAAACCACTTGGAGACCGCTGTTGCCTCCACTGGATGTTTAAATGGACCCAGCGTAAGCCTTTGGGGTTGGATGCAGCTACCACATATATAAGACACAATATCTTGTCCTAGGGATTTAGGTCAATGTGCTCAGGGAGACTGTGACATGATCAAAGAACCAAGGAATCCTCAAGCTAGGTCATGGAGCTTAATCTCTTTGTTAGCTATACAGGGCCCAGGCAATAGAAGTGACTTTCCTGACAACAAAGGAGGGCCGTAGCACCCATGGGATTCAACCTAGAATTCATGGCTTGGGTCTCAGATCTCACTATGGCCTCGCTAGCTACGTATTTTCCCAGACATCCAATTCTCATGCCTAATGATGTGGCTTCAGGATCATCGGGTGTCTTGTAGGAGAAGCACCCGGGAATGTGTCTCAACTCTTCTGCTCTCTGTTTAGAAATGGGGGAGGCCGCAGCGGAACCTTCTGTGCCATCTGCAGTGTGTGCGAGATGATCCAGCAGCAAAACATCATTGACGTGTTCCACATTGTGAAAACCCTGCGCAACAATAAATCAAACATGGTGGAAACCCTGGTAAGTTTCCAAGGATGGTCCTCCAACATCCATAGTGTTGACACTCCCTGGACTTGCTGACATCAAACGGGAGATACATTCAACAGATGGGCACTTACTGCAGCTATGCCCTTTGTCTATGCTGCTGGCATCTGCCCTCTTTCTTTCCAGCCCCACCAATTCCTCTTTCCTGGAGGGCAATCCAACTATTAATCTGTATACTTACATTTGTTCTAACTTTCTGCCTACTCCTTAAGAAAATGTCACCAATCTAGTCTTAAAGGCGGGATTCTGGATTAGAGTGTGAATTATGCTTTTAACTCATCCCAAGTCCCTTCTAGCTCATTAAGGCTGACTTTCCATATTAAGCATTGAACTAGAACTCTGTGGGAAAGGACAGTAGAGTAGAAAGACAGAATCCCAGATGATAAGACTGGGTACAGTGGTAGAGATGGGCCATACTAGGAACTTTAATCAGAGTCTTTAAACCTACTTCAAGTTATGAGAGAGAGAGAGAGAGAGAGAGAGAGAGAGAGAGAGAGAAGAGAGAGAGAGAGAGGTTCTACCAGAATGTGGTCCATAGACTGACAGCAGCATCACCTGGGAGTTTGTAAGAAATGCAGGATCTTAAGCCTCACTCCAAATTGACTGAAACAGAATCTGCATTTTTTAGCAGATACCCCTGGATATTCTGCATACATATTTGAGAAGCACTTGTGCTCCAAATGGTAAATTGAAAGGGAATGGATCTCAGCTGGGCATTCAAGAAAGTGTAGACTGAGGTAGAAGTCAGGTAGAATGGTGGAAGATGCCCAGATAGATGGATAATTTGGACTTACCTTTTAGGATGGACATAAATTGTCTCAAAGTCTATACCTTTATCCTAATGCATTTCTTTTTTCTTCCCATCTCTCTCTTTTCTCCTTTTCTATCTTTCCTCCTCTCAGGAACAGTATAAATTTGTATACGAGGTGGCACTGGAATATTTAAGCTCCTTTTAGTCCAATGGGAAGGGGAGCTAGCCAGAGTCCAAAGGCCACTACAGCCCAGCCCCCCGTTTTCTGTGAATGGCAGGAACTGGGCCCAGGGGGTCAGAGGCGGCACCCCTGCCCCACTCTAAAGAGAAGATTGGCGGTCCGGTGTTCTGCGGTAGACTTTGAGACACTGCTCTGTGGGGCCTGGCTTCTCTTCACACCCAACCAGCCGCAGCACTGGACTCTCGCTGAAGTGCACTCACAAGCAAGGCCCTGGACTTCCGGTTCCCAGACCTCTTGCTTTTATTAATTTCTGAGTTTGTGAATCTCATGGCAAGCTGACCGTGCAGATGCTGGGGAGCGGAGAGGCAGCTGTTCCCTTTCTTCCTGTCCTCTTGAGAGTGTTGGAGATATGGGTTCTGCTCCTCCATGCTATCTGGAGAAAGATGAAGGTTTTGGAGGTCCCTGGTCCACGGCCTCATGCAATCTCCTTCAGGAGTCTCTGGCACCAGAGATCCTCCATCTGGATCAGTGTGACCACTGGATGCCTCCTCTAAATCGCAGCGAAGGCCCCTGTCCATCCTCACAGCTAGTTTGATGGAGTGTGGCCCACGACCATTCTGTCCTCCTCCTCCAGGCAGGCCTTGGCCTTCTGTCCCCCAGCAAGCTGTGTCAGCAGCACATTTCAGCAAAGGTTTTCTTTGCTTTCCTGTGAGCTCTGGGAGTAGGAAATGTCACTGCCCCTCTTCATCTTTGTAAAAGGGGCCACACTCCTGGGCAGGGTTCTGGCTAGCCAGAACAACATAACCCTGTGTCTCTTGGGTGGCACTTCCCATGGGAGGGACAAACAAGATAAGCTTTGATTATGTTCCCAAGTACATGTCCAAATGAACTTTCTTTTGAGGGTGTAAAAATCCCTTTCTCTTATGTTGGAGAAAAAAAAGAATGTAGAAGGGGAGTTTGGATGGGTAGCTACAAAACAGATTTCCTGGACATACTATATACTTCTTGGCATTGTTTGAAAGGTCCCAACCTGTGTAAACACAGACTCTAAAAAAGAGAGATGGGTTAGTTTGGAGTCAATCCTGGTTTAAGGGGAGAAAAAAAATCTTTATTCATAATTTGTCTCTCCATATTTGAAATCTGTCCTAAAGATATCAACCACCATTTTGAAAATGGTCACCCATTTCCAAGTGTGACAGGACCAGTCACATTTCCATTGAGAATACACCAAGGGCTAGGGCTAGGGCTCTGGGCCTTCACTAAAAATGGGCAAGTCAAGACAAGGGAACCAATGCGTGTTAAGCTCTACTATAGACCGGATGTCTTGCTAAGTACCTTCCATATGACAGTCCCCATAGTCCTTAGAACTCCCAAGCAGGGAGTTTTACCATCTCCATTTCAAAGTGAGGAATCCCAGGCACCTTCCTCAGTGATAGACTTCTGGGTTCCACAAAGGCAGGTGACGGCAACAAAACTTCTCCAGAGTTTCTTCATATTTTCTCAACAAGCAATTATTTTATGGAAGAAAAATAAGGCTAGAAACTTCTGAGCAGAGAACTCCATAGTAGAAATTTAATTCTTTCTTCCAGATGCCAGTTCTTCTCCGTAGTCCAGAACTTCAGATGTATTTTATGAATTCCCTGCTCTTCAGGAAAACGGGCTTTATCTAATTTCTCCATTGATGAAAACAATTCTCATGCCCCCTCAGGCAACAAGGGAGACCAGCCTAGGAAACTCTCTCTACCTGTATCTCTTATAGAGGCTTAGCTATAATATCTTACAGTCTTGATGGCCCGAGAGCTCAGAAGCTCTATCTTGCAGACTAGTCTTGTTTCAGTCAGGGTGTGAAATACACACTGTGTATGCAGGAAACTGAATCATGATTCCATAGTTGGGGGCACACGTGTGTTTTTCTGATCCTGGACAGGGGAGTGACTCATCCTGCCTAGAACTTCCTAGACAACATCAGCTCCAGCTGGGTTTCACAAGGTAGAATGAAGAAGAAAAAAAAAAAAAAAAACCAGCATGTACGATGCAAAAGTGGTGAGGCATCAGGAGGCCAGCCTAGCTGGAATACAGCAGAACAGGAAAATAGCAGGAGGTGAACCAGGGATGGGCCTGGGCAGAAAGGAGATGCCCAGAGAGGGTGTAGACGGTGCCCTGTGGGGATGAGGAAGCCAACAGAGCTCTAAAGTGATGCACTCAGCTTAGAACTAAAGATTTCTCTCTAGACCAGCGGGGCAGCCTCTTTTCCTTTCATCAGACACTGTGAAGACATTCTGTTAGGTGTGTGCTTTTCATATGTTCTCTATTTGTCTGTCTGCTCATTAGTTTATTGCAGGAACAGAATACAGAGTGGCACATGAGACTCGACTCCCGTGACAAACCAGGCTCTTCTGTTTTACCATGGAGCAGGGTCAGCAACCCTGATCTCCGTGCCCACTAGGACAGGACATGAAAGGAGTCCTGGGGAGCTAGCTTCCATTGGCATGAGCTCAGGAGCGTCTGGAAGTCCAAGGACACCAGACTTGATCAAGGAAGACTGTCACTTTGGAGGTTCAAAAGGAAACGTCTCAAAGCAAAGGCAGGCAAAGGAACCCCATGACTCGCCTGCTCTTCGCCTTTGAGGCTCCTCTTCCCAGGCGCATTTGAGCATGTCCCCAGGACTCAGCCCCCACTGGTCCTTCTGATCTCCCCTGACTCTAACCCCCTTTCCCCCTTTCCGCAGCTGGCCTTCCCCAACTTCAGGAGCCTGTAATGTGGCAACTCAGGCTGCCGCATGCTATTTTCTCAGATCTTGGCTCATTCAGACGGGGAAACCATTTAATACACATTCCAGGATTTAGCCTATTCAATAGGGACCGAAATAGCTGGCAGATAAAAATGACATTGGCTTCCATCATTTCACATGGTAGGAAATTATAAGATGACTTCACGGAAAAGAAAATAGGAAAATTCAAGCAATGGTGCAGTAACCCAATAAGGGCCAATCGCCCCCTTATTTTCTCACACCCCCAAGGAAGCAAAGTAGTGAGCTGGTCTTAGGCCAACGTACAGAAAAGGAAAGAGTGAGGCAACTTTGTTCTCCATATGGAGGATATACGACATGTTAGATGAGGTGGCTGATGGGACCCAGCCATCAGATTTGATCTTTTGCACAGGAAATCTCCCAAGCAAATAGCACCTCCCCAGAATCTCCCCACACCCCACCCTACATAAGGGTAGGCTCATCTTCACGTGAGCAAAATCAGGCACCAATGAGCGTCCTTGCTTAGCTAAGATCTTCATGTAGGTAGACCAGTCATGGACTTCACGTGGAGAAGGTGTAAGGTATGAATGAGAAGCTATGAACTGTCCCCACTTGTATGTGTTTATGGTCTAGATTGCTCCAGAATGGATCTCAACTACATGCTAACATTGCAACTTTTCCTCTCTACTGGTGAGAATACCATTCCTGTAATGGGAATGGAAGAGGCCATTGGCTCAGGTATTGGCCTTTGACATTAGCCTGAGCAATGGCCCAACAGATGTTATCCAACCCCTGAACCAGTAGACTCTGTGCTGAGGACTTTAACACATGAGCTCACTCCTCCAACATTCCTAAGAAGTATCTGAAATTATTACCACCATCATTTCACTGATGGACAAACAGGTTCCAGAAGGAAAAATCACTGATCTACAATAGCAATCCAAGATTTAGCTTGGTTTTCTCACCATAAAGACAATAATAATCTTCCACCATGGTGTCTCAGATTTCCCCAGAGGGTTACCCATAACAGCAGACACTAGAGTTAAGTTCAGTCACTTTATATATCTCGATAAAGTCCAAAGCAGGCAAGAGTAAACTTCAAATTCCTTCATAGCCTCATATATTACTTCAATGGTTACCATATATACATTCCATTTCTTAATTGTCCTGTTAGGTTTAGTATAACTATGAATATTTTTTGATGTGCTAGGAACTCCATACAGCTTTGATCTTCTCAACTCTCTGCAACAAACCCTGGAACATAAGTCTGAGTCCAGAACCTAGCCATGTTGTTTCCTCTCTGAGGTCAATTCTAGACTCAAGCTCAATACCAGCTTACCCTCTCCTAGGCAGGTGCTTTAACATGGGAGTACCCTTACTTCATTGCTCCTAAGATTCTACTATGGTCCCTTCTTCTAATAGATTCTTTCTGTAAGGTGCCAACTGATGAGCTAAAATCATAAGCACTGGCTTGGTAAAAGATGAACCCACAAAAGGAAAGGATATCTGGGAGCAGAATTATTCAATAGATCATTAAATTCTGAGTAGTGGCGATTGTGGGCAAATCTGAGGGCATGCTTCATGGGGCTCTGAAGCCATCGCCCAGACCCATGGCAATGGGCCAACACCTGAAGAAAGTGACCTTACACTCTGGTTCCTACAACATACATACTCCAAAGGGACACTTTTAGAAAGTACGAATTACATGTGACAATGCTCCATGAAAAGAGGCCGAGGTCTTTGACTTGAACCCTAAATGTCCCATTGCTAGGCTATAGAATATTGGGCCAAACATACCTAGAGAAAGGAGTGCACATCCAAAAGCATTGGCCAGGTTAGAAGGAGTAAGCCTAGGAAGTAGGAAAGTAAGAAGGCAAACTGAAACTCAGTGAACACTCTGAAACAAAGGTGATTAAGGGCTACTGAGCAGAATGGTCACTTTCATAACATAGGAAAGAGGCTGGAGTGAAACTTGCAAGACCTCTGGGAGCAAAAGTGTTGCTTTGGAATAAATCTTGGTGTTTGGGGAAAAACACACTAATGTTCCTTCTAATTGGTCAGGTTCACTCCTGCTCCATTTCTGGTTGTTTTGCTGGCTCTTCAGGACCTGTGTTCTCTCTGCTCAGGTGTGAACTCCTACAGCAGGCATAGGAATGTCAATGCAGCAAGTCTACTGTAGACATCGAAAGCAAGGCCCAGGGAAGAGCAGCCAGACTCTTAAGTCTTCTCTGGAGTTGTGACTGCATCGTCAGATTCAAAAATGCTTAAAGAAAAGCTCATTGCCCTTGGATCTTGCTGCCTAAGGACAGATTTTAAAAAGTTACTTTCAGTAGTCTGTACCTGGCCGCCCCTATCCTGGCCAGACAGGCCATTAGCACCAAGCTGAAACAGATGTGATGGTGTGGAAGACATGGCTGTAGTCAGTAAGCATGAACACAAAGCTGATCTTGATCCAAAAGGAAACAGATTATACTGAGCCTAAACCGCCAGGGACAAGTTGCCAATGCAAGCTGAAGGACAGTTCAGAAAATGACTTACAGAGAGTCGCGTTATCTCAAAGCACAGACTTGCCTCTTCCATCACCCAATCATTGGGAGTCCCTCCTCAGCCCCTGACCAGCTCCAAATCACAGCCGAATATAGCAGCGATACAGGCAAAGAAATCCAAGTAGAGATTCAACGTGGCCATGTATTGCAAGGCTTCCCCGTGGAAGGTTGTCACTATTTACATATCTAGACACTACACAGTACAAAGCCTTTGCCCAGCAGGGCTCCACCTTGACGATCACATCTTGTCGGAGCAGCAGGGAAGAGAGAGCAGTGGTAGATAGAGGGAGAATGTGGTTCTTAGTTCCACCTCTTTCAGGGTCGTTCCTTCTAACCTCTGCCATATCTGTACATGCAAACAAGCTCATTCAGCTGCTTGGTAATGAAGGTTAGACTTTAGCCTGGCACTGGTTATACAACCATCTGGCACAGATCAACATGAACTCTTGAATATCTCTTGTCAATTTCCATAAGATGTGGTAAAGAGTATCAAATGGGCTATACTCACCTCTCCGATTCTCTCATAAATGTTAAGTCTCCAAGAGAAGAGATCAGTAACCCAAATGATAGTTACCCAAAACCTAGCAAATATGTTACCCAGCTAAAAGCCTTGGTGGTGATCCACTGGACTGATCCTGAAGATTGGAACACATTCTATGAGGGGGAGGGGACTTTGGAAACTGGATAACCAACCCTAAGGCTTCCTTCTCTATATGAAAGCTGTTGTGGGAAGTAATACATAGACTTTGGTTCTTGGTGGGAATGTTCAAAGAATAAAGATCTAGGGACCTTGGAATATTGGACAGGAAAGTATTGGAATGAATACTGGGTGCTCAGAGTTATTAATGTAGTTTGTGGTTCCTCACAAGTGTGATTCTTGGAATAGCAGTCACTTGCTAAGCTTACAAAGGTGAGTCCCTGTACAAATATTTCAATGTTTTTGGGCTGTGTGTACAATTTAATGGACTTTCTATGTGCTGTTTTGACAAAATTCTAGTGCCCACCCTGTTCCAAGCCCTAACATGGAAGATTAACAGTATAGGGTGTTCTTTGGTCAAAACCCCCAGAGTTTTCTTGAGAACATGTGGGCAACACGGTGTCGTGTTAGGTACACTCAAGCTCTCACAGGGAAAGGCAGAATGCTGGTACCCATAACTTTTATAGAAGTTAAAATGGTGATTGTTGCACAAAGTCAAGAACAGTTTGCTTGTTCCTGCTCACGTCTGAGTAGAATAAGGACCAATGATGAAACTTGGTACTTTCAGAAGGAACTTCCTGTCAGCCAGAGTAGAGCGCTGCCCATCTCAGCAGCTTCCCATCAGAAACTTGACATCTCTTTAAAAGAAAGGAAGAGTGTTTCTGAGATGGTCTTTAGGTCCCTTTCAACCCAACTGAGAGAGATAACTGTAAAGCAGGAATCACATTTGAATGTCTATCTGCAAAATACAGGACTAAGAAGACCGTGCTTGGTTTGTGCAGGTAGAAGCCCTTTACTATCCAGCCCATGTCTCCAAATGCTGCTCCGGTCACATATCCTGACATCATCCAGGCTAGTTGTCATCTAACACCAAAGCGGAGGGAGCGGCTACCTTGTCACAGACCAGAGGCCTACTGGCATCTCTGAGGAGAGCAGCCATAACCCACTGATCATCAGGGCTCAGTGATAGCCAGAACCAGTGCAGATCCAGGTGGGACTCACCCATGCACATTATCTCTGATGTTAACTTTAAATTTAACCCCATTCCCCACTCAAGGTCTGTTGGAGCAGATTCCAAAAACACATTGACAGTCCCAATGCATAAACTGTATATCCAAATGGATCTTGAGCTATCCCAGCATAACTCATAATGATAATCAGATTCGGAATCACTTTTTATGCATTCTCATCCTCTCCACATCCTAGTAGCCAGATGATTGTAGACTCAGAGCCTCTGCTATCACCTTGGCAACTGGATCCCCGCATGGCTCTCAAAGAACTGTCGTGAACCTCCACACGCATACACAATCCACTCTAGAGAGCTTGACATCTTCATCTCCTCGGGGCATATGATATTGCATGAGACCAAAGTCTCCACACTACTCGAAGCCTCCTCCATAAATACCAGTGGCCTGCACTTGTACAGTTTGGGTGTTTGATAGATAAAGCACGTACAAGAAGAGAAAACAAAATAAATCAGCTTCAAAAGAATGAAAATAAAGTCAGCACTGTGCTGTCGATGTTCTTTTTATTTCTTTCTTTTTGTTTCTTTTCCTTTTCAATTCTAGCTTAAAAAAGCAGAAGGTAAATAATGTCAGGTCAATGAATATCAGATATATTTTTTGACTATACATTACAGTGAAGTGTAATCTTTTTACACCTGCAAGTCCATCTTATTTATTCTTGTACATGTCCCCTGACGATGTTTGTAATATGGCTGTGTTAAAATCTAAATAATAAAGCTATGACCCTGAGTTCCATGTTTTTCTAAGACATTCACACTAGTGTCTTCCTGAAGCTGGGTGTGGGCAAGATGGGGACAAAATGGAGAAGAAGAATCAACAACATTGCTATTACTAGTTTGTTTGTTTCATCTTCACAACCACAATGCAGGACAGACACAGTATTTTCTCCTTACAGGTGAAAAAGTTGAGCCTGGGTCATATCAAAATATATTCTGTGAGTGTGCACTAAATTAGTGCATGATAAGCTGAAATTACTTTGAAGTCATAAGCAAAAGTAACCATTCTCTATTAATTTTTTGTAATTTTCTGTCTCGGCTTCATATTCTTCTTGGGGTAATGAATATATAGCCTCTCTTTCTGGTGTTTTTACGTGGGACCTGGGATCCGAACTCAGGACTTTCTGCTTTCAAGGCAGAGTCTTAACCCCTGAGCCATCTTTCCAGCCTGATACTTTTTAATTTAAAATTTTAATTTAAAATACTTTTTAGTTTTACATATGAATATAGTGAATTTATAAGCACATTAGTCCCCAAACCCCACCCTCCTTTCTTTTCCCAATGTAACCTTCCTTCCTACATGCCATCAAAGGCAACCCTTCTGTTTTCATGTCTCTTTGCATGTGTGGTCCACTGAGTGTCATCGGGGTTGCCTTTGATGGCATGTGTCTGAGAACTTGGTGGAGCATGAGTGGATATACTTTTAAGTGGGAACTTTTGCCTTATGCCCCAAATAACTACGTATTTAGTGAGTATGTATTACTTTTAAAATAACACTTTCAAAGGTATTTCTACTTTGGAGAGAAGTGATATGCCCCAAAGTATTTTGCTACTAGACTTTATATGTAAATTTTTCCATCTCTGTAATTTTCTTTCCTTGGTGTCATCTGTTTAATTTTTTTCAGCCAAAGAATAATTATAGCAAGTGTAATAAGTAAGATTAACATGACCAAGGACATAACCAAGGACAGCTACTTGGCTGCTTCCTACTTAGGATCAAGCTGGGAAGTTCATGTTTTCTGGACTCTATTGGCTTGGGAGGTCGCGTGATCACCAGGTCCCTCAGGCAGAGGAACCAAGCCAAGTTCCCAAGGCTGAAGGAAAACAAAACCCAGAGTTCTACACTCATCTATGACACATGTCTCTAATTCATATCATACCTTGATGCATTCAAAGAAACTGGGATTCTGTGACTTCCATAGAGATGCTCTATTTCTTCTGCTTTTTTAGAAAGCATGGAGCATGGACTAGAGAGATGGCTTAGGGTTAAAGTCTTTGTCTCATGCAAACAAAAGGACCCGAGTTCAAATCCCAGAACCCATGTAAAAATGCTAGGTGGAAACAGTGATGATCTTGGAAGTAGAGCAATCTAGAGTGATTCCCAGTGTCACTCTTGGGCCTCTACAGGCACACATACTCAAATGTGCACACACACACACACACACACACACACACACACACCCCAAAAAAGAAAACATATAGCTCAGAGATTATCAACCTTGCTAGCTTGACATCTGGCTTGACCCCTTTCCCTTGGAAAATTATATGTTAAGTAGTGTTTGCTTATATGACTTGAGCATGTATTGTTATATCATGTGTACATGATAAGCACACAGACTTCTGGGTTTTGTCCTGGTATATTTAGACATTTCCCAAGTAAAACAATGCATATAACTCTGAGATTAGACTTCAGACAGTGAACCAGATTTCATAGGTTCTGATGTCTAATTTTGGATTTACTGAGAAATCAAGGGGTACATACAAAGAGGCGCAACCCCTGCATCTTGATTCTTGGTGTTTTACATGACCAGTTTTGTCCAATGGGGATGTTGTTCACAGGATTCAAGTCAAGACTAGTCAAAGCACTTCCGTTCCTGCCATCGCTGTGAGAACCACATGCCTAGGCTAAGTCTCAGGAGGTAGATAAGAGATAACATGGAGCACGGTGCATAATCTAGAACCTCAGCCAACATATTAAATGAGCCTAGCTGATGTCAGGTCCCAGCGGAATGATATAAAAGCTGGTTGTTTCATGTCATTGAGTTTCGCGGTTGTTTATTATGCAGCCACAGTTAGTTGATGCATCTGAATAGCTTCTTAGTGTGCAGACCCTGACATTTTGAATCTGTTGGGGCTCAAAAATATAATGAACTAATGTCCCAGTATCCTAGTAATAGTCCTAGTATCAGTGGTGGGGGACCACACAAGGAACATGAATTTAAAGCCCAGCCTTTCACTAGGCATTACAGCAAGAGCACCTCAGTTTGCAGTAGTAGTTTTGTGGTTGCTTCTTCACATAGTATAGATTAGCAGGCAGAGAGAGAAAAACAGGAAGGAGCAAGAGATAATATGTCCCCAAGAATCTCACCTCCCAGTGACCTAACTTCTTCTCCCTTCTAAAAGTTCTTCATAAGTTATAGAGATGGCTCAGGGATTAAGACTCTATATTGAAAGCAAAAGGTTCTGAGTTTGGATCCCAGATACTACATAAAAAACACCAAGCAGAAATGGCAACCTGAACTTCTGGTCCTGGTGGGTGGAGCCTGGGAAATCCCAGCGGGAAGCAAGGAGGTAGAAGCAATCCAGGATGGTTCCCAAAGTCACTCTTGATCCTCTAGCGGGACACAACGGTGCCCTATGATACACATGTGCACACATGCACACGTACACACACAGAGTAAATAAAATATTAAAAAAAAGTTTCTTCAGTCTGCAAAACAGAACCACAAGCTTGGGACCAAGCATTCCATTAGGAGCATTACAGATTCAAATCATGACATACAAATGATAGCTAACAGATATATACATACATATGTACATACATACCAAAATAGATAGATAAATGACAGATAGAAGAATAGATAGAAGGGCTGGAGAGGTGGCTCAGGGGTTAAGCCTCTGCCTTGCAGGCAGATGGTCCTGAGTTCGGATCCTAGACCCCACGTATAGACGCCGGGCGGAAGCGGGGGTGGCCTGCGTTTCTGGTCCTGGTAGGGCTGGAGCCTGTGAATCCTGGGGCAGAGTAAACGAGGAGGAGGTGGGGGCGTCCATGGTGGTTCCTGAATTCGCCTGTGGTTCTACACACACACACATACATACATATGCACACATACATATACACGTCACATGCACGCGCTCAATTGAATAACTAAAAAAATTTTTTTAAAAAAAGAATAGATAGACAGACAGACAAATGTTAGAGAACTATAAAATCATGAACAAAATAAATTGAAGCTATAAATATATTAAACACTGTACCAGAATATTATCAACACTCACATTTCACCACAGAGAACAAGAATAATGCTTCATTTTAAATTTCTACATTTTCTAAATTTTATACTCCATGAATACCTAGAAAAGCCAATTACACAAAAAAGGTGAAGAGAGCAAAACATTAAAAAATGATGGCAGGCCAGATAAGATGATGCCAAGTACCTGAGCAGTCCCAAAGACCAGCTGCCGTAAACTTAGCTCAGAGAGGGTCAAAAGTATGGAGCTTCCATCTAAAACAAGGTCGTTGTGGTCAATTAGTCAAACAGTGTCTGAATGGGGCAGGGAAGCCAACCAATCGCTCAATAGAAATAAAAGCATTCCTGCTGCAGAGTCTCGATGAAATTATTTTCTCCATAAGTTTCCTTACCAAATAATAGCTTCAGCAGCAGCCTTGGGAAAGCACAATGCATTCTCCCTCTTTGATGGCCTCCAGCCACTGAACGACTCCATGGAGACTCTTAAGTGAAGAGCCCAAATGAAGGAGCCCAACTACACATTTTCAGCAACTCGGACCTACGCCAGGTGTAGGCTTGCAGAGTCTTGAGCATTATATTCTGTAAGCATCATAGCACTCTCCTCTCTGAGAGTCCATGAGCTAGATGGAGGCTTTTATCCCAGACAATTACCAGCAAAGTAGCTATTCTGAGTTGTTGGGTAAATTTGGAGCCTGACTATAAGAGCCAGCTGAGCAAAGATGAGGATTACCTCCTCCTTGGGAATGAGAAGCCTAACAGTCACATGTGTGATATGCCTGGGTGAAAGGCAAAAACATCCTTCTGCGAAGGTGGGGCAGGAGGAGCCACCAGGGCCTCATTCAAGGTTATGATGACGAAGACAGATTCCATTCTGTCTGGCTTTACTTCAAAACATGCAGTCCAGACTGAAAACCTGTGCCCACACCTGGCAGCTAAACCTTCCTGTAAAACTTGGGAGGAATTTCCTTTGATTACAAGACACAAGAAGCCCAAATGAGCCCAAATGAGAATCATAATCAGTGGTTGATGCTGCAAGATATTTTGCTACCTAAGAGACATGGAGAAAACTCCAAGATGATAAAGCGGTTCATCCTTCCAGGTGCCTAGTCCAGATGGTCTTTACTCACTCAGAAAATTGGTCAATCGTCCATTTCTATTTCCTGGGAAAAAAAGACAGAGTGGCAGGAAGAAACCTGTAGACATATACATGCTAAGGATTTTGGTTCCTGTGCTTCCTGTCTGTTTGGATCTACCCAGAGAGTGACAGAGAGAGGTGGAAGCCCAATGTTAGGTAATTGTGTGCAAGACTAGGTAAGGCAAAGACACTTACTACTAATGCTTGTACTTCAGGTACTCTCCATGTCACCTCTTATCTATGGCCATGGTGATCATGTGCAATCAGGCTTCTTAAAGTTTCAAGCAGGCAATATGAGATCCCCACTCCCGGTCTTGGTTTCTGATCCTATGCTCTGAGATGTGACAAGAAGCCTCTTAGACTTCATGTTTGAAATGCAAGAGAGTTAACACTTCATAGTGAAGCAACCTTTCACTGACAAGAGACTGAATTTATGGACAAATGTGTTCTCTTCCCTTACCTCTAGAATCAGTTCAGAACTGGACTTTATATAGCTTTAAATGGTCCCTGACCAAGCAAAAAGGATTTTTGTTCAACTACGGAACTCTACAGCAGCATGCTTTGTGTTGTCTCTCCCTCTCTTCCTCCCTAGCTTTGTGGCTTCTTGGAGATATACACTGCCTCAGGCACTGCTTTTAGGGGGCTACTATCTGTGAAACTTGGTTTAAGCAATGTACAGTCTCCCACCTTCCAGCAGATAATCTGCCAGGCATTTAGTTAAGCTTTTGAATCCAAGGACAAAATGGGATTTATTGTAAAGTAACTAAAGTGGAGGTTTTACTCAGTCCTCAGTTCATCTTGTGTTTCATGCAGTTAACTTTTAGCTTTATCATTGTTATCCATTATTACTACTATTATTATTATTTAGACCCAATAATATAGCTTTAAATGGTCGCTGACCAAGCAAAAAGGATTTTTGTTCAACTACGGAACTCAGTCTTCTCCTTCCGTCTTTCCCTGAGCTTCAGAGATTGAACTCAGGTTGTCAGGCTTGCATGCAAGTGTCTCTACTTACAGAGCCATCTCTCCACCCCTCATGTAAAATTAATTTGCTATTCAAGTTTCAGAAAAGGAGTCCTGCTACTTCATGTTCTTGCTGAAAATAGTTGACAAGTCTTTCCAATAGACAGTGAAAATGGCAATAAGGAGTTGTTTGTTAGGATCCTATAGTAAGCATGGAACAATGGGGTAATTGACCACTGAGGAGAGGGAGGAAGACTGAGGAGTATCATGAGCCAGAATCCACTTACAGAGAGTCAGGAGCCTACAGCCATGCTTAATCCAGGCTTCCTAACATAGCCTCCTGATGTGGTTCCCGAAAAAAACCATGTCGGCCACTAGCTCCTAATGAAGGGTAGTGTGTAAACATGTAGAAGGTGAGGTTGGGTTTCCATCCAATATGAATGTAAGACACAGCCTAATGAAGGGTAGTGTGTAAACATGTAGAAGGTGAGGTTGGGTTTCCATCCAATATGAATGTAAGACACAGATCTCTACGGTATTGATGGAGTGTCAGATGCTAACTCCCTGCACCATTCTGCTAACACCACCCCCACATCCCTCCCCTTTCATCACCCCTATGCCCTACCCTCTTACATCTCAACCTCCACCTCCCTCCCCTTCTGGTTCCTTCTTACCAGAAGCTCCCAACTCCAAGCAGGCTCAGAACTCCCCCTGTAAGGAAAGGCATATGAGAAAACATCACCAGACACATAAAAAGATGCAGGAGTTCAAAAGCAAAGCCTCCCTTTGAGGAATCAGAGAAAGTGGCCTGCCTAGGAAATCAAGTCCGCGACAAGAAAAGGGAGACATTTTTCAACAAACGGAGAAGGCACAAAATTTGACAACTGAATCTAAGAACTTTTTTATTGCTATCATATCTAACGAAATGAACTGCTGACAAGTCTAATCAAGATAAAAACATAAATATTCAAAAATAGGAACAGAAAAGGGATATAATAACAAACAAGGAAATTATACTCATTATTAAAGGACATTATAAGCAATTCTAACTAGTAAATTCTAACATCTTGACTGATTGGATGATTTTAGAAATACATGAATATTACTGAACTTTCCTCAATGACTGGAAAACATAGGTAGATATGTTATCAGAAAACAAAAAAAGTTTAAATTGTTAATTGTACCTTAAAAGATATAAGAGCAGAAATCTTTGTAAGTGAGCTTGATGAAGCTTTCAAACAAAAATAATTCTTATTCAGTACATATTATTACAAAATAATAGAGATAAGAGAAAGCTTCCCAATTATGAAGTAAAAAATGACATGAATATCAAATCTCACCCTCACAAACACACACAAATCATTTCATCTAGAAAAGTCATTTATAAATACAAAATAGGGGCTGGAGAGGTGGCTCAGGGATTAAGCCTCTGCCTTGCAGGCGGAAGGTCCTGAGTTCGGATCCCCACGTATAGAAGTCGGGTGGAAGCGGGGGTGGCCTGCATTTCTGGTCCTGGTAGGGCAGAGCCTGTGAATCCTGGGGCAGAGTAAACAAGGAGGAGATGGAGGCGGTCCATGGTGGTTCCCAAATTCATCCGTGGTTCTACACACACACACACACACACACACACACACACACACACACACACACACATATGCGTGCGCGCGTTCACACACACACACATACATGCACAATTGAATAAAAAAAATTTTAAATGCAAAATATTTTCGTAAATTTTAATGGTTACCATGTAGCTTTTAAAAATAATATACCATGTATGTCAGGACTTAAAAAATAGTTCAATAGGAAGATTCTACAAGAGAAGGAGGCAGAATCGCCTTAATAAATACTGAAAAAATACATTTTATAAAATCCTAGATTCCTGATTAAATAAAATAACTCTAGCAAGCCAATAACTGTAGAATACTTCACTGGTTAAAATAATGAGTGGTAGCACTGCAGGAGTTCATGTGGGCAAAAAGAAGGATCACACCTTGCTTTCTCCATGTAGTTGGAGCCACATGCCAAGTCCTGGTGTCTGAGCAAGCAGTCTGACATGTCTCAATGTTACGCCAACTGCCAATTGTTTCATTACTGGTGAGAGACCCTCTGGCCTTTTCTTTCTTTATTCACAAAGGGGATATTGTAGACAGTATGGGGTCTCCATCATCAGCCTGGATCACTAAACTACCACATGGAGCATTGTCGATTCTGGAGCTTCCCAAGACTGCATTGGAAATAAATAAAATTTTTGTCATCCTTAGCCAATAAGAATTTTGAGCTGTTTATTACAAAAGAATGCCTAATAAATAGCAGACATATTAAATAATGGGGAAAATTATAATTCCATTAAAATAATGAATATGTGCATTTAGTATTTGGGGTTGATTTCAGTGTAGCTACTGTAACTCAATAAGATTAAAGAAGAGATTACTTATGCAGCTCTCAACTGCTGTGTAACAAATGAGCCAAGAACAATGGTTTTTCATTTGAGTCATAATGTTGTAGGTCAATCAGAATTTGGCTAGGTCTGCAGTCATCTTTAGTTCTTGTCCTAGCTGGATGTCCAAGATGACTTGCATGTGGCTCCCACTGACACTGGCTATTGGCTAGATCATTTGGGTTATCAACTAAAGGAGCTTCCCCAGGATGAATTCCTTAAAAGAGGCAAACTCATTATGTGACCTCTGGGTTTGCTCAGAATGAGTGTCCCAAGACATCCTGGTGAGAATCAAATAACTTTTCTGACCTGTGAAGCTGAACAGCATCTCTCTGTTAGAATCTGTTAGCTGCAAGGGCTTTGCTGGTGTCAGCCCTAATTCAAAGCAAAAGGAGAGACTCACTTTGCCTATAAAAGCAGTGGGAAGAAGTTTGCATGTGTCTTTAAAATCACCTCAATTATTTTTGTAAATGAAGGTTCAAAGTGATCACAATTAGTGGCATATGGCTAGCAACCCCCAAACCTATTAAGACTGATATGAAAACTCAGTAAAGGCACAGGTTATAAAATATGCAAAGTAAGTGGCTTCCATAGTCATGCTTATGAATTAGTGAATGAATTCATTCATTACTGCAGCATCAAGGATATGCTAAAATTAGTGAGAAAGAAACATCATCATATTCATTATAGTAGTGCAGAACATAGGAAGTCTCAGAATAAACACCCCAAGTATACAAAGTAGATATCAATTCACAGAGCTTTATCTCAGAGATGATAAGAATAAACAAAGAGATGTAACAAAGGGTAAGAGTCAAGACAATTAAAATGCCAACTGTATTCCAAATTAAAAGAATATGTTCAATGCAACATCAGCTAAAATCCATAATTTACAATTTACAGTTGATCTGAACAATAAGCAGACAAGAATAACCAAACAATTTTTAAATGAGCGACAATAATTAAAACCATGTGGCACCACTGGAGAAATATATTTCAGTCAATTCTTTGGGACTCCTTGTCACATCAAATATTAAGAAGATGTATTTCATGTTGCTCAAGGTATAATTTGAATAAAACTGCCTTGATATTTTCAAGTATCCATTGATCAAAGACAAGGGAAAATAAGAAGGAAAAACTCTTACAAATCACCACAGCAGGATTTTTGTTGTCTTCTGGGTTTAATTTAATTCAGGGTATTTTATTATATGCAGTGTATTCATCAATGCTAGTGTATAAGGCGTATAAGACCAAAATGATCACATTATTCTCTGGCTTTATTTCTAACTACCTGAATGAACTATAAATACAGTCTCCCTAATAAAATAAATAAATCATTTGTGATAAATTTTGACCCTCTTGGGCCATCAACTTTAATCCTCAGCACCTATCCCTAAAGGACAGACTGACTCCAGCTTGTGACTCTAAGAATTAAAATCAAGGTCAACAAATCTGGTTGAGATCTGGCAATTCAAAGATGAAAGCAAGTAAAGGCTTACATCACTATTGTTAGTTCCTGGAGCAGAAAGATGGGTAAAGCTATACTCTACACATCAGACCCAGCAGGCTGCATGCCAAGTGAGAGGCTGGCCATGGAATTGTCCTCAGAGGTGAATCCATCTGTCTGTTTGAAAGTAGCCTTGGAGAGCCATCAGCTGTCACTAATGCCTCCAAGTAGAGTCCCTAGGGATACTCAGTCAGCTCTGGCATCCAATCCCCCAGAGATAACTAAAGCTGTCCCAGGGTCATAGAATAGGCAGGAGCTAAAAGATCTTCAGCGAAGCACCATATGTGCAAACAGACTGTGGCTAGCTTCAGATGGGAAATGCGCTCAGACAACTCATGTCCTGCTTGTCAGAACCGGAAAGACAATGTCCTGGTCACAAGAGCCAAAGGGAGCCCTCCTGGGATACATTCTGACAGGGAGGGAAATACGGCAAATTCTCCACGACTGCTACCACTGGAGAAAAAGAATAGGTGAGGTGTGAGCATCTTATGAGGCACAGCCTAAACGCCTTAAAAATTTTAATGTTATCATCACGTACTAAGATAATGCCTTGGGATTTATTCCTTAGCAGCCCTAACCAGACAATTCCTGAAGAAATGCTTTATGTCTGAAGGAAGAGTACATACCTGGATGCTCATCAGATCCAAAGATGCAAAAACTTCCTGGGAAGCCACAATTCTTACAAGCCCAGTTATAATGGTCTCAAGTTATGCATTGCTTACCAGTTCCTGAAGCAAGAAAATAAGATTCGTTTTTTACACTGGACTAAAGATGATTAGAGAGTCAAATAAATAGAAAATTCTCGAAGACTGTCGTGTAGAATTCAGACCAAATAAGGAGTTAGGCCAGCCTTCAGGGAAAGACAGAAAGAAGGACCTCTCTCTGGAACACAGCAAGAGATGGAGCTAGTTGTAACTTTTTTTATATGCAAGAAATAGACTCCCTAGAGCCTATAGGAGGAAATTAAATGGGTATGCAGTAGGGGATGTGGTCATCATTGCTTCGCCTCTGTAAGCCATTGAGGTTCTTCTGCAGAGACATCCCACATATCCTGTCAAAGCTCCTGCTATGTCATCTGTCAGCCTTTAAAGAATCAGTCCTGTTATTTTCTAAGACTCAGAAAGAAGGAAGAGGAAAAGAAGGATAGAAAGAGAGAATAAAACAGGCAAGGAGAAGAGAAGGACTAAATGGACTGACTACACAGAAAAGGAAGAGAGAAAGAAATAGGAAAGTAAAGAAGAGAGGGAAAGAAAGGGAGGAAAAGGGAAAGAAGTGGAAGAAAACAAAAGTAAAGGAAAAAAGAGAAGAAGTAAGGCCAGTTTTAGATATTTCCATTTAAAAATATAATAAAACCCAGGTATGTTTAAATTAAGAATTTCACAGTAGACTAGTGGCTGACCTGAGATTTACATTCAGTCTCTATTCCTGATTGACTCTCACCAAGTTTTATGGGCACGTGCCTTCTTGTACATAAAACCTGGGAGTGTTGACACCAGGCAGGGATAAAGATGAAAAGGAAGCAGCCATGAAGAAGCATGCCTAGTGTTAATCTCCCTTCTACCTACCCATTCTATAGAATAAAGCCACCAAACTGATGTGATGAAATAAAAGAATGTAAATTTATGGACAACAGTTCCAGCCTTTCCAGTTGTGCCTATATATTCCTTATAACTTCTACTAGAAAGACCTTCACATCAGGGAAGTAGGAAACCTGAACTCTAGTTCTAAGCTTACAAGTAACAAATTATATGACACTGGCATTTCTTGAGGTCTCTTGGGCCTCAGTTTCCTCATTGAAAATTTTAAGGTAATGATTTTCTTCTCATCAACAGAAAATATCAAACTAAATAATGAATGCAGAGATATTTGGGAAGCTGTAAAATATTCCTCAAATATAAATTATTGTTACTTTTATTAGATTGCTAGAAGTAAGGGATCTATTAGATTAGTTATCTTTTCCTTGCTGTGAACAAAGTACCTGACATAAACAACTCAAGAGAATAAAGATTTATTTTGATTCATGGTCTCAGAGGTTTTAGTCTATCATAGCAAGGAAGACCTGATGGAGAAGAACAGTTTATATTATGGTGGACAGGCAGCAGAGAAAGGGAATAGAAAAAGGGACCAGGGCAAGATGTAAATCCCAAGGACACATTCTTGGTGACTTATACCCTGCAATTAGCCTCTCTCTCCTCCCTTTCACCACAATCCAATATGTCATCATATTACAAATACATCAAGGGATTAAACCATCCATTGGTCCAGGTTCTCATGATCTACCTGGCTTTAGATAGGCCACAATACACACTTCTAGAGGTGTGATTTATCAATCTCCCAAGTGTTTCTTGAACAATCAAGCTGACAATTAAATTTATCTATCACAAGATAATACTAAGGGTCCTCCAAGATTATAAGCCCCCACCCTTTGTTTTATGTAGAAAAAAAAAAAACAGAAGCTTTCATTGAAGCTTGCAACAGTTGAAAGAATTACTAACATGACTTACTATGACAACAGTGATACCAGAGGCTAAGAATTAGACTCTTAGTTAGAAGGCACCAGTTTTCACCGGCTTATGATTCTGAAGTTTTCAGTTCCTTCCTTTGTGTCCTCTGGCTTATGCCTCCCTGACCAAAGTCACAGAGAGTAAATGCAGCAGAATGAAGGAACCAAGGGGCTTTGAACCAGACACACCTAAATCCTGATCTGTCCCTTTTGCTGTCACTGGTCCCCTTTCCTCATCTTGTCCTCATTGCAGCTGGATCCATTTCATCTAAGTCAACATGGCCAGATAACACAGTCTCATAGCCTACAAAACTTAACCGGATGCAGAACTGCATGTCAGTCTGAACTTCCACTTCTCCCCATCCTTGGACCTGATGCTGGTCCTTGGACCAGCTTCATGTATCTCACTCGCCTCTTCCCTGAGGGTGAATATTCCCCATGAGGATCCTTAATAGCCATGCAAACAGCCAACTTTGGGCAACCCTCCAAACATGCTTGAACATACAATATATAAGGTGATGGATTTCCAAGCACTTTTTAAAGCTTCTCTCCATGTCATTTCATCTACGTAGTGTCTGAGGAAGGCAGAGGAAGGGCAGCCCAGTGTAGAAGAAAAGGCTGGTGGGTAAAGAATCCAGAGCTTTGCCACTGCCTTGCTCTGTGACTGGGCCAATATCATCTCCCTCACTGGTCCTCAGAATGTTCATCCAGAAAAGAGGCTATTGGAAAAGATTAACTGCCCTATTCTTCATTGTAGAACAGACTCTCCAGGCAGCTTATAGAAATGTAGATACTCTGGGCCTTCTCCAGTAACCTGTGGGTTTTTTGCATGCTTTATATGTATGTGGTATGCATGTATGTTGAATATATATATTCATTCACATGTGCCTGGGCGTGCAGGTACAGATGGATGTGTGTGAAGGCCTGAGGTTGACATCAGGTAGGTGTCTTCCTCAATTTGCTCTCCACTTTATTGATTGAGATAGAATCTCCCACTGAACCTGGTGCTCTCCAATTCCAGCTAATCTACTAGCCAGCTTGCCCCAGAGATTCCCTATCTTTCTATAAGGGTTCTGGAGATCTGAACTCTAGTCCTCACGCTTGCACAGTGGACTTTTTAATCCACTGGACCATCTACTCAGCTCCAATTGCTCATTTTAATAGATCCAGGGGAAGCCTGGGCATAGGAATATTTTAAACACTCCTCCCAAGGGAAGCTTGAAAACCATTCTCCTAAATGTTCAAAGACCCCCTACCAACACACACACACACACACACACATACACACACACACTTTCATTCATTCATTCATTCATACCACCACTACCACCAAGCTCCAAAGTTTACTGCATCCTAGAAAAAGTTTGTGAATCCTTGTGAGCCTCCCAGGCTGGGGAAGACAAAGGGCTGGAGCTCCTAAAATGGGCGTGAAGGTTCATTAGGCCTCATTGGGGGGCAGGTCTGCCCAAACCCAGTTTCCACCCCCTGCAGCTAGAAGGATGCCTGGGTTCTATCAGGGCCCAGCTGGGAGGCCATTTAGTTTAGAGAATGATTTCCTCTAGGTGCCTCTCAGAAGCTTCCTCTGCTGATCCGGGGAACTGAGGCTTTTCATTTTAATTAGCGAAATCTTGTGACTGCCTTTGGAAATGAGCCTCTGTTCTCATTTCCTTCGCAGACTCTTGTCAGCAGGGATGGTGAAGGAGGGGATGGGAAGGTGACATGGGAGCTGTTATCTGATGCAATTTCAGGGCTGGTGGGGGACTCAGAGAATGTGAGAGTGGCTGAGATTGCAAGGAACCGGATCACGCCCTTAAGGAAGTGGCTTTGTGGCTTCGGGACCTGAGACTCAGGTTAGTAGTGGTTCTTTGTGGAAATGTCCTTGTGCTGGGAAAAAGATGAAGTAACAGGCCCACCCGACTCCAGAGACCCAGTGGATAGATATTTTATATCTTAACCATATCTTGAATCTGATGAGGGGCTGTGGGGAGAGGTACACCTTTCACAAAGGAGCAGAAGGAAGGATGGTATTTATGTAATGCATAATTCATCATCCCAGCACTCGCAGAGCTAGACAGAGGACGCCTTGGTCATCTGGTAATCTCATTAGCTCCTGATGCATTGGCAAGATGCAGCCTTACTGAGGGGCCTTAGTCAGTAGCTCCCAGTAGCCCTGTTCTGGGTATTCAGTGGAGGGGGAGGTCATACCTGTGTAAAAGTCTCCAAAACTGTAGCTTGCTTTGACATACAGTATAAACGGCATGGTTTCTGGAATACCTCTAGCATTGCTTCTATGAGTTCCCCTAGTTTGATTTTTCCCAAACTAAAGGACTACCCGATCTTCATGAGGACTGTAAAAATGTAAAGATAATGAGGAAAACTGTCTTTAAGCCATGACTTAAGGAAGAAAGAGGGTAGCAAGGAAGGCATGCATGTGACAAGCTTAGAATTTACCCTATGCAGGAAAGAAAGATGAGGCAGTTCTAGGCCAGAGTCTACTGAATGACTCAGAGATCCAGAAGGATCCCTGAACTCCAGTCATTCTGAGCTACTTATTCCCCCATATGCACTACCCTGTTCCCAGACCCCACCACCACCACGCTGCTCTATTAAGCCCCTCCCTGATTCCAATTCCACACACCGCCCCACGTCCCACTTCTCCCAACACTCTGTTAAGTGGGACAGTAGTTCAGGATTTAGCCTGCTCTGCCACTTTTCCTGGCAAAGCTACACACGGGTATGATGGTAGCTGGTCTCATCTTCATGGTATGGGAGAGTCACCTATTCAGTGAAATAACTCCACAGTTGCTTATAAAATCATGCCGGAGACTAGCGTCTAGAGGAGGAGATCTGGAGGCTAGGCGAGCACATGAGGAAGATTCCCAGAGGAAGCAATAATTGAGCAGGGAATCTTAGAAATGGAGAAAGCCAAGAAGGGATGGGGAGAGGCCATATGGAGGACCTACGGGGACCTTCCCTGGGAAGTCTTCAGTTCTTTCCTGTGCCAAGAACTATGTAGGGTGACCATATGTCTTGGTTTGCTGGGATAACCCTCATTTACATTGAATGTTTAGGGCTTAGCTCATACCAAAGACATTTATTTCGCATAATAAATTATAAATTGTGTGGTCACTCTGAGAGACATCCTTAGGAAATTTTGTCATTGTATAACTGTATATGCAACAATCACATACACACAGAGAGGACTCACATACATGCAGGGCTGTGTATCTTCCTCATAGCTCAGAATGTTTGGATTGCATTCCCTGTTTGCTGCCCAATCCATATCCATTCTGCCCAATGCACATCCCTGACATTCATTGTTTGCTGCCTGGTTCATAGCACAGCCTTGACATTCATGCACAGAAAATATTTTTTTTCTGGTGGCTGTTTCTTGAGTACATGAGCATGTGACACAATGCTAAGCCCTTTAAAGGTTCTTAGTCATCCCAAGCCTTCCCTCTCACCTCTACACTTTCTCATGGTTTTTCAGTGCTCTGAGGCATATTTGTGCACATTTTAAGTCTGTTCAAGGATTGAGATATCTCAAATACATTTTTTTCCAGCCTGACTTGGCCCCAGAAGTTGACAAAGCATCATCTCATTAGAGGCTATTTGAATAGAAATTATAGGCTTGTTCTTGGAGTGCAGGCTTGAGAGCCCTTCACAAGACAATTGCTGCTAAATATCTGAAGAGAAACACCCTTATTGGCTTCTAAAAGCCCATCTCAGGTCAAACTAACCTAAATGCCTCTCAATACAATTAGAACTTCAATAAGAATGAGAGACACGAGAAGCTTCCAAGCACAGGAGGACCTTAAAGAGACGCTGCACAGCACTCTGAGAGGGTTTAGAGGACCAGGAGAGTGTGAAATGTGCTGGAAGGCAGAACATAGAGCACAAACCCACCCATGTGTGACAGGGAACCATCAGCTAATTTCCGGTTCAAGAGAGAGAGGAACAAATATGGATCAGCCAGCTTTACTTCCTCCAGGTTCATTCTCGTACTTTTCTGTCCCTTCTGGTTCAGCTGAAGACCAAGAGCGGGTAGGTGCCACATCCATTCTAAGTGTCCAAACCTTCACAGCTTCTCTCATTCTTAATGTTCTTTCTTCTTTCTGCACCTATTTCTCTATGCTGTCTCATCCTTGCATGTACTTGTATACACACACGCACGCACACGCACATACATGCACACGTGAAATCATCTCTTTGTCTAATCCTTAGTGTCATCTCAGGAGTCCTACAAGAAATACAATTATGTATGTAATTGGGAAGAGACTGGCAAGTGACACAGCTTGCCAGATGGGGCTTCTCTCCAAGACATGTTACTCACCTTGAAGTTTATATAAAAGATAGCTTCCCTTTTCCTCCACCTAGCTGGGGCATTTACATCCTTCCCCTTTGCTCTTGGGGAGGGAGTAGGAGAAATACTTCTGGTCTGAGTGCTTCATTTCTTGTAGCCTTGTTCCCTCTATTTTTTCTCCTCATCTATGCTTTGAGAATCTTTAAAGACATGATAAGAATCAAGTTCTTGTGCTCCTGGCCCTTGACAGAAGGCAAGAGATTCTATCATCCAAAGAATAAATGAATTTAAAACAAAAAAAGGAGAAAGTGATAATAAACCTAGTTCTTGATCTAACTTGAAGGTGAAGACATCATAAAAGTTGGGGGAACCTGTTTCAAAGGTACGAGTGCACTTTTGGAAATGCTTTTCTATTTGCTTCTTGGAAAAATGAAAGACAATCAGAAGGTGTAGTCCAAAAGCCTTATTTGTACTACCACCTTTGCACACCAGCCCAGTAGAAGGCACAGAAAGGGCACTGTGACTGGTACAGAGGGAATCTCTTAAAAACAATGGCTTTGCCATGGTGTAGTGTCTAGATGACTTACAGGGAAGAAAACATAAAGAGAGATTTTATCTTGTCATCAAATAAATCACTGCAATTAATGTGCCTTCACAGTCGATGGTTTACACAAGGTCTGGAGGTTTCTAGTCCACATCCTCTCTGACCCGCCTCTCTTCAATGAAGGAGTTGGGACACTGGGCAAGTGCTGAGTAAGTTATTCTTTAAATGGCATTGAATTGCAAAGGGAGATTAGGAGTGTAGGTAGAAGTGGGGAGCTAGAGTGGACATAAGGAAGGAGAGACAGAGTGATTTGGCTTTCATCTAACTACCTTGTCATCTTAGACCATACAAGGGACTCTCTTACTCAAGCACATCTCAACCCCAAGCGCTTACAGAGAGAAGATTCCAGAGAACAAAGCTCAAAGAGAGCGAACCAGAATTATCTCTGAGTCCTCTCGAGTTCTGGAACTCTGTAAGTTTAACCATGCAGGAACATTCTGTTCAACTATTGGCAGTTACGCAGTGGTTAGTTTAGCCATACCATTCTATGAAATTACCAGGTGTCTAAAGTATAAAAGTCTACTTAGATGAGCTGACTTTTAAATCACACAACAGCTTCCACCCCAAAACAATGTATGTAGGTCTGCAAAAATAGGTCTCTGTCACCAAGCAAGTGGAGAACATTGTAAGAGAAGAGAAGATATTCTCTGCGTTTCTGTTAAGTGGCCACCCCACTGTGCCACCTTGATCTGGTGGTAGGGCTCTGCTACCTGGGAGTTGACTCATTATGGTTGAAATTAAAGTTTAGGAGCCGTAAGATCCATCACCCACAATTCTACCAATATTCAAGCCCTCTCTGTGGTCATGAAACTCAGAAAATTTTTCATCAGTGACCTAGTGGCTTTTGGTTTGAAACCCTTCATTACGTGTCTTGACCAGAGACTGAACCCTGACCTCAGTCCCCAGACTGTCTCCTGATCTAGACCAGACTCGTGCACCAAAATGATCCCTACATTCGATGGAAGGCTCACCTTTTTCCTTTCTAACCACCTCGTAAGAAATATGAATCACAGTAAAGTAAAAAAAAAATGACATTTGATTCTGTCATCTTTCCCGGATACCAGAATAGGTACTGGCTCCAAATTGGTGTTAAATAAATGCTAATTGAATCCATAAAGGAAAATAGGATGAATGAATGGGCAAATGGATTGAAAATGAACATGGTTGGTCTAGTTTATTAACTGGTCCATTTTTCAAGTATGGGAATAAAGATCTAGGTGTGTTTCCAGTGTCCATCACTTATGTCTACTCCCAGGAGTTCCAAACTCCCCTCCTTCTAATTTATCAGTATTCCTGTCACTTAACTTCACTATGCAGTGGGCAGTCCCTGCAGAGCAAAATGACAGGCAATTGAAAACTAATGAGGTGAGAAATGCTCCCACCGTGAGTCAACTGATGTTCTAGGTCGAGCTTGTCACACCTCTAGTGGTCCAAGAAGGGTCCCCAGAGGTCCCCAAATGAAGCAGTAGTAAGTAGCAAGGTAGCAAAACAGATGATATCCCAGTTCAGGGAGAAGACCAGAGTTATGCGCCATTATCCCATTAGCAGGAAATGGCCAACATTACACTTCTTGCTGCATTTCATAATTAATGATCCAGGACATTTTCAAAAACACAGATTCATGACTTCTACTGCAGAGCCACTAAATTGGACTCTCTGGCTATGGGATCTAGAATCTGGGTTCGAAAGAAATTCAGCCAATATTCTCAGAGCCCAAGCTCTAACTCAGAAGTTACA
Source organism: Typhlomys cinereus (assembly GCA_023101885.1). NCBI lineage: Eukaryota > Metazoa > Chordata > Mammalia > Rodentia > Platacanthomyidae > Typhlomys > Typhlomys cinereus. The sequence goes on along the minus strand of JALPQD010000254.1, from coordinate 2,344,207 downwards.
AAGCTGTGGTAGGAAAGCCCTAAACACACACCACTTTGGACAAGAAGAATTCATCAGCACGTAGCCACACTTCCTCTTTTATATGTAGCCCGTGGCTGCCGTGACTCCCAATGCCTAAAGTATTTGTTACATGGCCCTATATAGAAAGTGAACTGCCTATTGCTCTCATATGTAACTGATCCTGTAAGTAAGAAGCAGGAAAAAGCCACAGACCCTGCTCCCTTCTTCCTGGAGAAAGGAGGACATTGAGACCTCAGCCCCAGGAGCCCGGCTATCTGTAGACAGGACTGGTTGGTGACAGGCACAGCTGCAGGCTGATGGCCTGAAGCTGAAGTCCCATGGATTAAGCTCTTTTCCTGGACTCAAATCATGATATAGGTTGTAAAGAGTGTTCATAAAGAGGAGCTGGGCTTCTTGATTTTTAAATGTTCCTATGTTCATCCTTCTGCCATCCTTCTACTCTTTCTCCCCCCCCCAAAAAAGAAAAAAGCCCTTTGCCCACCCGCCCGGGATGCGCTCAGTCCAGTCGGGACTCACGGCGACCTAGGTAAGTTCCCCTCCTTACCCCCCGCCCCCCCACTCCTCCTATCCACCCCCCCACCCAATCCCAGGCTGTCCACTGGTCCCAGCTCCTCCCACCAGCCAGCTGGAGCAGGAGCTGCTCCAGGCCAAATAATTCAGTTCAGTGAAAAACACACAGAAATTGAAAGAAGATCTTAAGAGTTAAAATGACAATGCCCAAGTCAAAGTGCAAATCTATGAGAAACAACACCCAAGAAAACAAATCACTCACTGAAGGAATTAAGCCCATAATGATAGACTCCAACCATAACAAACCCACAGAAAATAGCCAAGAAAGCCAGAACCCAGGATAATGACTTTCAAAACATGATCATTACCATGTTCAATACTATGAAAGAGGAAATCCAGGAGGAATTAAATAACCGCATCAATCACTTTGAAGAGGAACACAACAGACACTTGGAGGAGTTGAGAAAAACAGTTCAAGAAACAAAAACAGGCATAGAGCAGTTAAAACAGACTCAAGCAGAGTTTAAAATTGAACTAAAAGACAAGTTATCTTCAACCCAGAACTCAACAGAGAGTCTTATCAGCAGAACTAATGAAGCAGAAAATAGAATTTCAGACCTTGAAGACAAAGTGGGAATATTAATCAGCTCAATGGAAGAGGTTGTTAAAGCCAAAAAGATACTTGAGAGAAATATTCAAGAGTTACTGGTTTTTTGAAAAAAATCAATAAGATTGATACACCCCTAGCTAAATTAACCAAAAGCAAGAGAGAGAAAACCCAAATTAACAAAATTAGAAATGAAAATGGAATTATCCCTACTGATACCCAAGAAATCCAGAGAATTATAACATCATATTTCAAAAACTTATACTCTGTGAAATTTGACAACACAAAAGATATGGATGAATTTCTAAGTAAATACAACTTACCTAAATTGAATCAGGAAGTTGTGAATTATTTAAATACTCCTATAACATATGAGGAAATTGAGGAAGTAATCTTGAATCTTCCCACCAAAAAATGTCCTGGACCAGATGGATTCAGCACAGAGTTCTACCAGACATTTAAGGAGCTAATAACACCAATACTCCTTAAACTGTTCCAACAAATAGCAAAGGAAGGAACAATATCTAATTTCTTCTATGAAGCTAATATCGTTTTAATCCCAAAACCTAATAAAGACTCACTTAAAAAAGAAAACTATAGGCCGATCTCTCTGATGAACACAGACGCAAAGATTCTCAACAAAGTCTTAGAAAATCGGATTCAAAAACATATCAAAAAGATCATCCATGGGGATCAAGTAGGCTTCATCCCTGGCACACAAGGTTGGTTCACCATACGCAAATCAATGAATGTAATTCATCATATAAAAATTCATCATATAAACCAGTCCAAATTTCAAGACCACATGATACTCTCGATAGATGCAGAAAAAGCTTTTGACAAGATCCAACAGCCTTTTATGATCAAAACCTTAGAGAAGGTTAGAATGGAAGGGACTTTTATCAATATAATAAAAGCTGTATACAACAAGCCAACACCAAGGATTATACTCAATGGGGAAAAACTTGAAGCATTCCTGCTTCCATCAGGAACTAGACAAGGCTGTCCACTCTCACCACTTCTATTCAATATTGTACTTGAAGTCTTAGCTGAAGCCATAAGACAAGAAAGGGACATAAAAGGGATTCAAATCGGCAAGGAAGAAGTCAAGTTATCTCTATTTGCAGATGACATGATCTTATACCTGAGTGATCCCAAAAACTCCATCAGGAAGTTCCTGGAACTAATTGAGAAGTTCAGCAGGGTGGCAGGATACAAAATAAATGTACAAAAATCAGTGGCCTTCTTATATGCCCAGAATGAAAGAAGTGAAAAAGCCCTGAGAGAAACAATCCCATTTACTATAGCCCCTAAAAAAATGAAATACATTGGGATAAACCTAACTAAAAAAGTAAGAGACCTCTATAATGAAAACTTTAAAACCTTAAAGAAAGAAATTGCAGAAGACACCAGAAGGTGGAAAGACCTCCCATTTTCCTGGATTGGCAGAATCTACATCATAAAAATGACCATCCTACCAAAGGCAATATACAGAGTCAATGCTATACCAATTAAAATCCCAAAGTAATTCTTTAAAGAAGTTGACCAAACAATCTCAAAATTCATATGGAGGCACAAAAGACCCAGGATAGCAAAAACAATCCTGAGTAACAAAAACACGGCTTGGAGGTATCACCATACCAAACCTTAGTCTATACTACAAATCCATAGTTGTAAAAACAGCCTGGTACTGGCTCCAAAATAGACACACGGATCAATGGATAAGGGTTGAAGACCCAGATATAAGCCCACAATATTACAGGCATTTGGTCTTTGACAAAGGGGCCCAAAAAATCCAATAGAAAAAGAACAGCATCTTCAACAAATGGTGCTGGCAAAACTGGATCTCCACATGCAGAACATTAAAACTGGACCCTTACTTGTCACCATGTACAAGAATTAACTCCAAATGGATCAAGGACCTCGATGTAAGACCAGAGACTATAAAAACCCTAGTTGAAAGGGTAGGGAACTCCCTCGAGCTGATTGGGCTAGGCCAACAGTTCCTAAACTGACATCCAATAGCACAGTCACTACAACCAACACTCAACAGATGGGATCTTGTGAAATTAAAGAGCTTCTGTTCAGATAAAGAGATTGTAACTTGAGCACAAAGGCAACCCACAGAATGGGAGAAAATCTTCACTAACCACATATCTGATAGAGCTCTATTATCCAGAGTGCACAAAGAACTTAGAAAACTAAACACCAAGGAAACAAATAGACCAATTAAAAAATGGGCCTTGGAACTTAAAAGAAACTTTACCAAGGACGAAATTAAAATGTGTAAGAAATATCTTTAAAAATGCTCCACATCCTTAGCCATCAGGGAAATGCAAATCAAAACTTCCCTAAGATATCATCTCATCCCTGTCAGGATGGCAAAAATCCACAATACAAACAACAACACCAAGTGCTGGAGAGGATATGGAGAGAGGGGAACTCTCCTACATTGCTGGTGGGATTGCAGGCTCATACAACCACTCTGGCGAGCTGTCTGGAGATTCTTAACGTAGTTAAAGATTGAAATGCCATATGACCCTGCGATTCCACTTCTGGGAATAACCCCCCATACAGCAAAAATTCACCTCGATAGCACAAGCACGACCATGTTCATAGCAGCACTGTTTACAATAGCAAAGTCATGGAATCAGCCCAAATGTCCAACAGTTGACAAGTGGATAAGGAAAATGTGGTACATTTATACAATGGAATACTACTCCGCCATCAAAAATGATGAATTAATGCAATTTTCCGGGAAATGGATGGAATTAGAAACAATTATATTGAGTGAAGTATCCCAGACACAGAAAATTAAGCGCCATATGTGCTCCCTAATAGGTGGATCCTAGTACCAAAACCACTTAGAGACACTCAAAGACAAATCTCTATAATACCTACAGTAATTGTAAAGATTATAAACAGGAGGGATGGAGAAGGAGGGCCCCACCAGAAACAAGGAGAGAGGGGACCATGTTACAGCAGAGAAAATAGGCCACCATCAAGGACTGCAAATAAGTAATGAGACATCTGGTCAAGTTCACAGACTTTCCTTCCTGATCATTTGCAACTGATGGGGTATGATCTCACCAGAAGGGGAGGCCATATAGGCTGCCAGATAGAAAGTAACCATTTTGCAAATGGGTGATTTACCCCTCTCTCACCGTGGTCTCCTACTTTTATTCCATCTCCCTTTGAATATACTCTTACAACAAGACTCTAGTTTAACAGGTTTTTATCTCTGGACAGGGGGTGACATCCAATACCCATCAGGATGGAGCCAAGGGCATTGCAGGAGCAGCAAAACCGAAAAAAAAATCAACAAACCATAATTCAGAACATCAGAGACTCTTTATCAACCACCTGAAACTGGGTCAGCCTAATCTCTCCCCATCCTGAAGCTCATGGAAATTTGCGGAAGAGGGGGCAGTAAGATTGTAAGAGCACAAGGATGGGAGGAGTAATGATATGCAAGATACTCCACACAAGTTAGGGCTGAAGCAATCATAATAGGACTTTGCATGACCTGCGCTATGTCCACCACATCATTGACCCCACAAAGTCTAGCACTAGGATCCTTGGAGGCTAGGGACTGACAATCACAGTTCCTAAACTTAAGGGGAACACAGGAAAGGGTTCTGGGAAATGCCTCTCCTCATCGGAGAGGAGGACCCAGAGGAGAGTTTGGCATGCACATTAAAGGATGCTCCGGGGATTGGGAAGGGGGGAAGGCACTGGGGGATGGGGAGGAAGAGGGAAGGGGAGGGGGTGCAGGGGGGTCGGGGGGAGGTGGAAGGAGGGAGAGGACCGGTGTACCTGTTAAGTTTGTATGAGCGGAAATAATAATAATAGTAAAAAAAAAAAGATTTTAAAAAAACAATAAAAAATATATAGGATGGGAAAGAGAAGCAGGCTAGGGGTAAAGGGTGGGATGATATAAGGATTCAGAGTTCCATAGGTCTCATAAATCAAAATTGAGCAGCATAGTCACTCACTCTGGGGCATGGCTGGGAACTCTAGGGAATCTGAGGGCAAAGAGACCACCCAAGAATCTCCGCCATCTGTCTTGTCAGTCACTCTGTAGGTCCTGGGTCTCTTCCCTCTCATGGAAGAACACCATCTGCCCCCAGCTCAGAAGTAGATGAAGCCATGCAGTGTCCACAACGAGCTCAAGGGTCCTAGACCAGTGGGTCCAAAGCGGCTGGCTGGGCCTGTGTGAACTTCATGCTGCTGCAACGTGCACAACTCCCTGATGAGTCAGTCAGTGCCAAGTCTGCTATCTGCCTGTCCTTCTGTATCTGCCAGGATATGTCACCCCAGATGTCCGGGAGCAAACTGCAATCAGCGCCAGCAGTCCAGGCAGAGTTGCATTATTTAAAAATGACTTGAAACAGACAGACACACACATGCACGCACACACACACACACACACACACACACACACACACACACACACACGTCAATCAATGTAATCTGTCCAGCTGGCAAATGGAAGCAGGCCTCAGGGGAAATTCCAAATCAAACACATCCACCAGGAGATGAACAATCTGGGAGTTTTGTCTGGAAATAATGGCTGATGCTAAACAGTTGGGGGCCACACAAACAGAAGACACCAGGTCACTTGGAGGGAATAACTGTCTGCAACATTGCACGATGCCAAGAGAAAGCTGTGACTTAATTCTGATGTGAGTATCAGAGCGTATTTGCATTTCATTTCAGTCACAGATCTGGATGGCCACCTCAGTAGTATAAGGGAATACTTCATCTGCTTCTTCCTTGTCCCCTCCCCTCTAAATTCAGGACTAAACTTCACTATCCGTTCCTGCAATGGTTAGTGTTCATTGTTCTACTTGATGTGGGATTGCCTAGGAGACAAGCTTCCAAGCATACCTGTGATAAATGCCCGTGGGGAATTTCCTTGATCGGGTTAATTGAAATAAGAAGACCCAGCCATTGTGGGAGGTATCATTCGCTGGGTGGAAAGCCTGGATTGAACAGAATGGAGAAAGCCAGCTGAGCGCAAGCATCCTCTGCGTCTTGACGGGGATGAATTGCCACCGGCTGCTTGACCCTCCTGCTGCCTTGACTTCCTTGCTCTGCGATCTAGAATAAAACCTGCTCCTGCAAGTTGCCTTTATTAAAGCATTTTCCAACAGCAATAGGAAAAATATCTAAGACAGTCCTTGAGAAGGTCAGGGGGCTGCCTTGGCTGCTGGCTGTCCCCGGCCCCTCAATCCACCCCACTGGCATGGTAGATTGATGTTACAATCTCCTTGAAGGACAGTAAGGCGACTAGTAACTGAAGACTAGACTCTGCCAAGTAAAGCAGGACTGAATTCTTACAATGCTCTTCTCTTTCTGCCTCATTTTGACATTCCCTTCTGTGATAGATACATAGATATCAATCTGACAATTGAAAGTTGAGTTCTGGGCACATTTGTAAAGAGTTAGTAACAAGTCAAGCCCTTGAGCAAGGCTTCCGGAGACTGTCTGATTGATGTGGGAAGACTCGGCCCATGGTGGGTGGCACCATTCCCTGGCAGGTGGATAAGGTGAAAAGAGCTAGTTAAGTGGTGTGGCATCCTTTGGCATACTTTAGCTGTCTTGCTGTCTAGCACGTGAGGTTTGTCCCTGTCTGGGCAATCCTGTACACAGGGCGTGGCCAGTTCCCTCAGCTTCTGATATTGATTTGAGCTGTGCTGCCAAGCTGGCCTAAGAGCCAAAACTGAGAATTGCAAGAAAGAATAAAACCCCTTGTTCCCCTAAGCTCTTTGGCTGTGAACTTAGCAGCAGCAAGCAAACAAACTGCAACACTCCCACAGTGCTTGTTGGAATCATATACAGACTCCACACCCAGCTTCTCATTTCATAGTCTATGCTTGCAGAAACCCAAACAAGACGGGAGAATGCATCCCCTTCTGCCTCTGCTCTTCGACACAGACCCCCACATGAATCAGCTGAGGCTCTCGTATGTTTTCAGGACTTGGGGAAGAATCCACACCCTGCCTGCCCTTGATCGAGAGTGAGTGGCAATCAAGGGCTCTGACTGTGGCCCCAGTCGGTGGTGGCTGGTGGCTGGTGATGCTGAGATAGGATCAGTGCATCTCTCAGCATCTTGTAAATAATCTCAGAGCCTCTCCCGTGTAATGCATTTACAGCAGCCATGCGAGCTATCTTTCTCCCATTTAGTTCTCGCCAGGTGGCATCGATGCGGGCTTTTCTCTGCCTAGTTGAGCTGGTGCTTCTCAACAGGGAGTGCTATTTTCATAAATTTGTGTTTTTGGATCACCCACAGCTCCCGACCCTGCTTTTTCCATGTGTCAATAATAGCTAGCAGGTCTCTCTCTCGGGGGCATGGTGACTCAATCATAGCACGGCAGCCTCCGCAGCCCTTGCTCTAAGCGCAGCCCACACTCTCCTCTGTGATTCAGGGTGGTGAGCACCTTCTTCTCCATCCAAAGCTTCTGCCACTGCCCCTACATGGCTCTCTGTACAATTAAAGCTTTGCTGCCACTCACAACTAGAAACAGATTTTTCACTGGGCGGGGTGGGTCAGATAGCACATTGTGTTGGAGATAGAGCAAAGAATTGCCTGATGGGGGGAGGGGGATGAGCACAGTGTGATGGACTCCCCTGCCCCAGCATCCATGCAAAAGAAGCTGGGTGTGGTGAGACATTCCTGTGGAGTGGTGGAGGCAGAAGGCTCTCTGGACTTCACCAGACAATCAGCTTAGGTGAATCTCAGGCCAATGCTAGAACCCACCTTCAAAAGAAGCGGCTGAGATTGCCAGAGCAACTATCCCAAAATTGTCCTCTGGACTCTACACATGTATCTGTATACACAATAGCATGCACATACCTACATACACGTGTACACATACACACACATGCACAAACGTAGAAGGGTGATAGGAGGCATTTGTCACTGATGTCCCATGATCTGATCAAAAAGACTCCCCAATACTAGCTATGGGGTTCAAAGCCTGGCTTTCAGACTTCCTGAGTTCAAAGTCAGGCTCTGGCTTTTCTCAGCTTTCTGATGTGGAGTAAGTTACATAACCTTTTAGAGACTTAGTATTTGGATCTGAAAATATGCCGTATTAGTAACTTTTTGACATCATGATCAAAATGTCTGACATAAAATTAAGAGAGGGTTTATTTTATCTCACAGTTTCAGAAGGTTTGGCCCAGCATGGTAGGAAAGACGTGGTGGAACAGCACTGTCTACATCTGGCTTCTTCCTTTCATTCCATCCAGACCTTAACCAGAAGATGGTGTCGCCCATATTCACTGTGTCTCTTGCCCTTCCCACCCAGCCACCTGAAAACACTGCCGCAAACATACCAAGAGGTGTGCCTTAATCTCTCCTAGATGAATGGAGTCAAAGTAGTGGTTGAGATTAACCGTCACATCTACAGAAAGGATTTAAAATCTGTTGGGAGCCACCTAGTGGAAAGCCATGTGTAGGACACCATTCTCCAGCATTTTTTTTTTTTTTTTTTTTTTTTCACCATCTGAGAAAAAGCCTCTAAAGTGCTTGGGAAAGTTTCTCTGCAAGTTCTTTAGTGAAATGAAAGCATAAGGTATTGGTTAGCACTGCTGATGTCTGAGGCTCCTCCCATGGTAAAGCAAAAGTTTGAGACTGAGGAGAATTTCCGCGAAAGTAAGAATGTTTATGGTAAGATCTGTTTTCCCATTGAAGATGCCTATCTCAGTACCTGAGCTCCCCCAAAAGCACAGAGTGCTAGTCTGCATAGAGACTGGAAATTGAATTGCCCCACCCACTTCTTTATCCTCTTCAGCCAATCAAAGGTTTCATGACCCCTGACCTAAGCGGTCGCTTCCCCTCTACCCCAGTATCAGTAAACGTTGTGGAAGTCAACCGGTATATTTTCATAATGTCCCCAGCAGGGTTCACGATGCCACTTGTGACTTGCCATTGTTCTTTCTAAGCTGAGTCTTTCTGTGTGCTTCTTCCATTCGTGTGGCTTTTTTCTCTACCTCAAGATGCTCCACTGGTCACCCCACTGGCTGTGGAAGATTTAAGGATTATCAGGAGGAACTACTTTAGTATGAAAACCCGTGCTTGGATTTACAAACAGATATTTGTAAATGATGTCTGCCTTTGGAAGAGGTCAGGTATCACAAGCAGCAGCTCTTAGAGGCAGAGCTCTTGCATCCTTCAGAAAACAAGAAAGGGAAGATGTCCCTCCCACTCACAGGGCAACTGCTAAAACCCAGCAATGAAAGTGACATTGCTGAGTGCCCCCCTCCCTAGTGGTAGATTTCAGAGAATTTGGAGAGTAAATCTGGGAAAATTGGGAATGCCCTCCAGACCTTGGAAGATGGCAGCTCAGAGCCATTCAGTCTATGCACAGCACGAGGCTGCCCAAGACTGGCAGGGACATAGAGGGTCTAGGAGCAGCAAGGGTCTGGCAGGAGCACTGCTTGAGGAGCACCAGCCTGCCTTCTGCTATGCCTTTGCTGGCTCCCAAAGGCACACCGGCCCCTCTCTGGAAGACAGCCATCCCTTTCCTTTGTTTAGCGCAGGATCATCCATGTTAACACTAAGTTTCTCTTCAGCTCTGAAATTTCAGGTCTCAGATTTTCAGTCACAAAACCTAGTGGTATGGAACTAAAGTGAAAAATGTATTTTTTTTCACTTGCCACTAAAAAAATGCTTATTTCATGGTAGTGCCTAATCATCTGAATTTTAAGCAAACTACTCAAGAGCTCACTGTGAAAGACACCCCTAGGAAAAGGGGAACATTGTTGGTATTGGTTGGGGAGCTGCAACTAGATCCCAGGAGCTGATCTCTTAAAAAGTTGTATTTTATACAAGCAGTTTAGGTCTCCTGTCCGGACTCTGTTTATGGAATTTGTTTTCACTCTTGTGGAAGTTGCTAAGATGCTCACACAGGGGTTTTATGACTTTAATTGCAAACAGGTAATGCATAATGTCCTGCCAGGGGCATTATGAACATATTGCCCAATTGACTTCCACAAAGTTATCTTTTGATTTTGTGAACAAGACCCATATGTCTTTAAGAGACTTGGGAAGGACCTTTTAGAAATAAGGAGACATGATTTTTTTTGAGCACCTACATTGTGCCAGCAGCTTATGCATGGTCACTTATGTACCTTGGGAGAAGGTCTCAATGTCATGTTTGATTCACAGATGTCAGAGGTTTTTGCCACGTAGTGTATGAAAATGTCAAAATGGTACCCATTACTTTATACCAAGGAAAAGAAAAAGCAAAAGGGTGTAGTTGAAAGCCACAGAGCTAAGGGTTATTCCAGTTATGGTCTCCTGTATAACAAACTATCAGTTGTAAAGCTTGGTGGCATTTGATTAGAACTCTGTGAAAAGAGAAAGGGAGGTTTCTCTTTCTCCACGGTGACTAGACTTCAGCAGGTAAGTCTAGGGTGGTTGGTATCTAGAAGCCGATGATGCTGGCTGTCAATAAGGGCTTTTTCTGTGGCAATCATTTAGGATGTCTTCACATGGGGGCTACATGTGACAAACTCCCTTACAACATGGTAGCCTTGGCATTCCTACACAGTAACACAGGGCAAAGAAATGTGAATGTCCAAGAAGAACCAGGAAGAAGCAGTGTGCCCTTGGTAGCCACATAGCATCATTCCCAGCCTAATCTAGCAGCCAACCACCAAGTCACTAAGATTAATTCAGATTCAAAGTGAGGGGGGCAGGGACCGCTATCTTTCAGGGGCAGAACATTAGAAAATTCAGAGGAGAATGTTTCAAAATACAGACAATGGAAGATCCTGCAGGAAAAGGTGACTTTCCCTTAAGAAAAGCACCATGTGTGAGTTGTACTGCAAATGTTGATAGTCAGGGTTTCATTCTGAGCCTTTCTGTGACTTATTCTTGTCATCCTCTGAACTGCTTTTTTCAGGGAATTGCTGCATAGGTGAAATTCTGAACTAAAAACTGTAAAACCCCATGGGAGAAGCAGAGATCCTATTTCCTGCTGTGTTCTTTTCCTGCGCCAACTCATAAGAACCTTGAAGCCCTTATCCTCACCATTTCCAGAGCATTTCCTAAGCAAAAAATACCTGAATTGAGAGAACAAGACTAGTAGGGTTTTTCATGCTTCAGAGCGAGTCCTAGAGACAGCCAGCATATGAAATGTCAATGAATTCTGGCCTCATCCTATATATAAAGATAAAAGCCACACGGGCCCATATATAACACAGGGAAAGTGACCAACAATTCTCCCTGTGACCCTTCAATTCCTGATTGAATGTAGCTGCTTAGTGATAGCTCCAAGTTTTAGGATTTTGTCTATAATTAGAGGGTACAGATTGCATGCCCCAAGATGATAGGAAGTTGATGATGAATTCTAACACCAACACTTAAAATTATTAAGTGAAGTACAAAGGCTACCAAATGCCTATATTTGGAGATCACATTATCCACACACCTTCTTTTCCCACAGAGAAAGTAGAAAGGAGGTTGACTCATGGCCAAATTGTCATGTGACATTGCAAGTGATCAGGATGTGTGAGAGCTGGATGGGAGGGTCCAGTGGTCTTCCTTTAAAAGGGTCCTAGCTTCATAGAAGACAAGCTTTGACCTGGACCAGGCAGCAGCCCCTGGTCCTCCACCAATTTGTCCCTGGGAGCCCCCAGGTGAGAAGGTTGAGCTAAGTCTGGTCACCCCCTCCTCATCTTACTCCCAGTTAAGCACAGCATCTCTCTCAACATGGCATTATCACCCAATAAGCTACACCAAAGATTTTGTCCCACTTGTGGTGTGAAAAATATTAGACAATTAAGACAACTTTATGTGCTTAAGGCAAACAGCTGCGGGGCCATGTTGGCCCTCCACAAGTTATTTGTCTACACTAAGCTTCTATTTTCTCATCGGGGAAATTGACGGAGTTGAGGCACAAATTAGACAAAATGATACAGCTGGTTGTCTGGCAAGCATGTGGTAATTGTATGTGACACACTGACAACATCAGGTGTCCCAGATCATCACAGGGAATGCTGGGCTTTGGTTACGTGGCTGCTCCAGAGGAAATGAGGAACCTATCAGGGAAGTACTGAGTCCCTCGGGCACACCTCTGTAGCTACAGGCAGAGCCAGGAATCCTGTGAGTGTCTTCCTTGACACCCCAACACACACACACACACACACACACACACACACACACACACACACACTTTCGTATGACAGTCTCTTTGATGCACACATGTAACCAGTAATGTTGTTCATCAGTCTAACAAAATGAATTGATCAAAAGTCAATACGCATCCTAATTACACAGGCTCTACACTGCAAGATTGATGGGGGGAAGATGAAGAAGGAAGAAGGGGCCCTTGATGGGTGCCCGTAATGAGGTGTCACTGGTCCCCACTGTAAGTCGTTTATAAACATGGCCTCACATCTGCAGCTGTCAGCATCCCCGCCAGAGCTTAATGAGCTGCTCCTTCTGCCCCGGGGTTAATGTCAGAAGCTGATCATGTTCTCTGCTGCCAGAGCTGCCGCCTGATGGCTGGTAAGTTTCTTCCAGGAATGTCCCCATTCACTTGTGAAATGCATTTTCCCAAAACTGGTAGGGATAGACCCTGATTTTTTTTTCCCATCTCTAAGCCTTGACTGCCTCATGTGATAATGGAACGGCAATCATGGTGATGCAAAAAAAGGATCTTTCCATTCAGAGAGACGCTGCATTAAGGACTCCATACACTGGCTCCAACCAACTGAAGGAAATAAACAGAGACCTTCCCAAGACGAAACTGAAGACACTTGCTTGGTGAATAGGCAGCAAGAACTGACTAGTGGATTCATTTTTCCAATCCCAGATTCAAGCTGAAAGTCCTTATTAACATAACCACATGAACCTTCCTTTCCTAGCACATAGAATTCTCTGGTATTTTCACTTCAGGGAGCTACTCCACACAGTGCCTCCCTGATGTGTCTCCCTTGGACTGTTAAACACATAAAACCCATGCTCGCTCTTAATGATCACAATAGTCTTAGTCTTTCCTTGAACACAATGTCCCCTTTCCTTTAACGGATCCACTGAGAGGAGGATTAGTGCTTTCCCAAAAAAATCCAAGTTCTCAGACTCTGTCCGGTTAAAAAGACAAAGAAGTAAAGTTAAAGACAGAACTAAGCTTGCTAATCAGATCAAGCAGATATACCATGAATGACTCAAGTGGCCCCAATCTAATCATGGCCATTTTTTAAAAGATGAAGAAGGAAGAAGAAAAGATGGTTTGGGAGGTGGAATAGAGCAGGAAGCCAAGAAATGCAAGCAGCCCCTGGAAGCGAGGGGAGGGTGGGGGGGTGCGCTCTCCTGTGTAACTTCTAGAAAAGAAGCAGTACTGCCCACTCTTTAATGACAGTTACATCAGAAGGTCTGCTCTTCAGAATTGCAATATAATAAATTTATGTTGATGCAAGAAACTGAGTTTATGATGATTTCTAGCAGATACAGCAGGACATAAATATAAGACCTTCCCTTACATGGGTCTTTTGAAAGGAATAAGGGAGTCTTACAGTTGTAGAACAGTAAGTAATTAAATAGTAAGTAAATAGTAAGCATTTTAGGAAGCATTAATACAATTATGATTGCAATTAATATCAACCTTTTCATTATAAAGCTTTGTGCCTCCTCTCATTTGAGTAGTCTCAAAACTCAATCCTGGCCAACAGAGTTAGAGAAACAAGAAGAACCAGCCTTCAAGTGCTTTCCACACCAGGCATTGTACTGGGCACCATAAACATCTCTTGACACATATTTTGTGTGTCTGAAACCACCTTCTCTGGAAAATCAGAGTGAGTCTGGGCCTGGGTAGCTGTAAAAATCCCAGTGATCAAATAATAGCCATTTGGAGCATTCATTCCTTGTACCCAGCTCTTCTCCAAACTCAAACAGAAGGCTGTATTGTGTTTGGCATTTTCATAACAGCTATCTGCCAAGGATACAGAGCTGCCCTCACTGCCCAGTCTGAGAAAGGCTTTCGACTCGCCTGAGCTCTTGGCCCCATCCCTCCTCTTTATAACCAAAATCCCATGTTGTCCTTATTTGCCTGCCTCCTTATTTCACTGTAAGTTCCTTAAAAGTGGTAACATGCCTTCTTACCCCTCTGTCCCAGTGCAGGGGATCGGGCATGTGGACGTCATCAAGTCTCCCTGCATGAAGGAGGGGTGAGATTACTGATATTGCCATCACAATGCCAAGATGAACAAGCTGGGACTTTTCCATTTCTCATGTGTCTCCTCGTCCTCCTAACCTTGTCCACCGCAGTCAGATATTGTTTCTGTAGCAACTGTTACTGGAGCTTAACACAAAGCTCATTAAACTTCTTCATGATGAATAAATCGATCGTCCAACATCATTGAAAGATGATCAAATTGACTCAGGCCTTGGGAAGGATAAAACTAGGTTATGTTGTGGTAACAGATTAACCCTGAAACCTTAGGGGCTTAACATAACAGATGCTTACTTGGCACTTGTAGACCAAGCACACAGTGGCTTATCCAGTGGGGTGTGCTCTATATACTTATCCTGAGCTCAGGAGTGGTGGATGTTCCGTCGCTCTGTAGCTGCACTAACAAACCTGTAGCTTCCTGGGCAACCACAGAAGGGAGAAAACTTGGGAAATACACACTACTCTCTTGTACTGTACATTTTTAAGATGCAGTACTGTTTCTTTTTACATATATTCCATTAGCTAGAGGTAATTGTTTATTTTTTTTCAAATTTATTTTACTTTCACTCCTTGAGAGTTTCATACATGAATGCAATGAATTTATATCATTTTCACTCTTTATAACACAATCCCATCCTCCACTTTTCCTTTTCCCACTGCAAGACCTCTTCCCTATCCGTTTCTCTCCTGATTTCATATTAGTTTTTTTTTTTTCTTTTTTGAGTGTGTGGCCCACTGTGTTTCATCTGGGGTTCCTGTACTGCCAAGTGCTTGAGCATCTGCTGGAGTACGGATAGCATATCAGCGAGTACATCACTGAGGAAAGCAGCACCCCATCCCCTCCCCAGCCAGCATTAACCCTCAATAGCCTCTCAAAGAGATGTAGAGACTCTTGAGATCTTTCCCCTTTCATGGCAAAATGTTGATAAGCCAAATCTTGTGCAGGTCTTGTGGAAGTGCACATAACTGCAGTTGAATTATGGATATATAACAGCATGCGTGTGTGTGTGTGTGTATGAGAGAGAGAGAGAGAGAGAGAGAGAGAGAAAATGGGTGATTCTTATACATCTATCAGGAGGCAAAGTAATGAAGATCATCTTCTTAAAGAATATTATGTGGATTCTTCTGAATGGAACTTAAGATCTAGAACAATTTGTCTAAAACTTTACAATGTAGAAGCATCACCATAGACTTTCACTTAAAAAATCAGATTCTTTAGCTGGAAAAGTAGCCTAGTTGGTACAGAGCCCAGTTGGTACAGAGCTTGCCCAGCATGTACAAGGCACCACTTTCCACTCCTCAGCACCATGTAACCAAGCATAGGTGGCACATGTGTGAAATCCCAGCATGACAGGCGATGCTTCCTTTATTGGGTGTTTTTGCTACATGGATACAGTTGAATTAATCTTCAGGAAATTCTCCCAGGGCTCACCAGTATTTGGCAGAGTGAGCTTAGTTTATTCAAGTGCTAAATATGAAACCAACATAAGGGAGTTATCCTTTCAGTTTCACACGGGTTGCTCTGCAACATAGAAGACCTTAGACCTCCAAATTGTCACTGAAGAGCTGTGGGACCCAGATAAGCAGAGAGACAATACCTGGGGATGCCACAGAACAGCATATGGCAGGACTGTGAGAGAATCACCAGCTGCATGGGATGGTATGTGTGAGTCTTGCTGCTAAATGCAAGGCAGGTGGCACCATATAAGCAGAGAGACAATACCCGATACCTAGGGCAAGAATACTTATTTAACAGAGCTTGGAAGTAGCATATGGGCAAGAAGGTGCTAGCAGTCAGGATAACTTGGATAATACTACTCTTTTAAACAGGCGGCTATAGGAATAAAGTAGTAGTAATAGTAACAAGGAAGCATACTTATACAGAGCTACTATGGATATATCTCCACCTAAGCAAATTACATATATTATCTATTCTCATGAAAACCTGCAATGTAATGGTATAATTGCCTCCATTTTATGGAAACTTGAGGCCTAAAGGAACGAATTACTGAAGGTTATGCAGCCTGCACCGGCTGAGCCATGATTTGAATTTGGGCAGCGTGCCTTCAAGGACTATGTTCTAAACCACTGCCCTTTAATATATGTAAAAGTGTTTTACTAAATAAATTGTGAAGTGCTGAACAGTACAATGTATCACCAGGCTCCCGGCTGTCTAGACAAGGTATTAAAGCAGAAGAAAGTAAAGCACAACCCAAGAACCAAGGGCTTTCTAGGAGGTAGGAAAAAATGCAATTTAAAGATATTCCCACTTAACCTGTGACCTCCCTCAGGTGGGGGAAAATATACATCATGCCCAACATCCCAACTGTGCTTCACAGTAACAACTGCTGATCTAGGCTCTTCTGTCTCACAAAGCTCAAGAATCAATCAGTGCTTTGAGGCTGTATGCACTAGATCAAACATCATTTATACCCAGAATATAAGGGACCTATCTGGACAGAGGAGATAAAGATGGAGTAATAAAGGATCATGCTGGGTGTGTGTGGGGGGTCATTCAGCACTAAGGGACAACAGCTTTGATTAAAAGGCATAAACAGCTCAGAGTAATACAGAGTGGTGACTAGCATGAAAGCGGGATGAAAGCTGGGTCTAGATGCTAAGATTTCTTCTGGGGCAATAGCTTAATAGCTAGAGCACCAAACTAGCATACTAGAGGTCCTGGGTTTGAACCTCACCCCTGCTTAAACCAGAGTAGTGGCCATAGGCCTATAATTCCAACACACCACAGGTAGGAATAAGGGGGCATCAAGACTCAAAGGTCAACCTCCATCTATCTCAGCCAGTTCCTAACCCACATAGGCTACGGAGACCCTGTCTCAAACACCACAACAGAAGCTGAGGGTCCCAGGAATACCAGAAACGCAAACAGCAGCCCGGAACAGTCTGATCACACATGTAACTTTATCCACTAGATGCATAAACCTCTTCCAAGTGACTCCAGTCTCATCTAGGTGCAGTAGGAGAGCAAAAGAGACTTTGGTTACACTACAGTCCCAGCAGAACTGTACAAAGTCTTGTGACTTTGCCAGGCATGAGAGGCTCCTCTGCAGCCTGTGAGCTAGACTTTCCTGATTTCCTGTTTCCACATTTAGTCTCTGTTGATATATTTATGTCAGATCTTGATCATCACATTTTGCTACAATTTAGGATGTTTTCCTTCCAAACACACTAAATACATGGCATTGAGACAAAACTAGGTTCTCAATTTACACTCATTTTTTGCACTCATTTCCAAAAATATCTTAATGGTGTCTTATTATGAACCACTTCTTGCCCTGATGGTATTCTGATCTTGACCATGGGAAACTGCAAATGGTACTTCCTGGGGCACCTGTGGAGATGGAGAGTCGTTCCTTCATGCTCATCTCATAAAGAGGCATCTCTCTCTTGTGCTTCACAGATATTGGGGACCTCAATGAGAAACCAAGAATAATTTCAGTTACATAGACTTCAAACTGTGCTTCTACCCACCTCATCCTCTCTGGATGTGAAACAGAGGTCAAAGATGCCCTGTTGAATACCCAATGCATCCCCACTAAGGATGACAACCTGTCCCTCCTTCTACATGGCTAGGTTTGAAGGTGCTTTTTATGGCACATCATGAAGCACTTGTACCAATTGTTAAGAAAATGAAAAGCAAAAGCACAAGGAGATATCACACTACCCTTGCTAAAATAAGAATTCTCAATAAGACAAAAATAAATAAATCCGGGCAAAGGTGTGGTGAAAGGGGAACTTATTACACTCATACATTGTTCACGGGGATGCACATTAATGTAATCATTATGGAAAAGTTAGAACTGCAATATAACCCAGCATTTCCCCAAAGGAGATGAAATCAGAGACATGTGAACTTCCATATTTATCACAGTCTTGCTCAAAACAACAACGTATGAACAATAGCCATTGACATGTGTATGGATACATGATGGAAGACTCCTCCGTCTTGAAAGAGAACTACACTCTTCCCCATATGACAATGTGAATGAACCTGGAGAACATTGTATTCAGTGAAATAAATCAGGCACATGCACAGATCAGCAGGTCTATTACACATCAGGGTGACTACAGTTAATACTTTACATTTGAAAATTGTTGAGTAAATTCTAAGTGTTTTTCCCCTAGGTGATGAGTATGTGATGAAATGAAAATGTTCTTATTTTGATTTAGCCACTCCAAATGTATCCATACATGAAAAAAAAACACATTTTGCACTGTATATATGTACGCAAGCTTATTTATCAGTTAAAATAAAGTCAACTAAAGGAAGGAAGATGAAAAGGAAGGAAGAAGAGGGAAAAAAGGTAGGAAGGGAAAAAGAGAGGAAGTAAAGAAGGGAGGAAGGAAGGGAGGCAGGGAAGAAGGAAGGGAAGAAGGGAGGGAGGGAGAAAAGGAGGCAAGAAGGGAGGGAGGGAGAAAGGGAAGCAGGAAGTGAGGAGGAAGGGAAAGAAGAGAGGGAGGAAGATTTAGGGAAAATTAAACAGTGGAAGGAGGGAGGAAGTAAAGGAGGCAGGAGTGAGGGAAGGAGGAAGGGAGGGAGGGAATGAGGTAGGGAGGGAGGGAGAAAGGGAAGGAGGGAAGCAGAGAGGGAGGAAGGGAGGGAGTCAGAAGGCAAAGGAGAGAAAAAAGAAAGGAGAGAGGGAGGTAGGAAAGGAAGAAAGGAGCTACTCCAGGAGAAGGGAGGAAGGGAAATACTCCTGGAAAGGATCCAGGAGTATTTCTCTGAGAAGCAAAGGAAACAACTAGATAAATCAATTAAAAGTAAAGTTTCTACAACGCACAACCTTCAGCTCCCTTTCTACACCCCACAAACATGGTGGGTTTTGGAGTCTGAGTTATGGAACATATGTTGATAGGGTCAGGAAGGCACTGAGGATAGAAGAACTTCTGCACAGCTGTGGGACCGGGAACCCCTAGTTCACTCCTGCAAGTCCTCCTTGAACCCAGCCCTCTACCATCCAACATCCCTTGTGAGACAGAGCACGGGTCTGACTCCTCCCCTAGATCTCAAAACAACCCATGATCTGCCTCAGTTTACTCTCCCTTCTGCTCCCACTTGTCTTGCCAACTCCCTGGCTGCCTCCATGCTTTCACCCCTCCAGATGCCCTTCCACTCCGCCCATGCTTCAAGGCTCCACTCACAGTGCATCTTCTACACAAGGCCCCTCCCACTTCCCCTATCTGGACTTGATCCGGCATTTCTATATCACACTTGGATGCAGTTCACTCCGTTGTGGCAAGGAAGTCATGGAATGGTTCATGGTGGCATGTGACAGGAAGCAGAGAAAGAGAGCTGGGGTGCAAGGTCTCACCTTCAAAGGCCCACCCTTCATGACCTCCTTCTACCAATGAGGCTTTACCTCTTAACTGAGGAACAATTGCTCAAAGCACAAGACTATAGGGGATATTTCAAATTCAAACCATATCAGGATGGAATAATAGAATCTCTCCCTACTGGTTTGCAAGGTAGCTCTAGATGTATCTTGGGATGTGGTCTTGTTCTCTGCCATCTGTTATACACTCCAAGGACCTACACCACTATAAAGAATAGATACTACTGGCGCCCTGTTCACATGTCCCCTTGACTTACCATAAAAGTCATTTATTGACTGTTTCTTCATGCACCATGGCTAGGAGGCCATATGAAAAGCCATCAACCCAAGAACAAGCCTTAGTCACTGGGAATGGGAATCAACACGTAACTTTGCTGTCTTTCTCACTCTCATGGCACACGGGATGTTCAACATCACCAACTAGAAGGCTCTACTTCTGTGGTGTTATTCCACCCAAATAAATTACATGCACCCAAACCCTTAGCCCAAGGTCTATGTTGGAAAGGATCATAGACACAAAGCAAGCAAATGAACATCCCATAGCAATCTGGTACAGCCAGTGTTCTGACAGAGAGAGCTATGGACTCATCCAGCTGAAGGAATGCATAAAAGAAACCCATTCTGTGATCTCCCACTAGGAACTGGATACAGTCAAACTCAAGCACCATCAATTTTTACCGAGTATCTACTTTGTGCCAGGCACTCTGCCAGGTGTTTGCAACAGTACCCAGCTTCCCGCCTGGCAGAACTCAGCAGCCTGGGGAAAGTGGCAAATATTATTATGTGCTCGGGGTTATAGCAAAAATCTACTAAGAGACTGTGAGAGGGAAGCTGTGTTAGAGACAGGACTCATAGGTCCTAGTTGAGCTGTGGAGTGGTGAGGTCTTTGTATTCTCATCTGTTAGGGCCACTGCCAAAGACGACAGATGCTGATGCTAAGTCTTCCATGGTTACAACTGACCAGAAGTTCTGGCTCACAGGGACTAGGGTTGAGCCAAGTTCTGGCTCATTGAGACTGGGGTTGAACTATGTTTTAGAAACAACCTAGAAGTTAGAGCATCAAGGTACTAAAAATCCAGCCTGAATCAACCTCTTGCAACCAACATCATTTTATTTCAGTTCCTTGGAGTACAGTTCTTTGTATTTCTCCCGGTTATCAGAAAGAAAATGAACAATACCTAATGTACAGTAACTGGGACGTGGTGATTAAGGGAAGACAGCCCTGAGAACTCAGTGGAAACTAAGATCTGGTGAATAAACATTTGAAGAGGGACTTAGTTAAGTTCTCCTGTGTTCGATGTATGGAAGGCAGGACTCTTGAGAGATGCATGCGGTCTGGACACTTGATATGGTATTTGGATACTAAAGACTCTACCAATCTTTAAACTCTGTTTGGCTTCCTCTGAGTCATTGCCAGAGTCATGCCTGACTCAGAGGCCTAACGTTCTGAGTAGCCTAGATTCTAAGGGGACAGAATTCTCACTGCCAGAGCCTCAGAATGCTCTAAGACCCACACTGAACCTCAATACACCCACACCACCTTTTTTTGACATCACAAATAGAAACAAATGCGAAAGTTATCTTTCCAAATGAAGTTCTCAGAAAAAAAATTCTCAGAAATTTTCAGTATAACAGATTTCCGAGTATGAAGCCATTTAAACTATCTAAAGTAATCCTGCCGAACTATACATCCCACACATGTAATTAGGTAAAGCTGAGTTGGAAGAGAAGGCCATGGTGATGCACACCCGGGTGGGGGCTGAGATGGTTTCTCCCCTGACACCTCCTTGGATACATGAGAACCCTCATCACAGGTGAGATCCACGGCCTCCCACCACATACTCCAACTTCAAATATTAGGATAGCAAGGGAAGGCATGGACCCCAGTTATGGAGTGTCATTGAGCTGGCAGAATTCATCCTTAGTTGACTCTAATAATTGCTATTAGTGCATCTGCTGATTGAACCTCACCCACCTGTCTGGTGGGTTTACATGTATGCAGATTAGATAGTTCTAGTGTAGTTGGTAGCTTCTAACAAAGCCCCCAATAATCAATGTGATTTTTTTCTCTTTTGTTTATATTCTTATATAATAACCTCTCCTTGGGTGTGGGTTGGATCTAGCATTGTGCTTCTATTGAATAGAATATAACAAAGAAATAGGCAATCACAAAAGATTGCAAGGGTTTCTCTCTCTCCCTCTCTCTCGCTCTCCTCTCCCTCCCTCTATCTCCTTCATCTTCCCTCTCTCCTTTCACCTCTCCTCTTCTTACCTTTGTGCCCTCCCCCCTTTTCACTTTCTTCCCACATGGCAGGGAAATGAAAATGGGCACCAGGAACCTGAAGCCTTCAGTCCAACACCCTTCCAGGACATGGATGCTTCCAACAACCACATAAGCTAGGAAGTGAATTGAACCAATGACTCTGAGATTTCAAGATCTTCCTCCTTAATCTCTGAATTAAAACCATCACTAGGCTACAAGTGAAGGAGGGACCTTTTACAGGCTTCTTTAATGAGGATGAAGAGCTGCCCAAATTCCATTTTCCATATCCATGCTATGGAACACAGCAGTTTCAAAAGGCCTTTCCAGAGCTGTGTCTGAGCTAGCTGGAGTACAATGTTCAGAGAGTCTTCAGGGAGCCCCATAACCATATAACTAGCTACATGCATTGAATTTTATTATAACATTAATGACAATAAAGAATGATTAGAAGAAGAAAATAAAACTCCTGAGGCAGAGAGAGAGACTTGAAATCAAATACAGGGAAAGCTGATAAGTTTATTGGCTTGAAGGGTGGGATGCCAAGGACTTCTCAATTCTTGTTTTCATCCAGAAAATGCACCAACTTTCTGAAGAGTGACACTGCGGGCGACACCCTATTTCCTAACTGAACTCCTCAAGGTAAAGTCACTTAGTTCTGCAGCCCCTTCTTTTCTGTCTGTGATAACCCATGTGCTGAGGATAAGGCTAGGTGCTTTGAAGCAACTTAGCAGAGTGCTTTGGTGAGAGAGCTGTTACAGTATGTGTGTCAGTGGGATCTGCAGTCCTCCAGTCTCTGCTAGAGCCAGAGGATCAACTCCTAAGATCTTTCTCATGGTTGCAGACAGGCTTTGCTTTATCATGGGCTGTGTCACTGAGTATCGACTCTCTCATTGTTCCTTGGAGGCATAGGACTGCTGTCAACAGAGAAGGAAGAGGACAGGAGGAGGAGGGAGATGACAAAGGAAGAAAAGTGAAGGAAGGGAAATAAAAGGAGAGGAAAGAAGAAATATAAACAATATTTTATAATCTAACCTTAGTTAGACTCCTACCACTACTGCCATAATCCATCTCACTAAAAGGTGGGTAAATATTATAAGTACCAGGAACATGGTTGTCACTAGAAGTGATGTTAAAAAATGTTCCCTCTAGTTTTGTCTCTTTTCATGATCAATAAGAAAATTCATGATTAATAACGAGGGAGTAAACTCCATCTTTTCCTGCATTCTAAGAAGCTTTCCGAGAGCATGGACAAACATGGGCATCTCTGAGCAGTTTGCCATCATGGAGAATAATGGTCAATGTCTGGTATTAGAATAAGCTTGTTTGGTTGAGAGCTGTGACCTCTGTCTGCTCACCTCTGGGTCATTGGATGAAGGGACTGTCTCCTTAAAAGAAGCTCCTTGATTAGACATATTCATTCTCTCTCTCTCTCTCTCTCTCTCTCTCTCTCTCTCTCTCTGAATCATACTGCAGCTTGAAAGAAAACTAACACATTCTGACCTTTAATATAGCTGTTAATAACATGGACACTGGAGTGACGCCATTATGGGTTGCAATTCACAGGTCTGCCATTCATTATATGTGTGACATTGGGCAAGTTGTTTGCATCTCGCATTTTTCACATTCAAAATCATCATATGATAGTATAATCACCTTATAGTGTGAAGATTTGCAAAGTTCTTGGAGCTAAGCCACACGTGGTGTTATGAAAATGCTTGTTGCATGAATGAATGATCTTGACAAGGAATGTGGCGGAAGAAAATGTAGCAATTATTGACTCTTTCCCATGTGCTGAATTATTTAGAAGGTGTTTGTTTCAACATTGCAACGAGGTAGTATTTATCACTATCCAATTCTGCAAACAATTAAACTATAAACAAGTAATATCCTTGGTTATGGGTTACATGGAGAATTAGTTACAGAGCTGGGAAAAGACCTGGCTCTCTGGATCCTGATAACTCACATGCAGAAAACATTTGCTCCTCCAAGCTAGTACCAGGCATCACTCTCAAGTTCCTACACTTCTTATTCTCTCATAAGGGTAAATCAACAATTAAACAAGCAGCATGAGGTCTCTGTTGATGGAGTCAGCTCACGGGAACATCTTTTTCAGCATGTTGATTAGTCACAAGAATCTTGGTATCTGCGACAGCTCAGACAGGGGGCCCAGAAGGTTCTATAAAGGCTCATGTCAGATCCACACCTGCCCATCCGGAGGAAATCCTCAGCTGTCATTCTACGTTAGATTCTTGTAGCTCCTTTTCCTAATAGCTCTGCTGAGAAATGATGCCAAATTGGTTTATCATCTATAAAATGAGCTGGAAAACTTGCTTTCACCTTGTGAGAAAGCATTCTTATCAAACTCTGAATTCCCAGCTTCTGACCAGTGCCTGAGAGTTACGTGTGTGCTCTGAAGATCTGCCAGAGAATGATCTTTGAAATACTTTTAGATCTGGCATCCAAAAATACTGGCAGCAAAGATGGAAACAGAGAAAAAGAAACAAACACAGTAATTCAATGATGGCACTTTTAGAGTCATCACAGAGCAGGTGAAGGGAGATCTCGGAGGTGCCAGTGGGCTCCCCACATAGTCCACATAGTCAACAGATTCTGAGGGTGCCAGTGGTTACCTGCAGAGTCCACAGAGACAGTGACGCTACCAGAGTTAATTTTTCCTGTCATGTATTTGCAGTATGGCAGGATATATAATTCATTCAGACACAACTAGAAATTCATGAAACATATAGAAGAGAAATGTTTCTAAAATGAATTTATCAATGTTCTACCTTCCTGAGCATCATTAAAGATGTTCCAGACAGGACTGAAGAGATCGCTCAATGGTTAAACTACTTGTCTCGCAAGTAAAAAGACTAGAGTTTGGATCCCTAATTGCCAGGTGGGAATGGTGATCAACCTGTAATCACAGCAATCAGGGAGGTAGAGATGGGATCCCAGAGCAAGATGACTAGCTAGACTAATTAAATTAGTGAGAGACCCTATCTTAATATATAAAGTGGAGAGCAAACAACCTCTGGCTTCTATGCATACATATACACGTGTCTGCACATCCACACACGTGTACACACACACACACACAAACAAACATAAACATGCATGCACACCACACGCATGCATACATACAAAAGATTAACTTTCCAGGTGATTTTGCTGAAGGCAATAGTTACTGTGACCACCAGATACATTGATAAAAACACTAAATACTACAAATATTCCACTTCTGAAATATCCCTGTCACCATCTCTCTTTACTATCTAGCATTCTATGGATACTTCTTGGTGCTTTCAAATGTTTTCAGATTTGCTTAGGAAATTACAAGCCTACTATTCCATCTAAATTATTTCTTCTAACTGCTAGGTTAGAAAGATATTCTCATTAAAATTCTACTTAATATGACATACCACTCTTAATGAAGAACTGAAATCTCTTTCTACAAGTTGATTGGTCCATTGGGGTACATAAATTTGATGACAGTTTTTTCTGGGCCATGGTAGGAGAATTTACTCTATGTGTTTTATTTATCTCTGGGAATTGAGCTATAGTCTAGATGAGATAAGGCAATCCACATGTGAATAAATGAGGCCCTAGATGACATCATCGTGTTGGACACTCAGACCCTTACTGTTCTACAAATGTCCCTGAGCTACCAAATACAACAAAATAACACAGAAGTGAGATTTGCTTTTCCAATGTCTAAGTCTACACGTCTCCCTTGAGCAGAAAGCATTCCTACATAGCTGTTGTGATTTCTCGTATCGCTTCTAACTGAGCTCACAGCTTCAACAGTAAATATTGGCTTCCATCTCTACTCAAAGTTCATTCTTAGCCAAGCCCATCCTACAAAACTAAGTAGACTAGAAGCTGGACAGATGTGCTGTGGACCAACATTCCTAACATGGTACTTTATTATGAGGGTACTGCTGAGGTTTTCCCCCAAAGTACATCAGTTCTTTGAGATGGATGAAAGAGCAAAGATTGCCAGAGCTCCAACTGCGTGCCAGGCACTGAGCCAGATGCTCTAATATCCATTACTTCATTTATAATTTCTATGTGGCAGATACTATTAGCTGGATTTTACAGATGAGAGCCTCAGAGAAATTAGTGGAATTGCCTAAAGTCCTGCTGCCGGTAATGGATAGAGCGGAAGAGATCATCCACATTGCGTATTTAAAGTCCAGTGCTCTTTCCACTCTATACAACACCCTAAGGGCCCTGGAAATCTTACCCTTGACTCCCTACACAGCAGCAGACAGTGTAGAGAGATAACACTAGTAGGTCCCATCACCTCCTCGCAGGCCACACACTTGACATCCTTTGTTGCATCCCTAAGGTGCAACCTTGATGGATTTTGCTCAACATCAGTCTCTGGGCTCCAATTCTCCACTTTCTTTCCATTTGGAGGAGTAACACAGGTCTCCTTGTACTTTGGTGTTTAAAATCCAGATGTCGCTCCACCTGGCCTTTCTCATTTCCCATCATCATGTTTACTTCTGCTTCTGAGCCAAGTGAAAAAACCTACTCATAGGCCTCCAGGTCGCTTCCTATATACTTCCTTTCTGCTTTGTATGGCCTCAGGAAGACCAAATGTTCCTTTTCCTCTGTTTATCTGGGCTCCTCTCTCCTTCAAACCTCTCTTAAACTCCAGTTCTCAGAGAATAACAAATAAAATTCATGCTCTAGTTCCTCAACCTTTAGAAAGAAAAAGACAAAACCACAGACATCCAAGTCAGGAAGATTTGGGATCTGTTCCAGTTAAAACAATACCTACCTGTCTGATAACATGTGAATCATTATTTTGTAACCTGTTTCTTTAGCTATAAAACGGGTATCAATACCTGTTTCCTTCCCCACCACAGCAGGGGCAGGGCACTATCACCTGTTAGTAGGCCCGCCCTTTGGGGGTCTACATGCCCAAGTTGACTCTTGATAATACATCTTGCACCAGTGACCGTGTTTCTCTGAGCCATAATGGGTTCAGTGTAATCTGACGGCCATATCCGAAGAGTCCTGAAGATAGAAAAGGACATATAAAACACTTGGCAGGATAGCTGCAGGTCATAATTGCTCCACAAATGTTAGTTTCTCCTGTTATTTACCACCTACCTTGCCAGGCAGATGTAGAAGTAATTAAAATAGAAGACTTCAAACCAATGGTATGTTGCGGCTGACTTTTATCAGCCTCTAGAACTCCATTATTCAGTGTTAGGAACTTTGCAAGCAGACTGATAGCAAATTAGAAGTTTGAAATTAGCTATGATGCAAATCAGTAAATATAAAGCATGGAGTGGATACTGAGTTTGGGGATACTGAGTTTTCCCCACCCTTACCCCCCTTTTTTCCCCAAGAGTTTATTGTTACACATTTACCAGTGCTCAGACGTGCACTGTGATTGTTACATGGTATGTATAATGGGCGTGTGTGTGTGTGTGTGTGTGTGTGTGTGTGTGTGTGTGTGTGTGTTGCATGCACTTAATGTCATAAGAACTTTATTCAGACTATTTTCTGTGGTCCTAAACTCCTACAGTAATTCCTGCCATAATTCATTCTCCACCAACTCCCTACCCACACTGAAGCAGCACAGCTTTCCTTTCACCTTACTAAAGAAAGGGCACCATCTAGTGTCCATAATTGCAATCCCCGCTCTCTGTTGGGTAGTCTCTGCTACAAATAACTACCAAAGAAGCCAAACCTGGCCCTCCATTCTGTTTTGTAAATAAAGTTTTATTGGAATACAATCCTATCCATTCATGCACGAAAATTGTTCAAGGCTTTTGCCACACTGCCACAGTGGAGCTGAGGATTTGATAGATGAGGAGGAATTGTGGCAGAGAGAGCATGACTCATAACATCTAAAATACTTACTATTCTGCCCTCGACAGAGAAAGCTTGCTGAGCCCCAACAGTCGGTGCCCTATGTAAGCTGTTTTTACATCGACCGACGTAGGTACTCAGACATCTTCAACTTGCTGGCCTTGTCACAACTGATGCCCTATTGCTGTATGGATCGTGAACCCCAAATTCCTGAAGTAAATATCACCACAGTGAAGGGATGTCATTTCCATCGTGAAACCATGGTAAAGAGCTCACCCTGCCATCAGAAGAAAAATGTCCTCAGAATCTCCGTTGTTTGTTATCTGTGTTGTATGGAGCAAGGCAATTAGCGCTCCTGAAGCATGGCTTCCTCATCTGTTAGGTGAGACTTAGCAGTATTATTTGCCTCCCTGGGTTGTTATGGGAACAAATGAGATCATTTATTAGCTGGCCTTTCAGGAACTACAAAAACAAATTCAGTAATGTTAGTTTTTATCACCTATATTGCCAAAGGTGGGGTACATGTCTCTCCTTGTTAATTACCCAGGGTTGGTTGAAGAACGCAAGCAAGTCTTATTCTGAATAAACTTTGGAGGGCATCACCAGTGTCTTTATTCTGGTCCTGTTTTCTACCTGTACCCTTAGCACATGAATGCTTCCTAGCTCCTGCCTCAGGCTTGGATGGGCTAAAGGCAAGACCTATGTTCAAGGGATGGTAGGTGAAGGAGCTAATGTCAAGGGTGGGACATCGCCACGACAAGATGTCTTGGAGCCATGATACAGGAAAGAAAGCCCTCATTGCTGTAAGGAGGCAGAGCTGGAGGTTCATTCCTTACAGGAAAGAGGAGTTGTCCTCAGCAAAATTCCCTAGCAGGAGATAGAGAAACTATGTTTGTAACCATAAAGACTGTAACATGTCCCTTGGGGACAGGACCTGTTCTTCTAAGGTCTGGGGCCAACTGTTCCAAGTTCAGTCTCTAGGAGGGTGTTTCTCAGTAAAAAAAAAAAATAATAATAATAATAATTTAAATCATCTTTAGTATCTCCTATGTCACTAGTTGTCACTCCTTTCACACCCTGAACCACACACACACACACACACACACACACACACGGGACACTGCAAGCATCATAAGAGGCTTACTGCCATTCCCACGTACACAAACCCAATGCCTTCTACCTGAAGATACCCTGATCCGCCCTCTAGGTTCTGTAAGCATGTGGCAAGTGATGTCCACACTGTCCAGCAGTAGCTGGTAGCAACTGTTGATAAACATCTCACCTCTCTTTCTCTTCTCACAGTGATTCTAAGGAATGTGGTACATTATTCCCCACTGGTTTTCTAAACAATTGAGCACCCATTTTCCACAGTGGTAACCTGCTCAGAGACATGGGCATTGGCTTCCTTTTGTCTCCATCCTTTCCCTAGTATTCATGTGCTGGTCCTTCCTCAGTCCACCATCCAAATCAGCACCACCACTTACTTGTCCCAAAGCCTGCTTTGAGGGTATCCGGAGTGTGACATCCAGTTATAGCCACCTACTTTGTGTCAAGTTCTTTGTCAAGAAACCCACAAAGAAGGCCAACTCCACCTGGTGGTCTCTGTAGCAGCATGATCTGAGCTCTGGCTGCCCATGTGATTCTACCTCCTACTCCCACACTGTTGCTAAACCACAGAATACCTCTGCCACTGCCCCACATACTAAGTTCTCTCTGGCCCCAGAGCCTTTGCTCCTGCTATCTCACCTGTTTATAACACTCTTCTAATATTACCCAGGTGAATTCTCATGTCTTCAGAGAAGTTGTTCCTAAACAGCTTCTGAGCACTGTTCTCACTTCATCCTCAGAACTGTTCTGTCAGAGTATTTCATCTATTTTCTGGTTTCATGGCATTCTTAACTATTTCTAAACATGGACTCCATCACTTGTTTACTTTATT
Source organism: Typhlomys cinereus (assembly GCA_023101885.1). Taxonomy (NCBI): domain Eukaryota; kingdom Metazoa; phylum Chordata; class Mammalia; order Rodentia; family Platacanthomyidae; genus Typhlomys; species Typhlomys cinereus. The sequence goes on along the minus strand of JALPQD010000254.1, from coordinate 2,314,497 downwards.
AATGATTGTCTTCCTCTCTCAAATGAGCAGGGAGTGGTGTCTGCTTAATTTACTTTTGTATCCCTGGAGCAGTGTATCTGGCACAGAAAGACAAGTAATTAATATCTGTGAGAGCAATAAGTGAATGGAAATCTAAGACAACTTTTAGCCTTCAATTAGCCCTATCTGTGTGATTATCTATTTCCTACCCATGTACTCACCTTGACCTCCCCAAACACATGTGTGATTACAATCTCCTAAAGGTTATGACCATAGTTTCCCTCTATGTCCTCAAAGAACTGTAATTGATCAATTAATCAAATTATGTTTGCCAAGAGGACAGATGGAAAGAGGAAGAGGAAGACCCAGGAGTTCTAAGTCCTGTCTTGTTTAGTGTTGTCACATGACCATGGCAAAGAATCTATGGAGCAACAAGCCCACACTCAAAGTCCACACAGGTAGCACAAGAACCTTTCTCAATTCCACAGAGCAGATTGCATATGTAAAGGGTCTTCTATTTAACGAAGTGCCACACTTACTAAAACTCTTACTAAAATCTCTTGGATATGTGTGTGTGATGGTTACACCAACCACTCCGGCTGTCAATGTGACAAATAGCAGATACATTTTTAAGCCTTGAGAGTTTGCTCACAGCTCCTAGCAGCTCCCCTGCATAGTTCCTGTTCCCCGGTGCACTGGAAGCAGGAAGCCAGAACAGAAGCTGCCTGGAGCATCATCCTTAGCTGCATAAGATATAATCCAGGGGGAGCTGTATGTGATGAGCCTCTGTTCAGTAGAATAAAGCAAAGGACAACAGAGATGGTAGCTGATCACTGCATCTCACATCCGTGTCTTTGGCATGACCTTACTATGGAGTAGATTGGACTTTTCTTTCCTTTGTTATTAGTCACATGACTTATTTGGACCATAATCTTGAAAGCAAACACCATCCTCTAGCTAGCTAGGTTATACCAGCCCACCCTGGATCTTGTAGTGAAGAGCAAAGCTAGTCCAGCTACTTCGAAACTAGCCAAACACCATATAATTCACAGCCATATAAAAACAAAAATCATAAACCATTGTTTCCTAGACACCAAGTTGTGGGGTGGTTTGTTACACAGCAATCCTAGCAGATTCAACAGTCTACTGTGGAATGAAATTCTCATTTAGATGCACCAGATCATGTGTATGTGCTTGAGCAAGGTACCTGACACAGAAGGGAAGCTAAGGAGATAAAGGTGTTTTCTTCCTCATCCTTGAATGCGTGCGAGGGTGACTGCTTCTACCTCGTCTTGTTCTGATTTCTGCTTTGGAGACACTCTTCCTCCCTCCAGTGACTAGAGAAAGAATGTTTTTTTTTTCCTTCCTTATTGTGTGTTTCTGGTGCCAATTAAATCAAATTTATGGAATTTACTGGGGCTGGTAATTATCCTGGGAAATTTGTTTTGGACTGTGTCTGAAGCTCCTCTACCCTCCTCCCCTGCCCATCCCCCAACCTTCCTGACTGTGGGGCAGAATTATGACTACAAAGGCTCAATGACACAGGGAAGAAGCTACTGCATTATTTATTTCTTTGTGTTTGTATTTATGCAGACAGGTAAGGGATTTGAGGCTATTCAAATCTCTTATTAGAAAGAAGAGAAGTAGCCAAGGTTTGGTTTCTCAGGCTGCCGTAGCTCCACTATCCCATGCTGAAAATGCAGTCAATCATACTCCTAAGCCCTGAGTGTTTCCTGTAAGGCCACATGGCTCATTAGTTTATTTTTTGCTTATTCAGTCCACAATTTACTATGCTGTACAAGATGGCAGTCACGCAGAGGAGCATAGAAAGTGGCGTGTCTGGTTCTAACACCATCTTTGTCAAGAGCATGTGTGATCATGCTCAATCCCTGCACGACACGGACTCCTGATCCACAAAGCGAGAGTAACTGTTGACTGCTTCTTACAGTTCTGGGATGAAAATGCGAAGATCTAAAACGTCCCTGGGTAATGAAAGATTTTTCTCCATGTTTCCTGAGATTCCCATTGAATTCTTCAGTGCTGGAGATGCAGGCATGAACAAAAACATGGTTCATGCCTAGGACAGTGGCGTGCCTCATAACAGGCAGCAGGATAAGGGCAGATTGTGATGGGGCACAATAAAGTCTACCCAAATCTCAGTCACAAGGGAAGAATGCCCAGTGTGGATGGCCTCGTTCCTGACTAGGATCTAAGATGAAGAAAGGAAATCGAACCACGGCATGCATGTGTCTCTCTGCTGCCTGGCCATGGGTGTGATAGGACCAGATCTTTCAGGCTCCTGCTCCTTTGGCTTCCCCATCATGATGGGCTCTGCCCTTGAACTAGTATAAATATTTTCATCCTTAAATTGCTTTTGTCCTGACATCATGTCACAATTACAGGAAAGGCAGCTAAGACACTCGACTTTTTTCAACTCAAGAGATTGGAGAAATACATGCATGTTGGTTAGGGTAAAGTTTCTTTCCTTCATTTACCACTTCAAATGCTATCTCTTCTACAAACACCCTTGCGAACACAACCAGAAATAATGTTCTACCAGGAACCTAGGAATCCTGTACCCAGATGACATAAAATTTACTATCACAAGAAAAATGCAGATTTAAAAAAAATAAGACAGAACATTCTAGGCTAGTAGAGAGAACTGCAGCAAGTTACAAGCTCAGGTGTGAAATTCCATTGCAGCTTTCACAATGCTTCCAGTCCTTTCCCTCTTCCCTTTAGTGAGCTGACTGTCCAATAGCTGTTAAGTCTCGGGTATTTTATCCTTCTTTCTCTTAAAGTGTCTCGATACAGCAGGGTATCTTGGTGGAACATTAGTCTCAGGACAGATATAAATGTGTCCTGAAAACTGAACAACATAAAATGTAGCACAAAGGTTTTCCCCATTTACTAATTTGGGGTGTTATCAGAAAATCATTTCATTTCAAATTCCAGATCCCCCCCCCCAGATAGTTCAGTCAATGCAGCACTTCTCTGGAGGCCTTTGAAAGTCTATGATATTGAAAACAATTCAACAAAACCAGTTCTTAGGTAGAAAAGAGACTGAGGTGGAACAGAGCAGAAATCAATTGATTTTTCCGACATCCAGCAGTTTTTGCCTGTGAATGGAGACCACCAACCATGCTGGCTGTCAGAACCACGGCCTGCCTGAGTTTCTCTGGAGGTATGATCTTTTTTAATCCTGGAGTTCTTGGAACATTGCAGACATGTAAACCGAAGGAATGGAGAAAAACTGGGGAAGATTCTGATGTTTCACAGTGGTGGGATACTCTGTTATGGCTCAAATAACCAGAACCAGCTCACTCAGACCTTGATGGGTAAGACACCTTCTCTTGCCCACTCAAGTCCCTGTGAGTCTTCCTCCATCCCTGAAGCAGGCAGTCAATCAAGGCCAGCCCGTTCCTCAGGTGAAGGAGGTCAGGAGTAACAGAGGTGTGGGATCCTCATTATTGCTCGACCAGACCTCCCATGATTCTGGTGAGACAGACTGTGTGAATGTACAAGGGGCACCGTGACTAGAATGTACCTGAGTCCTGCCTCTGCTTCCTTCAGAAGGATGGAAGGAGTTAAGGGAGGAGCTAAAGCCAGTACTATGTTAATGCGCTGTCATAAAAATTAAAGCTCTATGCGGCTGGGGAGATGACTCAGTGGACAGAGTGCTCATTGTGCAAGAGTAAGGATCAGAGTTTAAATCCCCAAAGCCACCTAAAGTCAGGTGGGCATGGTAGCCTGACTATGACCTCAGCATTCAGGAGCAAAGACGGAATCCCTCCAGCAAGCTGGCTAGCCAGACTAGCTGAAACAGTGTACTCTAGGTTCAGGAAGAGACCCCACCTCAATGTATAAGGTGAGGAGCAATTGAGAAAGACACCCAACATTAACCTCTGGCCTCCTCACACACGCGCACACATACTCACACACATAAATGCAAATATATGTACACATTCACACATAGTATATCCATTTAAATATGCAGAATTAAAAGTTAAGCCAAAAATATGAAAGAAAAAAATAAATGTCATGGTTCCATCTGAAATATCTCCCAACAGGCTCCTGTTTTGAATGCTTAGTCCCTGCGTTGTAGTGTTATGTTGAAGGATATGGAGCCTTTTGGAAGGGAGAGTCTACCCAGGGGAAACAGGCTTTGAAGGTTGGCTTTTGAAGTTACTTTGAGCCCCTGGTTCTGGCCTGTCTTGTCTGTTTCTTGGTCCACCTCCATCCAAAGAAACCCTTCTGGATGCTCTTGGTGCAGTGAACTCCATCATGCTTTCCTGCTGTGATGGACTGGACCTTCTGAAAATATTGGCCAAAATAAACCTCTCTCCCCCTATTTTTGTCAGCACCATGAAAAGTAACCATTCAATCAAAGTCAAAACTTATAAGTTACTACCACATCCTTTCTTCTCTACAGAAGTAACCATTGATTAATGAATAGTCTTCTACAAATTTTACGCATTTGCCTGCATGTGAATATAAGCTTGTAGAGTCTGAGGATAATTTTATCTAGATATATAGGATTGCATTCTGTGATTCTGTCACTTGCTGTCAAGAAATATCTTATACCAATATATCTGTACATATTTTCTCATATTTGTACATCAGCATATGAGTTTCACTTCATTATCTTTAGCTGCTACAGTAGTCTGATGGGTAATTAGACTGTTTCTAGTCTTCCAGTGTGAGGAGCAAATGCTGTGATGGATAACCCTAGCCGCATGTATCTAGTCCAACAGCTTGAGTATTTGCACAAATATTTTGAAGGAGGAATCCTAAGACAGTTTTCTAGCTGAGCCTCAGAGAAGGTAAGAGTATCTCAGTATTATATAGGATGAGATTATATCAGACCAGGTTGAGAAGTTAGGTGCCTCGAATATCAGGCCAGGTTTTCCTATGACCCCATCCTCACCAAGATTGTGAACTTGGCTACACTCAGGCCATTTTGAAAGGCTGTGATATTTCTAACCCTAAGCTAACTAAGCAGGTGAGCACAAAAATTTCGGAGGCAAAGATTATCACAGTCCTAGAAACATGAATCAAAGGGTAGAGTGGTCAAAAGACAGTAGAGGCACATGGAGCTTAGAACTGAAGTGCTCAACTCCAGTCCTCCTTTCCTACCCTCCACCTGTATAATTTCACATGACTAAACCTGCTTTTTCCATTGTAAAGAGAATTAATAACGTCTACCCAACAGATTTATTGTGATGATTGAGCAGGCAAAATATCCAAACCCATAATAAAAATTAGCATTTATTTGGCTCTTATTATTTGCCAAGGATAAGTACTTTTTCTGAAACACATCACTGAGCTTTCAATAACCCTATGAGGTAGGCCACACTTTTGCTCCTAGTTTACAATGAGAAACCTGAAGCACAGACAGCAAGGTCTTGTCTAAAGTCACCCAGCTAGTAAATGACAAGCTCGGTAGTCGAATCCATGCAGTCTTAGCCTGGAGCTCAAACACATACCCATAGGAAAGTTTCCCTGACCTAAAGATTACCTGGCAGGCAAGGGAAGGGCATTGGAGGCAAATGGCCCAGCCAAGGCACTAAGCAAATGAAGCTTCATTTGGAGTGTGCTGGATCCTGGTAACCTCAAATGTACAAAGCTAAGTCTCCAGAGTTCTCTGGCAGGCTCCTCCACCATGGGGCTTTTACCACAGCTACACCACACCATAATTAACCAGACCCTCAGAGAGCTGCAGGACCCGGGCCCGACAGGGCTGTAATAGAAGTATACTGGCCATAATTGCCACCATCCATCACCCTGCCCCACAGAAGGGCACAGAGTCTAGTTGGAGATATGAATAAGCTGTTTCTCTGAAAAGATTGGAGCTGGTAGAACAACCTGCCTTGTGGTGAGAATTCAGGGCTAAGGAGCAGGCAGGCTTTCTGACCCTAAAAGAAACAGAGAAGGGAGAAGAGTGTAAACAAAGGAGAAGCAGCAAGAGAAAGAAAGAGAAGGAGGAGTGACAAGGATACAGAAGAGGCTGTGCTTTTAGAAGAAGAAGAAAGGAAAACATTTATCAAACTGAAGAGTCTGAATCCCCGTGGGGAGTGTCAATAAATGCAGACAGATGGTAGGTAGGTAGGTAGGTAGATAGATAGATAGATAGATAGATAGATAGATAGATAGATAGATAGACAGACAGATAGACAGATAGACAGACAGACATGATAGATATAGATTATAGAGATGGAGAGATGATAGATAATACATAGCTAGATAGATGATAGGTAAGTAGATAGATGACAGCTAATAGATGGGTAGATGGATAGATAGAAAGATATAGATAGATAGATATAGATAGAGAGATAGATAGAGATAGATAGATAGATAGATAGATAGATAGATAGATAGATAGATAGATAGACAGATAGATAGATAGATAACAGAGAGATGGACAGATAGAGATAAACATGATATAGATTGTAGAGATGTACAGATGACAGACAATATATCACTACAAAGATAATTGATAAGTAGATAGATAGAGGATACATGAGAGAGAGATGACAGATAATAAATAGAGATTATAGAGACAGACATAGATAGTAGATGATGTATAACAGATACATAGATAGATGATAGATAAACATGATAGGTATACATTATAGAGATGAATAGATGATAAATAGCTAGATATATAATAGATAAATAGATTATAGATAAATGAAAATAGACAGATGATAAACATGATTGATAGATATAGATTACAGAAAAAGCTATATGATAGATAACAGATATATGATAAGTAGATAAATGATAGACAGGTTGGCAGATGATAGAAAGATAATAGAAATATGATAGCTAAATTACAACTAGATGACAGATGATAGATAAAGATAAGTACACTACATAGACAGAAATAGGTCATAAATTAGAATATATGTTTGTATATATAAATGTATTTTCATTTTGAAGATGTCTTTAAAATATTCTTATATAACAACTGTACTGAGCCCCTTCAATGGAGCTCAGTCACATTATCAGTCTAGTCTGTATTCTTGCTAGCTGTTTGCATATGCCTCTAGCACTTCCTAGTCAATTAACTAATGACATGTTTTATGCTTTCAGCTCATTTTTATGTCTATAAAGTTAGTCATTGTCTTTTTATCTTTACACTTCTGTCCTAAACTTAACATTCTCTTTCTCTCTCTCTCTCTTTCTCTCTCTCTCTCTCTTCCCCTCCCTCTCTTTCTTTTCTATCTAACACCTTGAAGATTATCTGATTCACTGTAGATAGTAGATGCTTGGTAGATATGTGTTGATGGAGTGGTGGATCTATCTATCCTATCTATCTATCTATCTATCTACCTACCTGCCTATCTATCATCTATCAAATTTAAGCTGACAACACTCCCAGTTTCCAGGTAAGACAGGTCATGGCATACCTCATTACTTCTCAGGTTTTGCCACTAACTTTCATCTTTGCAATCAGATTCACCCTGTGCTTGCAAGTGGGATCCATCTATGACCCAGACATGCTCACCTGAGAGCACTGAAGAGAGAGCCAGGAAGCCAGAGAGGAAAACCACCTCTTCTGTTTCCTGAGTAGCTGCAGAAGCCCAGTGCTAGATGCTTTACGTCCTCTATGACAAATGCAAATCTAGCATCTCCCGGACTCAAGCAAGGGGCGAGACACAGACTCTGGAATCATCCACACCTATTGGTCTGATAACCAGCACAATCGAGTTATCTAACATCTCCAAACCTCAGCTCCTTTGTCAGTGCAATGGGCCTAACAGCATCTCTACCTTACAGGAAACTTTCAAAATGAACAATGCAGTGCAGGTCGTGACTCCAAGGATGATGCTCTTTCCATTCCTGGTGCATGTGTAATGGAGGGAGGAAGATGGAAACCAAGGTCTTGTGTTTTCTAGCAATGAAGTGAAATGGCTGCAGGTGTCCCATGACCTTCAGCTTCATCTGATGAAAGAACAGGACCATGAATAAACTTGCTGGCCAAAGCTGCCTCCTCAGTAACTCACTCCTTTAACCAGTAAAACTGATAACAGCAGGATGTAGTGTGCATCTGATTAGCTCTTAAGGCAAGGATGAATGGATAGTTTCATCCATTGATCTTAATTGGAAATTGTACAATTGCGACTCCACTTGTAACAGAAGGAAAAATATACTGTTTCTGCTACTTTTTTCAGAGCATGGAAGGCATTTCAATGGCTGGAGAGGGTCAAAGGCAAAATATCCTTTGTAAGAACTAAGACAATTTTTGGTAACTCCTTTCCAGGTGAGATGCTACTAATAGCACTAAGCAAGTTCCAGTTTTGAAGTGACCACCTCCCATGGTGTTGTTTGAACACATCATCCCACTGCAACCAGCAGCAACTTCTTGGAAAATACCAATCTTATGCCTGAGTGAAGTGTCTAATTGTTATTCTAAGGGAAAAAAAGAACGGTGTGTTAAAATTATACTATGTCAAAATACAGTGTTCTCACAATCATACTTAAATTTCTATGGGTTTTTAAATATCTTTCATAATATTGAAATAGTTTGACTGTGAGACTAAGCCACTTAGGAAGGTAAGTTTACTCTTAGCATTATAGCCCTTCATATTAAAGCCTTCATTCCAAGGACCAATTTCTCTTTTAGAAACTCCTCATTTATATTAGGAGAGAGAAGAGGGGAGTTGAATCAACAATGTAGATCACTTTAATTCAAATTTTCTCTTGAATTAAATGATTTGGACATTTCTGGAGGAAAATCATCAAGAGACCAGAGTGACCTGGATAATTGCTTTCATTACGAAAGTCGTTCTGCTAACACAGGCCTAGACCATGTGCCTTTGTGAGTTTGTGGAAGAGGCACTTCAGAAAATGAAAACACTCCAATTAATATGTTTCTGTGGTCCACATGATGGAAAAGGTCTATAGCTAACTCCCATAAGTAAAAAATAAAAAATTCTTAGACTGCAAAGAAATTCTGTGCTCACCATTTCTATAGAGCCTTTCAACTTGTAAAAACATTATTTCCAAGGAAAGTTTTATTTTTTAGTGAAGTAATTGGCAAATGGAAACATGAGTAGAATCTTGATGTTTACAGATGAGAAAATAAGGGGTTCCCAGAGGACAATGTTTTGTTTGAAGTCACACAATGGCAACAAGGCTTCAAGTCCAGAATTCTTTTCACTATGCTGTGGCCACACTTCAGTGTCTCTGGTGATAGGATTGAGATCCAAAGATCCTAAAGAGATGGCCTTTTAATTGATGTACTTATTGTGCGTGTTTATGTGTCTTGTTACACGTGCAAGTCCACGTGTGCCTATGTGTACCTGTTCCTAGGTGTGCATATATGTGTGCAGATGCATAGTATATATGTGCAGGTGCACAGTCATACATGTAGCTGTGTCTGATGTCTCTATTACTTGCCTTCCATCTGAGCCTCCCAATGAACCTGGAGCTCGCCAATTGGACTAGGTTAGCTGGCCAGGAAATCCCCAAGATCTGCCTATCTCTGTCTTCCCAGCACTGGAACTATAGTCATATCCCACTGAGCCCCGCTTTTTACATGGGTTTGTTAGGAATCTGAACTTATTTCTTTATGCTAGCATGGCAAGCACTTTACTGACTCAATTCCACAATACCCTCAAAGAGATGAGCTTTGATTGATGGTTCAGTATACTGGTGTGGGTTGAACTGTGTGTTGATTTATGCCAATGCATAATAGACTACAGAAAATTCTCTTGGCATCTCTAAGAATTGAGTACAGAAATGGAAATTTTCAAATTTTTTCCAAATGGTTCTGATTCTCATCCAGAGTTTCCCATCATTGCCCTCAATTGATTACTGGAAAGATAAGTCCCCGGCCTGTCTTCACACCCAGCAAAGGCATGCAGCTTAATTGGCAATGCCTGGTTTAACAATTATGTCCCTTGTGACTGGTGTATCTAGCAGCCTTGTGGTGTCAGGACCAGTGTTCATCCTGCAAAAGCCCGATGAAGCCTCTGACCTTCTCTATCATAAACACTAGTTCTTTGACTTGCATTAGTATGGAGAGGTTTGAGGATTTAAGGTTTGGTGAATTGTGAATAAAAGAGTACCTTAGGGATTATTCAGGTCTAAAAGGTAAGACTAAACATGGAGAATTAAATGGATGGCTTGGGACTCTTCAAAAATTATGAACTAAGATAATCTGGGGCTGGGAAGTTGACACAGTTGGTCAAGTGCTTGCAGAACAAGGGTAAGGACCTGAGTTGGGATCCCCAGGACTCACGTTTAAAAAGCTCAGCATGGCAGTGTGTACCTGTGATCCCATCCCTGTGGAGGTGGAGACAGGAGGATCCCTGGGGTTCACGAGTCAGCCAGTCTAGCAATCTGTAAACTTTAGGTAAGGTGAGACCTTACCTATATTGGTTTTGTCTCAAAAACCAATATAGACAGTAACTGACAAAGACACCTGATATCAGCCTCAGGCCTCCAAATGTACACAAATGTATACCCCACACAAATTATAATTAATAATAATAAAAATAATAATTCTTTGAAACTCAGGATAATAAAGTGTTCTTGATTGAATAAAGCAAGTTGGCAAGTTGAATGTTTTATTTTGGTTAAACAAACACACTAGCTACCTATGTCTAAATACATACATTCATATATGCTTTCTCGCAAGAAGGAAGATTCACCAAGGAAACCAGTTATCTTGGCAGGGGATAGAGGTTTGCAGAAGGGCAGAAATATAGTTGGTTTTTTCCCTTATATAGCCCACGGGTGTTTTGTAATTAGAAAACATAAAGAAAATCTAGTAAATCAATATATAAATTCAGAAGCAGTCAAGAATAACAATTAAAACTTAGTAACTGAGGCTAGAGAGATGGCCTGGTGGGTAAAGTGCATACTATGAAAACATATGAGCCTAAGTTCAGGACCCCCCAGCATCCACATAAAAGGTAGCTGCAAGTGTTGTACACCTCTAACTCTAGCACTGTGGGAGCAAGGACAGGCGGATCCTGGGAACTTGTTGGCTCCCAGTTTAGTAAGAGACCCTGTCTCAAATAAGGTGAAGAGCAATCTAGGAAAACACATGTTATCAACCTCTGGTCTCCACATACTTGCACACATGGGCAAGTACACACATGCATGCATGCACGCACACACATGCACACACACTGTAGAATGCTCTCCTCTGATCAAAACAGCTGCCATCTTTGTATGATCAGCTGTATCTACTTGTAGGAGACCTTCAAGATCATACTTATTAACTGTTGATATTTTCTCAGAAATTTTCAGGGCGGGGAGGATCACTGGTCTCTCACCTGGAGCACCCATCAACCATGTATACTCATTTTTGCCCTGATTTCAGGTGGCCTGGTGATTGTAAGGTGTGCCAGGGCCTAGCTTATGTAGACCTGAGGAGTTTTAACTGAGGAGGGGAATCCATCCACACAGTTATGGAGAAGCCATCATTCCACATTGGAAATAAGTCTTTCCAATAATTAACCTTCTCCACACTCCTATAAGTAACCCCTAGTTAGACTTTGGTGCAATTGTTACTTTGATCTGTTATTAGAACCATATCTAGGATGAATACATGCTTGTGTGGCATCCATCCCTGGGAAAAGTTTTACATGATTTACTATGAATATAAATTCCTGGAAAGAAGTTATACTGCAAGGCCAATTGACTGATGAGAGCTTCGATAATGTGGAAATTTCTGTAATGTTGCAAGTCCAGAACCAAATTACCTTGGTCATCTTTAGCCTCCTTAAATAGTAAGTGACTTAACATCGAGGCTCTTAGGTAAATCCTTTTGGTGTGTACAGTCAGACCCCTGGTTTCCACCACCCAAATATCAGATAGCATCTAAGACCCTTGTCAGAGATTTCCCCACTTTTCTATATCTGCCTACCTGATGTTTCCACCAATGTATTTGAAAAGTGCCAAGATTTATGGCACTTCTAGAACCTCTAGAAAAAGCTATTCACAGCAGAACAGCTCATATTCGGTTCTAGAACAAACTACCTCTTAGCCCTTTGGTAGAGAGAGTTGTTATTTTTGATCTGTAATACAGATAAGTCCACTTGCATACACATGCACACAAAACTTAGCAACTTAAAGGTCTCATTCATGAAGGTATAAATATTGAAAATATCAATGTTTTCTATAAATCTGCAATGGAGTATTCATTATATGTATGTTCATATTCCTGGGCCCATAAAATGTTCTCCCACCCCTCGAGCATACACACAAAACATATGTGCCTAAGTGGGAAAATGTCAATATGAAAATGAACAGAAAGACTCTTTACATGTCAGAACTGAAGCAGGAACTATTACAAACCAGAAGAAAAGTAAGAGGTGTCCATGAAGGCAAGAGGTTAGAGCATAGGTCTCAGACACTGCACCACTGGACATCAATGCTGAAGAAACTAACAAAATAAAAGATACAGCCAAAGAAGAAAAAGAAAGAGAAAATATAAGAAGCCAAAAAAAATTTTTTTAAAGAAATTAGTAAGCCCTGGGCAAAAGTAAGCAAAGAATATATGTAATCCCAGTAATACTTTCAATAACAGTTGTTATCAGATCCTTGTCATCTGGATGTTCTTACACTCATATTTTATTCATCCTTTCACTGGCTAATCTTTCCCTGCCTTTACCTCGTGACACAGACTAAACGCTGCAGCTGAAATTACATGGTTATGAAGAGCAGGCATGTGAGCCTGAGAATAACCTGGGCTGGGTGGGGCCCAAGAGGGCTGCAAAGCAAGCTCTCACCCCAAGAGGCAGCCAGACACCCTTCAGCCCCTGCCTATGGCTGCTGAGGAGCCCTGGCATCTTACAGAGGTTCACATTGCACAAGAGAAACTAGAAATCGTTACCGTTATGTGAAATGTCATGATTTTTTTTTCACTTTTGCTGCTGTCATTGATTTTAAAAAAGTTCAGAGTAAAGAGTACTGTGCGAATCTAAAAAACTAGCTCTGAAGCTTGGGTTCAAACTATGGATTTTCCAGGCCTTCAATTTCCTGCTAAACATAACAGTTTTTTTAATGAAAAATATGCTGAGATAATTCCATTTTAAAAAGGCAGAGTTCAACATAAAAACAAAATAATCCCACTAAGGATGATTATACCGGAGAGGACAGATTCAAAGATATTGCAAATGAAATTGATACCCTATAAACCACAGCCACTAGTCAAACAGAAAGGATGGTCAGAGAAAAGCAGTCTCAAAACTTTGTATCCAGTCCAGGAAAATATTTGTTGTCAATCTCTGCTATCTATCTACATAGATGCATATATGGGCAAATACACACACACACACACACACACACACACACACTACACACACTACTGTGGATTGCTATCTTCTGAGCAAAACAGCTGCAATTTTGATCAGCTATAACTATTCTTGCAAGTAATTATAGGAATAGACGAAAACTGGCTACTTTTAACATCAGTGTCAAGAATAAATAGGAAATTTTTCCTGAGAATATACTGACAGGAGAAAATTTGAAGAGAAACTTTGAAAGTTGGGGAAAGCCATAAGGACTATTTTGGTAGGCTGAGGAAAAGAAGGAAACATCAAAGTAAGATGTAAGCACAAAAATAAAAATAAATACATTTTAAAAGATAAGTGTTTCTCGACAAAACAGGGTGATTCAAATTCAGAGCATTTCAAACTTTTTTTAAACTAATCCAGTTATAATTTACTTACAAAGGAAATGCCTGAAACACAAAGACAGGTTTGATAACAAAGACATGCAAAAAGATACCATGAGCAACGGAAAAGAAAATTGCTGTGGCTCTTTGGATATCAGACAAAATTATTTCTTAAGGGACAAAGCATTAAGAATAAGGAGAACCATTCTGAAAAGAAAATTTCCATGTACACAAAAATACCAATTCTAGAACAAAATGCAAAATAGACTCTATAAACAAAATTAATAATCTGGAAGAATGCATTTAAATCCATGCAACTGATAGTAGGATCCAGAATCAATAAGAAATAAACAAGCAAACAACATAAAATGAGACAACAGAACAGTCAATAAATGTAAAAATGCAAGTCAGGAAACAAAGGAATGCAAATTTAAGAAAAAAAAGGACATAATTTGGCACTCATTGTATTTGTAAATTTTAAAAGTTTGATAATGCCAAATGTTGTGCAGGACTTAAGAAATGTGAATACCAAGGGAAGCCAAGCTTCGGCAAATACACCAGCAACACTCGGCCTACTAGAAGATGTGTGCTGGTCATGTAGCAAACCATCTTGTCCACGTTCCGCCTAGAGCAATTCTTCCAGTGAACCCAAGGACACATTCAGGGCTCAGTGCAGCAACAAAACATAGAGGAAAAAATGCAAAGCCACCTAAATATTATAGGAATAGACGAAAACTGGCTACTTTTAACATCAGTGTCAAGAATAAATAGGAAATTTATTCTTGGGATCTCCTTCTGATCCCACTGCGCTTATTCACACAGTGATAAAAGTAAAGTGGTTAGTACAATAGTGTTCCTATACTAAAGGGGAACACAGTAGGCAATGCTACTGAGTCCTTACACCTCATCAGAGAGGAGGACCCAGAGGGAAGTTTGACATGCACACTAAAGGATGCTCCAGGAATGGGGGGAGGGAACACTGGGAGAAAGGGAGGGAGGAGAGAAAGGAGGGGGAAAGGGGGGAGGGAGTAAGGGGATCCAGGGATGGGTGGAAGGAGGGAGGGGAATGGGGTGTTTATCAACATTGTATGAGTGGAAAAGAATTTAAAAAATTAAAAAATGTTTAAAAATTTAAAAAATTTAAAAAATTTTTAAAAAGTAAAGTGGTTAGCTTCTCTGAATCGAAATGGATAAGTCTGAACAAAAGTGTAATGTGGGGTGAACAAGAAAAAGCATATGTCAATTGATATGAAACATCTGAACTTGAGGGAGGGAGGCATTAAGAGAGAGAAGGGGAAGGGAGGATGAAGGAAGGGACAAGTCCTTAAGAATGATCTGGAAAAGGGGCCCTCTGGTACCCAGGATGAGGTCATAGGATGAGTAAAAGAGGAGGTAGGTCATGACAGGGCAAGAATGGTGCCCACTGAAGGAGACCAGGGGCTCAGGCAGGATGGTGCGGAGGAGTGATGGCTTCAGAAGTCATCACAGAGCGGAGCTGCTTGTGGAAGGACAAGATCATCACGTGAGAAAAGCAGAACATGCCCATCAACCTGGAAGAATCTGGAAAGAACTTATACTGAACCTGAGTCTGGGTCCATACCCACCACGGGGAGCCTGGAACGACTGTGATGTGGAGTGACGCTGGATGGGACCACATGGAGTGTGGCTGAGCACTGCTCGAGACAAGCCTCACGAAGATGGAGATGCCGTGCTCAGCAGACAAGCAGTATGAACATCGTAAGCTGAGAACCTCCTCTCCGGCTGAACAAGCCGCACAAGGCTCATCCTTCAAAGACAGCAAAGCCAAAATGTAGCCTCAGCCCATCTAGTCAAATAAACTACCAGAGATTGTTACTGTTCCCCTTTCTGATTTGAAAGGGAATACATGTCTGTATCTATCAAGGACATTTCAAATAAGCACAAAAATAAAATCACCATCCCTAATACATTGTTACTGACAACTTTTTGATGGTCTGTTCTAGTCTCATGTTCTGTGCCCACAGTACCATTTAATTACTTTTGGTCTTGACTAGTCTCCAACATCTATGGATGAGATAAAGCATCTCCTTACCATGGGAACTTTCCCTTTCTCAGTTGCTGTGCATGTTGAGTGCTAATGGCTCACAGCTGCCCCCATCTCAGGTCCCTTGAGATCATATCTCCTTCTGATCCCACGAGGTTGGGTACATGTGAGTTAAAAGACAAACATTAAGGAAGACACTCAGCTGCCCTCCGTCACAACAGGGGAATGCTGGAGACCTGTGGCAGAACTACATCACCACTGGAAGTCCCTTCCAGACTTCCTTAGAGATTCCTTCAACCTATCACTTGCACACAGCTTCTCATTTCAGGCTCTGTTTCTCGGGAAACCAACTGTGCTAGTTAGATACATAGGTGTAGACTTGAAAATTGAAGACTAGGCTCTGGACACATTTGTGAAGTGTTAGTAGTCATGACTACCCCTTGAGCAAACTTGCAGATGTATGGTTGATGAGGGAAAGACCCAGTCCATAGTGAGTGGGACCACTCCCTGGAGAGGTGGGTAAGATGGGGAGACTGGGTCAGTAAGTTGCATTCTTCAGCATTCTTTGGTAGATTTGCTGTCTGGCCAACGAGGTTTGCCTGTGTCTCAGCAATTCCTATGGATATGGTATGACCAGTCTCCTTGGCTTCTGGTGTTGATATGAGCTCTTCTGCCAAGCTGGACTGAGAATCTTAAGAAAGAATAAAACCCCTTGTTCCCCTAAGCTCTTTGGTCATGAATTTATCAGCAACATGCAGACAAACTACAACACTAACTTAGCAATGACCCAGAAAGTCTTAGTTATCCCAAGATATGGGTTTTAATCATCTGCTTGTTGAAGAAGGGATGAACCAATTAAATAGAGTCCCAGCCCAACCAATAGCATTCACCTATCAGCAGGATTTTATGGTATTCTTTCCTTTTTACTCCGGCAGTAACTCTTATGAACTGCTCAAAGCTGGGTTTCCTGATTTTAAAAGCCTATTACTTTATACATTTCTCCTTTGTTGTGTATTTATACAATCATTAAGGCACTGAAGAAAAACATGCATTATTCAGTTAAATTCAGTTTTTATGGGAGGAGAGTGTGCTTCTTAGTAGAAGTCTTAATTTAAGGGTTCATGAAGGTTTTGAACTTATTGATTATCATATTCCCTCCATTATAAGACACAGAATTTAATGTTTTTGAAAGTCTTAGAGTCAATGAATACATTTAGTGAATGTTTTTACTCTCGTCACGCTCCCCTAAAAACCCATTAAACATTTTTTTTTCATTCAACCGCATGAATTCTAGAATCACCTCACTGGATTCCAAGAGACAGCCCCCACCATGAATAAAATTTAGGATAAAATGAAGTCAGTCCTATAAATTAATTTGAGGAAAATGACATCTTTATAACAGTAAATGTCCTTAAGCACTAAAATGATATGCCTCCCCATTTATTCAAGTCTTTGTTTACGTGTCCCTATTGATCACTGTCACTATCTCCTGAGATAGCCTGCAAAATTCTTATTAATGCTAGTATTTTGTATGCATTGCTAATGGAATCTAAACCATTTTCCTTTACATTTTCCAACTATCATTGTCATTGAATGTAAAAGATGTTTTTAATATTTTTTCTTTCATTTTTTCCACTTGTGTGTGTTCACATGTGTGTGAGTGGCTATGGAGGCCTGAGGTCAATATTGGGAATCGTTCTCAATCACACTTTCACCTTATACTTTTTGAGATAAAGTATCTAATCAATTCCAGAGCTCTCAGATAGGGCTGGTCTCACTATTCAGCTTACTCTTAGGGTTCATAGTCTCTGCCAATGCCACCCCAGTCTCCCAGCATTTTACTGGGATCTGGAGAGCTGCATTCCAGTCTTGCCTACATGGCAAGTGCTTTAACTACTGAGCCATCTCCCCAGTTCTGCTTTTAATATTTCTTAAACTTCTGATTACCTTACGGAACTATATTGCTTAATGTAACTATGTTGCTAAGTTTTTGCTGCTCATTCTGTATAAGGTTTACAAATAATTATATTACTCATAAATAGGATGCTGTCACAAATTATGTTTTCTTTCTGATACAGATTTTTTTTCTTACCTTGTCCATAGCATCAATGAAATTTTGAATGGAGATTTCTTTATAAAGTGCTGGTGAATGATCCTGGTCATTTACCACTAAGCAAGAACTTGAATATTTAATATCAATATTTTTAACACATTAGTTTTAACAAGTTATTAGAATGTGTGTGCCCTGAGCAACTTGGGATTCTCCATCAGTGATTGAATCAAACAGTGTCTAATGTAACTTCAGACATTCGGTAAGCTAGATAGGGTGTTCAGCAAGTGCTTTTACACTTTGGAGTAAAGGAACCTCGAATTGTACCCCAACCTTGGTTCACATTGGCTTTGACTGACACAGCTAACCTCATTCAGCTTCCTTTACTTCAGCTATTCAGTGATGATGATAATAACTCATAAGGTTCCAGGATTGCTAATTAATCTAGCTTGAATGGAGACTACAACACATGGATGATCACATAATAGGTACTAATTACTGAGGATTTCCCAAAAGAAATACATTGCCATGGCATATCATTCTTTTAACATACAAGTTGATCTAATTTGCCACTGTTTTATTTATAATTTCCATGTGTCTTTGTCACTGTTTAGCAAATATAAGCATTGTATTTTCTGCTTTTCTCTGAATTAATTTAATGATGCAGAAACTGCATGAGGAATGTATTAATAAATCCATCTCTGCTCAAAGTACTTGGCTTACTTCTAATCTCTGCTCAGGGTCAGTGACCTTCATATTGGATACCTATGGTAGCCTGTGCTAAGCAATCCATGATCATCATTTTATATGACTATCACAAACCACCCTGAGAAATTACTCTCCCCATGTACAGATGAAGATAAAAAAGAGAGAAAAAGTTCCTGTTTAGGCCACAAAGGAATAGATGGTGCAAAGTAAAAGCTAATCCAAATAAATCCTCTTCTTTAACTTTCAGAAGACCCACTCTACTATTCTCCATAATGAATGCTTTAATTTCATCACTACCAACAGACACATCTTTTTTTCTCTACATTTTTAATAAGTACATTTTTAAAATATTCTTATCACCCCTTTCACCCCACCGCGCTCCGCCGGTCGGGACGCGCACACGGGGTCCAGCAGGGCCTCACCCCTGCGACTCTAGGAAAGCCCCGGCCGTGACCATCCACCAGAACCCCAGGTCAGCCCAAAGGGACCCGGCTCCGACTCCCACCATCCAGCCAGAACCGCGCACAGGGCCGAGGGACGAGGAGGACCTCCCCCTGCGCCTGGGCCCCACCCCAGCTGCCCTCGGGTTAAATAGCTCCACGCCAACGTCCCCATCCTCCCATTCCCCACCCCGCTCCGCTGGTCGGGACGCGCGCACGGTCCAGCCGGGACTAACCCGTGTCCTAGGTAAGCTCTGTTCCTGCCCACCCCCAAAACCCCAGGCCAAATAATTCAGTTTAGTGAAATTGAAAGATCTTAAGAGTTACAACGACAATGCCAAAGTCAAAGTGCAAATCCATGAGAAACAACACTCAAGTAAACAAATCTCCCACTGAAGGAATTAATCCCATAATGTTAGACTCCAACTAGAACAAACCTGGAGAAAAAGGCCAAGAAAGCCTCACCCAGGATAACGACTTTCAAAATATGATCATTACCATGTTAAATACTATGAAAGAGGAAATCCGGGAGGAATTACATAATCGAATCAATCGCTTTGAAGAGGAACACAACAGACATTTGGAGGAGTTGAGAAAAACAGTGCAAGAAACAAAAACTGGCATAGAGCAGTTAAAACAGACTCAAGCAGAGTTTAAAACTGAGCTACAAGACAAATTATCTTCAACCCAGAACTCTACAGAGAGTGTTATCAACAGAACTAATGAAGCAGAAAACAGAATTTCAGACCTTGAAGATAAAGTGGGAGTACTAACCAGCTCAATGGAAGAGATTGTTAAAGCCAAAAAGATACTTGAGAGAAATATCCAGGAGATATGGGACACCCTGAACAAGCCTAACATGCATATTCATGGAATACCAGAGCAAGAATCTCAAAATACCACCCCTGAGGAAATTTTTCAAACGATCATCAAGGAAAACTTTCCTCATCTAAAAAAAGAGAGGCCCATCCATATACAAGAGGCATTCCGCACCCCAAACAGATACGACCAAAACAGAAGCACCCCACGGCAAATAATAGTTAAAACACTCCACATTCAAGATAAAGAACTGGTGCTGAGAGCTTCAAGGGAGAAAAAACAAGTCACTTTTAAAGGTAAACCTATTAAAATAACAAATGACTTCTCAGTCGAAACAGTAAAAGCAAGAAGAGCTTGGAGAGACATACTTCAAGTATTGAATGAGCAAAAATGTCAACCCACGCTGATTTACCCTGCAAAACTATCAGTCATGATCAAGGGAGAAAGAAAAACTTTCCAGCACAAAGACAACTTGAAGGGATACATGTCCACCAAACCAGGCCTTCAAAAAATGCTAGAAATGATACTCAATCGTGAAGAAAAACACAGGCATATCCAGGAGAACAGAAGGCAAATATAACACCATTAAAAGCGAAGCAATATACTTATAAAAACTACTAAACATAATAAATGTCTGGAATTAAAAATAGTTTCTCCATTATAACACTAAATGTTAATGGAATTAACTCACCGATCAAGAGACACAGATTACAAACTTGGATTAAAAATCACAATCCATCAATCTGCTGCCTGCAGGAAACCCATCTCACCACAAAAGATAGGCACGCTCTAAAAATAAAAGGCTGGTCAACAATTCCACAAGCAAATGGAAGCAGAAAACAGTCAGGGGTAGCCATTATGTTATCAGACAAAGTGGACTTCAAACCAAAGAAAATTATAAGAGACACAGATGGATACTACATTTTAGTCACAGTTACAATTGACCAGAAAGACTTCACAATACTGAACATATATGCACCCAATACGGGTCCCTCCACATTCATTAAGAAAACCCTGCAGCGTCTAAAGCAAGAAATCAAGCCCCAAACGATAATTCTTGGGGACTTCAACACCGCCCTCTCAACATGGGATAGATCAACAGGTCAAAAGCTTAACAGAGACACTTTGGAACTTAATCAAACCCTGAAAGAAATGGACCTTACAGATCTCTATCGAACTTTTCACCCACGTACCAAAGAATACACATTTTTCTCAGCAGCACACGGAACTTTCTCCAAAATAGATCACATATTGGGCCACAAAACGAATCTACACATATACAAAAAAGTTGAAATTCTAACCTGTGCCCTATCAGACCACCACGGCCTAAAGCTGGACATCCATAACACATCAAACAAGAGAAAATACACTAACTCCTGGAAACTTAACAATATGATGCTGAATGAGAACTGGATTCAGGAAGAAATTAAAAAGGAAATTCAAGATTTCCTGAAAGTGAATGATAACGAAACTACAACTTACCAAAATCTCTGGGACACAATGAAAGCTGTTCTAAGAGGCAAGTTCCTAGCTCTTAATGCCTACATCAAAAAAATGGAAACATCAGAAATAAACAACTTAACAATGCAGCTTAAACCTTTAGAGAAACTAGAGCAATCTGATCGCAAAAGTAGTAGAAGAGAGGAGATTAGCAAAATAAGGGGAGAAATATCTGAAATAGAGATTAAGAAAATGATAGAAAAAATCAACCAGTCAAAAAGCTGGTTCTTTGAAAAAATCAATAAGATTGATACACCCCTAGCTAAATTAACCAAAAGCAGGAGAGAGAAAACCCAAATTAACAAAATTAGAAATGAACATGAAGTTATCACTACTGATACCCAAGAAATCCAGAGAATTATAACATCATATTTCAAAACCTTATACTCTGTGAAGTTTGACAACACAAAAGAGATGGATGAATTTCTAAGTAAACACAAGTTACCTAAATTCAATCAGGAAGTTGTGAATTATTTAAATACTCCTATAACATATAAGGAAATTGAAGAAGTAATCTTGAATCTTCCCACCAAAAAAAATGTCCTGGACCAGATGGATTCAGCACAGAGTTCTACCAGACATTTAAGGAGTTAATAATACCAATACTCCTCAAACTGTTCCATCAAATAGCAAAGGAAGGAACACTACCAAATTCCTTCTATGAAGCTAATATTGTTTTAATCCCAAAACCTAATAAAGACTCACTTAAAAAAGAAAACTATAGGCCGATCTCTCTGATGAACACAGATGCAAAGATTCTCAACAAAGTTTTAGCAAATCGGATTCAAAAACATATTAAAAAGATTATTCACGGGGACCAAGTAGGCTTCATCCCTGGCACACAAGGTTGGTTCAACATACGCAAATCAATAAATGTAATTCATCAGGTAAACCAGTCCAAAGTCCAAGACCACATGATACTCTCAATAGATGCAGAAAAAGCTTTTGACAAGATCCAACAGCCTTTTATGATCAAAACACTAGAGACAGTAGGAATGGAAGGAACCTTTATCAATATAATAAAAGCTGTATACAACAAGCCCAGAGCAAGGATTATGCTCAATGGGGAACAATTAGAAGCATTCCCACTTCGATCAGGAACTAGACAAGGCTGTCCACTCTCAACACTTCTATTCAATATTGTACTTGAAGTCTTAGCTGAAGCCATAAGACAAGAAAGGGACATAAAAGAGATTCAAATCGGCAAGGAAGAAGTCAAGCTATCCCTATTTGCAGATGACATGATCTTATACCTGAGTGATCCCAAAAACTCCACCAGGAAGCTCCTGGAACTAATTGAGAAGTTCAGCAGGGTGGCAGGATACAAAATAAATGTGCAAAAATCAGAGGCTTCCTATATGCCCAGAATGAAAGAAGTGAAAAAGCCTTGAGAGAAACCATCCCATTCACTATAGCCCCTAAAAAAATGAAATACCTTGGTATAAGCCTAACCAAGGAGGTAAAAGACCTTTACAATGAAAACTTTAAAACCCTAAAGAAAGAAATTGCAGAAGACACCAGAAGGTGGAAAGACCTCCCATGTTCCTGGACTGGCAGAATCAACATCGTAAAAATGACCATCCTACCAAAGGCAATATACAGAGTCAATGCTATACCAATTAAAATCCCAAAGCAATTCTTTAAGAAGTTGACCAAACAATCTCAAAATTCATAAGGAGGCACAAAAGACCCGGGATAGCAAAAACAATCCTGAGTAACAAAAACACAGCTGGAGGTATCACCATACCGAACCTTAGTCTATATTACAAATCCATAGTTATAAAAACAGCCTGGTACTGGCTCCAAAATAGACATACAGATCAATGGATAAGGATTGAAGACCCAGATATAAGCCCACAAAATTACAGCCATTTGGTCTTTGACAAAGGGGCCCAAAAAATCCAATAGAAAAAGAACAGCATCTTAAACAAATGGTGCTGGCAAAACTGGATCTCCGCATGCAGAAGATTAAAGCTGGACCCATACTTGTCACCATGTACAAGACTTAATTCCAAATGGATCAAGGACCTTGATATAAGGCCAGAGACTATAAAAACCATTGTTGAAAGGATAGGGAACTCCCTCGAGCTGATTGGGCTAGGCCAACATTTCTTAAACAGACATCCAATGGCACAGTCACTGCTACCAACTCTCCACAGTTGGGATCTTGTGAAATTAAAGAGCTTTTGTTTAGATAAAGAGATTATAACAGGAGCTCAAAGGCAACCCACAGAATGGGAGAAAATCTTCACTAACCACATATCTGATAGAGCTCTACTGTCCAGAGTGCACAAAGAACTTAGAAAAGTAAACACCAAGGAAACTAATGGCCCAATTAAAAAATGGGCCCTGGAACTTAAAAGAAACTTTACTAGGGATGAAATTAAAATGTCTAACAAATATATTAAAAAATGCTCCACTTCCTTAGCCATCAGGGAAATGCAAATCAAAACTTCCCTGAGATATCATCTCACCTCAGTCAGGATGGCAAAAATCCACAACACAAACAACAAATGCTGGAGAGGATGTGGAGAGAGGGGAACTCTGCTACATTGCTGGTGGGAGTGCAGGCTCATACAGCCACTCTGGCGAGCCGTCTGGAGATTCTTAAAGAAATTAAAGATTGAAATGCCATATGACTCTGCAATTCCACTTTTGGGTATAACCCCCCATACAGCAGAGGTTCACCTCGATAGCACAAGCACGACCATGTTCATAGCAGCACTGTTTACAATAGCAAAGACATGGAATCAACCCAAATGTCCAACAGTTGACGAGTGGATAAGGAAACTGTGGTACATCTATACAATGGAGTACTACTCAGCCATCAAAAATGATGAATTACTGGAATTTGCCGGGAAATGGATGTCATTAGAAACAATTATATTAAGTGAAGTATCCCAGACCCAGAAAATTAAGCACCGGATGTACTCCCTAATAGGTGGCTCCTAATACCAAACCCATCCAGCCCATCTTGAGACACTCATAGGTAAATCTATGTATTACCTACAGTAATTGCAAGGCTTATGAACAGGAGGGATGGGGTTGGAGGGCCACACCAGAAACAAGGAGAGAAGTGACCATGTTATAGTAGAGAAAATAGGCCTCCATCAAGGACTGCAAGAAAGTAATGTGACACCTAGTTAAGTTCACAATTCGTTCCTGATCATTTACAACTAAGGGGGTATGAACTCACCAGAAGGGGAGGGCACATAGTCCGGCAGATTAAAAAGTAACCATTTTGCAAATGGGTGATTGACCCCTCCCATTGCCTAACGCCATATGACCCTGTGATTCCACTTTTGGGTATAAGTATTACATCTACCCTTGAATGTGCTCTTATAATAAGACTCCAGTTTAACAGCTTTCTGTCTCTGGCCAGGGGGTGACATACAGTGCCCACCACGATGGAGTGAAGGGCATTACAGGAGCAACAAAACTGCAAAAGAAAATCAATGAACCATAATCCAGAACTTCAGAGACTCTATATCAACCACCTAGAACTAGGCCAGACTAATCTCTCCCCATCTTGAAGCTCAGGGACATTTGCGGAAGAGGGGGTGGTAAGAGTGTAAGAGCAAAAGGATGGGAGGAGCAATGATTTGCAAGATACTCCACACAAGTTAGGGCCGAAGCAATCATAATTGGACATTGTATGCCCGGCGCAATGTCCAATACACTATTGACCTCACAAAGTCTAGCATCTGCTAAATGCACCAAGATCCTTGGAGGCAAGGGATTGACAGCCACAGTAGTGTTCCTATGCTTAAGGGGAACACAGGAAGGGGTTCAGGGAAATGCCACTGGGTCCTTGTACATCATCAGAGAGGAGGGCCCAGTGGAGAGTCAGGCATGCACAAGAAAGGACTCTGGGAATCGGGGCGGGAGGCACGGGGGGATGGGGCGAGAGGGATGAGGGGGGAGGGCAGGGGGTTCAGGGGGGAGGAGGAGGGAGGGAGGGAACTGGTGTACCTATTAAGTTTGTATGAGCTGAAATAATAATAAAAAATGTTACCCCCTTGGCCAGAGACAAAAAGCTGTTAGAGTCTTGTGATAAAAGCACATTCAAAGGTAGATGTAATAAAAGTGGGCAAAAGGATGGGAGGAGCAATGATATATAAGATACTCTATACTAGTTAGGGCTGAAGCAATCATAATTGGACTTTGCATGCCCTGCGCATTGTCCAACACACTGTTGACCTCACGAAGTCTAGCATCTGCTAAAGGCACCAAGAGCCTTGGAGGTAAAGGATTGGCAGCCACAGCAGTGTTCCTATACCTAAGGGGAACACGGGAAAGGGTTCAGGGAAAGGCCACTGGGTCCTTGTACGTCATCGGAGAGGAGGGCCCAGAGGAAAATCAGACATGCACAAGAAAGGACTCTCTGGGAATTGGGGCGGGAGGCACTGGGGGATGGGGAGGGAGAGGGGTGGGGAGGAGAAGCAGGGGGTACGGGGGGAGGAGGAGGAAGGGAGGGAACTGGTGTACCTAATAAGTTTGTATGAGCTGAAATAAAAAATAATGTATTATATAAAAAAATTCTTATCATTTTATATTTCTACTATATAATAAAAGTTAAATAACTTTCATCCATATTCTAGCTTATATCCTCAAAATAAAGTAGTAAAGTATTTTCATATGTGTTCTTTAGAGAGATACTCAGCACATGTTGTCAGATTTTTAAAGGTTGCAACTTGTACACTTGTACATAAAAGATCTCCTTAATACATATATGTGTGTATACATACATATGTGTGTGTGTATATATATATGTATATATATATATATATATAGAGAGAGAGAGAGAGAGAGAGACAGAGAGAGAGAGACAGAGAGAGAGAGGGGCATATACATAAGTTCTTAAAAAGATAATCCACATAGTTTTGTAAGTAGCCATTCTAATTTGGTAAGAAGATTTCATTACAGTTTTGATTTGTAGTTCTCTGTTGACTAGTGAAATTGATCATTTCTTTCATGTATTCCTTCTTTTTGAGAAGGGTCTTCTCATAGCTATTCCACTTGTGGACATTTACCCAAAGGAAATGAAAACAGGCCGCCTGTATGCCTCTATTCCATCATGACCCTACTCACAATAGCCAAAACAGAATCAACTTAGATGTCTGTGGTGGGTAATCACAGTTACAAAAAACAAGGCTTATGAAATATGAGGACCCACCCTTCTCATGGCAGCCCAGGAGAGGAATAACTTTGCTTTTTGACTCATTGTCTTTGCCCTTAGCTACTCTGTTGCTCCTGTTGCCAGTGGCTGTTGCCGCTGCTGCGACATTGCATTGCTGATATCAAAAGTCAGCTTCTTTGGCCTCCCAATGTGGAGACTAGCAGCCCTCCCAGAACCCATACTGTATTGCATTAGTCAGTCTAATAAATCATATGTGTGTAGGTCATTTTATCAGTTCTGTTCCTCTAGAAAACTATGATTAATAAAATGTCCATCAACACAGGGTAAAGAAAATGTAGCATATATATAGGAATATTGTTCTGTCATAAGAAAGAATGAAATCCTGTCATTTGCAACACAATGAATGGAACCTGAATGAATTGAATTTAGTGAAATAAGCCAAACACCAAAGTCAATTGTGCATGTCCTCTCTCATAAGCAGAAGGCAAGAGAAAGCTACCTGAAGGGAGAGTACAGTTTGGAAAAGGTGAAGAGGTTACACTCGATAAAAGGAGCCATATGTGATCAGTACATGCTGTTATGCAGGTATCGAAATTATCATATTGGAGTCCACTAATGTAGTTACTGTTTTTAAATTTTAAAAGAGAATACTGGGCTGGTAAGATAATTCAGTGGATAAAGTGTCTTCTCACAAACCTGGAGTTCAATCCCTATTCTCTCTCTCTCTCTCTCTCTCTCTCTCTCTCTCTCTCTCTCTCTCTCTCTCTCTCTCTCTCTCTCTCCCCCCCCGTGCATATGCTATTTCCTAATGATGGTCAGTCTCTTCTTTGTGGGAAAGGGAGAAAAAAAGATATCTTGAATGTTAAAAGAAAAGGGAACAAAAACAAATAAAATACTGTAGAATATTGCTGAAATACATTCTTCTCTGTGCTAAACAATGGTATCTCAAAGATAAAACCTCAGCTGATCTCTTTGCTCGTTTCTAGCAACTCATATTTGCTCTCAAAATAATACACTTCTAACATAACATCAAATATATTAGAATTCAGCAGTCTACAGCAATTTCTTAGAATACAAATATTACCAGTATTTACCTGATACTTTTAGCTTGGTACTAATTTTATGCATCTATGCTAATTTTCCCCTTTTCTCATTTGTAATTGCCAGAACTTTATTTACTCCTCTGTCATTTATAGAAGACACCTCAGGTTTCCTTATCAGTTTTATTTTTTCCTGTTTTCTAATTAACTTCTGCTATTATTTTTTATGATTTCCTTCCTCCCAGCTTATTGAAATCAGTTTTGAGTTCGTACGCCTTAATACCTTACTCTTTTTCATTCCGTCCTGTTAAAATTGAAACTAGTAAAGCATAACTCGCATTTGAATATAGCTTTGGCCACTTCAAAAAATACAGAGTTCTTATTTTCCCAATTTCCAAAATAAAGTATAATTATAGGGTTGATGCTTTTAGCTATCAAAATATGAAAGACTTTTTCAAAGGTTTGGAATTTATCCCTGGTACTTTAGACTAATTTTATTTTTACTTCATTCTCACCAGAGAATTTAACCAGAACTTCTGATAAATGTTTTATGAAAAAAATGAAGAGTTTTTTTTTCTCCATTACAAAACACAAAATAATCCAAATTCAGCAAGACAAAAATCAATGCTACTGACATTGGTTTATCTCTTCACCTTTTTCCAATGATAGTATGGTTTTTAGGGGTGTGGAAGTGGTTTGGTTTGGATTGGGGAAGGAGGCTGTTTTTATTTTTATTTTGTTTGTTGTTGTCGCCACATGTAAAGGATGCAGCACAAGTCCATCCACAGTGATTCTGGACTACATGGAAATGGTATTACTCAGATATCTCTGAATACCAGGGAGTTTGTAAGGTTTTCAATTTGATGTTTAATTTTCATTGTATATGTTCATTACACATGGCAATGTGTTATCTAGGGACATTTTCATGCAAGTACATATTGTATGTTAAGCATATTCTTCCTAGGCACTCCCCTTTCACCCTTCATGTTAGTCTCTTTTGTTCCCTTGGACAGTTTCATGTCGACTTTTATGTCATATATACATGCATGATTGCATGTATCTATAAAAGTCTAGGAACTATAGATAAAAAAATATCTAGGGTATTTGTTACTTGTCCTCAGACTTAAATTTTGCTTAATATAACTATTTCCAGTTGAATCTTTTTTCCAGAAAATGACATAACTTCGTCCATTTTTATGATTGGAGAAACCACAATTATATAATACACACATGTGTGCAAGCATGCATGCATGCATAGGCATATGTGTCACATCTTTATCCACTCCTCTGTTGCTGGACACCCAGATGGGATCCAAATATAACCAAGCATTAAGAATAATGCTGTAATAAATGTAGACTTGAAGGACTTCCTGGCAACATATTACAGAGATACCTATATAGCATTTTGAACTTTTATAAAAAGAGATTCTATAAGATCTTTTGAGCCCTTATAACATTAATTATGAGTGATGGAGATGAGTGGAAATAAGATACACTGGACACTCCTTTTCTGGCATTTCCTTTGTGAAATGAAAGTTTAACAAATGAGTTTGTACCTTTATAAGGTGCATCCATCAAAGTAGATAAGGTCTTTCCCTCAAGACACATCTGTGTTATCCTAGTTCAAAATTCCCTGTTTCCCTTTGATGGTGCTGATCTCTAAGAGTAACAGTTGCTTTGACCCACCAGCCATTGCAGAGTTCACACCTTTCTTCTCTCTCTCTCTCTCTCTCTCTCTCTCTCTCTCTCTCTCTCTCTCTCTCCTCTTCTCTTCTCTTCCCCTCTCCCTATCCTTTTCCCTCTTCCTCTCCCTCTAAATCTGATTAGGAACAGTGAGCAGTAAACCATGAACAGCCTGATTGCTATGTTGTCTTGAAATCTCCTCTGTCGGGTTCACAGACTTTCGTTCCTGATCATTTACAACTGATGAGGTATGATCTCACCAGAAGGGGAGGGCATATAGTCTGGCAGATAAAAAGTAACCATTTTGCAAATGGGTGATTGATTCCTCCCTCACTGCGGTTTCCTACTTTTATTACATCTACCTTTGAATATACTCTTATAACAAGGCTCTAGTTTAACAGCTTTTTATCTCTGGCCAGGGGGTGACATCCAATACCCATCAGGATGGAGCCAAGGGCATTGCAGGAGCAGCAAAACTGCAAAAGAAAATCAACGAACCATAATCCAGAACTTCAGAGACTCTATATTGACCACCTAGAACTAGGCCAGACTAATCTCTCCCCATCTTGAAGCTCAGGGAAATTTGCGGAAGGGGGCGGTAAGATTGTAAAAGCACAAGGATGGGAGGAGTAATGATATGCAAGATACTCCACACAGTTTAGGGCCGAAGCAATCATAATTGGACATTGTATGCCCGGCGCAATGTCCAACACACTATTGACCCCACAAAGTCTAGCATTTGCTAAAAGCACCAAGATCCTTGGAGGCAAGGGATTGACAGCCACAGTAGTGTTTCTATGCTTAAGGGGAACATGGAAAGGGTTCAGGGAAATGCCACTGGGTCCTTGTACGTCATCAGAGAGAAGGGCCCAGAGGAGAGCCTGGCATGCACATTAAAGAATTCTCCGGGGATAAGGGGGGGAGGTACTGGGGGATGGGGAGGAAAGGGTGAGGGGAGGGGGAGCAAGAGGGCCGGGGGGAGGAGGAGGGAGGGAGGGAACCGGTGTACCTACCAAGTTTGTATGAGCGGAAATAATAATAAAAAAAGTAATAAATAAATAAATTAATAAAATTTAAATAAAAAAAGATAAAAAAAAGAAAGAAAGAAATCTCTGTCGGAAAGTTTGACATACACATTAAAGGATTCTCCAGGGATGGGGGGGAGGCACTGGGAGATAGAGAGGGAAGAGGGGAAAGGAAGGAGAAAAGGGGGAAGGGAGAAAAGGGGGAAGGGAGAAAGGGGGTTCAGGAAGAGGTGGAGGGAGGGAGGGGACTGGGGTACCTATTAAGTTTGTATGAGCGGAAATAAATAGATAAATAAATAAATAAAAATTTTAAAAAAAAGAAATTTCCTCTGTCCATTGCTTTGAACTCAGCCTCAGTCAAATATTCAAGGCAGGAGCATAATACAATCAAGTTATTTCCACAAGACAGCCACATCCAACTCCCAATGAAATCCTTGGGTCCCTTCTGAAGCCTTGAGAAGAACCTTCATTGTCTACAGTTCTACCAAACTCCTACCAGAATGACCCATTCGGCTCTGTTTACAGCACTCTATGGCTCCAAACTCTTCCACATTCCCCCCCAACAGGCCAGTTCCAAATGCATTCAAGGCATGTGATCTGTTTTATCAAAGCAACAACCCCATTTCTCCCTATCAATTTTCTGTTTTTGTTACTTATCTAGTCTCTATAACCAAACACCTGACATGAAACAACTTAGGGAAAGAGGACATATTTTCTCTCACAGTTTCAGGATGGATGAAGCACAGCAGCAGCTGCAGTCCTGGCTGCAGTGGTCAGAACTTTTGGCACAACTTATTAACATTTTTGTGGATTGGAAAGCAGAGATCTAGCAGGAAATCAGGCTAGGCTATAAACTTCATGGACTTCCATCCAGAGAGCTACTTTTTCTAGTCCAGCTCCACTTCCCAAAGGTTCCAGAACCTCCCAAAACAATACTACTGATTGGGCACCAAGTATTCAAGCACATGAGTCTGTGGGGAATATTTCACATCCAAACCAGTGTCAGGAGTACTAAGTGAATTTTACTTTTTATCAACATGGATTGACTATAACTTAATCCTTGTGACAGTTTTGACAAAGACCTGTAATTTGCCTTGATTCACTTTGAATGAAATCTGAGACAGGTTTTATTTGGATAGAGCAATGTAATGTATTCCTACTTCTTGTCAGCGCTCGTGGTTGCCCTTCAGATATTTCCCTGACATATTTGGCTTGCATCCATCCAATCAGCTATGGACGTGCACAGGTTTTTGGTTCTGAAGAGTTTCCCTTTATGTGGTATGGATGTAGCCCTTGGTGCTTTCTCTGCTTTGCTGGGTAGCACCTGAGATGACCTTACAGTGTTCCTCCAGTCTCTCATCACCTGACTCCTGTGCTAGGGATAGCCAGTGAGAAACAATGGTAGAAGATTAGAGTCCGAAGAGAAGAAAGAAGTCAGGGTATCTCTCCCTCTTCTTTGTCTTCTTGTCCATGCCTCTTCAGTGCCTTGAACAACTGCCAGACAAGGCTCTCTCTAGTGCTTTCCACTCAGTGATCTCTATTCTTGACCTCAGTTATACTGCCACCACCTCCTTCATCTGTATGGCCTGGGATCACCACTTTCTTCCCTCAGCCTATCATCCCTTTTATGCCCATCTTTTTGTCAGTTTTAAAAAAAATGTATCCATGGAGACCTTCCTAACTTTACATACCTAACACCATTCCATCTTCTGCAATGTTATTTTTCTTGGTTTTACTGCTTCAGATGCAAATTGAAGTTTTATTGTGCAATTGCATTTTATATTTCTTTATCATTTTTCTTGCAGACAATCTCCACTCCATCTCAGTAACCTTTTAATCTTACCATTTCATGCTGTTCTTTCAGAGTTCAAATTTATTGAGAACACAAGACTTGTCCTAGAAAATGTTTTATTAACTATCTCGTATTTCTCAAATATTCGTTTTTCCTCTGAGTCTAATATTCTCCTCTTGGTATGCTAGAAAATCTCCAGAGGCCCCTAGTCTTAAAGAAGGGAGCCATCTGGTCAGGCATGTTGTCAGGAAATATTCATATGACTCTTCTTTGGTCTTTATTGTTAGAACCCATGGGCAGACCTTAAGCTGAGACTTTTGTTTCATGTCTATTCTAGATCAGAGTGGGCTCCATGATGTCACCGCCTGACTTTCTGATTGGGTATGAAGGAACTTACTCTAGGATAAATGGGCATAGACTTTTGTCTATGTGAAAGGCAAGGAATGAACATTTGCATTTACTAACGTGTTGTACAGCTGCCTATCTCTATTCCTTCATTTTCTTGATTTCAAAGGCTGGCATTGCTATGATCTGAATGTGTCCCCCCACACACACTTGTTAAATGCAAAAGCTTAATTACTACGTGATAGTATTAGGAGGTAGAGTCTTTCTTATTCATTTTTTAGTTTTACAAGCATATTGAGTACTAATCCCTACTTCCCTCCATCCCCCCTCCCTCCCATATTTCTCCCTTCCTCTCATCAGTCCATTCCACTCCCTTCCACCCTTCTGCTTGACTGCTTCTATGGACACCAGGATTCCCTCTGACTTGTCTATTCTTGTGGGGGTTCAGGCCTCTGTGGCATACCAAGTTGAGGAGGCAAAGTCTTTAAGAAATGATTAAGTCATGAAGGCAGAGCCTGCATGGAAAGAACAGGGCTTGGGGGAAGGGAGAATGGGTTTATTCTTTCCCTTTCTTCCTATATCCTGGGGTCACAGCAACTAGGTGCCATCTTGCTGTGGAAGTTTAATCTTTGTTCTTTGAGTAAACATTTCCCGCTCACTCTCCAGGATACCTTCCTTGCCCCAGACTTTTCCTGTACAAAGTGTATGTCAAGTGTCTATAATCTTCTCTCCTAAATGGCTAGTACTTATATGTCCCCACATCATCCATTCTGCATGGACAGTCCACCAGCTCAGGCTTTGGTTCATATAACAATATGGTTGCTGCCTGACCCCACAATCCATATTGGCACCCTGCTGTTTTGACTACAGATTAACTTCTTTCACTTAAGAGGATTGGCATTCTGTGATACTGACCAAGATTCCCAATAAATAACCGACAAAAAGTATTGAAATCATGCTCCCATATTGATCAATTCTTTCTCTAGAAACTAAAAATCCACCCACTGGTAGAAATAGAATAGGATGCAGGCAGAAATTCTGAAATTATTATGACCTACACAACAGTGCATTATTGTCTGTCCTTTTCA
The DNA here is from genome assembly GCA_023101885.1 of Typhlomys cinereus. Taxonomy (NCBI): domain Eukaryota; kingdom Metazoa; phylum Chordata; class Mammalia; order Rodentia; family Platacanthomyidae; genus Typhlomys; species Typhlomys cinereus. The sequence continues at coordinate 2,281,229 of JALPQD010000254.1, read as the reverse complement.
GGTCTTCTTACCATTTTTGTATGTATTAATACTTTATTTTCTAGCACTTCTTTAACTATGACTTACTTTCTGTTCACTCAGGTAAGTATCCATATCCCACATTCATCTGGAGCAACAATAGTGTCTCATCTTCGCATCCACAGAAGAGAATATTCAATTCTCACTTGAAGGATAAGCAAGAAACCAACCTGAGTGGGTGGCTCTAGAGAAGCAAGTGCAGCTAAAAAGCACGGAGGGACGAAATTAGACCTGGATGAGGCAGCACAGTGCTAGGAGTCGAAAACCTTGGTTCTGAAACACATATTATGAAACTATAATATGAAGTAAGCATCAAAAACCTAAGAAGGAAAAGAAGAAACAGAAAGCAGAGCACAGGATGATATAGTGTGTCTATTTAGTATGGGAAGGCATGTTTAAAAATCAGAGTCATGGCGGATATGAAGTAGACCCTTAGTGAGGGTTTTATTAAACTGGCATGACCCAGGTGGATTGTGAAAAAGGAATATCACTGTTAATTCCATCAATCCTCAGGTGGAAATCCTTCTCCCTCAAATTATTCCAGGTGTATAGCATGGGAAATTGCATAGGTATGTCACTTTAAGATTCACTCATTTCTGTCTGAGATCTTGAACTACTTCTTCCTTCTGAATAAACTCAGTTTCCTCGACTATGAAAAGAGCATTGTGATTCCTGTGTCCAGGAATCTGTAGAAGACTGATATGCACAGAAAGCATCAAGCGCACACAGCAGAATCATTTGGTAAATGTTGGTTTTTAGCCCCCTTTGTTGAGCACCTTGTGAATCTAATGAGGGTGAAGTGGATCTGCTTACTTAACAATTTAGAGTAAGGCATCTCTGGCATGCAGACATGCATTCCTGATTTCATTACGTGCCAGGAGATGAAAACGAACAGCTCTGTGGTCACGCCCCATCCCTCTAAGCTAGCTGCCTCTCTGCTGAGGGATTTACGTTCTGCATGATTAGACCTGAAATGGACAGGAAGCTTTATTGTGCTCGGCTGGAAGGCCGCAAAGGAGCAAATTGATAAAGACGCCTGGGTCAGTGGCAAGCTGGGTGGTTCCTAATTTATAGAAAGGCATCTAGTTCCATTACTCAACCCCTTCCTTCCTGTTTCTGCCTCTGCACCCTTGGGACTAGACCCCTGTCTGCCCTCTCTTGCCAAATGGTGACTTATTTACAGGAAAGGAGAGAATTTACTGGTAAGGATGAGGCGCAGGCCAAACCCACAGCAAGTAAATTCCCAGCCAAGCAACATGTAGTTGTTAGAATCAACACAACAAACATTTTCACAACACTATGTCAGGAGTTGGGATGTGGATGATAAAGGAACACCGCTTAGATCAGTGTCAGCTCCTTTGGTCTCTTCTAAAGAAAAACAAAGTTCAGCAAAAGAGATCCTAGTTCCTACCTCACAGACAGTAGAAATTAGCATTTATTATCATTGTTGCGCCCCTTGGTTCCCAGTCTCCTAACCTGGGTATCAAATCTTTCCCGTATGTGTGTGTGTTTTGATGTGGGTGAGTGTATGTGTATGTGGGTATGTGTTCAAGAGAGCACTTGAGTGTGGCCTATGGAGACCCAAGGATGACATCAGGAATCATCCTGGATTGTTCTACCTTCTAATTGCTTTGCTCTGGAGTTTCCCAGGCTCTGCCTTTCAGGACTGAAATTAAGGTCACTGTCATATGTTCCCAGCATTTTTCACATGGAATTTGGGGATCTGAACTCAGGTCTTTTTGCTTGCTAGGCAAAGATTTTAACCCCTGAGCTAGCTCACAGGTCCCGTGTATATGTTTTCATGTGTGTACAGGTACACATGTGTATGCAGGTTCACATGTACATATGTGTATTCATATGTATGTGTGCATAGACCAGAGGTCAACTCTCAGAAGTTGCTATAGAAAAGCGACCAACAACACTCAAGCTCACAGAGAGCTCAGGGAGAATTCCTTCCTCCAAGAACGGAACACTTTTCTCGTTTGCTTGTCTTTCACACAGTATAACTTTCTGGCCTTGGGAATCCTTTCCTGAGTAGCCCCAGTTCCTCCCCCTTTTCAGGCAGCTCAGTTTCCCTCCATTGTAAATGGATAAACTAGGTTCAGAAGCAGAAACCAGCGAAACTACTATCAAAGCCCAAAAAGTAAAAGCTTTTATATGAAGTTCACCACATCAGAGTTATTCCTCAGAAGGTATCCACCCTGTTGGTTTCTTTTGGTTTTTTTTGTTTTTTTTTTCACACAGGATCTCTCACCTGGGACTCAAAGCTTGTCATCTGGACTAAGCTGGCTGGTCAGCAAGTCCCAGCCTGTCTCTGTGTCCTCAGCACATAATGCTGGGATTTTTTGTTAAGGGTACTAGGGATTGAACACAATTCCTTATGCTTGCATGGCAAGGAATTTGCCAACTAAATTTTTCCCTAATACCTCAGCATCTTTCTTTTTTTTTTTTTATTTCTACTTATACAACTTTAACAGGTACACCGGTCCCCTCCCTCCTTCCAACCTCCCACTGCCCTATTCCCTCCTCCCTTCCTCCCTCCCTTCCTATCCCCCAGTGCCTCCCCCTCCCATCCCCGGAGCATCCTTTACTATGCATGCCAGACTCTCCTCTGGGTCCTTCTCTCCGATGAGGTGCAAGGACCCAGGAGCATTTCCCAGAACCCTTTCCTGTGTTCTCCTTAAGCATAGGAACACTGCTGTGACTGTCAATCCCTTGCTTCCAAGGATCTTAGTACCTTTAGCAAATGCTAGAATTTGAGGGGTCAATAGTGTGTTGGACATTGTGCAGGGCATGCAAAGTCCAATTATGATTGCTTCGGCCCTAACTTGTGAGGAGTTTCTTGCATATCATTACTCCTCCCATCCTTGTGCTCTTACACTCTTACCGCCCCCTCTTCCGCAAATTTCCCTGAGCTTCTGGATGGGGAGAGATTAGGCTGGCCTAGTTCCAGGTATTTGATATAGAGTCTCTGATGTTCCGGATTATGGTTTGTTGATTTTTTTTCCCTAGTTTTGCTGCTCCTGCAATGCCCTTCACTCCATCCTGATGGGTATTGGATGTCACCCCCTGGCCAGAGATAAAAAGCTGTTAAACTAGAGTCTTGTTGTAAGAGTATATTCAAAGGTAGATGTAATAAAAGTAGGAAACCGCAATGAGGGAGGGGTCAATCACCCATTTGCAAAATGGTTACTTTTTTTTTTTATAGTGAAAAAGATGTGTATTTAGAATTAGCAGCTGGACTCAAGTTTAGATGATCCCAATTTTGTTGGCAACATCTAAAGCATCATAATCAGGAGCCAGTCGCACGTAGGCTTTCTTCTCTCCATCAGGCCTGATTAGTGTATTGACTTTGGCCACATCAATGTCATAGAGCGTCTTTACAGCCTGTTTGATCTGGTGTTTGTTAGCCTTGACATCCACAATGAACACAAGTGTGTTGTTGTCTTCTATCTTCTTCATGGCTGACTCGGTGGTCAAGGGGAACTTGATGATAGCATAGTGGTCAAGCTTGTTTCTCCTGGGGGCGCTTTTGCGAGGGTATTTGGGCTGCCTCCTAAGCCGCAGAGTTTTAGGCCGCAGGAAGGTGGGCGATGTGCGAATCTTCTTCTTTTTGTGGGTGTGGACGCCTTTCAGTACTGCTTTCTTGGCTTTCAAAGCCTTAGCTTTGGCTTCAGCTTTGGGAGGGGCAGGAGCTTCCTTCTTCACTTTCGGCGCCATCTTGACGAAAAGCAAAATGGTTACTTTTTATCTGCCAGACTATATGCCCTCCCCTTCTGGTGAGATCACACCCCCTCAGTTGTAAATGATCAGGAACAAAAGTCTGTGAACTTAACCAGATGTCTCATTACTCATTTGAGTCCTTGATGGAGGCCTATTTTCTCTGCTGTAACATGGTCCCCTCTCTCCTTGTTTCTGGTGTGGCCCTCCGACCTCTTCCCCAATGAGCACAGTAAAATCTTGGATGCCCCAGATTTGCAAAAGATATCCCAGCTCCTCTCAGGGCAACTGTCGAAGTTCAATCTCCTCTCTGAGTTTTTAAAATATTTTAAATTTTGCATGTGTGTATGTGTGTATCAGAAAACATTGTTGTGTGCCTGTGGAGCCCCAAGGGTGACCTGGGAAATCACCCTGGATTGTATTGTGTCCTCTTTGCTTTTGCTTTGTAATTTCGCAGTCTCTGCCTTCCTTGAAAGAAGGACAGGCCTCTGCCATTCTGCCTGGCATTTTTATGTGGGATCTGGGATCTGAGCTCAGGACTTTCTGCTTGTGAGGTAGAGGCTTAACCCCTGAGCCATCTCTCCAGCTCTCCTCTGTATATTTTTGCTTCAGGGAAGGGAAATGATATAAAAGGGAAGGAGATGTGAACATTCACTGAGAAACTCTTGGAGTCAGACAAGACAGCAGCCTCCTTTCACCGTTTCCTGGAATCCCCAGCATCAGACAATATAGTGCCAACACCACTCTGATCTTATCGGGGACTCAATTAAACCTCCACACTCCTCGAGAGTTGCTACATGAAAGTCAAAAACCTTAGTCTGGCAACCAAGGCTTTTATGATCTGGTCCCAAAGTAGTAGCTCATCATGTTTCACACCATCTCCTTGGTCCTCCTAGATTACTTTTATTCCCTGGGTTTTTGCCCACACAGGTTTTTGTTGAAATTGCTTTGAGTTTGTTCATTAATTTCAGATGCACTGACATCTTGAAGCTGTTGACTGACTTTTACCATCCAAGACTATATTATATCTCTTCATTGATTCCAATCATTCTTCACAGCATTCAGGAATTTTTTATATTTGTCTTCATACAACCTGGTACATTTCTACTTAGTTCCCAAGAACTTCATCATTTTTTGACATTTTGCTGCTACACTGAATTAGTCCTTTCATTTATTATATTTTCTAATTGCATGTTTCTGATTGATAGAAAAGCTATTTTTCTCCACATCCATCTTACATGCAGCTACCTTTTTGAACACCCTTATTAACATCAAACACCTTCAGATGAGTCTCGTGAATTTTCTAAATAGACAGTCATGCCACCTATAAATCACAACTTTTTGTTTAAATGAATATGGCAAATTATCATAAAGATATTGAGGCACTTCTTCAAACCCAACATCTCATTAACTGGTAGAATTAAAGTCTCAGGTGCCATGGGAATTCTCAATATCACTATCTACAAACCACAGTTCAGTGTTCTATTTTCATTTGCTTATGGTTTCTGTGAGTTAAAGTTTAGAGTCCTTCCCTTTCTTTTTTACTTCAGCTGGTTTATATGTTAATCCATTAATTCAAAATACCTTCATATAAAAACTTGTACATGTATACTTAAGTATTGTTTTAAAGATACTTGTTTTCAAAATTGAAATTAAAAAAACAAACAAAAAAAACCAAAATTGAAATTAAAGAAATATAATTTTTTTTCAATCAGTATGGTCATGCCAAAGATGTTGATAAATATGTGTAGCTATTGCTTCTTCTTTTTTTTAAAAAAATCATGAGGGCTGGAGAGATGGTGCAGGAGTTAAGACTCTGTCTTGCAAGCAGAAGGTCCTGAGTTTGGATCCCAGGTCCCATGTAAAAAGAGGGCAGAAAATGGCAGCAGCCTGCATTTCCAGCCCTTGTGGGCGGAGCCTGAGAAATCCCAAATCAAAGCAAGAAAGAGGTGGACGCTATCTGGAATGATTCCCAAAGTCACATGGTCCTCCACATTGCCTTCTGATACACATGTACACACACATAAACACACACACACACAATAAACAAGATATTTTTTAAAAATCATGAGAAAATTCCTGAGTAAGAGAGAGAAAGAGATCTGAGTTTCTGTTTGTATAGTATATGCATATATTATATATATGCATATATATATACATTTCTGTGTGTATATATGTGAATTTTATAATATATACAGACTATACAACTATCACTAATTACAATCTATGCAGAACAATTCCAAATAAAATAATTCTTTTGTTCTTCCCCCTTTAAGTCACTAACTCCTTCTGTCCCAAATATCTTATAATACCTTACAACTAACTGTCCATTAATATTGTGGGACCTTTAGGGAGGGCCCTCCTACCTCAAAATGATTGGGGATACAAAGTCACACCAAAACCAGCATATAATATATAAAGGAGATTTATTGTCAAGCAAGCAGGAGGACAAAATAGGCAAGCAGCATGCAGCATGGCTGTCTCTGGAACAGACAAAGAAGCAGAGAGACAGAGAGAGAGAGGAAGAGAGAAGCAGAGGCAGAGAGAGGGAGAGAGACAGAGAGGAACACAGAGAGAAGGAGAGAGGGAAAGAGAGAGACAGAGACAGAAAGAATTTAGTTTCTGGGGAATTTTATAGGGCTCAGTGACCAGGAGTATATGACTATAGGCCAGGGCCATATAGTTGGAAAAGTACTGGGATGAGAAAGGGGGTCACCCTAGGGTGGGTGAGAGTCCTTGGGTGGATCTATCAGGTTATCTTAGTTATAGGTAGACTGAGGGCTGTGGAGAAGTTGCAGACAGGGTAGGGATTGCAGAGTTGTCCTTGGGAGGATGGATTTGTTTTATCTAAGTAGACTGGGAGCTGTGGAGAATTCTTTGTTTGAACACATACATTGGAGGGGGAGGGGGGAGGCAGCTTGAGTCATTTTGTGTTTAACATGATTAACAACTATAATTTTTGCTTTTTTTAAGACATTGTATAGATAGAATCATATAAATCATGACATTTGGAATATTCCTTTCTAATGTTTGCATGTCTTTTTTTTTCTTGTCATACTGCTTTGGCTAGGATGCCATTAGATTCCTTCAGTTTATTTGCCTATGTCTCATCAGACTTTGATATTCTAAACAGTAGGGGTGGTAAATCCTTGGGCATCTAGCCAGTCATAGCCAATGTGCTCACCATATATATTGAGTATATATAAAGAAATCAGTGCTGATGGATGGGCCTCCTTTAAACCCACCATGCAAGAGTTCTATAATAAAACCATTTCCCAAGGAAAGAGAAGCTTCTAGTGCCTCACTGGCTCATGGGCCTGGGAAGAAGGCCCAACCCCATTTCCATTAATTAACTTGTCAAGACACGAAAAATCCCACCTATTACAGGCTCAGTGTGCCACATGGAGCTGTCAGTCTCTAATTAGAATTAATTAGCTAATGTGGGTTTCAAATTTGGAAGACCAGAAGTGCTTGCTGCCTGTGTGCTTATTTGGTGTTAATTATCATGGAAATCTGTTTCAACCTAAAGACTTGCTCAGAGCACTGAGATAATCCTTCCCACGCAGACTCCAGGAGGTACCCACTGTGATGCTGGCTGACAGTCAACAGGGCTCTCTTGAGTCAAGATCCTGGGAAAAGAAGAGCTCACAGCTCTCTTGGGAACTTCGCTAATGCTTCCCTCTCAAAAATACTTGTAACGAATCTGGATATTTTGGAAGTCCTAGTAAAGAATTTCAAATGCCATAGACAAATGCAAAGCAAATTAGGAAGGACTAAGCTGCATGGCCCTATGTGGTACCCAAGAGAGACAACAGAAGGATAACTAAACTACTTGTAAGATCCATTTTAGGGTTCTCAATCCAAAAGACATATACAACCTGCCAGGATATGTGGTATAGTTGATTTTTGTATTTGCCAGTAAAGGGAATGTTACAACCTTCTTCCTTTTTAGTGTGTGTATATGCATTTGTATATATTTTTTATTTTATTTTTCTTTTACAAGCATACTGTGTACTCATCCCTGCTTCACTCCATTCCCCCTCCCTCCCATTCCCTCTCTTATCTTCATCAGTCCCTCCCACTATCTACCACCCTCCTGCCTGTATGCAGTTCCCTCTGGCTTGTCTACTCCTGTGGAGGTTCAGGCCTCTGTGGTATACCAAGTTGCCTCTCTCAGGCCACACCATTGATAAGGGCATTTCCTTTCACTCATCCAGCTTTAGTCCCCCAAGGTTTCCATTGTACATCCTTATCTTTCTTGAATTCCTAAATAGTCTATGGGGAAATGTTAGTATGTCAGTCATTATGCAGGTCTGGCAAGGGACAATCTCACTGTAGTGAGTTCCTAGATGCTTCTTTTAAAAGAAATTTGTTGAATTTCACCCTGAAAGATTATTATGAGATAATTTGTATTAGGAGTCCCTATTTATCTGGTTGCCCCATGCTGTTCTCCCATAGTAGGTGGAATTTCCTCCTCTGTTTCATAATCATTGATGTTTGTGCCACATCTCATTTGGCTTAGACAGAATCTAAAGCCTTCTTGGTTCCAACAGGACCTGCTACCCTGGCCTTAATTATGAATAGCTCTATTCTGGTCGGCAAAGAATAAATGACAAGAGTCTTGAAGGAAAGTGACCGTATCAGTTCAGAGTTCCAAATGGCCAAGGAAAGGTTGGACAGACACCTTGAAATTTAAAGAGAGCCCAGATAAAGATTGACACAAGGATGTGAAAAAGAAGATAGCTTAGGGCAGCTTTCAAAACCCAATTCTGACCGCTTGTGACCCCCAGGAACAAAGAAGATCCCACACGTACAGATCTTCTCAGAGCTTGAATTTTCAAAGGCCAGGCAAAAATGGAAACTTGGAATATCACTGAGGCATGGTTGGTACAGTGGGATCCTGATAGATCTGGATGGGAAGCTAAAGTCCAAGTTGAAAATCTCATTCAAAATATAGTAGGCATAGGTGGGGTTATTCAGAGCAAGGAAGTCAAGCAAGGAAGATAAGGAATGAGGAGAGCATTTGAGACTTGAGCTGATATCTCCATTTACCCATTCCCTGTATCTCTCTACCTTTTACCGCTCTGCTGTGTGTCCCAGGAGCATGGCTTCACCAAGGTTCTGTTTTTGTTTTTGAGTTTTGGCAAAGTTCAGCCAAGGAGAAACTTGGGATAGAAAGATGAAAGTGAGGCTGGACAGAAAGACAGTACAATTAAGAGGCAATAAGAAAGGAAAGTAGCTCTTTGTTCCCAAGTTCAATTGATGCCCCTTGCCAACTGAGAGTCAGGAAGCTCAGCACAATTAACATTTGCTGTGGAGGAAGAGACCCTATTGCATTTACACAGCTGTTTCGCAATGAGCCATTAAGCAAGGCCTAAGTGTATATGACATTTGAGTGTGTGGTCTTTCTCCTTTCCCTGATGCAAACCTACGATTTCCTAGAATTGCATAAGAACCCCCAGCATTGATAGTAAAAGACATGCTTTGACTTTCTGCTTCATGGTTTTACCTTATCAGAGTGCAGTCTTACCCAGGTCTTTGCAGGAACTATCCTATAATCCCTTTTACTAGGAAGAAAGGGGAAAAGAAAAGTTTCTTAGCAACCCTTTGAGATGTAATTGACAGCCATCAAAATCACATACAGGGCTTCTGCAGAAAGCTTCAGCCAGACTCTCTTGAGATACTCAGCCTACCCTTGGAGCATCTTATCTTTACTCTGAGTGTCTCTTTTTCTTTTAACCCTTGTGCTTCTCCTAATAAACCCCACCTCTGCTTCATGCTGGTTCATCCTAAATTTTTTTCCTATGGAGAAAGCAAGACTCTCAACTTCACTTCAGCAGAGGTCTCTGAAAAGGGATTTCTCAAGTTGCTGAAGGGAGCAAAGCAGAACTGGCCTCTGGTTCCTGCCCCACTGCCACTGACACAAGAGGAAAATCAAGGCATTTGTTTTCCAGTTCCATTTTTGCTGAAGTGAGTCATGACTGTGCTTCCTTCACCCCAGCTTGCAGATTTTCCTGAGAGCCCTCTTCTTAAGCCACATACTTTGCATGCTAGCAACTCAACTCCTTACCCTTCTAATCTAGGAATGATGGCAGCTTCCCGCTGTGGCTAAAGACAGTCCACGTTTCCCTCACGTGGTCTGTCCCTTTAGAAGCAGTGCCTTTGTTAAACACTCTATAGCTGTTTCTCAGAAGATCTATGTTTTCTAAGAGACTGATACAGGACAATGTAAGTGAATGACATGGAGAAAACAGACAGCCAAGCCCTTGCACAGACAACATACAGTGAAAAGTTATGTGATTCCCTTGGCAGGAAAGGAAGGCCAAGGAGATAAGAGAGAACCAATGGAATCCAGATTCCATTAGTCTGCCTGCCCTAAAGGATCAGAGTCAGTTTTACAAATGAATCAACTCAAGATTAGAGAATTGGTGTGGCTTGTAAATGGAAGAGATTTCAAAGGGGCTGAGTGCAGGTTATTCTCATTGGACCATTGCATCTGCCTTCAAAAGAGGGAGAATGTCCCATGAGTAAAAACAGACTCTCTCCTCTCTCTTCTCTCTCCCTCCTTCCCTGTCTGTGTCCCATCCTCAGAAGAACTCTTCACAATAGTTTTGTTTCCCGCAGTCGCACAGCCATTTTTTAAACACTTAATATTTTTGCCATTGACTTTGTGTTCCATGTCCAGTGGGACAAGGAATCCTGCCCTCGGGACTCAAACTTTTGGTTCATGAAGGGACCTGCCTTCTGCTACCTCCATCCCCTCTTGGACATGTTCTGGATCATCTGTTCTTCAAACCTGCTCCTTACCCCTTCTCAGACCTTACCATCCCTGCCTGCCACCTTCCATTCGGGAGGTGACCATATCTCATGTGTGGATGGAGTTCCACATTACACCCATTCTCCATTCCCATGGAGCTGTCTGAGTTAGGCACACAATGGTATCTCAGGACTATACGAGGCTGCTTCTGTCCCCATTTGCCATTGATAGGTCGTGGCCTATCAAGTTCTTGTCTCCTAACCCCAGTGTAATTCTTTGGAGGGATCATCCAGTGCAATAGTTGGGCCATTGAACCACAGAAAGTAGAGATCAGCTCCCCAGAATCTCCAGTCCCATGACACATTCCACATTTCTATCGTGCACACTTACAGAACCCACTCAGCAAATCATAGACACCTTGACAGTGTACCACTGGGCTTGGGCTCCCTTCTTGGCTTTATCCCATCTCAAGCTAATACTGGTGACTTCTGGAAAAATACAACGAGCCTACTGACACACTTTGGTAAAGGACAACCAGGGACAGAAAAACCTGATGTCACAGAGAGACACTGTGAAATGGGAAAAAGTTCTTCCCATGCTCAAGAAATCTTTCTATCAAGGACAAGGAGTTTTCCTGATATATATACATAAAGGGTCACCCATGAGGGATGAGGTCCCTGTCGTTGACAGTGGTCAAGCATATCTTGAGTTAACTACCAGGTTAACATGTGAGGTTGTGAGTGCAGGTCAGGTATTCTGAGCATCTGGATCAAGTTGTTCATTTGTTTTGGCAGGGTCTGGCTCCAGTATCCTGGGTCTTAGACTTTTCCCTATCCCTCTTCCTCAGCACCCCAGTACAGTGCTTTTAACATGTCTTCTTCCTTGTCCATTCCTGCTGCTTTCCTCTCACCACTTTCCTATGGAGACACTACATCAGCCATCTTCCCCCGTTAGATAGGAATTAATGACAGACTGTTGCAGTTTGCCTGCATGGTTGCTGATAAATGACCATCAAACAGCTTAATGAAACAAGGGGTTTATTTCCTTACAACAGTCCGGTTACAGTTCTTAGTCCAGTTTGATGGGAGAGCATGCACCAACAGAAGGGCTGAGGGAACTGGCCATATCATCTCTATGTAATGGCTGAGAGAGGGATGATTCTTACTTGCCAGACCATCATGTCTGGCCAAGTGTACACAAGGATGCCAACTTCCTCAACCAACTCTCAGTATTTTATTCATCTGTTCAGGGCCTAGTCCCACCCACCATAGGCTGGGCCTTCCCCATTGGCTAGACAGTCCCTTGCAGATTTGCTCTGGGATTAACCCAACCACTAATTCTCCACAAATGTGCCCAGAGCTCAAACCCTCAGCTGTCAAGTTGACATCTGTGCCTGATTATGGCACAGACCAAACTGACAACAAGCAACAAGTTTTGGGGAGGTTACTGACAGGAACTGGCAATTCACAGGCAGCTCATCACAACACACTGACAGCTCCCCAGGGACATCTAGATAGATTGCTCTCAACTAAACTTCCTTTGCTTATATATCCTGGGGACTCTCCCAATCTCATTCAAGGGCATGTGGGTGGCATGTAAATAAGCACATGTATGGGCACCTGTGCAGTATGTGTGCCTACATGTGCATTCTGGCCCCCTCACCCCCTCTATCACTGAGGGAGTGTCAATAGTTGACAGGACAAAATGGCGGCCATTTGTTCAGAGGAACACACCATACAACAGGAGGCCCAGAACATGGTCTTCCTCTATAACTACCTCGCTTTCTTACCCCTCCCTCAAATCAAGATTAATGCCACCAATGTGCCCATGCCCTGTGCCTCCACCACTAATGCAGTAGTTTCTCTGGATATGTTTTTTCTAGCTCTAATATACCTACAAATAGGAATTCATTGAAAGGAACAGTTGAAATTTCTTCAATTTGAGTTGAATCTAACTCTTTTCAAAAGACAATTTGAGTTGGAACCAACTGCCTTCATTATCCTAAGAGTGGCAGAAAGAGTGGGGTTTGCAGGAGATGGGCTCAGATACCAGCCCTAGTTCTATGAAAAGTAAGTGAGGTCCTGGCTAACTTGCTTCCCTCTCTGAACCCTAATTTGGTCAATTTAAGCTGGGCAAAAAGACCGTTCTGATTTCACAATTCCATTGTGCTCCATCATGCTCCGTTCAGCTCTATGAAACATAACCCACTTCAGTTATCCACAAGGAGAATTACCTTAACAATGTAGTCCTAGGACCCAACCATGGTGATGAAGTCTCTGGTTCTATTTGCATAATTCATCACTTTCTCCTCAAACAGATGATCTTCTTGTGTCCATTTTGGCTGACCAGATCCTTCTGGTAACCTAAATCAGAAACATGGAAGCACCAAGATTCTGAGAGTTCTCACTCTTTGTAACCACCCACTAGCCAAGATCTGTATCTAGATCACTAGTCATGCTAAGTACACCCCTATCAATTCCCTAACTCAGTCATATAACCCCTCCGCTTCCAGTTGCCAAAATTAAAATCCTCCAAATACGAAACTTATGCTTGACACTCCTTCCTCAACTCAAGACTCATGCCATCCTCCAGGATGCTCTTCAAGGTGCTGTGATCTGAACTTCTGTGTATCTGTCAGAGTATCAAAATGGATGATAACACCATGACATCTGACTAACTGCTGATTCTTGTGCCAAGTTCTGTGCAGAAATGCAAGAAACATCTCAAGTCTCAGCTCGGTAAATTTGTCCTGGCTATAGATCTCTTCATATGCAAGAAACATCTCAAGTCTCAGTTCAGTAAATTTGTCCTGGCTATAGATCTCTTCAATCACTCTGACTTTCAGAAACTTGAAATGTTTTGAATTCTGATGTGTCTTTTCAAATCCAGTATCCATGTATCCCAAAGCTCAAAGTAGAGATGTTAGTTAATTGACAGAAAAAAAAAATAAATCAGGTAGCTACCAAGAGGAACATGAAAATGCAGAATAATGTGGGGGCAAGTATCCTAAAGCAATTAACTAGGAACAAAGGCAGACCATTATGTAAACACATAACCACTCAACTTCAAGTAGATTGCCATCGATATACCTGGAGCTAAGGGAGGGAACTGAGGGAGTTTTTTTGGTTTGCTGCCTCTTCTTAAAGTTCATTTTAATTCTCTAAAAACAGTCTTCGTATGGTTAATATTACATTTCTTTATCATTAAGAATCTGCAGCCTTAGTTCATTAATACTCATTAACAAAAAATGCTTATAATAATAAACCTTTGCATCTGTGGGGCCCTTTATTGTATTGAAGTGATATGGAATGCATCATCTTATTTAATCACCTTTATCCCATAGATTCATGGCCTACCTAATGTGTATATGTGTCTACACCCTTACTCGGGGACCATGGGAAAAGATGAGAAGGCAGAGATATACCCTGAATGTAAAAAAAGTGATACAGAGGGTAAATCAGTTGTGGGAGATGACTAAAATATAGAAATACAGACTCTTTTCTTAAAAGACATGCTGCTTGAAAGGAATGAAAGGAAGAGGGACAGATTTAACCGAAGGTTGCCTAGAACAAATGGGGCTTTAATGAGAAGATAAGAGTGAACCTATAATTAACACATGAGATTATAGGCATCTGAGGCTAGACTTGAGTTTTAAAATTATTTTGTTTGTTTACTTATTTGAGAAAGCGGGAAGGGGAAAGAAAGAGAGGACAGTAATCTCCTAATGCCTAATGCCTAATCTCCATTTGATCAAGCCTTACATGTGCTACCACATACTTTTAGTGTTATGACTTCCATAAGAATATTGAAATAGATTAACGAATAGGTTGGAAAGCTGGGAAGATGGTTCGATGGGTAAGAGTGTTTGCTGTGCAAGCTTGAGGACCTACGTTTGAATCCCTAGAACCCACATAAAAAGCCAGGCCTGGCTGTATATGCCTGCAATTCCAGCATTTGGGGGCAGAAACAATCAGACTCTGAGAGCTTGCTGGCAGCCAAGATGAATGGGTGGACTTTTAGTTCACTGAGAGACTTTGTCTCTAGGCAATAAAGCTGCAAATAATAGTATAAGACACCTGAAAATCTGCTCTCACCACCATGTGTATGCACATAGGGGCTCATATCACATATTCACATGCCCGTACCACATGCCATACATAATCGAAAAAATAGAAGAAAAATAAACATGGGAGAACAAAGAGATCTCTTCATTTACATGAATAAGTGTGTGTGTGTGTGTGTGTGTGTGTGTGTGTGTGTGTGTGTCAGAGGGCAGTGCGTGTTCCTGTGGAGGCCCAAGGGGGGACTTCAGAAATCATCTTGTACTGATCTGTGTCCTCATTACTGTTGCTCTAGAGTTTCCCAGGCTCCACTCTCCAGCACCAAAAGTGCAAATCACTGCCCTTTCTGCTTATCAATTTATTTATTTATTTTTTTATTTTTTATTATTATTTATTCAGTTGTAAGTGTGTGTGTATGTATGTGCGCGCGCATGTGTGTATGTGTGTGTGTAGAACCCCGGACGAATTGGGAACCACCATGGACGCCTCCACCTCCTCCTTGTTTACTCTGCCCGGGGATTCACAGGCTCCGCCCTACCAGGACCAGAAGCGCAGGCTGCCCCCACTTCCGCCTGGCGTCTATACATGGGATCTGGGATCCGAACTCAAGACCTTCTGCCTGCAAAGCGGAGGCTTAACCCTTGAGCCACCTCTCCAGCCCACTGCTTGTCATTTTTACACAGGATCTGGGATCTGAATTCAGGGCCTTTTGTTTGTGCGGGGCAGCTTAACCCCCGCACCATCCCTCCAACCCTTAAGAGATTTCTTAGATGCCAAACACTTCAACGGTCCTGGCATGAGGGGGCTGATATTCCAGTTAAAAAAAAAGGTGGCAGGTGGAGGCAGTCGGGGGGGGGGGATAAAATTGAGGACTGCAAAAACATCTTAGCTCTATTAAGAGAATTCTAGAGAATACCAGCTTCAGAAGATGGTATTCGCTGAGTCAAAGAACAATGAAGTAGAAGGTGGGTAGAGCAAGAAGCATATAATTGATTTGGGCATACATGGGCACACCAGTCAAATTACCTGTAGATCATCAAACTGAGAATATCCAAGTAGCCATTTGGATATTTGGGGCTGCAAGTCACCTTAGAGGTCTATGCCAAAGTCTGAAGGTCATATTCAAGCAACAGTGGTCATAAATACGAAGGACATCATTCAAAGAAGGTTGGACAGGAATCAGAGCACTGTAGGCAGCCAGGTGCTATCCAGTTGTGTGTGGAGGTTGCCTCTTGAGATACCGATGTCCCTCATGGGTCAGAGCTATTTTTTCTGGTTTAGTGCCACTTCATGCTCATCAGATAACCACAGGCCAAGGACAAAGCACAAATCAAAAACGTGTTGTGTTATGCTCTTGACAACCAGAAACCAAAGTCATTCCATTTTTTCTTCCCTACCACCATGGTTGTCTCCACTTACTCTGGAGCTGCCTTCACTCATCCATCCAACACCCCAAAGCCATCATCATCAACCAGCATCCTCCAAAAATCAGTTGGAATCTGGATTCTAGAAATGGCCACATGCTCTTGGTTAACAGTCTCCATTGCATTAATAGGAAGGCAAAGCCACAACTCAGAACTTTATGGTTCAAGTTAATCAGTATTCATCCCAGATGTTAGTTCATAATTGAGAAATAGAGACATAGTGTTCACACACACAGAGTTCACACACAACTGTAACTAGCAACCACCACGAGATTCAACTCCTTGTGGCTCTACAGTTTGTTACTTTCTACCCAGGAGATGCACAGAAGAATTTGCCAAGGCCTAAACATTTTTCCCAAATGTTAAAAATCAAGCTGTCTGTAGAACCCCAGACCAGGAACAAAGTTGCATAAGGGAATGGTTATTTAGTTAGAATCTGTGTTCTCTGCTGTGAACTCTGTTAAGATAAAGATGGTGCTCACTGGTTCTTAGTAAGTGCTTAATAATAAGTGCTTAGTAAGTGGCAGGAGCAAATGGATGAAAGAATAGAATCTTCCTGCCTTGTCTCTTCATTCTTCCAGTAGACCTCAAAGTGCACTGAGAGCCAGAGATAGAAAGCTGTGGGGAGGGGAACTCAAGGTGTGGGGAACTCAACTGACGGTGGTCACCTGACCCTCATGAAGGTCAATAGCAAGACTATCACTTTCCCATAGTATAAACTGATGGGCCTAAAGTAGGTAGAAGCTCACATAGAATTTGATTGGGGGGGTAAGAGAGAAAGAGAGAGAGGGGAGGGGAGGGGAGGGGAGGGGAGGAGAGCGGAGGAGAGCGGAGGAGAGCGGAGGAGAGCGGAGGAGAGCAGAGGAGAGCAGAGGAGAGGAGAGGAGAGGAGAGGAGAGGAGAGGAGAGGAGAGGAGAGGAGAGGAGAAACTGGCATTATGCATCATTGACCCACCTTTTTGCTGTCTATTTTTCAGGACCATATCCGGTTACACACATATGACCCCTCCCTGTGCCATTCTGTGCTTGACCCATCACACCTTTATCCCAAAAGCTCTCCATTCCCAAATGGCAGCCAGTATAACCACAAAGTGAGATCAAAATCAGAACAGAAAAGGTGGAGGAGAGTTCCAAGCAGAAGGAAGCATTAGTGCACATTGCTGGGCGTCCTACCCAATCCCCTCCCCATTCTAAATTACATCAGTATCTGCCTGCACCTGACAGCCATCTACCTGCTCCTTATATTGGGGCTTTTCCATTGCAAAGCTCACTTTTATCCACCTAAGTGACAGGTCAAAAAATTCTAGGAAATTAACACCTCTCTTTCCTATACATCACTAACAAGTAGCCTGATTCTCTCCCCCTTTATGTGTGATAATGCTGAAGTGCATTCTATTTGGTTTCCAGACTCTTCCTAGTGGATAGCCATAGATTTGATAGCACATACTGTAAGAGGCTCACCTTTCTCCCTCCCTCCTTTGCTTCCTGGGATCGGCTCTCAAGTAAACTAAGCCCACGTGCAACTTTACCTCAGCCCTGCCTTCTGGAGAAAACTAAATTAGCACAGCATTGCACAGGCAAAGACTAAGATGGTGAAGCAGGTGGTGAGATGGGTGAGGGAGAGGGATAGAACATAATTCAGGAGCTGAGAAAAACAGACATGAGACAGGGGCACTAAACACAACCTTGTGGGGTGTCCTGAACACACTCAGGAGTCTGTGATTTTCAGAAAGGGAATTTCCATTGGCTACTGAAGAACCATGTTTCAGGCAGCCACGTGAGAATGGCTGCCAGAACCAGGAAGGACCAAACACCATCCAAAATTTCCCCTGTCCACTCTGTGAGCCGCGCCCCTAGTTTCCCCATATCTATCCAATGCTCCCGGTAGACGGAGTGTCTCTCCTGCTTACCTGGCTCGGGGTGCTCTTACCAGCAGGTCCCTCTAGTAGGAAGTTGGGAAGACAGAGGTGTAGGGAGCTGAACTGACTGTGGCTACCTCACCCTCATGAAGGTCAACAGCAACACCTTCACTTTCCTACAGTCTAAACCGATGGTCCCAGAGCAGGTAAAGCTCATGTAGAACTTGACTGTGGAGGAGGGAGAGAGAGAGAGAGAGAGAGAGAGAGAGAGAGAGAGAATAACTTCTAGAAAATGCTAAAAATTATCCTCCTTGCATTCTGGAAAGATCTATTCTCCCACTTGATTTCCTTCAGCCTGGAATCTGTCTCCCCCTGACTCACGTGTGTTCCATGCTCAAAGTCTGTCATTGCTTCCACCATTCTCAAGTGACAAAGGTGCTGGATCTTGCACTTTTCTAGGCCTTGTCTTCTCTGTGTCCCCTAGGCTCCAAGTTGCAGGGATGGATGTCCATATGTCACCCAACCATCCTAGAGCAAAAGAAAATTCTAGTGTCTGCTTCCAGAGAGTCTCTGGCTCATCCTAGTCCAACACAGCAATATCATATCCCACATGCCAAACTGTCCAGTAAATATGTCCAGTAAAAAGACTTCCATGCCCTCATCCATTCATTCAAAATTTTTCACTGCCAGGTATTCTTTGTTCTGGATGCTCAGTTGCTAATAAATAAGCTTTCTTTAAATCTACTCTCTTGTGCTTTGTAACCTAAATCAAAAGTCTGCAAGCTACTTCAAAATCTAAGTTGTTGCCCATTTTAGTAAGATTTTATAAGAGCACAACCAGGTTCATTTATTTGTGTATATATAGAGTATACACACACACACACACACACACACACAGAGCAGGAGCACACCACACACCACAGCAACATTGAGAGTGAGCCTACATGGCCTACACAAAAGGGTATGTTCACAATCTCCCCACTAACAAAAAAGGAGTACTGACCCCCAGTCTAGAGATATAGCAAGGATGAAGCAAAGTTCCTGTTCTTCTAGAAAACTCTCTCTCATGTTCTAGAATCCCTCCTATGCATTAGGTAATGGTCAAGAAGGCTGGGGATTCTAGGATGAGCAGTCAAAGAACTTTCCCTGGTGGAATATTCTAGAGGGACTATGACATCCAATGCTTCTTAGCAGGACACTGATATAAGGTGAGCCAGACTGATGAAATCTTTATCCCCTTGAACTTCAATTGAGGTGAAGATTAAGGTAATAAATAAATCAACACAAATACAGTTTGGGGATTATAACACTTACATGAAAAATTAAACAGGAGCTGGGACATCCTTGTAGGGATTTCCACTCCATCTTTATAACCTTCTCTTTGTGTATCTGCTTTGGATACATTGGGTGACCCTAATGTAGATGTAATCCTGTTAAATCCTATCAGCTGGGCTAGGCTTTTGGCCCATGATTATGAACAGGGACAGACCTTATCAGACACTGGAACGTGATCCCCAGGTAGAGGTCATCGGTCCGACTGTCATTCAGCCCTGGGGAGGTGGGATCTACAGGACACAGCAACCTTATGGATTGTATCCTCTCATCTCCTCCTCCCCAGATGAGAATGGAGAGATAGGAGGGTGGCTCTAATACTTTAAAAGGATCTTACTGCTTCATTTAACTAAAGTATTTTTCCACATAAGTTTCCCTGCTTGAGAATTCCTTCTAATTACCATGTTCCTTCTACAGTATGTTATGACGAGGAGCTATCCAAAGGCAAGCTCATGGTGAGCAAAAGCCCCCCGGGGGGGCAAGGGAAATAAGGCCTGGCTATTAGGGGACTCAGTGAAGCAGCAGCTTCTTTATCTTTCTTGCAGGGGGGAAAGACAAGTCCAGAAACTGCATGGCAAGGGGCCAGGCCCAGCTCAGTCGAACCTGACTGTGCAATGACTCAGCAGGCTGGGAAATATCACTGGCTTTGAGGATGTTACAGATGGTTTATCCAGAAGCCTGGAATGGTGTAGAAATTTTAAGTTACTCTGTGGATTAAGGCACAAACATTTGTCCCACCAAGAGCATATTCTCTTATGAATACTTTTTTTTTTAATTTTTTTTTATTATTTATTCAACTGTGTGCATGTGCATGTGTGCGTCTGTGTGTGTGTGTGTAGAACCACGGACGAATTCCTGAACCACCATGGACGCCTCCACCTCCTTCTGCCCCGGGATTCACAGGCTCCGCCCTACCAGGACCAGAAGCGCAGGCCGCCCCCGCTTCCGCCTAGCGTCTATACGTGGGATCTGGGATCCGAACTCAGGACCTTCCGCCTGCAAGGCGGAGGCTTAATCCCTGAGCCACCTCTCCAGCCCTCTTATGAATACGTTATGTCTGGCCAATAAATACGCAGAGAAACATCTATTACAGGAAAGATCCAGCACTTGCAGGCAGAGTACAATTATGCCAAGCGTTTAAAAGATATGCCTTAACATGCACTCAAAAAGAGTGCTTAGGGTTATTTTTATTAAGATTTTTCAGGCACTTTCATCATTGGTTCAATCTTCATATATTATCATCCACTCATTCTGCTTCCAGCAAACATTATCCAACAGTCAATGATGTGCCAGATTATTGGAGATACAGATGATCAAAAAAAGCAAGGACAGGACTTGTCCAAATATAGGATGCCACATGAAGGTCAAGAGAGAGGTGAAAGATTGCTAGCTTACATTGCCCGGAAGGATGTAGTTACAGTTCACTAAGACCGGAGAGCAAGCAAATGTCTGCATTGGGCAGGGTTGAGCTATGGGTGGTATTGGGATTTGATGGATCACTTTATAGCTATCCCAACAGAGACATTACCAGACTTGTATAATAACTGACATATCAACATGCCCCCATAGACTAATAAGGAACTCAAGGGAAGTAAGAACATACAGTGGACACTTTAGGGACTAAAGCTGGATGAGTGAAGGGAAATGCTCCTATCAGCAGGGTGATCTGAAGAGAGTCAGAATTTGGTATGCCACAAGAGGCCTGAACCTCCACAGGAGTAGACAAGACAGGAGGAATCCTGGAGTCCATAGAAGGAGACAGGCAGGAGAGTAGGATGGATGAATGAAGGGAAGGGAAGGAAATAGGAGGGAGGATGGAAGGAAGCAGGGAAAAGAACTCAATATGCTTGTGAAATTAGAAAAATTATATATATATATATATATATATATATATATATATATATATATATATATATCTGGAATTGGGACTGAAAGTAAGCCTACATCCTGCAATGGGACAATCTTGAGCATTTCTTCCCACAGATCTGGCCTGATTCTCAGCGACCAGACAGAGGTCAGAAGATGCCTGGGGTTATACAGACTCACTTTCAGCAGGTCATTATTCGAGTGAAAACTAATGGTAAGTACAAGCTTTGGCCCTCTGCCCAAGAAGTAAGCAGGACCTATCTGACAGCCCACATTATTTCCTTTGATGTGCGCCTGGGTTACAGAGCTGTGGAGGTGGGAAAGAGATGTGACTATAGATCTCTAATAAGCTAGGTAAGGAAGCTCTGCTCTAAGTGCTTACAAATAGTTACAGACCCTCACTGCAACCTGATAACTAGTTAACATTCAATTTTACGTATTTGAAAAAGAGACTTGGAGAGGTTAAGTAACTTGCTTACAGACTAACAACTCTTTTTTTTTTCAGAGAATCATAAGGATATATTCTTTTTTTAGAGCTGAATCTTTTATTTTTTTATTTCTTCCACTCATACAATGTTGATAAGTACCCCATTCCCCTCCCTCCCCCCACCTCTCCCTGAATCCCCTTGTTCTCTCCCCCCTTTTCCCCTTCCTTTCCCCCCTCCCTCCCTTTCTCCCAGTGCCCCTTCCCCCCATTCCTGGAGCATCCTTTAGTATGCATGACAAACTTCCCTTTGGGTCCTCCTCTCTGATGAGATGTAAGGACTCAGTAGCATTGCCTAGAACACTTTTTTGTGTTCCCCTTTAGTACAGGAACACTTTTGTGGCTGTTAATCCCTTGCCTCTAAGGATTATAGTGCCTGTGATCCATGCTAGACTTTGGGAGTTCAATGATATAAGACTAACAACTCTTAAGTAACAAAGCTGAAATTCAGACCCAGGCAATCTGGCTCCAGGATCCTTGATTGATTCATTCATTCATGGTTTCATTGATTGGTTAATTTTCAGTGCTAAAGGTCAAATCCAAAGTCTATGGATACTAGGTAATCACTCTTCCACTGAGCTATATGACCCAGCTCTCTTTTTACTTACCAGATTTTGAAGCAAGGCTCTCACTAACTAGCTCAGAACCGCCCGTCTCTGCCTCCCCAGTCGCTGGGAGTGCAGGCCTACACAGCCAGGCCCAGCTTCCTGACTGTTAACTACAGCTGTATTGATGCTCCTTAGCACCTGTGCAGCAAGCTGGAGAAATACCCCTGGCCCCCATGCCTAGCCATGCCTGGCTAGGCTCCCAGAAGAGACACAGATCTCTTTGGCTCCTTAGCTTGGCCCCTGCTTCTAGCCTTTGCACTCTGCCTTCCAGCTATGTGTTGGGGAAAAGGACAGTCCCCTGGCACAGCCCCAGGACTGGAGTCTTTGCAATAGGATGTCAGTCAAGGCTGCCTTTGTGTGGGCTGCCTCCTCCTGCTTTATTAGTCTTTCTTTAAAATAGATTTTTCTCTTTCAAACACCTCCACTTGCCACTCGCTGCTCATCTCTCAGCACAGCCTCCGTGGTTCCCTGTCATCATAATGTGCTACGTGGAATATCACAGACACACTCACTTGGTGTGAAGCAGAGCCCCTTGAGAGAGACTGTTTCCTTTCCCTCTTTCAATGGCACCAGTTTCTGTTTGCTCTTGTTCTTCCTGAAAGGAGGAGCCTCCTGCTAGTTTTGACACTTTCATCACACATTTTGGATCAAGCTAGGAAGAGTCTGTGGCTGATCAAGTAGTTCCGCCCTCTCACTTTGCACATGAAACAAGTGGGTCTCAGAGAGGGAGCTTTGATTGTCTGAGAACACACAGCCAATCAGTGGTGGAACCTAGACTGAAGCACAGTGTGCTTGGTGGTTAATAATATTGTGTGGCCACAATAAAGTTATCATTGTTAAATTTTATGAAGCTTGAGTGTTAGTTTTCATGTGGGTGACTGTCTCCTTTAATTAGAGAGGACCTTGTCTTCCAAACCCAGCTGTCCACTTTACCTACAGCTGGAATTCCAAGCTCTCTCATCCTGTAACAGTCAATTGCCCATGATGATACTGGGCCCCACCAAAAGGCAACAAGAAGGCTGGGGAAATTGATAAATCAGTGAAGTACAAGCACAAAAACCTGAGTCAAAGATCAGTTGCAGTAGTAAGCATCTATAATCCCAGTCCTGGGGAAGCAAAGACAGATGAATCCCTGCAACTCACTGGCTAGCCAGTCTAGTTGAATAAGTGAACTCTGGGTTCAGAAAAAAAAAAAAAAAATCTCAAAATATAACATTGAAGGCAATTGAGGAAAACACCCAATGTCAACCTTTGGGCTCCATGTGCACATTCATATATGTACATACATGCCCACATGCACACACACAAACATGTACATATACCACTCCCCCCCACACACAGATGCTTACACATACATGCGTGCATGCAAAAACATGTTAACAAGGACTTATTCTAGAACTTAGTGTCAATGCTACAGTCCCCAGGAGTTGATTCTGTACAGTGCCCCATCTTCCTAAGCACCTTATAGTGACTATTTCCTTTCGAAATGGCTGGAGTTTGTGGTACTTCCCCCAGTAATCAATGAAATGCCTCTCCATTAATGGCAGCAATGATCCAGATATTTTGGCATTTACACCTGTAATCCCAACATTAGGAAGTCTAGGGCAAGAGGATTGTTAAGTTCATGGCTAACCAGAACTATGTGCAAGACTGGTCTCAATCGATCAATCAGAAACAGCAATGAAGAGCCCCCTCACTGAAAGTCCCACAGGACATATTTCATCCAGCCCCCCATTTACAAGTTGAGAAGCAGAATCCCAAGCCAGGGATGTACCAATGTCACATTTCTTTTGCCTTGATCAGTCGTCTGTAGTTAGGATAAATCTCATATTAATATCAGCCTCTGACTAAAGGCTGCCTCAAGCATGGTTCAACATATTGTTTTGTTACTTAAAAAATATAAAAATGCCCCCACCCTATGGGGAACAACAATAACATTTTAGGACAGTAATAATTAACTCACCTTAGCCCCTATTTTCCAGTGCCAAACTCTCAGTTCTGAATGTACATCCAGCTTTCTAGTGGCACTTTCCAAACATTCATATTTCCAGGTCGAATCACAGAGTAAACAGATCAAATCCCTGAGCGCAAGACCTCGGCATCTGTGTTTGTTCAGTGCTGCACAGGAGATTCCAGCAGGCAGCCAGGGATGGGAAAGATGGGTCCTCTCAGTGAACTAGCATCTAAGCAGCGATTGGAATCATTGCAACCAAAAGGGAATGCAACTAATTATGTTATGTGAGCATTAAAAGCTTAATTCTAATGTGATTAAAATGTGAAGTTGAGAGAGAATGTAAGATTTCTGACCAGAGGAACTCTTTTCTGAACCACACTCACTACTCAACACAAACTTGAAATTTCTCATTCATCTCAGTTGGCTGAGATCACAGTACCACACACTCAGGAAGTGCTAACTTGCCTCACTTAGTGAAAGCCAGGGATGTAGAAAGGACTGTTCTCTTTAGCTATTGCCAGGTAAGGAAGTAGATGGTGAATAATAAGAGCTACAGTGCAAAATGGATGCTAGTCCTCTCAGGTGATCTATACCTTTGTGTTCTCTAGTTCTCCCTCATAAATCCAAGCTACCCTTGTGTCAAACATGAAGTTTAAGCCCTAAAGCCAATGTTTTTATTGTTGCTGTTACTTTTTTGTTCATCAGTTGTTGAAAACATTGGATATTAAACATAGGACTTCATGTTTGTTATACAAATGATCTACCACCAGACTCTATCTCAGTCCTAATCAAACTTACTTCAAAGGACATAAGTTCATACAAAAACCAGGAGGACACAAGGAAATGCATGAGAAAAGAAGTCTCTCTGAAACTTCAAATAACTCTACCCTGGTCTCCATCTTCTTATTCAGCCTGGCGTTGACTCTTGTGCACACTGGGAATGGGATGCAAGGAATCCAACAGCACCCTTGAAAGTAAAATTTCCACAGTCATACTGATGAGAGAAGTAAAGACACATTGTCCTAAAGCTGAAGAGGGTTGGTACAAATCAAGCATTTTTTCATGTGTTATTCAAACAAAAAATGGTAAGTATTCAGGTTTCCCTGGGAGTGAAAAGAGCCACCTGTTCTTCAGTAGGTAAGGAGAAGAAAGCTGGAAATGAGCTCAGCTGAAGGTTGAGTGCTTTCCTGCTCTGTGCTGCACTTGAAATCTTTCACATTCATCACCTGCCCCGGCTCCCACCAGCCCAGCCACATTGATGAGCATTTAGAATTTTGAAGATGAGGAAAAACGGTCTTAGGAGTGATAGAAACTATCCCAAGATCCCATAAGTCACTGGTAGATGCAGCTAATGAGCAACTCAGGCCCTCTTCTTCAAGTGAGGACAGATGTGTTCCCATGGTGCAGAAAGCTTTGTGGAGTAACAAGGAAAGAGAGGCAGTGAAGAGCATCTTTGCCTATTTTTGTGGATGCCATGGACATCTAGCCACTGGGACAGGATATCAAACCAGAAGCCTTGACTTAGTATATCAGAAATATAGAATAATGTAATAGTGATGTCAGAAAAATGGAGCTGCATGAGAAGACAGATATTCAGTGAATCTTCCTATACTTTCTTTCTGCAATTATTGACTATGATTCTTCTCCTATCATTTTTTTTCATGCATAAAATGTACTTGAGCAAATGTTGTAGGTAAAGTCTGGGGTGAATTTCTTTTTTCTATTTTTTCAAAATTTATTACTTCGAAACTGAAAACAACAAACCATAATTTAGAACACCAAAGACCCTACATTAATCACCTGGAACCAGACTAGCCAAATCTTTCTCCATCCTAAAGTTCAGGGAACCTTGTGGAAGAGGGGGCAGCAAGATTGTAAGATCCTAAAGATGGGGAGGACCAATGACATGCAAGATACTCCCTACAAGTTAGGGAGTATCTACAGCAGCCAGAATTGGACTTTTCCTGACCTAATAGTCATAATAGAGTTCTCATACTAACAGGGAGCCCAAGAAGGGTCTTGGGGCTATGCACTGAGTCCTGAACCCTCACTAGGATGAAGGATTTAGAGAGAGGTTTGGCATTCACACAATAGAGGATGGGAGGGAGGAAGGAGGCAATAGGAGAGGGGGAAGGAGGGAGGGGGTGAAAGGAAGGAGTGAGAGTGCAAGGGGGGATGACTGGAGAGGGAAAGAGGGAGGAAGAAGACAGGGGTACCTATTGAGCTTGCAATTAGGAAAAAATGTGGGAAAAAAACTCACTGTTTCAAAAGATTTACAATAGTAGGACAACTTTACAAAAAGTTGTATAGGAAATAAAATTCCTAAACTATAAACAGAAATGTAGCATTTTATTTATTTTTTTATAACAAAGAAAGAAAGAAATACAAAGGGACTATATACATACATTATTTCGGATCCTTCAGTTGTCTGGTTTGCTCTCCTCTGAGTTCCTTGCTGTCACTCCTTCCAACTGGAGCCAAAGTTTATTCCCTCTGATCTGGTGATTTTGTCTGCCATGTCTAGGGGTGGAACAAGGGGAGCTGTCCAACAACAGGCAAGAGGCTGATCCAACACAAGGAGTCAAGACCAACAGAGAAAGGGCTAAGATAGGGCCCCAAATTGAAAAGGTTGATGTGGGAGTAAAGTCAAAGTGTGCATGCAAATGTGTGTTATCTGTAGATTAGAAAAGCTTCAAGCTAAAGTTGAGGGCTCTAGGTAAGGCTCCCAATAGCCACAGGATGTTGTACTTGAATAGGGTAATTTAAGGACACTGAGGAGATCATTTACAAAGGTGTGGTCAGGTAGATATCAAAGAATAATACAGAATTTTAGGGATAGGTAACCAAGGACATGGGGCCCCTTCCCATCCTAACCTTGAATGAGCAAAAGGTGGGGTGACTACTGTACACTGGAGAATGCTATATAGAGAACCACAGCATGGACCCTGTGAGAACGTGGGAAGGCAGATGGAGGATTGAAGTCCCACCCTAATTCCTTCACTTGATCTTCTCCTGGAACTGATCAACAAAACCCACACAGATACCAGAAGGGCAGGATCTTCTCCTCAGCATCCCTGCAGAGTGGTAGGGTGGAACCAGAGGATCACAGGCAAGAAATCCACCCTTCTAGTCGCTTCCATGTGTGGAGGGGTATAGAAAAGGACAATGTGTATGTATGTGGAAACACAAGGATGACTTGGGGAATCATCCTAAATTGCTCTATCTCTTAAATTATTTTTATTATTATTTATTCAATTGTGAGTGTATGCGTGCTTGTGCGTGTGTGTGTGTGTGTGTGTGTGTGTGTGTGTGTGTGTGTGTAGAACCATGGGTGAATTTGGGAACCACCATGGATCACCTCTACCTCCTCCTTGTTTACTCTGCCCCGGGATTCACAGGCTCTGCCCTACCAGGACCAGAAATGCAGGCCGCCCCCGCTTCTGCCCAGCATCTATACATGGGGTCTAGGATCCGAACTCAGGACCTTCTGCCTGCAAGGCAGAGACTTAACCCCTGAGCCATCTCTCCAGCCCCTAAATTGCTCTATCTCTTTATTGCTTTACTCTGGGGTTTCGCAGACTCTGCCTTCCAAGGGCCAGAAGTGCAGACCATTGCCATTTCCATCCAGCATTTTTACATGGGATTCGGGATCTGAATTCAGGTCCTTTTGTTTACAAGGCAAATGCTTTTAACCCCTGAGCCATCTCTCTAGCCCAATACTCTTCCAGTTTTCAGAAGTAGCAAGAACCATGACAACTATGGCCAGACTGATGGACATTTACAGAGCTCGGCTTTGGGCTCAGGTGGTTGTGCACAGCCCACTGAGCTGAGCTGGGCATATTAAGGGCTCAGGGTACATCATCTGTATATAAAATTCACTTCTCTCTCCAGCATCTGACACCTGCTTTTCCCACCCTTGGTTAGTGCTGCCTTCCTGCCTTGCAAGAATTGCAATGGTTAGAAACAGGCTTTTCAGGCAGAAATGGCAGTGGTCTTCACTTCCGGTCCTAGTGGGAGAAGCCTGAGAAATCCCAGAGTGAAGCAAGAAGGAAGTACAAGCAATCCAGGATGATTTACAAAGTCACCCTTGGTCCTCCTCAAGAACATACAGTAACTTCTGAAACATACACACACAAATAAAAATGTTTAGAAACAGAGACTTTGGTCTACCTTCACATTCTGACTTTATCTCTTACCATTGGTGTGATCTGGAACAAGTTACTGAACATGTCTCTACCTCAGTTTCCTCATTGAGTATATAAAAAGTTCCTCCCTCATAGTCAGTCATAAGATAATAATTATTATTGACTTAACAAAGTTTCTTCTTGTATTCCTCACTATGAAACTAAACTAATAATTCCCTTCTGTTTTTGACTTTTGGAAGTACTCTTCCTCTTGTGACTAGAATAAGACTGACACAAAAATATGGTTTAATTTAGTAACATATGAATGAGTTGATCTTAACTAGTTAGGCTAAGTTCTCTGAGTGTCAATCTTTTATTGAGTATGAAATTGAGATAAGTCTATGTAATATGCCTCATATTCTTCCCAAGGTTTATGAGGTTCAAAAAGTATAGTAAATAAATGTCAAAACTCATGGTATCCAAACCCACCACATTTTAAAATGAATCAGTTTATCGTGATGATCAAGGGTCCCTTAAATATAGTATATCTCTAATAAAGTTCAATGTGTTTGCCAAAGTTTTATAAAATATTGTCTCCCTTAATGAAGAGCTATGAAAAATGAAAATGTCAGTGGTTAATATGGTACCTGGCACATACTAAGAGCTCAGAAATTATTAGCAATTATCGTCATTATCATTCCTCACAAATATTTACTGAGCTTTAGGCTGTAAGCTGCATGAAGAATCATCTGCAGTACTCACAAGTTCCTGACAAATGTCTGTACAGGGAAGTACCAAAGGCTCTGGCCAAATACAAGGAGATGGGCTAATGGGCAAAGGGAAGGTACCTCTCAAGAGGAGCTGGGAGGCTGCAGCCATAAATCAAAAAGGAGCCAGGGGCTAAGAACAGCGAGTTAGCGGCAGCAATTACAGCTTATAACTCAAAGGAAGCAAACTTGGGGGAGTCAAGCAACAAAGTATGGATCCCCAGCCTCCCTCAGCAGCTCTGAGTAAAGACATATTGATCAGCGCAAGCAGTAGCCATAGAGCTCAGCCAACATTGCACCTGGAAATTCTGTGCTTTAGTTTTGCACCCCAAAGTCAAGCAGTCCTCCCAGAACAGTGAGAGAAGGTATTGCTGGGCATTCACAGAGGCATCTCTGCAAAAGTTATTAGAGGAGTCCATTTGCATAGAAGTTGCTGCATTTGCACGAATCATTGCAGGAGCAAATAGGAACAGAATGTGCATAAGCAACAAGAATAAAATGACCAGACTTTTTAACTGTAAGAACTGTGATCACACAATCTGGGGGGATCTCTGCAGTTGGCTCATCATGGTCAAGCCATAAGAAACAGTTTGGTGATACTCTCAGAGGACCAGCAGGGTAGGTATGGAATGCCTCTCTGAAGGTCCATGTTAGAGAATTAGGTTGGAACAGAGCACTATGCTCTGAATTTGATCTTCTCAGTGGTCAAACCAGTGTTGTGATTTGAATGTGAAGTGTCCCCATAGGCTCATAGTTTGAACACATGGTCCCTAGGTGGTGGAACTGTTTTTGGAAAGTTGTGGAAACTTTCAGAAGGAGAGCTTTGCTGAGGAAGTGGGTCACTGGGTGAGCCTTGAAATCTGGTAGCCCAATCCTACTTCCTGTCCACTCTCTGCTGTCCTGACTTAATGTGAACAGCTACTTTGTACTCCAGTCACCATGCCTTCCCCACCATAGTAGACTGTATCCATTGAAACTATAAATCAAAATAAACCCTCTCCCTACCCCCTACATTTAGCTCTTTATCAAGTATTTGATACTACATTGGGAAAAGTAACTAATACAGCCAGAAAGGAACTGGGTCCAAAGCACATCAAATACTAGTGATTCAGGTATGAAAACAAGCAAGACAGAGAGTAGGCTCTAGACCTCAAGTGTGTCCAAAAAAATGGGCCAATTTTTGAGACAAAGAAAAAGGGCCACCTGGCTAATGTTTTCCAGTTCCTTCAACCACTGAGTCACATTGGGACTAAGGAAGGGAACAGGGAGTAGAGCGTACGGAGATGCCTATGTTCCAACATGCACCATTGCACAAGTTCATTTATTCATTTAGCAAACATTTCAGAATTGCCCACATAGTGCTAGCTGCAATTTTAGGTAGTGAGTATATTTAGGTAGTGAGTATATAGCCATGAAGAAAACACAATCTTCCTTCCCTCGGGGAGTTATGATCCACTGATGTAGGCATGATGTATGGTCCACATATAGGCATGTGAACACGTGCACTAAAGAATCTACAACTTCAGGGAAAGAACAGTGTTACAATGGATGGAACTGCAGTAAAATTCAAAATACCAGTGGATGGGTGGGTGGATGGATGGATAGATGGGTGGGCGGGTAGGTGGGTGGATGGATGGATGGATGGATGGATGGATGGATGGATGGATGGATGGATGGATGGGTGGATAGATGGGTGGATGGATGGGTGGATGGATGGGTGGATGGGTGGATGATTGTGTGAGTTTCAGGGAAAGAGAATGATGTGGAGTAAAGATCAAAAATCTTTAGATTCCTTCCTCACCACTTCTTCCTGATTTAACTTTACCTAGAGGACCAATCACAGTCTAAGCAGTGACTAGATTTCATTTTCTAGCAATAAAATCAACTCATTCTAAAACATGAACATGTTTTTCCCTCCTATGCATGATAGTTAATAATGTCCACCTGACACCCCGCAAGCAGCTCTCCAGGAACACCTGAGAGGGATTCTCCAAATTAAGGTTGGCCTCCCATGTGCCTGGGAGGGAGTGTCTTCGTTGCATTAACATTGCATTAATTAGTATTGCAAGGGCAGGACCATTCTCTGAATAGAGATCCAGACTGTGTAACATTTGAGCACAGATAAGCATTCATGCATTGATTCGTTGCTTACTACTCTTGCTGTGGATGTGATATGACCAGCTGCTTCACGCTCCTGCCTGTTGACTTCCTACAGTGATGGACTGTAACCTGAAATCAGGTCCTAACCCATTAAGTTTTTTTTTTAGTTGAGTCTCATTGTAATAGCAATATTGCTCTACTGACTACCTGTCCCTTCCACATCCCCACTATAAAGCCATCTGTTCTGAAGTGAGAGATTAGGTCCTGGACTGTCCAGAATGACACATGCATGGGTGATGTATTAGCTTTATTACATGGATGGAACTACAGAAAAATTTAAAATACCACTTGGCCTTCTCTCTTTCTCTTTCTCCCTTTCTTCTATACCATAGACAACAAGATGCCTTCTCAGATACAACTTGTTGAGTCAGGACAATCCTATCCATCTGATTCTTTCCTACATACATCCTAGTGCTGTGAAGAGACTTCGAAATGGGCAGGGGAGGGCTGGGGCTGGGACCCAGGTTCCCTTACAGAAAATCCCGGTGGTATGGAGACAAGAGATCAAACAAGGTTAGCTGAGCTTGAGCCAAGCTGCAAAGCAAAGAATCCAGAAGAGCCTCCTTGGAGATCCAGGAAGATGGCGGTGTCTGTGAAAAGCCGAGTGGAGTCAGATAGGAAGAAACCCTGGGGACTAAAGAGAGACTGGACTTTGAGACTTTGCACAGCTGATCTTGAGGTACTTGCTGTCTCTGGTGGGGCATGAGGTTCTTTGTCTAAGTTGTACTAAAAGAGAGGACATAAGGGCAGGACAGAAGATGGGGAGGAGGTGGAGTGGTGCTGTGGGGCTATATCCCAAGTCGCCGAGGAGTGATGAGCAAAGAGACATTCCACTTGTCACTCACTGCAGTCACTCTCTCTACATTCTTTTTTTTTAATAATTTTTTATTATTTATTCAATTGTGTGTGTGTGTGTGTGTGTGTGTGTGTGTGTGCGTGCGTGCCTGTAGAACCACCATGGACGCCTCCACCTCCTCCTTGTTTACTCTGCCCCGGGATTCACAGGCTCCGCCCTACCACGGCCAGAAATGCAGGCCGCCCCCTCTTCCGCCTGGCGTCTATACGTGGGGTCTAGGATCCGAACTCAGGACCTTCTGCCTGCAAGGCAGAGGTTTAAGCCCTGAGCCACCTCTCCAGTCCCCTCTCTACATTCTTTACAATGAACAATGATAACAGTTTTCTCTGTGTGAGCAAGTCATTTCAGAAACTGTATGCATGTGACATTCATAGCTACTCTATGTGGAAAACAATTCATTTTGAAATTAGTGCTGCCAGGGATGAGGAGATGGCTCAGGGGTAAGAGCCTTTGCTCACAAGCAAAAGGACCTGAGTTTGGATCTTCAGATGCCACATAAAGATGCCAGGCAGCTATGGCAGTGGCCTGCAACTGTAGTCACGGAAGTAGGAGCCTGCGAAACCCCAGAGCAAAACAATATGGAGGTAAAGCAATCCAGGATGATTCCCGATGCCAACCTTGGGCTTCCACAGGCACACAAGGACACTCAAGTGCCCTCTTGTACACATACCCACACACACACACACGTGCAAAACAAAAGCAGTGCTACAGATGGTCTAAATGATGCAGCTGATTAAAAGAATTCAAAAAGCACTTCAGCCTCTTACCCCTACATGAAGCTCACATCTTTCCTTTAGGAGGATAAGCAGAATAAACCAAGTTTTAGTTTCTTAAGAGGTGCTACTTTAAAGTCTATATCAATCATTCACCTTTTAGCATGATAGATTCTCATGGCATTCCAGAGAGTGAAAGAACTCCCAGGTACCTATAGCAGTGACTCCCCATGGTTGCTGATAAAATCACCATCAAACAGCTTAAGGGAACAAGGGGTTTAATTTTTTCTTAACAATTCCTAGTTACAGTTCCTTGTCCGGCTTGGCAGGAGCCCACTCTAATACTAAGAGCCGAGGGAACTGGTCTCACCATATCCACATAATGTCTGCGAGAGGGACAATTTTACTTGCCAGACCAGCACATCTCCCCAAGTATACAGAAGGATACCCACTCGCTGAAACAGTTCCCTCCATTTTATAACACACCTGTCCCGGCGACTAGTCCCACCCACCATGGGTTGGGCCTACTCCATCAGCTAGACAATCTCCTGCAGGTCTGCTCAACCATTAATTCTCTACAAATGTGCCCAGAGCTCAAACCCTCAACCATCAAGTTAGCACCTGTATCTAGGACGACACCCTAGAAAGGTGCAACAAGGGCTCCATCAAGGGGTGGAACAGAAGCACTACAATAAATACTAAAAACAAAAACAAAAACAAAAACCTTTCACCCTATTGTAATTCTCCCTTCTTTGGGACTCAGATATTGGAACCAAACTCACAGAGGTTCACAACAAGGCAAAAGATGTCGAATGGAGACATTCAACAAGTTCTAAGTGCCAACACCCTTGCAGCTGCAGAGTGCTGTGCTGAGTATCTAAGGGAAGCACTGATGACATTGCAGGATGGAGAGAGAAGCAGTAGGTTGGATGGCAGATGAGAATGTAAATTCACCATGTGCCCTATAAAGGCAAGGCAAGTCAGAGAGAAGAGAGTGGGGTTGCTACTTTGGATTGGGAGGTCAGGGAATATCTCCTGGAAGCATGACATTGGGGTGAAGCATGAATAAAGAGAAGGTGCTTGGTTGGACAAGAGATGACCAATTTTAAAAACAGTATCGAGACTCAGTGTCTGGTGAAGATTGAAAGGACAACAGCAATGGTTACAATGGTTACTTTTTTCTGTTGCTGTGAGAGAGCATTCAAAGTCAAGTAACTTAAGGGAGAAAGGAGAGTTATTCAGCTTACGGTTCCAGAGGGGAGATACAGTGTTCCACGGCAGACATGACATGGCTGGCTGGCCCATGCTGGAGGCAGCTAAGTCCCTGCAGACATCTTGGAGGCTGAGAGCTGCAAGACTGTTTGCTACCAAAGCAGATTTCTCCAGAAGATAAGGTGGGACTAATCCACCTCAAGGTCCCACCCCTTGTGGCTACCTTCCTCCAACAAGGGTCCACCTCTCAAGGTGCCATGACCGTCCTAAACACATGAGACTGTGGGGACAGGTTTCAAACCATGACAATGGTGATCTAGAACAGTGATCACAGTGACTGACTCTTGGGCAGGCCATGATTTGTTAGATGGAAATGCCTCCAGGCTTTATGCTTCCCCCAAAGCTGGGATCTCAGAGCTGTTTCCAGGGCCTGCACCCAGCTGCCTCTCCACCCACACACCAGCCAGTTCTGCTTTAAAA
Organism: Typhlomys cinereus; assembly: GCA_023101885.1. NCBI lineage: Eukaryota > Metazoa > Chordata > Mammalia > Rodentia > Platacanthomyidae > Typhlomys > Typhlomys cinereus. The sequence continues at coordinate 2,246,834 of JALPQD010000254.1, read as the reverse complement.
CAGGGCTTTGCTCTGACTTTGTCCATCCATCTACAGCCTCTTGGCCGAGCCTTTATTACTATAGCAACCTGGTCTCCAACACCTTCTGGTTCTCTACTCTAATGTATCATTTCCCAGAATCCTCCCCAGAATTTCTGATCCATTTTTTGGAGAATCTACCTTAACTCATAGTGAGCCAAAGACATTTGCTTCAAGCTAGATCTGAGAGGAATCACCACAAAAGAAAAGCTAGAAGTGAAATTGACCTACGAAGACCAGGAAACTAAGGGACAGTTCTATGCAGGTGAGAGATAGATCTCACTCATTCATTTCCACTCCTTCCTCCATTCAACAATATTGCAGGCCACAGGTTTCACTCATTCATTTCTACTCATTCCTCCATTCAATAATATTGCAGGCCACAAGTCTCACTCATTCATTTCCACTCATTCCTCTGTTCAACAATATTGCAGGCCATTTGCTCTGAACTTTCCATACTAGGTACAGGGCAACAGCCAGCACAAAATAAGACCAGTCTTCTGCTCCTGTCCTTGCAGAGTGTTCTGTCAATCAAATAGTTTTTCAAACTATCACACAATTATCAATTCTAATAAACACAATGAGATAAGTGTAAAGAAAGTCTGTATGGCTTCCATGGTGGTTGAACCAGTCAGGAAAGACATCTAAGAATGGGACATCTGAGCTGAGATGTGTGACCAGGATCCTAATGTGCAAAAGAGCTTCACCCTGCTTCACCCCTGAATAGGGACAGCTTCCAGTGCCAACAAAACAAACAGGGAGTCCTCAAGTTGATAATCCTGCTCAGAAGAGCTGAGGAAAGGGTATGGGGGCTTAGTAAAGTGTTTGCCTGAGTTTGATCTGCAGAACCCATGTAAAAAGATAGAAAAGTGAGGTATGACAGCACACACTTAAAATACTAGTGCTAGGAGAAGACAATGGATAGCTAACTTGATGGTGAGTTCGGGCCAATGAGAATCCCCTCTTAACAACAGCGAAGCAGAATCTGAAGAGATGGCTCAGGGGTTAAGCCTTTGCCTTGCAAGCATAAGGACCTAAGTTTGGATCCCAGACCCTGCATAAAAACAACAGGGAGAAATGGTGGCAGCCTATACTTCCAGTCTTGGAAGGTGGAGCCTGAGAAATCCAAAACAAAGCCATAAGAAGATAGAGCAATCCTGAAGTCATCCTTGGGTCTCCATAGACAGACACTGTCCTATTCTACACCCACACATACTTACACACCTGCACCTCTATACATTAAAAAAACAACTGAAGAAATGTATGGTGCCTGAAGAGTGACTACCAAGGTTGTCCTCTGGCCTCCATGTGTATGTGCGCACACATGCATATATATCACACACTCACACACAGATGCACACCTGCATACATTCACACAAACACTGACATGAAGTGACAGAAAAAAATGTTTCTTGGACCCTGCATGATGACAGGTACTTCTCTACATCCCCTCGTGGAGAACATGCCCATTCCTTAGACATTACTGCTTCCTGTGTCTATGATAAAGGAGCTAGGGTTCAGTATTGATATAAAACTTGCCCAAGGTCACACAGTAGGAAGGAAATGTTACATTGAAGTTCAAGATTGGTGGTTGGGGAGATGACTCCATGGTTAAAGTACTTGCCACACAAGTGAAAGGACCAGAGTTTGCATCTCTAGATCCTAAGTAAAATGTCAGGTGGGTATATGGTCTGTCTACAATTTTAGCCTTGGAAGACAGAGATTGGGAATCCCCAGAGCAAGCTGGCTAGCCAGACTAGCCCTGTCAGTGGGCTCTGGGTTTAAATACAGACCCTATCTCAAAAGAATACAGTGGGAGAGCAATCAAAAATGATGCCAAGATTCCTGATGCAAACTTCAGGCTTACACATGCATGTACATCCACACACCCCACCTGCATCCACACATGTGAACATACATAAACATGAAAATAGCAAAAGAAAAACAGTATTAAAAAAACCAAAGCTGTCTAACTCCAAAGTCTAACCACTGTAGTCCACAGTATTGTCTAACTATGCGCTTTTGTGATTCAATGCACACATGTGCATACACACCAACATACACATGCATGCATACATGATTCTCATGCATATAACCACAGTCAAGGACCAGTAACATATATTTGTGTTTTATCGCAATTCTAAGAATTAAAACTGTGTATAAATTCATAAACAATGCTTCCAAGAAGTCCTCCCGAGACTAGAACATGCAGGCAGAATGGCTTCCCTCCACCTCCCATCACCTGGCCCTGGCTGGCTCTTCTGAGTTCTGTGAAGGATAGATTGATACAGTGGAGCTTTCTGGCTGCAGTTTCAGCCTGGGAAAACAGGCTTTCCTTATCAGTGTATTTTACCCCATGTCTTCAGCTCCCTAGTGAACAGGACATTCTATGGAAGTCTAGTCCAGAGACTGAGCCATGAGGAAGCTAGAAACAGAATTGGCCCATGACAGACACATTAATGCACTGTGCTTTCCTGTACACAGTGGTTCAAAGTGGGTCCCTGGTGACCAATGCAGACTAAGACTTAAATGGTTCTTTCTTCTTTTTTTCGTGTGTGTGTGTGTGTGTATGTGTGTGTGTGTGTGTGTGTGTGTGTACATGTGTGTACGTGTGTGTGCCTGTAGATGTCCAAGAGTGACATCAGGAGTTATCTGAGATTGCTCTATCTCTTTCTTACCTCCCCAGGTTCCACATTCCAGGACCAGACTTGTAGGCCACCACATATCGGCCTGGCACTTTTGCATGGGATCTGAGAATCTGAACTCAGGGTCCTTTTACTTAAGAAGCAAGGGCCTTCGTCTGGAGATTGTTAAAGAAATTAAAGATTGAAATGCCATATGACCCTGCTATTCCACTTTTGGGAATAACCCCCCATACAGCAGAGGTTCACCTCGATAGCACAAGCACGACCATGTTCATAGCAGCACTGTTTACAATAGCAAAGTCATGGAATCAGCCCAAATGTCCAACAGTTGACGAGTGGATAAGGAAACTGTGGTACATCTATACAATGGAGTACTACTCAGCCATCAAAAATGATGAATTACTGGAATTTGCCGGGAAATGGATGTCATTAGAAACAATTATATTAAGTGAAGTATCCCAGACCCAGAAAATTAAGCACCGTATGTACTCCCTAATAGGTGGCTCCTAGTACCAAACCCACCCAGCCCACCTAGAGACAGTAATTCCAAGGATTATGAACAGGAGGGATGGGGTAGGAGGGCCACACCAGAAACAAGGAGAAAAGGGACCATGTTACAGCAGGGAAAATAGGCCTCCATCAAGGCCCCAAATAAGTAATGAGACATCTGATTAAGTTCACAGACTTTTGTTCCTGATCATTTACTACTGAGGGGGTGTGATCTCACCAGAAGAGGAGGGCATATAGTCTGGCAGATAAAAAGTAACCATTTTGCAAATCGGTGATAGACCCCTCCCTCACTGTGGTTTCCCACTTTTATTACATCTACCTTTGAATGTGCTTTTATCACAAGACTCCAGTTTAACAGCTTTTTGTCTCTGGCCAGGGGGTGACATACAGTGCCCAGCAGAATGGAGTGAAGGGCATTGCAGTAGCAGCAAAACTGCAAAAGAAAATCAACAAACCACAATCCAGAACTTCAGAGACTCTATATCAACCACCTAGAACTAGGCCAGCTTAATCTCTCCCCATCTTGAAGCTCAGGGAAATTTGCGGAAGAGGGGGTGGTAAGAGTGTAAGAGCAAAAGAAAGGGAGGAGCAACGATTTGCAAGATACTCCACACAAGTTAGGGCTGAAGCGATCGTAATTGGACTTTGCATGCCCTGTGCAATGTCCAACACACTATTGACCTCACAAAGTCTAGCATCTGCTAAAGGCACCAAGATCCTTGGAGGCAAGGGATTGGCAGCCACAGCAGTGTTCCTATACCTAAGGGGAACACGGGAAAGGGTTCAGGGAAAGGCCACTGGGTCCTTGTACGTCATCGGAGAGGAGGGCCCAGAGGAAAATCAGACATGCACAAGAAAGGACTCTCTGGGAATTGGGGCGGGAGGCACTGGAGGATGGGGAGGAGGAAGGTGGGGAGGGGGAGCAGGGGGTTCGGGGGGAGGAGGAGGGAGGGAGGGAACTGGTGTACCTATTAAGTTTGTATAAGCTGAAATAATAATAAAAATGTATTAATAATAAAAAAAAGAATTAGCTCAATACAGAAAAAAAAAAAAAAAGAAGCAAGGGCCTTAAACCCTGAACCCTCTCCTCAGCCCTCATTTAGTCTTTCTGTACTTCCATCTTATTGTCTGGGAAACCAGGAGGCTGCTTCTTACCTACCTCTCAGCTCTTGCTATGGTGATGTTAGATCACTAACCCCCTATATTTCATTGCTTTGCTCAGCAAGCATGAGTTTCTCACAGGTGTGTGACTGGCTTCACTTAAGGCTGAAGGCTGACTTCAGACTTTTGCATTTTCTCTCTCTCTTTTTTTTTTAATGAAAGAAGGCAGTTAGCTTTAGTAATGATCCCCATTTGGCCAGTGTCCCAGTTTGAACAGAGCATGTTCCCATAAATTCATGTGTTCATTCAAACACTTAATGCCCAGAAGGTGGTGCTGTTTGGGGAGTTTAAGGAACCTTTAGGAGATGGGGGCCTAGCCGGAGTCAGTCAGTTAATGGCAATCCCTGGAAGGTTGTAGTCTGGCCACACTTCCAAACTGAGTTCTCTGGCTTCCTGATCTACCAAGATGTGAGGAGTCCCCAGCCTCACGACTCCACTAAGCCAGGATGGACTGCACCCTGCATCCCTGTGAGCAGAAACTAATCTTTCCTCCCTTGAGCAACTATGGTCAGGTGTTTTGCCAAAGTAATGAGAAGAGGAACTAGTATAGCCAGTCACAGAGTACATTTAAAGCTGCCAGAGTACATTTAAAGTGTTTGAATGGACGTAGAATACAGCTGTATTCACCTCACATCCCAGGAATCAAAGTAGATCTTGTAGCCAAAGTCACTGTTCAGTGAGACAAATCATGGAAGCCGTGGGAGCAGCAATAAGGTGTTGGCTATTATTGCTGATGTGTCAAACTTTATTCCAAAACTTAGATACTTAGACTAACCATGATTCAGTCATCTTTTTTTTTTTTTTTTTTTGGCAGGAATTTGGGGAAAGGCTCAGCTGTATAGATCTCATATAGATTCTGCCATGACGATAAGTAGGTAGCTTTGGACATCTTTAGGGTCTACCAGACATGGTTGGTACTTCATGTTGCTAATTGCTGAGCTGTCAATAAAACTGTATGCATAGATCCTCCCCAGCATGGCAGTCCCAAGATAGCAGAGTCAGACATCTTAAATAATGCCTAATCTCCTAACATTCTAAAAGAGTCAGGCAGAAGCTGCACAACCTTTTCTGACCTTGACTTTGAAGTCATCTCTTCAGTTTTATTATATCTTACTAGCAACAATTAAGTCAAGAAGGATAAGCCATAAGGCTGACACAAATTCAAGATGATGGGACATAGGAAATACCTCCTGAGTGTCCAAAAACCTTGTGGGCATTGTTTTCAACCATCACAAGAAGCACAGATAGAAAAAGATTCAGCAATCTTATCTACCCATTCCTCACCCCCTTTAGAGTTGTTGCAGGAATAATTCTATGAAGTGCTTAGCACAGTGGAAGATACAGAGTGAGTGTATAAATGGGAGTGCTGTGAAGAACACAAGGTCCCTGGGTAGAAACCTCAGGAACACCTTCCACCCTCTCCCCCCCAACTAGCTGTCTAACTTAGCAGAGGTAACTGGTCTACCTTTGTGAGGCCAAAAAGGAGAGGCAGTAGGTATCACCCACAGCTGAACATCCAGGTGCTAGGTGCTATGTAGACAGGCTATCTGTATCTCATCTAATCTTCCAGACAAGCATGTGAGACAATGATATCATCATCCTTCCACTCAGAAATTCTCACATCTCCTATCAAACATAAATGTATTGGAAACATGCCACTGAAGGTGGATGTTCTCAGTAGAGCAATCAAGCATTGCCTCTGACCTCCCCTGCTCAATGGCCCATGTCATGAGGAAGTCCATGCAATTTGCTCATCCCTCTCCTGCAGCCCCAGTCCTAGAATGTGTATGTCACTCTGAGTTCCTTAAAAATAGGGACTGTTTGGGGCTGGAGAGGTGGCTCAGGGGTTAAGCCTCTGCCTTGCAGGCAGAAGGTCCTGAGTTCGGATCCTAGACCCCACGTATAGACGCCAGGCAGAAGCGGAGGCAGCCTGGGTTTCTGGTCCTGGTAGGGTGGAGCCTGTGAATCCCAGGGAAGAGTAAACAAGGAGGAGGTGGAGGTGATCCATGGTGGTTCCCGAATTCACCCATGGTTCTATACACACACACACACACACACACACACACACACATATGCACACGTGCACACACACACACTTGAATAAATTAAAAAAAAAAAGGGACTGTCAAATCTGCCTCTGTACCCTGTGGCCAAGACACAACTCAGCCCCAAAGAACATGGACATTTCCCATTGGTATTTAATATCTACCAGGAAGTCTTTTTCTACTTGGATGTATCTACCATTATTCCCCGTGGTCTCTACTACTAACTGGCAGGAGGAGTCAGAGGAAGGAGAATGTAATCAATGGACTCACTGTACAGTTTCCTCTCCGCAAGGGCATAGCTCTGTGTCTCCAACAAAGGCCCAACTCCTGACCCCCTCAGCTTTCTCTTCAGGATGTCTCCACTCCCCAATTTCAGGCTCTGATATTTAACACTTCCTTCTGCCATCCTTCCCTTGGATCTAGAGAGAGGAGCCCTCCTTGCAACTTATGGTTTGCCTATGCTTGGCTTAAACCTTCATAAATACCTCTTACATTTACTCCTTGAATTAACCTAATAGGAATGTGCAGTCCACATCCTAATAGGAATGTGCAGTCCACATCCAACTGACCTCAAATGACACAGAGAACTCAGGGAACAGCAGTCAGGTGCATGTGTTCAAGCTGTAAGGCCAAGAACCGCAAAAATGACCTGGATATACAGGGCAGGACCAAAAAAAAACAGATGCCAAGGAAGGTCCAGCAAGCTCTGTCAATGAGCCATTAAACTGCTGAATTGTCCCCACTCAAAGCTGTCAAACTTCCATCCAAGGCTTCATTAGGGGCAGAGCTGTCCACTGCCTGACATGCTGGTGACAGAGAGCATTTCAATTAAAACCACAAGAGTCCTCAAGGGTCTGACACAACCTCATGAGTGACAGTCTCACAGGTCCCTGAGGTTTGCCAGACAAAATTGCTCTCACCTTGTGCCTTTCCCACTGGGCTGGTCATAGGCTTCACCTTCTGCTTTCCCCACTCGGCTGCTCATAGGCATTGAGCCCTCTCCAGCTTCTACAAGCCTGTGGCCCACAGGCAAATAGATGCTTCAGGATGCCCTAGGAATCCCTCAGAAAATTCCTTAGCAGGGTTATAATCAACATCCTGGCTGGAATCCTCAGTCCCACATTCAAATCCCTTTGAAAAGTCCTATTTACCCTAATGTCCAAATGTCCCCTAAACCCTGTCTGAGCTCCCCTTATCCTAGGCTGACTTGGGATTTCCTACGTACATTCCCTAATGCACCCTGCCCTGTCCCTCTGGGCTCTTGCCACATTTGTCTTCAGTCAGTCACTCACATGATCGCTACATTAACTTTTCCTAGAAAGCTATGAACAAACATACATTCAAGCCAAATAGGGCACCGAAAACAGGCCAAAATAACAATTCCACCAAAGTCCAGCTTAGCAAGCCGGCGAGTTTGTTAAGTGAACTTATAGGAGGATGGGTCAGAGTTTCCTGACAGGAGTGTGGGTGATTGAAAACAGCTGTATCCTTGAAAAACCCAGCTCATCATGGGTGACAACCTCATAGAAACAACATCAGTCAGCCTAACACTTCTGACATACACTAGCATCTCCCAAGAGCCCTTGCAGCTGGGGGAGGACAGGAAGGAGAAAGGGCTCTAATATCATAGACCAAGCTACCTCTAGATTGCTCTGCTCCCTAACCAAAGTACTATCTACTCAAAAATGGCAATGAGATAAGCCTGGAGGGAAAACGGCCTCTGTAGTAGATCCTGTCTACATTATGTGCTCCAGTCAGAGCATGCTTCAGCTCCTATGGGGTCCTGGTCACTTGAGCAGAGTTGGATTGCATAGTGGCCCAGAAGACTCTACATGGCAAGGCCTCCTTGACCTCCTGGTTCTTCTTTCTCTCTGCTCCAGCTACCTTGGTATCTCTTCAGTGCCTAGGATACACGGGTCTATTGCTATCTCAGACCACTGGCATGTGCTTGTTTGTCCCTCTGCCTAGAATGTCGCTGCTTATGACTTCCCCTCCTCTTCGATGGACTTCAGTTCCAATGTGGCATGATTTCAAGCCTCAAGTTGGCATGAGTTAAAAGAATCACAAATCTTTGCTCTTGTTTCCCTTCCCTTCCTCTTCTCCTCCTTTCTCTCTCTCTCTCTCTCTCTCTCTCTCTCTCTCTCTCTCTCTCTCTCTCTCTCTCATTTTCAAAAGCAGATTTAGAAAGGCATGGCCTTAAGGGAGTGGCCTTCTAAAACCTAGCACAGCATGCAGGTTCCTTGCTTACTGTGAGTAGCCTTATAGGTCCCGACCCTCCAGTCTTCCCCAGGCCATGCCCTCAATTCCAACAGGCCCACAGAAAGAGAGAGAGAGAGAGAGATTGTACATGTGTTTCTACAGCAAGAAATGTGATGAGCATTAAAGAGAAGATGACCAACAATCAAGGCTTTTGCCCTTGTCAACTCTCTCAAACCTAGGTCACTTGTTCATTGCTACCGACTTTCTTTGATTCCTAGGTGTATGTGTTGCATTTATCTGAATGTTTATGTGTGTGCATGTCTATAGCAATATGCATTGTGTAAACATATATTTGCATAGATATGAACAATAGAGGGAATGAACGGGAACTCCAAAGTCACCTACTGCCTCTATGTCCTTGAGCAACTCCTTAATGATCTATTACAGCTTTGCTTCCCCAGTGATAAAATGGGATGTCACAGAATGGTCTGGGCACAGACTGAAGAAGTGAGAGCAAGGCAACTTAGTATAGCCTGGAGAGAACTCTGAGAATACTAGTCCTTGACTTGAGGTTGTCATGTAAAGTGCTTCACTGGGGATTTGTACAGAGTGGACCCCTGGGATTCCATTTTTTGTTTTGTGATTTGTTGTTGTGGTTGTTGTTCCATGGGCCCCGTGTCATGATGCAGTCACAACTGGGGTTAGTCACAAGTGAACAGAAAACCTGTCAAGTGGCCACAATGAAGCATGACATTTTCTGATGGAACTAGAGATTAGCAGAGCCAAGAGTCAGAATGGTAGACACAGGGGTGGTTGAATCACAGAGAAACAAATATATCCTGGATTCATGCCATCAGATAACATACACTGGCATTTGATTCCAAAAATCTTCCACATCACATTCCCAAGTAGACCAGCAGCCCCAGCCAACAGCATTCACTAGCCTATGACGGAGGCCAGTGCAGATAGTTGTTTTTCAGTAGACTATCTTTAGATTGTAGCATTTCCCCACCCCCATCTGAACACTTTGGGGGAAAGAGATTTTAGGAAAAAAAACATCTCTGCCTCTTACCACACAGCGGAACTGTGGATTTGGCTGTTTATCTCCAATCTTGGGCCTCAGATGATTATTCTGATAAACTGGAATGAATCTTGCAGCAGAAGGGGAGTTAGCAATAGCCCTGCTGATTTATTGCCCTTCTCAACCCTGTTGGGTTCCAAGAGAATAAATCTTGCTTGCCTCTGGCTAGGTACCCACAATCATGCCACGGACCACGACTTTCATATCCCATTAACTCTGAATTACTCAGTCTGGGGCTGAGCTGAGAGGTAATTTAAAATGGCAAAAGGGGAAAAATGTTCTGATTTAGATCTGATAGAGACTGGATTAAGTCCTCCCATTTTTCAGGGCTTAAATGTGAGCTTTGCGAAGGCAAGCACCTGCAGGTTGGATGGGACTCCCATGAAGGACCCAAACTGCAGATTAAATAAAGGAGTTGAGCCAAACACATATTGCAAAGGTCTGTGGCTCCACCTCCTTCTGGATGTAATGCAGGGGCCGAGTTTTCCAGGGGATATGGTCTGTTAAAAAACACCATGCTCCAGGGTATAAATTATCACCACCATTTGAGATAGCAATTTGGCAGTTCCTATCAAAATGAAAAAGATTCATACCCTCTGACCAGGACAATGTACTACAGAAGCACTTGGATGTATATTCAAGGGCAAGTGTACATGAGTATTCCTTGTAGCCTATTTATTATACTGAAACCTCAGAGGCTAACAAAATATCATTAACAGAGATGCCTTAAAGAAGGGCACAATGGCCATCCTGTGAATCAACAAGTACTCATTAAGAGAATGAGGCCCATACAAGGTTCAGGGAACCTTGCGGAAGATGGGACAGTAAGAATGTAAGACCTAGAAGATTGGACAAAGTAATGTTAGTCCCTCTCCTTATCAGGACTTTCTACTTTCACTAGACCTCTACAATAGCTGGTCTCGTGATACTTTGCCATGAAACAGATTATTACATGAGACACAACCCTACCCTGAAATACTGTCTGGGTCTAGTGCCAGACAAAAACAAACAAACAAACATATACTCTACAGGTTACCAATTGGTGACCACTTGCACCCTAGCAGTTACCCAAGTGTTACCTAATGCAGGTGTCCTAGAGAGAACACAATGGGTCACACATGAAGAGAGACATAGAGGAGGGACAGGACTGAGCTGGAGGAGAGAACAGATAGGATGGGTGTGGTTAGGAAGGAGTTGATGAAAATATACAATCCCATTGTTAACATAAATTAAAATAAAGTTAAAAAGGCATCTGCTGATATATTCTTGAGTGGACAAGAGATATGCAGGATACTTTCATGGAAAATGTGTCCCTATTTTTCAAACAAAATGAGATGGAACTGAAACCACTGCTTGGGAGATGGGGAGATGGCTCAGTGGACAAAGGGCCCACTGCACAAGTATGAAGATCCCTGGAACCCATGTAAAATCTGGAAGAGGTAGCTCATATCCATGAATAAAGAGTTTAGAGGCAGAAACAGGAAAATCCCCTGTAAGTTTGTGGTATACATCACAATAGCAAACAGCAAGGAGACTCTTCTTGGAGTAAAAATGAAATTAAAGACCAACACCCAAGGTTGTCCTCTGACCACACAAACATCATGGAGCATGCACACATGCATCTGTGCACTCAGATTCATAGACATAAGTACTTATGTACATGTGAAAATACGCACGCACACACACACACACACACACACACACACTACTGTTGTTCCTCCACCCACAGTGCTGTATCATACAAGGCAAACCTCTTTCCGCAGTCATTGAATATTCTGCAGTTTAATTCACTTTAAACACTTTAAAATAAACCTCATGACCACCCCAAAATGTGATATTCAAGGTTCTGTGATCACGACTGTTTCTTGTGCTGATAACCAAGGCAGATGTTGTAAAGACTATTGTTATGAGGGAAGAATCTGCCAGGTTCGTCTTCTTCCCCCCCCACACACACTTGGTTCGTCTTCTTGAAAACATGTTAAATTAAGTCATGTTAAATTAATCTCTGACTCTTGGGATTGCCCCACACTCTGGGCCTATCTAGCTGAGTAGAAGGCCTTAGGCGACAGGCATGGAATATAGTTTGAGAATATATTTAGCCCAATATGCTTAGCCTCTGCAATCAGGCCATGCATTAGTCAGGATAGAAGAAAAATATGCTAAAGTAACAACTAAACACCCAAATCTCTGTGGCTTAACATCTCATGAATATATTCATTCTTGAAGTCTGGTTCAAAGCCTCATCCTTTGCAGAATGTCTCCTAGACCCAGGCTTTCACCATCCTCAGGCTTGGCCTTCTCAGAATGTGACCTCTATGGTCATTGCAACAAAGGCTAGAGCTGGAGGAGGAAGGCATATGACTTCTTCACTGTCTCACCCTAGAAAACACCCCTAATTGCTCCATTGAATCAAGTCTGTTGCACCGCTCCAACTTAATCCCAAAGTAATCTAAGACTTGGAGTCTCCTCATGTCTCCAGGACACAGAAAATCTGCATTTCTAACACTGACTTCACACCAAGTTCCGACACCCCTTTCCAACTCTATATCATATATACTTGCTCCATTCTGACCTGCCCACCAAGAAGGGAGCTCAGGGTCTACCCTCTAGATAGATGGAATCCTTTGCATGGATGGTTTCCTGCCTCTTTGCTTTCACAGTGCTATTCTTGCACGTATTCAGTGTGTCAATGACAACCAAGCACTATGCTGAGTCCCAAGGAAACAGAAAAAAGTAAGACTGATACAGCCTATAAAGCTTACAGTGCAAGGACCCATTTCTATTTTCTCTGCCTTGGCTGCATCAGTAGGCTCTGTTCAGCTAACATTCCCCTGCATCTCTAGAGAACTGAAGAACTGACTGAGTTAGTGCTTGTGCCATCACTCCATGGCAGGCATGAGGGTTATCCTCAGTCAATGGATGGTTGGTAATCATAGCCACCTTATTTCTCCAGGTAGCAAGAAACTGCCCTCTCATCCTAATGTCTACTCTGGTCCTTTCTCTGCTTCTTGCATTTGGTAGAATTCTCATTGTTCCTTGTTTCCAAAGAGGAAAGAATCCTGTTAGTAGACTTGCATAAGAAACTAGCAGGTTTCTTAGGCACATTTTGACACTGGTGTTTCTTTTGGACTTTGAGTGAAACACTGATCTCTTTTAGTAGTAGGTGATCTGAGACTCTTTAGGGGAATTCGGGAACCTTCTGCCAAAGACACTTACACACCAAACTAAGAATGAAGTAGTCTAGTGATGCAGGCCTATAATCTAGCTACTTACAGGCAAACACAGTTCAAAGCAGAAGCAGGAAAATTTCTAGTTTGATGCATGCCTAGGCTGAAGTGAGTTCAAGGCTATCCTGGGCAGCTTAGTGAGACCATATCTCAATATAAAGAGAAAGTTAGGAATGTAGTTCAGTGCTAAAATTCTTGCCTTGTATGTATAAGATCCTGAGATCCTGAACTGAACAAAAGAGAAGAATAGAGAGTAAGATAAGGTATTTGGATTCACTTTCTAGTGGTCTCTATCATTACCACCTTCTTGGAGTGGCCTTCCCAGACCACCCTGAATGAAAATGTCATCTCCAATATTTATTATCAATTCTGCTGTTGTTTCCTCTAGCCATTTGTTCTGATAGACAACAATCCCATTCTGAGGTTGGCAGGTCACCTGAAGCATTGAATTGCTACCTTGGAGCAGAGGAACGAAGCATGGTAGGGTTATCGTTCGCTTCTTCCCTGTCCCGGAGTCTAGAAGCACATGTGCTTCTTAACTAAATGCATTTTTTTAAACAGAACGACAGGATATTATTAAGAAGCATGTTCCTGCATCTCGACTTTTTAAATGATATTAAAATTCTGATTTTCTGTAGATGCCTGTTTATAAATAAAATTAGATTCATCAGAAATTGAGTTATTCTTCATGGTTGGTTAGCTATTACTGAGAATTTAAAAGCACTTATTTGGATAATATCCAGGTCATTTGGAGTCGGCATCTTCCAAAAATTGGACCCGTTACAGATAAACACCCATGCTGGGCTCCAGGCACTGAAAGTAACAAAATGGTTCATTTCCTAGACTATCAGTTGAAAGGACCACTCCTCCCCCATCCTCTAAATATAACCTTTCTCTAAACAAAATACTCAGTACATAGCATGAGACTGCATTTGTGTCCCAACATGGGTTTCTGTTAACATACCTCATGCTGCTTTTGAAAATCAGATAGATTGGTTAAATCCTTTTAAGAAAATTAGGCAAGCAAAGATGCCATTAGTTCTAGAAAGCCATCACATACACAATGGAAGCATAGTAATTATTTTTAAGGCCATTCTTTTTTATAATGCTTGTCATTTCTGACTATTAGCTCAAACAGCCAGAACTTGAACATCTTTAGGAGATGCCCTTAGAATCAAAGATAATATAACTCATCACAGAATGTGCCCGTGGTTTTTGATCTTCTTTTCAATTCATTTGTCAGTCATATACAGGATGACAATGTAATTTACTTCTTGGAGACACTTAGGAAGTTGAAAAGGGCTCTATTAATATGAACAATGATGTTAGAACAACAAACCAGGCCTGCAATCTCCTAACTTCATATTCACTGAGTTCTTCTCAGAAGCCAGACTTTGTGGGGTAAGCATGATAAAATCCCGGAGATTGATCATGGGAAGAAATACTGGAGCTGGATCAGGGGTCAGTGAACTTTGTCTTAAAGGGCTGGGGAGTAAATACTTAAAATTTATAGGGCAAGGGGCCAAATGAGATTGTTATTTGGGTACTTCAGTAGCTATGCTGCAGTTACTTTGATTATTGCTGTGGGGCAATACTTACACACAACTTAAGCATCTTAGAGGAACAAAGGGGGCATTTATTTGACTTAGGTTCCAGAAAGAATGTAGTTCATTATGGCAGGATTCACATAGCAGAAGGCATCGCTGGGGGCAGAAGCAGGGGGTCATCAATTAAGGTCACTACAGCCATCATAAGCCAACAAGAGACAACAAGACAGTGAGAGAAAGCAGGGCAGAGCTATCAAATCTCAAAGCCCACCCCCTATGACCTGCCTTCCTCCAGCAAGATTCTACCTCTGAAAGGTGATACCCCTCCCCAAACATTGACATCAGTTTAAGATTCAAACACGTGAGCCTGGGAAAAAGGGGAAAGTCACATTTCAAACCATAACAAGTCATTTAAAATGTAACCCCTTAAAAATGATCAAATATAGTCTTAGACTCTCAGCACTTGAGAGGTAATGGTAAATGGATCTCAAGTTTAAGGCCAGCCTCTGCTATGTACAAAATTTGAGGCCAACCTGGGCTACAAGAGACCATTTTGGAATGTAAAATACATTCTTAGCCATAGACCAAATTAAGTGCATTGGCTCAAGTTATCCAAACTCTGAGATGAGCACCGAAGACGATAAATGCTAAACTAAGAAAGTTTGCATTTAATTCTATGGCCATCAACTTCCAGTTTTTTTTTTTTTTTTTTTTTTTGATTCTAAGAGTAGAAACTTGTCCGCAAATGAAATCTTATGCGAAAGCCCAATATATATGCAAAGCGGATGAAGATGGATCCTAAGCGTTTGAAATGGGAATGAAAAGAGGCAGCGAACACAACCTCTCTCACCCCAGTTTCTCTCCCAGAGGCCTGGAGGGGCCCTGCCAATCACAACTTAAAAGCCACAGCCACCGCCACTGTTGGTGGGGGTGCTATTAAAGATTTCCGAGGAGAGGCAGGAATGATCACAGCTGTGTTTTACAACCATCTCTCTGGGCACAGTGGGAAGGATGCATGGAGATCAGAATGCCTGGGGGCAGAGGAGCCAGTGTGGAGGTCCAGCCGGGGAGAGCAGGGATAACACAGATGTCTCTGCTTCAGATAGCAGAGTGCGAGTGGCTAGTTGGAAGACTTAAGGCCTTCAGGCTAAACTGAAACCACCAGTACAAGGCCTGTGCAGCCACATAGAGCCCCATACACCAAAAGTCTTGTGCATGCTCTAATGTAGCATGTGGAAAGCCTTGATTCTTTTTAAACCAAAGCCATTCTTCATTTTCATTTTGCACCAGCTCCATTAATTATACAACTACCACTCTATTCACAGATGTCTAGATCTGTTCAGGCAAGACACATATACAGAAAACACCCTCTATCCTCCCCACACACACACTGCCCAGCTAGGCACACTACCTAATCATAACTTGTTGCTTTCTTTAAAAAGCCTAATATTTTTTGCTCTTTCTTGAGCCCCATACTCTACTGTCTGATGCTGCTTTGTCCCCTCACAAACACTGAGCATACCCACCCACCCTCCCTCTGACTTCTGCAATCTGGAAACAGCAATCAGAGCCAATTAGCTCCAAGCCCGAACCTCTGTGATTCCAATTCAAGGAAGGCCACATGTCAACAGGACTCTCGATAGCTAACAGCAACCCTCTGTTGACTAGTAGGTGGATCATAAGTGTGAAATCCTAAGGTCCCCTGGGCTTAGGTTCTGCCCAGAGCATGCTTTGAGTCAAGTATTGTGTGTGGTGTGATTCGAAGCAGCTCCAAAAGGGATGTGGGAAATGAGACATAAATAAATTCACAAGACTGCTGACACAGTAGCACAGCTCAATACCATGGACCCTCCCCCCCTGAAAAGCTGAGATCCCACCAAGGACTAACAGGGCTTGATCACTAGCTCCCAAACTTCACTGATGCTTCTTGGAATCTCCAGAAATTTCTGGCTGCCCCAAATGCAAGCCAAGCATCTTTCTGTGATCAGAAATAACACCTAGGTTAAAAAAAAAAAAAAAGACACTAACATGCCACCATCCTTCAGAATGATCTGACAGTGACCTCTGAGCAGCTGGGTTGGAGATTTAAACATGATACCCATCATATTTGCTCTAACCTTAGAGCTGCGGTAAGGAACAACAAGGATTTGGGGAAGAAAATAGATTTCAGATTTTTCTGAGGTCTAAGAGTCCATCTGCCACCAGTAATTTAGCCGGTTATTCAAAATACACTGACAAAGTGCCAAAGTACTACTTTTGTATAGTGTACTCTTCTCCATGTTTGTACAGAAAGACTACAGGTGCATAATTTACAACTATGCTTTGTCATTTATAAGAATCGCATCGCAAGTGGAAAGAAAAGACAGACTTGACCACTTCACCCTAGTTAAATGCATCAAATCACAGCCTTTCTGGAACACCTGCAAGCTCACTGACTACTTTCAGAACTTGCTTGGGATTTGCAATTCAGAGAGTAGACACAAGAAGACCGTGATATGTCTTTGAATAACATAGGATAATTTATCCAGCAAAACATCTAGGGTCTCTCTGTTAATTGAGATTTTTAACTATGGAAATACATTAGGTGATCTTCACATATGGTCGGTAAGATTATGAGATGGTGTAATCACTTTGGAAGGTTGTTGGTTCTTTAAAAAGTTAAGCCCAGGGTTACCTCGTGGCCTGGCAATTCCACTCATAATTTACACATAAGAAGGCAGAAAAAATGACCATAAATACACACACATATACATTTTTATTCATTGCAATAGTATTTATAACAAGTGGATACCACCCAAATGCCCATGAACCAATAAAATAATCAAATGATATATATTTCCTACAGTGCAATATCATTCAGCCATAAATAGTAAAAAGAAGCTCTGTTACATACTACAAAATGGATAAACCTAGAAAACACATGCCATAATGTAACGGTTACTCTTAACTATTGCTGTGAGAGAACACCCAAAGTCAAGCAACTTAAGGGAGAAAAGGAGATTTATTCAGCTTACAGTTCCAGAGGGAAGGGACAGTTTCTGATGGCAGAAGCGGCATGGCTGGCTGGCCAAAGCTGGAGGAAGCTAAGTCACTGCAGACATCTTGGAGGCTGAGAGCTACAGACTGCTTGCTGCAAAGGCAGACTTCTCCTGGAGGTAGGGTGGGACTAATTCACCTCAAGGCCGACCCCTTGTGACTGCCTTCCTCCAGCAAGACTCCACCTCTCAAGGTGCCATGACCTTGCCAAACACATGAGACTGTGGGGGATACATTTCAAGCCATAACACTCCACCCCTGCCCCCACAGGCTCATTGCCATCTCATTATGCAAACCATACTCAGTCCAACTTTAAAAGTCTTCAGAGACTACATCAGTAGTCCCAACAGTCCAAAAGTCCAAAGTCCAAAGCCTCCTGTAAAATCAAAATACAAGTTACATATTTCCAACATACAATGGCACAGAATAAACATTCCCATTCCAAAAGGAAGGAATGGGGGCATATCCAGGAAAGATCGGTCCATAACAAGACCAAACACCAACAGGACAAACTCCAAATCCTGTAGCTCCAAATCCAACAGGTGAGCCTTTCACTGAAATCATCTCAGTTCCAAAGGGATTTGGTTCCATTCCTCCAAAGCAGCTGCCTGTAGAACACATTGCTCTCTTGAGCTGACTCCTCCCAGGGTATACAGCTCTCCTTGGCAGGTGCCCCACGTTATCTCTGGCATCTCTAACATCTTTACTTCTCAATGGCAAACCAGGCTTTAACTCCACAGCACAAACTGCCTTTCTTGGGCCTCTGCACTGCAGACTTTCTGCCAAATGCTGCCTGGTTTCCATCATTTTTCGAAATCTTGGAGGAGGACTCCACCATCTCCTCCCTCTTGTATCCTTGATGCCTCTAAAACCAGAACCATGTAGAGGACTTTGCCAAGACTAGCCCCTTTGAATCACAGCTGATTCTGCTTCTGTATGTTGATAATCTCTTTTACTCCTGGGCAGTTGCTTTGTAAGAGAAACCAACTCTTGCTTTGGAACTCCACCCTTTAGCTCCAGTCCTCCGAAAGGATTTGCATTCTTATGAGTGGGAGCCTTCCCTGAGGATCTTGCCTTCAAGCTAGGGCCTCTCCTACTATTCAAAGTGAGAGCAGGCTTTGATTTACAAATGGAACTAATCTCTTTTTTATTATTTATTATTTATACAATTGTGTGTGTGAGGCGTGTATGTGTGTGTGTGTGTGTGTGTGTGTGTGTAGAACCATGGCCGAATTCAGGAACTACCATGGCCGCCTCCACCTCCTCCTTGTTTACTCCGCCCTGGGATTCACAGGCTCCGCCCTACCAGGACCAGAAGCGCAGGCCGCCCCCCTCCTTCCACCAGGCATCTATATGTGGGGTCTAGGATCCGAACTCAGGACCTTCCGCCTGCAAGGCAGAGGCTTAACCCCTGAGCCAACTCTCCAGCCCCTGGAACTAATCTCTTTAACAGCCATTTTGTTCTCTGCTTCTTCCTGGTTCAATTCTTTAAGTTTGGCATTGTATTTTTCATCATCAGATCTTACAGTTTTTGCTTCTTCCTGCCTGATTCTTTGCTCTTTTTCATAACTCTGAAGACAACTAAAAAATAGCCATATCACATTATTAAGACTATATTGCCTTGAAATTTCCTCTGCCAAGCACTCCAGTTTAACTTCAGGCAAGCTTTCAAGACGAGGACAAAACTTCACTAAACTCTTGGCCAAAACACATGGCTGCTCCATGTGTCACTCGTCCAGTTGCAAACACAGTCTCTGTTCCCCTCTGGACCATCACAAGCTGAGCTTCCGCTGCCTGCGTTCTCACAGCATTGCTCTCCTTTGAGCTCTCACGAAAAAAACCCATTTGGCCCCCTCGCCAAGACGCAAAGACTTTCCCAACACAAAATCCCAAAGTTCTCCCTATTTCTCCCAACAAACAGTTCCAAAGGCACACTAGCCACATCACAGCATTGGCCATACTGCTGGGTACCAACTTCTCTGAGCTTCACAAACAGCTTTCACGTTGTGGTACCAGCTGTTCTTATCTCACAGCAATACCCCACTACCCGGTACCATTTCTGTAACGGTTACTCTTAACTATTGCTGTGAGAGAACATCCAAAGTCAAGCAACTTAAGGGAGAAAGGGAGATTTATTCAGCTTAGGGTTCCAGAGGGAAGGTACAGTCTCTCAAAGCAGTGGCGGCATGGTTGGCTGGCCAAAGCTGGAGGAAGCTAAGTCACTACAGACATCTTGGAGGCTGAGAGCTACAGACTGCTTGCTGCAAAGGCAGACTTCTCCTGGAGGTAGGGTGGGACTAATCCACCTCAAGGCCCACCTCTTGTGACTGCCTTCCTCCAGCAAGGCTCCACCTCTCAAGGTGCCATGACTTTGCCAAACACATGAGACTGTGGGGGACACATTTCAAACCATAACACATGTTTCATTTACATGAAATGCCCAAAGAAGCAAATCTCTAGAGACAGATGAGAAACTAATATCTGGCTAGAGAAGGAGGTTGGAGACAAATGAGAAGTTAGTACTAATAGGTGCAGGGTTTCCTCTGGGGAAAAGATAAAGATTTTTTTTAAATCAATCAATAGAGAAGGTTGCACAACACTGTGAACATATAAAACAGAAATTGTACACTTTTAATCCATGAACTGCATGCGTGTCATGTATACCCCCAGGAAAGCTGTTTCAACCTAACAAATATAACAAAATGTAAGTGTCCCAACACTCAGTAAATGGAATGGACACTGTCACTTCTTACAGTCCCATGAGGCAAGAGGCCAGTGAATCTTAAAACACAGCAGACAAATTATGATGCTATTATGACAGCAATCACAGGAAATAAAGGAATAAGGTTTAAAAAAAACTTTGGGGCAACTATTAGAGCCACAATTCTAAATGTGGTGGTGGGTGGAGTAGACATCATTGATAAGATGACTTTTGGGCAAGGAGCTAGTTGAGAGGAAGTCTGGGGAAGGAATATTCCAGAGAGGGGGCATTGAGGGGTCAAAGGTCAGAGGTGGGAGGAGATGGAATACATTGGAAAAACAGCCAGGAAGTCAGCTGAGCATTGTGAGCATGGAGAATCAGGTCAGGACAAGGCTGGCAGAGGCCTAAGGGGGCTTTGATGCCCCCTTGAGCTGGTTAAGCAGAGCCCAAACAATGGCTCAGCTTAGCACAATTTCAAGTGAACGTCGTGTAACTAACAGGATAAGTGGACATTTGTCTCTCTAGTTTTTGGTGACTTACCAACTAGGGATCCAGGCCCTGAGCACTGTCTGCTTGAGTGGAGGAACCAGGTAGCCCACGACCATCCAGGCACAGGTGTGGGGATTTATTGAGCTCCAGCTTCAAAAAGCAAAATGAAAAGCAGGAAGCAGCAGGCTGACGGGGAAACTGCAATTTCACCATCTAATAACCCAGCATGTTTGTGATTTTCAGGTTCCAATTTTTGTATCGTCATGGTCAATTACAGGTCACAGATGATTTCCAGAGTCGGCTGCCCAGGGACACAGTTGTGCAAATCCATTTTCCACAGTCATCTCACTCTCCCCAGGCTGTTCAACCCCTAAGATGCGTTTCAGAGTAAACCATGCTGGAATGAGGGAAAGAAGACCCTGGGGTTGAAAGGAAAGAGATGGAACCGATCTGTACACTTGGATGGCAATTCTAGCCTCTGCCACACAGCTGCCGCATCGTAACCTTGGCCCAGCCATCTCATCTCTCTTCCCTTTACTCTGAAGATGTCTGGTACCAGGCTTACCCCAGGAGGAACACTGTGGGACACCCTGTCAAAGGGATCATGGGAAATACACACATACCAAACCCTGACCCTTAGCTTGGTCATGAGTGAGCTTCCTCCTCTCTTTATTTGAGGCGCGATCCACATACCACAAAATGTATTCACTCTAAGCATAAGAGTTGTTGGCTTTCAGTGACTGGAGAAATTGTGCAAGCATCACCTCAAGTAAGTCAATTTTAGAATACTTCCATCATCCCAGAAAAGAAATCGCCAGAACAACCCTTTGAGGTTGGAGTTCCACACTTAATAACATCAATTTAAGGCTGTTATAAAAGCAAAAGGAGAAAAAACATGGTGACTTATCAGGCTGGATCACATGAAATTGCCATTTTTTATAGGTTAAAAATGCTCAAATATTAGCCATCGTGTGTTGTTTACCCATGAAAAAGAGAACGTTTACAAATACACCATCTAAAATTGTTTATACATTACTTCACATATTTCGTTTGATTTTGAAATGCTCACATTAATAATCTATATATTATATTGTTATATGGAAAACTATGTACTTTGGACCTTGTGGGTGATTGATGGGATCTAGGGAATTTTTCAAGGGAGAAATGTTGATTATTCACGGTTTTCACCTTCAGAGATGAATCTCCATCAAGATCATCCACTTGAGCTTGCCTAAGCTAAGGCGCTCAACTTGCTATTGAGAAAAATGCAGCTGAATGTGTCATTGTCCTGCAGAACACACCACATGGTCTCAGGAAATGCGAATCAAAACATTGTTCCATGGAAACACCTTGCATCTGCGACATACGAGCATCATGGTTTGTTGTATTTATTATTTACAATTTCGCATGCTTGTCTTTCAAAAAAAAAACTCCTTTCCTCACTAGAGCCTAAGACTATGAAAAAATATGCAACATTCTCACACTGTTTCTATATCCCCTCACCTAGCTGCACATTATTTCATATATGTGTGTGTGTGTGTGTGTGTGTGTGTGTGTGTGTGTGTGTTTAATAATTACTGAATGAATGAAATAAGTCTGATGGGGAAGAAAGACTGATTTGTAAATGTAAGTATCTCCCCTGTCCTGTCTCTTGACTATACACACACAGGAGCTACCATCAGTACAATAAACAGTAAAAGAGAGTTTGAAGGAAATGATGCTATCAATAGAGCCAAAAGACTTTTGTGTCGGAGTATGACAGGTCCATTTCTAGCCAGCTCAATCTGGCAGAGAGCTTTTGTGCTCAAGAACATGGGATAACCTCCCCCTCTCTCCCCGGCACCAGCATGGGGACTTTCCTTCCCCAAATCTATGAAGAAACTGAAGGCCCAGAAGAAGCATTGCAGAACTTGACAAACCAGATACCTGGAGATCAGGGGCCTTCAAGGGTCAAAGGCCAGCCCCTCCTCCCACCCCTGCTGGGGAGGGTTTACAAGAAAACCCCAGACAAAGAGCTGGCAGATTAGGTGCTGGGGCATTGCAAATGCACCAGACTGAGCTGCTCAGGGATTGTAGGCAAGAGAGAGCCCCAGGGATGCACAGAGCCGAAGGGGGCAAGGATGGAGATAGGGCCACTGCTCAAAGTTCAGAATGGTTCATATGATCCCACACAGCAAGCCTACACATACACACGCGCGCACATACACACACACACACACACACACACGTACTAAACATAGGAACATATCTGCAGTAAAACATGGGTGAAGTGGAAATCTTTGCTTCCTGTTTCCAAGTGGAAGGCAGATGACAGTTCTGCATAGCTCCTATTTGGCCCAGTGCCTTAGGAAGATGCTCTGTCTCTATGCAGCACTGCCCCATCCTTACGGAATAACATGTAGAGGCAGCTCTGCTAAAGGGGCATCCTCATCATCATTTGCACTGGTGGGAGCATTGAGGCTCAGTGAGGCAGCAGATAACCACCTTTGCTGATGCTAGAGCCACTCTAAGAAAATTCTGATTGGATGGATGAAAGGAAGAGAAGGAAGATGAAGAACTAACTTGGTACTTGATTCAAAGCATAGAGACAGAAACCAAGGGAAGGACTGAAAGAATAATCTATCGGAAGTTAAGTGGTATTTTCTAGTTATAATAAGTTGCAAGTGAAGAAAAGTGAAGAAAATACCATTTTGCTAAACAGGTGTTTGTGTGTGTGTGTGTGTGTGTGTGTGTGTGTGTGTGCACTGTTGTCAAAAAACAAATATTCCCTATATTGTTTTATTGCTTACCATGGCAACCAGAAGGCTCAGAATCAGAGTTATTGCCTGGGTAACAATAATCCCCAATCTGGGGGCATCTATTCCATCTTCCCCTTCCAGAGACCTGCTTTCTGATATAGATTCTCTCTGTCTCATGAAAGAATCCAGTCCTCACGCTAACCTTAAAGAGTATGGAAGAATTTTCCATGTCACATTAATTGGCTGCCCTTTGATTTCTCATATTTCAACGACCCTACACTGAACATAGGAGTAATATCAACTGTAATTAGGCATCGTAAGAACAATGATTTCATTAGAGATTTTTAATGGACCCAGACATGTACGAGGCAAGGTGTTATACAACACAGTCAAACAGTTTATCACCTTGTGATAATTGGAGTTGCTGAATTACAGGAACAGAGCAACTGAAGGTAATTTCCTATTTGGCCAAAGTTGCCTGACCGCCCCCAAGCCTCCAATTATCATATTTCTTCTTGAAATCAGATCTCCCTTCAACTCAGAAGCTGCTGTGAGCTCCGAGCCATTACGGCAGACTGTAAGCTTGCACGGGAGCCGTGAAGTTCTAATTTTCTCATTACACGACCTCATCTGTCAGCTATTTACTGGGAGCCGGCCCTGTTTTTTGGTTCAGGTGATAAATAGGCATGAACAGCTTAGCAAGCAGACAGGCAAATAAACATTTGAAAGTGATCAGGACCAGAGAATCTTCTATCAGATATTGTTATGTGTTGAGAGCACCAAGCAAACCACAAAATGAAGCCTGATAAAGAGTCAAAACCCAAGCTGCTCCCTTGAGCTCGGCATCCTGGCGGCAGGCACGGGCACCCTCCGGGGCTGCAGAGATGGCTCAGAGGAAAAAAAGTGCTTGCCGCGCCCCCATGAGGACCTGAGTTAGAATCCCCAGCACTTGTGGAAAAATTAAATGTGGCTGTGCACATGCCTGTGACTCCGGCACTGAGGGAAAGCAGGGAACAGGAGGGTCCCTAAAGCATGCTAGCCAGCCAGCGTAGCAAAACAATGAGATCCATGTTTTGTAAGAGATCCCATCTCAAAGGAATAAGGCAGAGCTGAGAGGAGGATGTCTGATGTCTTCCACGGGCCTCTTGTGGACACACGCACTCATGCAAAGGTTGCACACACACCACCCACCCACATGCATACATACACATATGTGTATGCATGGACATATACATGTGCACATAGACTACATACATGCACACATGTGCACACATACTACATGTATGTGCACATACACTGCAACATGCACATAGGCAATGCTCATATATACATACACACGTACATATACACATACCACATGCATATATACTAACACATGTACATATACCATGCACATGTCACAGGACACACATATACCACACAACATGTGCACATACACCTCACAGCATATGCACCTATACCACACTAGTGTGTACATATATCACACAGTCATACATATGCACATGTAATAATCACACAACCAATACAAGTAGAAAAAAATTAAGATTCCTCCTGTTGCTTATATTCAAGCTTATTTTCAATTGTAGCCAAAAATACACAACACCAATGGTATCATATTGACCATTTTAAGTGTCATGAAAAAGGCAAAAGAAATCTCTCAACACTTTATACTTCCTATTCTTTAAGAAGAACAACCTCAAGGGCTGTAGTGAAGGCTCTGACAATAAAGCACTTGCCTTGCAAGCAGGAGGACCTGAGTTCAATGCCTGGAATTCATGTTAGAAAAAAAAACCTGGGCATGGTGGCACACCATTGTAATCCCAACACTGGGGAGGGAAACACTGGCAGACCCCTGGAGTTCACTGGCCAGCCAGTCTAGCCACTTTGAGATATCATTCTGTATGAAATAAGATGATTACAAAAGGAAAATGCCATGTGATTTCATTTACATGTGAAACCTAGATTAGTCAAAATTCACAGAGATAGAAAATTGAATGGTAGTTTCCAGAAGTTAAGAGGAGGGACTGAGATATGGAAATACTGACTTATGAGGACAGAATTTCAGTTTCAAAAGAAGAAAAGAATTTTGGAGCTCAGAAACAAAAACTAGGAATGCAATAAACTATACACTTAAAATGGTTAATATGATACCATTAATGTTGTGTATCAGTTGACTACAGTTGAAAATAAGCATGTGTGGATGAGTGTGTGTGTCATAGAGTGACAGCTTGACAGTTGTGGGTTTGAGCTCTGGATACCTTTGTAGAGAATTAGTAGTTGAGTTAAACCCAAAGCAAACCTGTAGGAGACTGTATAGTTGATAGAGAAGGTCTAGCCAATAGTGGGCAGGACTAATCCTTGAGCAGGTAAATAAAATGGAGGGAACTATTTGAGAAAGTTGACATTCTTGTTTATACTTAGCTAGATATGCTGGTCTGGCAAGTAAGATTCATTCCTTTCTCAGCCATTATGTGTTGATTGTGTGGTCAGTTCCCCTGGCTTTGGTGTTGGTGTGAATCCTCCTTCCAAGCTGGAAAAACAATTGCAATCAAGAATCATAAGAGAAAATAAATCCCTTAAGCAGTTTAGTCATGATTTTATCGGCAACAATGCAGGTGAACTGTGAGTGCGGGCAGGCATGCGTGCATGCATGCATGTGTGTGTGTCTTGTGTTTGAACCAAAAGGTACTTGAGTGTGTGTGTGTTTGTGGAGGACCAAGGGAATCATCCTGGATTGCTCTACCTCCTAGTTGCTTTGCTCTGGAGTTTCACAAGCTCTGCCTTCCAAGACCTAAATTGCAGGTGTCCACCATTTGCACCCATCATTTTTATGTGGGAGCTGGGGATCTGAACTCAGGCCTTTTTCCTTTCAAGACGAAGGATTTAAGCCCTAAACTGTCTCTTCAACCCCCAAAATGAGCATTTTTTAAAAATTGTTATTTTTTTTTACTTTTACAAACATTGATATTCATTCCAGCTTCCCTCCCTCCTCACTCCCTCCCATTTCCTCCCTTTCCTTCACCATTCCCTCCCACCCTTCTGCCTGTCTGCTTCTATGGACCTCAGGGTTCACTCTGGCTTGTCTACTCTTGTGAGGGCTCAGGCCTCTGTGATACCTCAAGGTACCTCTCTCCAGGCCATCCCACCGATACATGATATATGAGTGAAAACAAAGTAAGCATTTTTAAGAGCTCATCCATTGATGGATCACAAAGACCTAGAACAGTATCACAGAAGTAATGGGAGTTTTGAATTATTACTAGATATTTCAAGGAAGTCCTCACAGGTACCATTCTGACAGAACAGAGTTTGAAATACTATCCCCATGGTGACACATCTGGGGAGAGAGTAGGTAAATCTCTAAAAAGCCTTGGAAGAAAAGACACTCTAGTCTGGACTCATCTGAAGCAATGTAGCTTTATCTTCTCATTCACAGGCATAGTAGCACAAGTCTAACTAATGAGGAGACTAAAATATGACAGCAACAATTTTTAATTCCTATTTAAAAAGAAAGAAAGAGAAGATTTCTGTGCAGTGAACCCCAGGGATGCAGTTTCTCTGAACACTTGGGAGGGTGAGGTAAGTTCCTCATTCTTTAGTCAGCCAAGCTCTTGTGGGTAGCTCCTAACCCACACCCCTGTGAGTACCCTCAGTAACTTACTGGTTCTTTAAGCTTTTAAAAAAGTGATACAAGGGTGTCATAGTTAGACACAGGTGTCAACTTCATGGTTGAGGGTTTGAGCTCTGACCACATTTGTGGAGAATTAGTAGTTGAGTTAAGCCCAGAGTAGACCTGCAGGAGATTGTCCAGCTAATGGGGAGGCCCAGCCCATGGTGGGTGGGATTAGGCCCTGAAATAAATCACAGATAGCTGGTTGAGAGAGTCAGCATCCTTTTGTACACTTGGCCAGGCATGCTGGTCTGGCAAGTAAGAATTGTCCGTTCTCTCAGCCATTATGGGGTGATGGTGTGGCCAGTTCCCTCGGTCCTGGTAGTGGTGCATGCTCTTCTGTCAAGCTAGACTGAGAACTGTAACCAGAAAATCATAAGAGAGAAAAACCCCTTGTTCCCTTAAGTCATTTGATGGTCAGTTATCAGCAACCATGCAGGTGAACTGCAATAAAGGGTTTTGTTTGTTTGTTTGCTTGCTTGCTTGTTTCATAGTAGAACCTTTTCAAGAACTTATGAGAAGACAAGAATAAAAACTATAATAAGGAAGATAACGGAAGTGGAAGACAGAGAAATTACTTATTGGCAAAACAGACCATAAGAGAACAGAAGCAATAACTAGAAAAACAAATTGCTTTCATGAACTGAAGGAAATGTCTATAAAATGATTGACAAGCATACCTCCATTTCAGATGCTTGCTTTCAAATATTAGTGAAAAGAGATCCAAGCCTTGGCATAGCTGGAGAAGGTCTGACACTCAAGAATTTTTGTTGTAACCCAAAGTAGTCTTTTTAGTAATAAATATAATAAGAAAACATTCTCAACCATGATTTAGGAAATGCACTACCACCTTGCATCTTTCTAGAATTAAAAAGGACTTTAAAAAATGAACTCCTACCTAGATAAGAATAAATATAAACCAAATAGCTGAGGAAATGAAGGTATTTTCAAAATGGGTAAGTGTGCACCCCATTAAAAAGGACCTAGGTCTAATTATACTGGCAAGTCTGTTTAAAACATAACATGGATGTCAAGGTGCTTTCCTCAGTGGAATACCTTCTGATACATGGTACTTACTCCAGCCAATACTCAGTATCTGACCTCAAAAGCAAGCCAGATGAAACCAAGGGTCACAGATGTGAAAAGACTTGAAAACAGGAGGGAGACTAGCAAGAAAGAAGAAGAGCTGTAATGGAAGAACAGGAGGGATGGGATTGGGGGTTAAGGTGTGAAAATGTAATAGATTCATTATATTTCTATATGAAACACTGAAAAAAATAAAAAAATATAAAACATAATACAAATGTCAAAAGTTAATTATTAAGGGAAAATACATGACACAGGATGTTGATAAAACATTATGTTACTAAAACCCAACAAGTCAGGAAAAAAATAAAAGTATGCTTATACCAGGCATTAAAGAAAAAAATGTGTTTTTGTATTTGGTGAACATAAAATCAACAGTCAAACTATGCTTTTGAAAAATCTTAACCAAAAGCTCAACTTGACTAAAGTACACCTTCTAAGACAACACTTTCCAAATAAGCATAGTTCTATAGAAAAAAATCATGCAATTCTAAATAAAAAATTAAATATATAAAACAAAGCTTAAGAAATAACATCACATGGTGTTTAACAGGATGGGTTATATTATACAAGTAAAAGACAAAATTTCTCAATTTACATCCAAGACACAATCCAATTATAGAGTATTCAACAGATATGAGTGAAGAGTCTTTTATGTTAAACATAAAAGCAAAGTGTGCACTAGATACATTCAACCCTAAAAACATGTCACATTCATATCAGATAAATAGATTGAAAGTAAAAAAAAAAGCATCAAACAGGACAGTACTGATTACTATATATTCATGAATGTATTCGTAAAAATCTAGGCTTCATAATGAAGATTCAGCTGTCATATCTTAGTTTTTGTTCTCAAAGGAGACAGAGCCTTAACTATGAGGACACATGGAATATTAATTTCAAAAATTGAACACATACTGAAGGAAAGCAAGAATCAGCAAATTTCAAAGGATTTATATCATGGAAAGCCAAGGACCTGACTAGAGTAGAATTAACTTGAAATCAGGGACACACAATAGCAAGAAAGTTTGTATGTAGAAACATTTTTATCTTTATTCTTTAAAAATTTCATATTCAAACAGAATGAATTCCTGTTGATGTCATCCACGCCTTTTTCTCCCACCCTCACTCCAGTTCTCCCTTCCAGCCATCAGAAATTTTAAAGTAAAATTGCACCTTGAATAACCCATAGATCAAAAAAGAAACCATTGTGGAAACCAGAATATGTTTTTAGTTGAAGCCTAATGAAAATAAAACATATCAAAATGTAAAAGCCATTAACTAAAGCCAGGCATTTGTCAGAAACAAAACAGAGACTAAAAATCAATAAACAAGGCATTTGATCTTAGAAATCTGGAGTAAGAGTAACATATTGAAGTTAGAAAAAAATGTAAAAGGCTGGCAAGATGGCTCAGTGGGTAAAAGCACTTGTCTGTGATGCTGGCAACCTGATTTGATTCTTGGATCCCACAAGGTGGCAAGAGAAAACGATTCCCTAGAATCATTCTGTGACCTCCAAACACAAATGTAGGCTACAGGCTCTGCCCCCAAATATATACAAAATAAATAAAGTAAATAAATGCATAAGTGCTGTTTAAACCTTTCAAAGAAGAAAAGAAGCAAGCTGATAACAAAAATTGGTGAAGCTAGAATATAAGTCTGAAGGTAGAAAAAGTATTTTCCAATTATATACAAAATTTTTGACCAAGCAAGAAGACATAATAAATTGGACTGCATTATAACAAACACTTGCATTCGCCAAAAGTTAACAATAAATAACTATATATAAATATCATAAAATTCATGGGAAGGAAAACACAAAGGTGAAATATAGCCAGCAACCTTCATACCCATCCCAAAAGAACTCCAATAAATCAGCAAGCAAAATTTAAGCAACCTAGCAGAAGAAGAGGAAGGAGACTTGACTAAGAATTTTCTGAAAGGAAGAAAAAAATATCCTGATGGGTTTCTGAAAGGAAGAAAAAAAAATCCTAATGGGCTTCTATAAAAGGTAGAGGCCTCAGGCTGAAGAGATGGCTCAGAGTTAAGACTCTGCCTCGCGAGCAGAAGGTCCTGAGTTTAGATCCCAGGAACCACATAAAAGCACCAGGTGGAAAGTTCAGTGGCCTGTACTTCCAACTGTGGAAGGAAGAACCTGGGAAATCCCAGAACAAAGCAAAAAGGAGGCAGAAGCAATCCAGGATGGTTCCCGAAGTCATCCTTGGTCCTCCAGAGGGACACACAGTGCCCTCTGAGACACACACACACACACACACACACACACACACACACACACACATACACACATTAGAAAGACAGACAGACAGACAGATAGATAGATAGATAGATAGATAGATAGATAGATAGATAGATAGATAGATAGATAGATAATTTAAAAAGGTAGAGGCCTCATCTTACTAGTCACCAGAGAAACACAAACTCAAGCAGTGAGCCACACCACCACATGCCCACCAGCATGGCGAAAATAAAAGTTCTGACCAACAAGATGTGGGTAACACAAGCTCCCCTGGAGCTTCAGGTGAAAAGTGCATGTGAGCTTAGCCAATTCAAAATCATTTGCACCTCATTGCTAAAATTAAATACATACGAAGCCTCTTACAAGCATTCCTGCTCTTTAGCAATGCATGCTCACATGCATCAAGAAGCACATAAAGAATGTTTATAACAGCATTATTCATAAATATAAAAAACTGGAAATGAACCATTCAATCCCATTTCACCATTTATCCATTATCAGTTCATTAATCCCAAAGCTGGAGAGACCCATTAACCAAAACAACCCATTAGTTGTCAAATGAACAAATAAATGGTGTTATAGTCCTGAAATAGAAGAAAAAAATAAATTGCACCATAGTCATCCAATGAAATAAACAGCAATTAAAATGAGTGAACTATAGCTACATATCATGAGGAAATCTCACAAAAAAATAATGTAAAGTCAAATAAAACATAAAAACAAGAAAAAACACATTGTTCCATTACATAAAACTCAAAAAAAAAAAACAAAAAAAAAAAAAAACAGACAAAACTGTGGTGTTTGGGTACACGAGTAAATGGCCAAATTGAAAAGGTAAAGCACAGAAGCAATGAACGTAAAAGTCAGAGTACTTTTCTGGGAGAGAACAGCAACGTGAAGATGCACAAAAGCAATATCTGAAACGCTGGTAATGCTCTGTTTCTGACTCTGGGTGGTAGAGACATAAGCATCTCTATGAGAAATCCTCAAACTCCAAAAACAAAAACAAAATGTAGGGAGTAGGAAGGCAGCTCAGTGAGTGATAAACTAGCTCTGCAAGTGTGAACACCTGAGTTCAGATCCCAGGCCCTGTGTAAACACAGGACACAATAGCAAAAGTATTCACAATTGCTCAGCATCTGAGGAACATGGGAGGTGGAGATCTGAGGATTTCCAGAAGCCGAAGAGTCAGATATGCTGCTGATGCAGCAGAGATGAAGAAACCTAATCTCTCACAAGGTGGAAAGAACGGAACAGCACCCAAAAGGGTGACCTCTCTCCCTCCACATGTGCACTGTAACACATGTGCTCACCTACCCACATATATACTCACACACACAACCTGAAGACCAGACTTGTCAAATTTTCATTGGAAACACAGCCAAAATCCACTCAAGGGAAAATTCATGTATTAATCAAACATTTTGTTCTCAAACAAAAAGGAATATAAAATATTTGGTAAACTCGAAACTCAAATCAGCTAAAAAAAGCATAAATTTCAGAAGTTACAGAAACTAGGCAATCATTTATTCAACATACATTCCTGAATACCTACTCTGATTGACACAAATAATTAAAAATTCAATGATTCAGAAAACCACAAAAAGTAGAATTGGTCAATATATTGTGAAAAATTATAAAACTTCTTGACAGTTCAAATACAGTTATATGTTTAAAAAACACATCCTTCAATGTGAATTTTCTTGACTAATTATAGATAGCTTTTGAATTCTGAAGTACAGTAATACATATTACATTATGTCACAGATTACAAAAATGTTCACAATTTTTTTCCTTTTGCATGCATGTGCCTGTATGTGCGTGTGTGTGTGTGTGTGCGTGTGTGTGTGTGTGTGTGTGTGTTTATCAGAGGACACTGTATATGCCTGTGGAACCCAAGGACTACATCAGTAATCATTCTAAATTGATTGCTTCTACCTCCTTTTGTTTTGCTCTGGGATTTCCCAGGCTCTACCTTCCACAGCCCTGACATATCCACTTGGCATTTTTACGTGGGATCCAGGATCCGAACTTAGGTTCTTCTGTTTGCAAGGCAGTCTTTATATTGGGAATTTTTCATATATGGACAAATTGAGTTTATGTCCTACCTGTCCATCCCCATCCCATTCCATCCCATTCTTCTCCTACCTCTCTTCCCTACACCAATCCAGTCATGCACCTCCTTTCTTCCAGCCCCTCTTCAAGTGTACATCACAGAACTCCCTTTGGGATGCCTGTGCTAGTAAGGAACCAGGTCTCTGTGGTAGTATATGTGGCCCTTCAATAGGCCAATTCACATTGGGGAGGGAGACTTCCTTTTAGTCTAGCAACTGTCCCAGAGATTCTTTCTGAATGTACTTGTTTCTCCTGAGATCCATGCTGGTTCATGGGAGAATGGTGATACATTAGCCATTGTTTAGATCTGATGGTATTAGATTGCCTTACAGTGAGCAACAGCCCTGTCGTGACTGGAGTGTCTTAGCTGGCAGTACACCTCCTCACCTTTGGGCTCTTAAAATCTTACCTCCCCCTCTTCTGCAAGGTCTCCTGAGTCTTAGGATGGGGAGAGATTTTGATAGCCTGATTAGAGCTGGGCATTCAAAGATGGGCGAGTGTTGCAGTCAGCCTTCATGTTGTTGATAAATGACCATCAAACAGCTTAAGGGAACAGGGGGTTTATTTCCTTACAATTCCTGGTTATAGTTCTTAGTCCAGCTTGACAGGAGAGCACGCACCAACACCAGGGCCGAGGGAACTGGTTACACCATCACTGCATAATGGCTGAGAGATGGACAATCCTTACTTGGCAGACCAGCATGCCTGGCCACGTATACAGAAGGATGCCAACTCTCTCAACTAGCTCTCCATGATTTATCCAGGGCCTAGTCCCACCCACCATAGGCTGGGCCTTCCCCATCAGCTAGACAATCTCCTTCAGGTTCGCCCTGGGCTCAACTTAACCACTAATTCTCCACAAATGTGCCCGGAGCTCAAACCCGTAACAGACAAGTTACACACCTGGGCCTAACCATGACAGTGAGGCAGAGTCATAACCCCTGAGCCATCTCTCCAGCCCCAGAAGCATCCAACATTTTCTGTGCTTCATTGTGGACGTGAACTTTACAAAGTAATTTTTCACTCTTACCATGAAGAGTTGGACCCTATTTTGACTTGATTCTGGCTGCTTTGTGATTTGATTGTGAAATGTCCGTCACAGGCTCATATATTTGCATATTCAATCCCCAGATAATGTCTTGAGGTTCGGAGGTTTGGTAGCCCAATCCCATTTCTAGTGAGTCTATCTCTCTTGCTCTCTCTCTCTCTTGCTCTCTCTCTCCTCTCTCTCTCTCTCTCTCCCCATCCCTTCCTTCCTCCTTCTCTCCCTTCCCTTTCTGGTTCACCACTTCAATGACTTCCTCATGTTCATCATGAACTGAGATGTTCCCTTGCTCCATCTTCCTTTCACCACTGAATTAGTTACTTTACCCCTTGCTGAGACAAAACACCTATCAAAAGTCACTTAAGTAAGGAAGGGTTTGTCTGAGATCATAGTTCCAAGATAAAGTCCATCACAGCAGTCCATAGTAGCAGGCAGTGGAAGCAGCTGGTCACACTGCATTTGCTATCTGCAACGAAGAGAGAACTTCAGTGTTCAACATGCTTTCTTCTCTTTATACAGCTTGGGATCCCATCCCATGTGATGGTGCTGTGCACAGTTAAGCAGGTGCATCTTTCCACTTCAATTAACCTCATCTGGATAATCCCCACAGGATGCCCACAGGTTAACCTAACCTAGGTCATCTCTAACAGCTGTGTCCAGGTGATTCTAGATCCTGGCAATTGATGATCAATATTAACCATCACATCCACCATGATAGACTAAAACCCACTAAACCCCCCCCTAAAACCATAAGCCAAAATAAATCATTCTTCCGTGAGTCACTTGTGTTCAGTATTATGGTCATGACAAGGGAGCACTAGCAGATGGAGAATATAAGAGATAACTTTCAAAAGAAGGAGAGCTCCTATTCTTAGGATTAGACATGGCAGAAACAGATGCAGCTTAGAGCAAACGGAATTTATCAGCAAGGTAACAGGATACAGCATGTAACTGTAGGGCTGAGAGATGCTCCCAAGAGCAGACAGTCCAGGGCAGCCGGACTTCACCTCAATACTTGTGCACCCTCCCCGCCCCCAATTTCTTGCCAATGTGGTCACTGTTTTTCTGTGTCAACTCATCTGTTTCCTTTATCAAGGACTCTGTTCAGCTACACTTTTTCATTCCTCACACCATGGCTCCCCCAGTCAACATGGGGCTTCCCCTACTCCCTTTACTTCCAAATCAAGAGTTCCTAGAAAAGCTTTAGTCACGTGCAGTCAAGAAATCAAACTCTCATGGAACATACACGGCCCCAGGGAGCCACCATGTGTAATGAAGTCATTCCTGCACAGGGATATGTTACACAGCAGAATGAATTACTCACACAAAAGAAGCAAAAGCTAGGCAATTTTACAGATAGTTTATTTTAAATTTTCAAATAGCAGATAATTACTACAATAAATAAACTCTTCCAGAGCAAGAAAATGTAATGATATAAAAGATCACCTCTTCTGTTTTTCCGAGTTAGCAGAACTGAACATGCGCACACACATACACACACACGCGCACGCACGCGCGCGCACACACACACACACACACACACACACACACAGATGAAATTAAATTTTCAGGCCAATTCACATATTCACAATTCACAAGCGAATGCAAGTTTATCAAATGTAATTTGAGCTAAAAGATAAATATCATAAGAGGTGTCAGATTCATGAGCAAGGAGGCTCATCTTTTTTTATATTTTTCTACAAGTACTAATAATAGGAGGAAGAAGAGAAAATAATAAAAGAGGAAGAAGAGAAAAAAAGGAAATATTAATGAAAAAGTACACAGAATTAGAGTAACTGTGAGCAAGTAATGTCAGTTTCTACTCAGAAAATCCAAGTCAGAGAACTGGTAATAGCAACTCCTTATATTATGTGATTATGAAATGAAGAGCCGAGTGTGACTGCACATGTGATAATCCCAGCACATGGGAGGTGGACCAGGGGCCTCAGCAGGTCACCATCCTCAGTTATGTGGCGAGTTCAAGGCCAGCCCTGGGCTACAGAAGCTTTGTCTCAAAAAGCTAAATAAGATAAATATAAAAATTTAGTAGAGTCCATCCATGAGCCCTAATAACATAAACCAGAAAGAAAATACAAAGAAAGCAATCCCATTCATAATTGCAATGGAAATTTAAATTTTACAAGAATAAGTCTACTTGTTGATAACTAAAGTATTAAGGGGTTGAGGATATTGCTCTCGTAAAATGCTTGCTTGGTGCACAGGCATGAGGAACAAGTTCAAGTTCCAGAAATCACATTTATGGTTTTTTAAAAACCACATTTATGGTTTTTTAAATGCCAGGCATGGTGGGGCACTTGTAATCCAACTGCTGGGGAGACAGAGGCTTGCTGGCAGGCCAACCTAGCCCAATTGGCAAGTTCCAATCAATAAGACTCCCTGACTCAAAAAAGAAGAGGAAAAATACCTGAGGAATAACACTTGAGGTTGTCCTTTGACCCACACACATGTGCACAATCACATACATAAGCACATGTATATGTACCTACAAAAAATGCATACATACATGTCACAACTCTACTGACATTACAGAATATGAATCCTTTCCTTCAATGAAAAGAGAGCAACAGAATACTCCCAAGAACTAGACTCAATCCCACAAAACTATCCCAAATCAATTATTAAGTCTCAAACAAGTAATACAGTGCTAAGAAGAAGTCTACAATGAAATGACTGAAAAAGGCAAAAATATTTGGTAAAAGAAATAATAGGTGGCATGATTATCTAGGAGATAGGAGAAAATGTCAGAAAATGAAAAGCATTATATACAGTTTCAATTATAAAGCCACTTAAATACTGCACAAGATTAGACAGATAGAGCAATGAATACAATATAAAGCCTTATTGAAAGTATTTA
This sequence comes from Typhlomys cinereus, assembly GCA_023101885.1. Taxonomy (NCBI): domain Eukaryota; kingdom Metazoa; phylum Chordata; class Mammalia; order Rodentia; family Platacanthomyidae; genus Typhlomys; species Typhlomys cinereus. Next base: position 2,210,389 of record JALPQD010000254.1, on the reverse strand, counting down.
GCATATGAGAATTACAACATTTCTGAATCAATAGGAAAAACCTGTGTTTAATAAGCACTACTCAAATTATTTAACTATTGTAAGATACTACCTGTTCCACCTTCATGTCAAAGGAAACCCCAGACATACTACTTTTAAAAGTAGGAAATGGAAGTATATAAATATTAATTTTTAGATGGATGAGCAGACAGATAGATAGATTGATAATAGATTATTGATAAAGAAATAGATGATAGATGATAGATGGGTAGACAGATGGATAAATAGATAATGGATTGATAATAGATTATTGATAAAGATGATAGAGATAGATGATAGATGAATAGATAGACAGATGATGGATAATAGATAAGTGATGACTGATTAATTGATAACTAGATTAGAGATGACAGATGGATATAGAGATAG